>JAFIDM010009631.1:146408565-146503339 GCA_023159025.1 Thereuonema tuberculata | reverse complement strand
ATATATATATATATATATATATATATATATTTGTTAAGATGTATATTTTAATTTTTATACGTAAATATCAGATACAATTATTGGCATTATCTGTCCTTTGGTCAATTAATTGACTCAGGCAATTCAGGCGACTGCAAACCTTTTATTTCTTTTATATATTTCATTTACAAATGCATCTAAAATTCTCAAAATTTAAATATAAGCTTGTGAAGCATGTGGGATTTGTATTTTCTAGTTTTTAATTTTCTAAATATTTAGTAATTAATTAAATTAAAATCCAAAAAACAGTCAGTTTTGGGGATTTTTTTTTCCGAGGTATTACTTGGTATTTTCAACCTAATAAAACTGACGAAAACCTGAAATGATAAAAAATTTGTAAAATATCAAATATTATCAGTGCAAAAAGTTAATTTTAAAAAAAATAAAAATTGTGTTTTTTAAAATTGTTTGAATTTTTTTTTTTTTTTTTACATATTATCAAATAATCATAATAAAAAACGTTTTCATTAAAGGCTTTCTAAATATCATACAAATTCATTTGATGCAGTTCGTTTCTAAAAACAAATTTGTTTGAAGCATTTTTTTATCGAAACAGATTTTAATAGAATTAATATTTTTTTTAAATTAAAATTTAATTAATTACAGAATATTTTAAAAATTAAAAACAAGAAAATATAAATCCCACATGCTTCACAAATTCATATTTAAATTTTCAGAATTTTAGGTGCATTGGTAAAAGAAATCTATAAAAGGTTTACAGTCACCTGAATTGAGTCAGGACCTTAAGCACTCAAATTCCAGCAAATTGTTCTGTTATGAGGATTACATTTTGTACAGCATTTAAAAAACATGTTTAATAGTGTTGGTAGGCATTATGGCAGTATTATTGTTTACGTGGAGCTGTTCGTTATTGCTGACTTACAAGATTATAAAATGAAGTTAATAGAATGTATTTAAATAATGGTAAAAAATCGGTTGATGAGGATATTTCTGTTAAAAAGATATTATTTAAGAAAAATATAAATATAAAATATAATATAAAATTTTTTCCTATTATTTCATTTTGATTCTGGTTGAAGTGATGCTATAGAGACGATGAGTCATATTGGCTTGTGTTCCGGAAACAGGCCAATCCAGAGAACAACGGGATTATCTGACTCTACCTAATTGTCATACAGATGGGTGTACAGAACTACTTAAGAAAATGGAACCTTGGATGCTGTGAAACTAAAGCAACAAAGATGGAGAAAGCCTCCGAAAATGTCACTTACAATTCGGGAAAATCTGTGTCCCGAGAATTGTTGCTGTTCGTTACATTGTCGAGAATTTGAACTGCCGCCAATTCGATTTACTCCTTCGAAATCGTTTGTTGTTTTAGTTCACCGGTTTTCCACCAGAGGCCGCCATCAGCCGTTCATCGCTCCGTCGCTCCGTTCGCCGTCTTCTAGTCAGACAGTCAGTCGACATAATGCAACAGGCATCGACATCAATGCTGTTCGTGAAGACGGAGATGCAGGGATTACTCTACGATCCCGTGGGGGTCCTTTGACAGTAGCTGAAGTTCTCAACAATGTCCCGAGGAGGAGGTGTCCACGCCTTGGCCTGTCTCCAGGTGAGTGTTGTTCTACTCGGGGCAAACTTCGCCCGCGAACTATCCCATCCGGATACCATGGCTTTGTAATCACAACCACCTCTACCGTGAGAGACCTCTATGTCGACACGCACACAGAATGCAATGATGTTTCAAGTATGTTTGTGAGAAGTGATTGTTTTTCATTTCCTTTATTTGTTTCTGAATCGTAGAAGCGCTTTTGAAGCGAAGGGATGCGATTCATTTCCTTCGGCATTTTATGACAACTTGGGACACGTCGTCATCTAATTCACTTGCAACTAAGTCTTTGTAAGCTGTGAATGGTTAAGTGGCTGCTGCCTTATTTTTAATTATGCTAATTGAATAAGAGCAAATTTATCAGGAGTGATCAGAACTTTTCTGATTTACAAATGTATTTTTCCTAAGCGATCACCTATTAATGTCACATTAACAGTAGTTTGTCAAAAAAAACAAACAAATAAATAAATAAGAAAACAGTTTGCTAGGAAGACCGATTTCACGTAAAATTTCTATTTAATGTAATGACTTCGGATCATTATTTTTCATAATCCATTTAGAATAGTTGTATAATTATAAAATTAGGAACATGGTCTTTACTTTATTTTTAAGTTAATCAGACGAATTCCCAAATGTATTGGATTACATTTAGGAATTCCTCTAAGCTATTTAGACTTTGACGAATAAATCTGTTTTTTGTGTTCTAATATTTTGCCGAACAATCCTGACAGTAAATACTGCCCAAATTCATGTGGGGAAATGACAGAAGATGGAACAGTTATTAAACATATGATTGTCAACCAGCTGCTTCAGTTTATCTGATCCAGTTCTCCTTCGAGTTGGTCTTTTTAACAGAATGAGGTTTTGTTCGCTTTATAGAATTATTTTCAGCGGTAAATCCGAAGCTGTTTTGTCCTGTAACAATTAAAACCTAAAGTGGAAACGCGAATAATTGTCTTAACGCGAACTCAGCAAAAAAGGTGAACTTACATTAAACGATATAGACTTATAGAAAGTTTATAACATCTTCGCTTATGTTTTTCATTTATACATCAAAACAGTCTAGGTATTTCTGTTACCAAACTTCATCTGTTTTCGTGAGATTTAACATAAATTTTAATAAAGCATCCATTATATTTTTAAAATTAAACTTTTGCTGTTGAAATGCCATAACTATTTGAAAAAGAGATGATTGTTTTGAATTTTTTTTTTTTGGTTAAAAAGCCAAATACTTAGATGGATATTACAAAAAAAAAAAAAAAAAAATAGTGTTTGTTAAAAGCAATTCCTTTTTAAATGGAATAAATATGCGTGTTTAAATCCCCCACCCCCACCCACACATATACATGCACAAACTTTCAAAGAAAATATTTGCCCGTGATTACTTATGTTGCTTTTTGATTTGGATATATCATTCTTAAATTCGTGACAAAAATTCGAATAAACCATTGATCATGTATTTCTGTGACCATTAAAAATGATGAATAGCACACCGTTTACTTTAGTCTTTTGTTTGTATAACTGAAAATTAGGTCACCCATGATTGTATTCCAGATAATTGTGGAGGTTGGCACTAGCCTGAAACCACATTTGAACATGGAAGGATATGTTCCTTGAAGATTTAATTAGGTTTCCCAAATTACTTAAAAAAAAAAAAAAAGGAAAGAAATGATCTAAAATGGGAAGATTTCTAATTAATAATCATGTCTATCAAGCGTTTTTCTTTTTTATAATGTACTGATGATGATGGGAAACCTTTTCGCCATCTCCGTTCGTCCATATCTAATTGAATAAAGATTGTTATTATTTTTTTAAAATGGCCATTATCATTTTTTCTTGGTCGGTTTCAATATTTTATTTTTATTATTATTCTCATGGAAATGGTTTGTTGATATTCAGGACAGACATGAATTCCCAATAGTTTGGCCTTCTCTTGCCCCTGAAAATTTATTCCTTTTAAAAGTAATTTAAAACAAGAATTATCTACAGAATGATTGATGAACCTTAATTTTTTTTCTCTCCTTACTAATGAGTTTTCATTCATGCTTCCATCCAAATCCAACAGATATAAGTATTATTTTTTTTTAATTCCTACAAAAGTTAAATGATAGTTTATATTATAAAGAAGAAATAAAAAGAAAAATAACAAAAAAAAACATACATTAAAATTAGAATTCTATATTATTTTAATAAATTATATAAAAAAAGTCCTGTTTTGTTATACTGAATGTAATTCATGAATAATAGTAATAAGAAATAATCCACACTTATCAAATGTCATTGTATATCTTATCTTGGATGCCTTAACAGCTCTATTTAGTAATCCATTCTGATTAGCAATTTTTTCCTTTAATTCTTTCAGTCCTTTTTGTTTCTTTTCCTATCTAAATATTTTGGTGCGTTTGAATGATTATTCGTTTCTTATTAATTATCTTGACATAGAGTAAAATATTAATTTATTTCGCCTCATGTAATTTAATCAATGTTTCATTCTAAATGTCTTTTTAATGATTTTTTTTTTTTTGAAAATATTGTAATGATCTTAGGAATTAAGGGTTCAGAACAATATTTTTATTTCTAGGTTAATTTATTAAAAAAAAAAAAAAAAATCTCGTTGTGAATGATTAGAAAAGGTAATATTTATTTTGTTGTCATTACGTTAATAGGAACAGCGAAGTTCCTTGTTTTTTATGAACACCTTTCTATTGTATCCTAAACCAATTAGGCATATCCCCATTAGCCAAACATCCGCATGGAAAACAGCCTCACGCATCATTAGTATTCATCCCATCTGCAAACACTTAGCAGTGTCTTTCATTTGTTTACAAGTTAAGGCGAAACAGTTCTGAGATTACAACTGAAGGAAGCCTTCTTAGTCGTCTCTATTGTTGCTTGAGAATGGAAAGGAACTGAGCGAATAGAATTTTCATTTGGCGTGGCTATTAGAGAAATCTACTTTGCCTTTATTAAATAGTGAGTCATTAAGTACTTCCTATCATTCAAATTAGGAACACTGGAAATTGTCATAAGATTTGTCAATGATTGACTGGATAAAAATAAACATCGAAATAATATCGAATTGAAAGCAAGTTTAATTACGTCCGTAATTTCATAAATGGAGACAGAAATTCGGTTGGCGAATTTCTCTCTCCATTTAATATCGAATTGTTCAGTTAAAATGTTATTATTGGTTATTAACTGCACGAGAAGAAATTAGAATGGATGTTTTAATTTTTTAATTAACTTTACTCGTTCGAATGACTGTCTGCCATTATAATTTCATTTTTCTATTTCAGAAGGTTTAGCAATTAATGAATAAAGATATTCATTTAATTAACAACTTCTTTCGTAGGCATTATCCATACAATATCAGATTTGTATACATAATATATTTTAGTTTTATCTTAATAAGACAGTGAAAGTTTAGAATTTATGTTAGATAGTATGATGTTAAACAAATTAAATAGTAACTTACAACTAACTTTTGTAAATGGTTACTTTTTCTTTTTTATTCATTGTTTTTCGTTTATAATTTAAAGGTATCCTGCTGAAATATTTTGTTTTAGTACTTTTTTTTCTTTCAAAAAATTAAAAATTGAATTGTTTTTGCAAATTTTGGACAATTAATTCTTCTTTTTAAAATATCAGTAGCATTTAGAATTATCATTCATTACCGAAGTGAGTAAACGTGAAGAGCTAATATGGAATCTTAAATAAACAACAGTAAACAAGGCTTGAGACACGAGAAGACTTCTTACTGTTTTTAAGAAATTTATCGTCAAAAACTTCATGATTGCTGTTTCATTTGGTAGCCAACTATTGACTGTAGTTTACATTAACCTTTACAATCTACTGTAAGCTGTACTTTAGGTGCGGAATTTTTAATATGTTAATGCATTAATGTCTCGTTCCCATCGATGAGTCATCTGAGCATAATAAATAAAAAACAAAATTACTGCGTTACGTAATTTCCTTTTACTTTTAGTAATTTCTCTAAAACCGTATCAACCATTGATTATATCTTTTGGCGATGAACGTATCTGCTTACAAGCGGTAGTTTAAAACTATTGAAATTTGAAGTGACATTGACAAAGAAATTGCTTCGTTTCGGGATGATATCTTGATTGATATGGAAGTGAAAACCAGAATAAGTTTCTTTGTAGAGAGAATGCGAGTTACTAAAACCTGAATGTAAACGTATTACGTAATGGATGACAGAGGCTGAATTTTGAATCCTTGAAATTCATTTTTTTTAAAAAATTGTGTAAAACAATGCTTTATCTTTTAGGATTATTCATACATTTATTTTTCTTTTTATCTATGATAGAGAAATGCATATTTAAGAGAAATAAGTTGACGAAAATTTGTGAGATTAATTACAATATAATTTCCTAAAAAATTTGATTGTTATAAGATTTATAAATTTTTGAAGTGTTTTTTTCTTATTTGTTGTGAGTTAACAGTAGATTGTTAGGCAGTTGAAGATTGAACAAAAATTCTTAGTTATTGTTGTGATTATTCACTGTTTTCTTGTGTGATGGAACATACAAGTGCTTCTTATTGACATAGCTCCGTAGAAAGAAGCCTAAAGTAAGATTGAAGATAGGTGAAGTTTAAGATACATAGAGAAGGATAAGCATAATTTGATATTAATAACCATTCATCTCCTAACCCTACTCCAGCATTTTTTTTACACAGATTGTTGAGACATTTTTAGCTCACGACTTGCAAGATTTGTTGTTATTTTGGTTGACTTCCTTGGAAAGAGTCACCAGAGATAAACAATTTCTTCAGAACCGAAAGGGCAACTCGTTCTCTTTCGTTTACAACTGTTTATACAGGAGTTTTAGATTAGTGATTTTGGTTGTAGATCTTTCTTAGGCTTACTTTATTAACATTGGGTTTAAATTTAATTGATGGCATTGAACTACAAAACCTACGATTTTCTTCTCGAGCAATCAGCTCGACTCAAAAAGGCATTCTTATTAACACTAATTAGTTGAAACTTATAAATAGCGACTCCTAGCGGTGCCTTTGTAAAATGATGATGATGTTTCATATTTTAAGAAATGTACGTTGTTGCTTATTTTAATGCTTTACATTTTTATTCCCAAGAAACTTTGAAATGCTAAATGAAATTTTATGGAAAATCCTAGTATATTAAAAATAAGTTGTTCTATTTTAACAGAAAATTTGATTTAAATTCGTTCTTCACAATACAAAATGTAAATGTAATCTTATAAGTATTTACGCCATATTTCTTTCGAATTTCTTCTCTTCTGGAATTTTTAATATTAAGCCACAACATACTCAATATAAATAAATGTAATAAAACATATATATACATTTATTAAAACGAAATTTTCAAAGAGAAATCGTCACTTCTTCTTCAGCTTACAATGAAAATGCAACGAAATTTAAATAACAATTAAGGAAGACTACGTGAAACACAGTATTACATGGATTGTTAACAACAATTAATATTACAACAATTATAATAATTGGAAAGTAATACGACGAATCAACCATTAAATACATTGAATTTTACTTTGTTTTTACAACGTGAACAATTTTTATTGACTATCTCCTTAGCCATTCTTACTATCCTTTCATTCACCTGAGTCCAGGTGTATTACTTTCCAATTATTATAATTGTTGTAATAGCAATTGTTTTTAACAATCCATGTAATATTGTATTTCATGTAGTCTTCCTTAATTGTTATTTAAATTTCGTTGCATTTTCATTGTAAGCTGAAGAAGAAGAGACGATTTCTCTTTGAAAATTTCGTTTTAGTAAATGTAATCTGTTTGTATACGATGTGAAGTCTCGTAGATGAGACTGTAATATGAAAAATTGTTTTTTGTATTTTTTTTTAATTATATTCATTCCAATCTAAATATTGTTCTGCTTTGTAAATGATAAATTCATCAAAAGATTTTTCCTTTGTTTATTTTATTTTACCTTTTTTTTTTTAATATTCTGTTTATTTTGATTTTTGAAGATACACAAACTGCGAATTGAAATGCTGATAATAATATATTATTTCAAATAATTACATATATAAGGATGTTTTTCTGTAATTGCATAGTGACTGATTTAAGTAGCAGATTTACAAAGACCTAGATTGTAAGACATGCAGTTTCGTCGAAATATCAGGACTTTAACAAACAAAACAAAACCATGCCGTTAATTCAATTTCCTCTGATAAAGAGAGGAAGAAAGATAGAATTCCTTAAGAAGATGTACCCTTGAGGGTAAATGGTGTGATACATTCTTTTTTCCGCCATCAACTTGTTTACCTTAAGAATTGGAATAAATAAATCAGTAACATGAATGTCTCTTCGTCTTAACAGCCTTTTTTATTGTGGTTTCATTTCATTATATTTATTTATTTGCAGTTCGGATAAAATGAATGAATAAAGTATAATTTTCAGTGTCACGTTCTTTTAATTGAACTCGTTTCTTATCTATTATAATACAGAGAATGTTTAGTAATAATCTTAATTTCCAAATAGATTTTTATCTGAGATTTGAAGAATGTTTCCAGTGATTGTGAGTTAAAAAAAAATGACAAGTGATATTTTTATTTATTTAATGTTATTCCCTATCTACCGCCATTTCCGGCCGCTGTAGGTACAGATACAGGCTCCTAGTCAGCCGTAACAAGCAGATGTTCATTACTGATGCGCGAAGCCACCAGATCTTCAAGATTCTTCATTTGACTTCGTCAATAAAAACCTCAACTTTGTTTATAGTAAATCTGCTTTAGGCTTCCAGGTTTCTGCTGTAAACCTGGAACGATTTCGTGTTGAAGATTCGCAGTTTGACAAATGATAAAACCAAGGTTAAATCCTGTGAAGGCCAATGCGTCATCCATTGACATGACAATGTGTCATACATTCACTCTGTGAATAGATAAAGTTACGTGGAAATTTTTTTTTAGTGTTTGTTTTGAATTGCAAGGTTTTTGCTACAGCTATCAATGTAAACAAAATATGCAATAATGGGATAGACGTAAGAATTTTATGCAATTCATATAGAATACTGAGATTGGTATTAGACTGTCTTTTTTTTTTTTTATTGTTGAGATGTATTGTTGAGATTTTTATTGTTAATGCATTTAGAATCATTGAGTGAAATTCATTTCAGAATGCTCAAAGGTTGATTTCTATTCTCAAACCAACACTATTTTCTGAAAATGACTTTGCTGTATCTGGAAGCCATTGGTGTGGAATCTGTATTCAGAAATTCTGCATTGAAAATATCTGCCTTTGCCATCAAAATATTTGTAAGAAAAATAAAAAATTTCAGTAACTATTAATGTAAATTTTTAATATATTTCCAAATTAAAAGATCAATTAAGCTATGAATTAAGAATGCTTAATTAAAAAATAAGGACAATTAAAGATTGAGTCACTTTCACCTTTGTCACCTAAGCTGTTGTTGCAATCAACAGGTGAAGAGGGGTGCCAATCTTTCATCTGGGGCCACAAAGTGTTCTGTAAATATCTGCTTATTGAGCAATTGGAAGTCAGAAAATTTCGACCATCACTTGAAATTTAGACTAATTGGCACTTGGACGTTAGCTTATTTACTTAGTCTATTATTATTATTTTTAGATTAACACTTTACCAAATTCGAGACGGTAATATCAAGTAGATGAAGAAACTGTTGGCTCTTTGCCATCTTATCAGAATGACAAGTTTTTTATCTGCAACTAATTAGCAGTCGAAGGATTGATTCCGTTGCCAATTACAGCCTCAGGCAATCGTTATTTCTAGTGGGAATGATAAATGTATGAAGGTAAATACAAGGGCAATTTATCTGCAATTGTTTTCCTTATCTATTTTTTTTTTTTTACCTTTTAACCATCTGAAGGATTTCATGCTGTTTTTCACTCGTTCTTCAGGTAAATTTTTATTACTCTAAAACTGTTTATTCTGTTCAGAAATTTCAATGGCGAATTCCTGACACAGAATGCATATAAATTCGTCTATAGAATGTATAAGTGAATTTAGTATCACAAATCTAATTATTACTTCTTTCTTCTTGCAATCCAGCTTTACTACTCTACCATGCATTTTTTTTAATGAACTTAAAATCCGATAGAGTTAGTGGTAAATTTAAAAATTTCCTCGCCAATGGAAATTTTATAACTTTTATATCTTCATCAGCTTTATTGCTATCGGGAGCAAGGACTTCTTTATTGCTTACGGTCTAATGCACAGATAATCCTTTGGACACTTGTACTTTTCTAAATTTATTTTAGGCCTATTTCCAAAACATCAATCGGCCATTTGATGTTCTATTTGCTGTCTGGCATGCTTGCTCAAAAAAGAACTTAAATGGATAACTTTAATTCTATATAATGTATATGTAGAAGATATTGACCTGTATCTTTAAACAAAAAAAGCTTGTATTTCTTTGCTCCGACTATTGTAGCATTGTTACATTAATGAAATAAGTAGATGAAGATAGATTGTTACCATTGTTTCTAATAAGCATTGAAGAACATCTCTATATAGCGACACTTTTATTGAGTATCTGTTAAACTCCAAAATCTTTTATTTTAAACAGATTATCTGGCAGTAAATTTTTGAAAACACTTCCTTCTTGAGTTGTTGTTATTATTACTTTTATTATCTAGTAAATGCTTTGGGTTTTCTATATTTTCTTTGAGTTTTTTATAGAAATTGATAGTTAATTTATGGTAGTTCTTTTTGCCTGGTTTTAATCCAATATGGACTCATGAAAGTTATAATTGTTCACATGGAAGGATATCGAGAGTCTGAACTTTAGGAATACCTCTCCTCGTGAAAAAGAACCACACTTGCCTAATTTAGAATTCGAACCCAAATCCTTTTTTGGAGATTGACCCTTAACCTGGTTACCAAGAAGAGTATAGATACCAAGGGGTTCGGCAGTTTATAGTAATATTGTTTATATATTAAGAATGCTGTTGGCCCCATGGGGATAAAGCCAAGGAAACGTTCTATTAGTAGAGGAAATTTAAAATTTTGTTGGATTAGATTGGAAAAAGACAGCTTTTGATCGAGAGACAAAGAAAAGACTTGAAAGATCTTCGTCTTCGTCTTAGTTATTTTTAAAAATGATGCTGTTGATTACATATAAATATTTTTTTTAAAAAAAGTAATAAAAACATTACGTATAAATAAATGCTTTTATTAGTATCTGTTTTACTCTTGTATCTATTTATTTTTTTTAATTTTGTAAGCATTTTAGCTAGTCCGAAATCTTCGGCAATACTGTTTGATGTATTAAAATCCTGAGAACGTCATACTGAATAATAGTATGTAACAGTCTGTTGAATGAGTATTATTTCTTAAGAAGCTTGAGTGAATGATGTTCTCATGTATCAATTAGTTCTGTGGATCCATTGTCGAGGCCACCTGTTCCATCTCGTGTCAATCGGTGCAGAGTGGCTTCCCATGTTTTTCTGACTCGAGCGTGGGATGCAGTTGCCACCAGAGGCGCTTTTTCATTTGGTCTCGGAGAGGATGGGAAGGAGACTTATACCAGTGCACCGAGGAACATCCATTTGATAGACTCAAATATTTGAGAACGCAGTTAAGGCGTTGCCCCCGAGGATTTCG
The DNA here is from genome assembly GCA_023159025.1 of Thereuonema tuberculata. Taxonomy (NCBI): domain Eukaryota; kingdom Metazoa; phylum Arthropoda; class Chilopoda; order Scutigeromorpha; family Scutigeridae; genus Thereuonema; species Thereuonema tuberculata. Next base: position 146,492,115 of record JAFIDM010009631.1, on the reverse strand, counting down.
TGGCATTTCTGCCATGTTCAGTTTTTGATAATAAATCAATAAAAAGGATATAGGGGTTTTTCTTTGAAGGTTTATTCAATACTCAAGTGAGAAATTTCACTCACTTTATTTAACAATATTAAAAAACAAAAAAAAATCCATTGTTTAATTATCGCTCGCACTGAATTATGAAGTTTTAGTCTTATTTTTAAATCACTTTGTCTCGGAATTGAATAGCATCACTTTTAGACATTAAAACTAACTTCATTTTCAGTAAGGAATACTAAGTAAATATTCTCAAAATTTTGAATTATACATGAAAAGAAAAAAGGAATTGATAATATTAAAATAGTTTTAAATTGAACTAGAGTCTATGCACTGCGAATTAAATATTTGTAATATAACATTTTTGATCAAAAAAAATATTGGTATATTACTGGGCAAATTATAAGTAATTAAATAGGGCTGTAATTAACAAAGAATGGTTTTCATAAAGTTTTATTTTTTTTTTTAGTCTAAAAAAATCGTAAATACTAAATATTGTTTCATAGATATTGCTAAATATACACTTACTTTTATCTTATTATATTTAAGGGAATTTGTACATGGGATATTTAGTTATTATAGAAATCTTAGTTAGAAATGTTATAATTTAAATTGTAGTTGTTTAAATGAAATAGATAATACCTGCAGCTGTTTGCAAGGAAGTGAATTCAGAGGCTGTGACCATCATCTTGTATTGTGTGGCCAAAGTGGAACCAATGGCCCATGAAATTCCACAATTGGACTCGGTCCATAAATTAAAACGTAATGACATAAAGGGGTTTTCTGAGCCTACATCTATTGGGAAAGAAGATCCTGCACTTTGGGAACTTCCCCCCTTTTTTTTTTGAATGATTAACACATCTATATTACGGTTTAGATTTTAAGGGTTCCGAACAGGATAGTACCAAGCCGCATTCGGGGACTATTCGAAGAGTGCAAGTCAAAATATAAGTAACATATATCTGTAAAAATTAAAAAAAGGCATTTTGGTCACAAAAATTTTCTCCGTAATTGGCAAAAAAAATTACGATTTTTTTAATATAAAATAGTCCACTGAGAAAAGGTTCGTAATTTTAAGCAACTAATATCATTTTCTTAAAAACTGTTCGAAAGTGTCTTCACTTTATATTTCCTATCATCTTCATTTCTCCCTTTTACAGTAAATTCGTTTATACAAAATTATTACAGCAAATATGATTAATCGCATCAAATATCCTGAGAAATGAATTATTTGTTTTCTGTTTATTTACAAATTCGGCTTCTAATTTTTTTTGGAGCTCATTCACTCTTTTTATAAGTTTTTCTACAATTTTTATAGCCATTTCTTTGATCATTCTTAATTGAATCTGTTTTTAATTGATACTACTTAACTGAAGTAAGGTAAAGCAGCTAATCGTCATCGTTTAGATGATTCCTTGCTCTTACTAATTGCTGGAAGACTTAAAGCAAAATATGTAGGTAATATGAGGTAAAGTAGATGGCTCCAAATGCTGAAGAAAAGGTTGTATTGAAATAGTACTGAGCGTGGAAACCATCATTAGAGAAGCTGGTCAAGGTCACCTCACAATTATTTCATTCCGAACACCTCGTTTCTGGCGCTAATGTAGACATTAATTTTTTTTTTTTTAACCGTCAAAAGGATTTTCATTAGAAAGTAATGGATGGCTTAATTCAAGCAATCTTTTTGCCTGATCAGCGATGTGTGTCGCGCCTACCTCGATCACTTACTAACTGTATGAAGTGGGTAATGGTACCATATCATCCATTGCTTTGAACAGTGATCTAATATATATATATATATATTTTCCGAAGAGTTTCGATTTTAATTTTATAGTCAGTTTTACGGCTGACTAATTGTTACGGCTGGAAAACAACGAAGAATGTGACAATATCCCTCCAGTATTCTAATGGTGTAGCTGATGATGTAATTAGGGTCAGATAGAAAGAAGTCCAACTTTGGCCTGAGCCCCGAATCCAAAGAGTTCCCCAAAATTTACTGTTTGTTTATTATTATTTTTGACTTTTGAAGTGTGTGCTATTTTGACTTATCGCTCTCAGGCCCTGTATACAATTACCATTGGGGATCCAAGTTTGCTTCATTTATTCCATGAAGGTTTCATAATAGCACAAGGTGTAGAGAGACCAGATCCCTTGAACTTTTGGTGTAAAGTTTAGGAATGCGGTTAGCACGGATTTCCTGTTGTGATGACAGAAGCCTGTCCATGGAAAGCTAACCTTAATGAAAGATATTTCAGGAAGGACTTGGCCATCAAGGTCGCGAGACTTCAATTCCTTGTACATGTACGAGGTGCATTCAGAAGCCACTTCGGTCACAGTTAGCTCTTGCTAACTGAGAATGGGATTAGTTCCTTAACTTTCTAAGGAACCTATTTTTACACTGGGAAGCCTGATAAAAGATCATATTTCACATCGACATCCTTTGGGCTTCTTTGTAATCCAGATTGTACTTTCAATGTCATCAGTACAATATTTGCATTATTGTTTACAAACATCTCATTGTTCGATACATACTGCAGAAAAGAAGAAGAATTTATTGCCTTTATCAGAGAATAATTTGTTTAGAATAATATTAATTACATTAACTTGGTTTCTTTATTGTCAAGTAAGAAGTTGCTCCATTACGTAATTTAGTCAGTGTAAATTGAGTACATTTCCTTTACAGATCATTAATTTTATTCAGTTGCTCAGACTTTGTATTTTAGTAATTCAGAAATATCAGTTTACTACTTTAGAAGTTGGCAAATAAATATTAAAAAAATCAGGCACTGTATTTAAAAGTGACAGATGTTTCATGCTGTCTGGCACTCATTAGCTAGAACAGGCCAAAGAACACAGCCAGTACTCGATGCAGATTTTAATAAATGTAGTCGTACGATAATACGGTGGCTTCACGAAAAAAAAAAAAAGAAGAAAAAAAGGCAGTTGACATTTAATTTTTTGCCTTAACTTTTTTTAATGTAAACTCATTCTCATCTTTGAAAATTAACATTACGAACGGAAAATTTAGAGTTGTTGTTATCCCGTATTAAAAAAAAAAAAAAAAGTACTAACCTTCATTCTTAGGTATTTTTGCGTCTCCTTTGAGGCATTTAGCCAAAGTAAAGTTTTTTGACTTTTAGAAGAACTGTCTTTTGTAAGCTTGAAGGCACTGTACGTTTACCTTTAACTTACAGTAAAGTCAGGCGTTGTTTTAATTTATCTGTGTGTATCTTCTCCTTTAGAAGAGAGAGTGATCTGTGTTTTGATGCTTCACTGACGGTCCGGTTGAAAGACGGTCTATTTTCGTTTGGTTGATGGAGAAACCCCTTTTCCTCACCGCCGAAGGTGTTGGATGCTGTCCCAAGAAGCATTTTTAGTTTCTCCGAATTCCGTTTACAGATTAGGCCATGTGGGCTCGTTCGGATTGTCTTGTAAGGTGTTTTGTAAGCGGGCTGAATTGTTGGCAGAAAAGCACATTAATTCCTGCTGGGCAACTCCCCACATCCGCCGCCATCTGTAACACCGTCTTCGGCTCTCTGGTTACCATTATGGCAATGGCCTTTCCACTTGCCAGAATCTTAGAAATGGAATGTAGAAGAGTTTTAATCAATGATTAGACTTACATTTAACTGAGTTTAGTTTGTAAGAACTGAATTATTAAAGATTTTGATCTCTATTTTTAGGGTACTTTCTGAAGGAAAAGTTTGGCCTAAAAGATCGTATCCGATAATAATTTTTGAGCCAATGAACTGATATTCTTAGATCTTGACATGTATATTTATGAGAAAAAAAAATGGCGTTTTTCCTTTGTAGTTGAAAACTTGTTTCTTTTGATAAAAGTACAGTAGAGCCCCGATTATCCGCGAGTGCCGCGAAATAAAAAAATTTTAATTATGAAACTCAAAAAACCAATTTTAATCCAAGCCAACAACAGGGAAAGTACAATAGGCCCTACAGTGCGAAGGTCGAAAATTACTGACAGGTTTATTGTGCCTCGTAATCCTATAGGCCTTCTCGGAATTTGTGGATGCAAACGTAGAGCAAAGGTTTCTGCTTTACTTACATATTTTAAAAGTTTTACATATTATGTTTTTTGTACAATAAAACGTAGTTTTTAATGGTGAAATATTTTTTTTCGTGTTTACACTTCATTTTTAGTCTTTTTTCGGGTTATCCGCGAAGCCCTTGCCACCCAATTCCGCGGATAATCGAAGCTCTACTGTAGTATCCTGGTGAGAAGATTTTTTTTTTTTTTTGTGTTAAAAACTTTTCAATAGAAAATAAAATTAAAGGAATACCAGTCATTGCTAATTGTTGTAACATGAAAATGACAGTGTTTCGATTTTGAAAGTGATGAAGGAACATTTACGAAGATTGGCTCCAAGTTCTTTCGGAACTTATTGTTTATTACTTATTGTTGTATTATCAATATTTGTTGCATTACATTCTTTGCTATCGAAAATTAAATGTAACGAAGTTACTCCTAACAGTGAGGAAGTTTTTTCTTTTGCATTTATTTTAACGAAATATAATATTAAGATAAACTTACATACTGTAAACCTAGACTAAATGAAAACAGCTGAGAAGTCGAAAAGGGAGTCATCGTATCCTTGACAAGTTTCAGTTCAATGATGACTCGTATATGATGATCCTGTTTTCGCCGGAAGGAAAGTTCAACAAGGCAACAGAAGTCGTCAAATGAATCATTGAGAAACATTCAATTGCTGGGATGAGCTTTAGTCTTTGGTTTTTTTTCCATCATACTATAAAATCCTGTTAAGTCCTAACAGCGTTGGCAAATTAAAGTAAATGTCATCTTTGAATCCAATGTAATTGATTATGTAATTATAAAAAAAAAAATACTAAATAATTTTTTACTAATGAATTCGTTGTTTCTGGTTTCCTTCTATTTTTATCTAAAGAACGTGTTAGTTTTTTTTTGGTCATTTTCATTGGTTGTTTACTGAATATTCCTTTCCGTTTCATTGTTGTTACTTTACGTCAGTTTTTCGCTTCTCACTCCGTCAAGTATGCAAAGTACCAACTATTTTGTCGACAAGTAGGCCTTCGTGTTTCACCTTTGTCGCTCGCATTCCTTCCGTTCGTATATAGAAGGCCGTTGCTGATCTTCGAGATATCGTCGAATGATAGCAGCGTTCCATCCTGTAAGACATTCGATCTGACGCCGAATTCCAAGGCTGACCGCCAAAGCACTGGCCCTACAGCCGATACGGTTTCTTACACTTCTCACAAGCAAATAACCAGTCTGTTAAGTTTGAAAGCATGTAGAATAAAGAATATTATCATATCAAAGAGTGATAAAAAGAAAATGTATTTCTAAATAACTAAATAGATAACTTCATTTACTGTTAATAACAAATAACAAACTGTTGGGACAGTTACAAAAATGTCAATAGTATTCAGGCTCGGTAATCAGAACTCATATTAATGAGAGTAATGTTAAAATACTAAAATTACATTTTAATTGTAGTTTGATAGCTATTTGTGTATATTAAGTTTCGTGACTTATCATTATTTGTTTTTTTGTCGTATGCTAGTCAGTTTTAAACTCATTCCTGTAGCATGAGGCGGAAAACAATCCATGGCTTCAGTACATACGAGATAGTAAGCATTCATATGGTTATGGTGAGCGATTAAAAATCTAAAAAAAAAATAATTAACTAAATAATAATCATAATACTAATAATTGTACTGTAGGTGTAATTTTATTTGAAATTCTTAGGCAACATATTTGATTATATGAACACACCCATCTATTAATTAGTTTGGATTACTGTGGTTACACAACATACTTTAAAGCATTTTTTTTTTTTTTTTTGTAACAAAACAGGATTTCCGAACTTCACAAACAGTGGATGGGATGAAAATAGAAATTGTAATGTAACTGTAAATTATTTTAACCTCTCAAAAATGCTGCTACAATAAAAAGTATAATATGTATATTCTATATAATAACTTCTGTCTTATATTGAATCATGAATATAGTCTTGCATTCAATTCCTATATCTTTTTAATAAGCATAAGTGATATTCACAAAGTTTCTTTTTACTGTTAAGTCTCCTTTGTGCGAAGCTATTTCTTCCTCATTTTGCTGCAAATACAAATTTCTGAAAACTTTAAAACTTAGTCTCTTCAAATAACATTGTTAGCGACCAGTAGTTATAATTCTTAGTACATTTAATTAGGGTTATTTTTGTAATTGAATTTTCGTTTTCCTAAAATCGCAATTAATATGAAATTATATTAATTGTATTAGTTAATATGGAAATGAAACTACATATTCTACTCTAATTAATTTAAAACAATTACAGTAATAAGAATTAAAACATTCTAATTGCTAATTTAGGACGCAAAGTATTATAAAGAAATCACTTAATATTGATTATTTCTGAATGAACAAATTGTGTGGATCCAACCAATATTTCGAGATGTTTTTAAATACCACGGCCAGATAGTAACTACAGGAATTGTCGAATATTTCCAAAATAAATGTACCCCTTAAGATTAAATTCTTATTTAAGTGTGATTAAACGAATGTCGTTAGGTACATAATACACATTGTACAGTTATTTATTTTTATTTACTTGGTCTTGTTTATAATTCTTCTGGGTAGGGGCTTTTAGACTTGATGTCAGGTCATTGAACTTGGGAACGGGTTGCACCATGAATCGCAACTCGGCATCTGTAGGAAAAGCAGTTCAACCACTCATATCTTCTTCTCGGAGGGAAAAAAAAGAAAAAAAAACACACAAGCCAAATGCCTATCAGTGATCCCTTGTATTGCATTTCTATCCAACCTGGCCACAAATAAACACTGTGCTAGTCATCACCATCATTATCGTCCGTTGACAAAAATCCCGACGTTCCGTTGCAAGAGAGCGGGCCAATGGCCGTCCAAAACACTGCAGTAATGAAGATTCATGTCGGGCATTAAAGTGGCGCGCCGTTGGCTCACGTTATTAGTTTCCCTGCAGGACATGAAGTTGAAACGCGGTTGGCTTTAGAAGGATTGCGGCTGCATTAGGCTGTGAATTAAATTGAACAACTAAGGACAAACGAGAGTTCGATGAGAATAGGGTAAGGGGAGGGAATAATAATGAAAAAAAAAGAAAAAAAGAAAAGTAATAGGTCAAAGGGTATTACCCATAGTTCAAACCAATAATCAATCACTAAATTTATTTCCCGTGAAAAACTACTTGCAGTTCAAGCAGAGCATCATGGGAAGATTACATATATACAAACTAACGAATAAAAAAAACCACCTTTCCATAATTTATATATATTCTGTCGAATTATATTGTCATTTTTTTAAAAATTTGATGAAACAAATGCAATGTAGAAAATTCATGGTTTTGAATAATACAGTATTTTTTTTTGAGTTTTTACTAACTTAAATATCTTTTTCAAATGAGCTACTCAAATGAAATTTTTCCTTTTTATTGATATTTTTAATATTTTCCATAGTTCTTCATTTGTTTTTGGAGTCATTCATGAATAGCCTCTAAGATTGATATAAGCCACATTGAGTTTTTTAAGTTTTTGAAGAGGATGAGTGTTTCATTATTTTACGAGTAAATTCTTAAAGACACAGATATTCTCCCACTGCATTACTCTAAAAGATTTTTTTTTTTTTTTAACCAAACTTTAATTGAAAAATTAATTGATGGCTAGCTTATAATTTTGGCATTTAATATAAAATAATTCCAGCGTTTGATCCAAACGTAGAAATTTTCAGAATTTATAAGAAAAAAAGAAACATATTTTAATAATCCTTTTGTTATGAGGTCATTTGGCTGTTCATCAGAGCATGGAGACTTCATTACAGTTTCTCAGCTGTGGATTTCTCATTTTCCACACGTAATCTCTTCCGTTTTAATAGCTCTGTCTGTGAAAATGAACTTGTTGATGAGTTTGACAGAATATATGAATCGTTTATTATTACCAGTTGTGGAGCAAAATTATTTTTCAGTTATTAAGCGTGACTACTACCGATCTTATTAAGATTACCAAAAAAAAAACCTCTTGGAGTTCAAGTGAGGCGAAAAATTCGAGTAATTGAATAGCAAGATGACATAATGAAAATAAATTGATTCCTTTGTCAGTAATCGTAACCTTGTTTCCTGAATTTTGATAATGATTTTGTCGTGTAGCAAGTTTGGCGATGATCAACTTACTACCATTTTTTTTTTTCCCTCTCTCATGGAATTAACACAGATCTAGTTCAAATGAAATCCAGATTGTTCTTTATAACAAATACAAATATTATTAAATCAGGAGGCATTGCTGTAATTAAGAATTACACATTAAACATTTAATGCATAGAAATTCTCTGTAGTTTTTCTCGAATGTTATTGCAATTATTTTATTTTAAGAAGTTTCCCCTTTCTGAAGACTTTTTCTTAATTGATTTTTAAATTAAAAATTTAAAAGTATTGGGTGTAGAGGAACAGAAAAAATAAAAATAAAATAAAACTATTATTTCTTTGAGACCGTTTTTATTTTATAAACACAGTAGGGAAAAAAAAAAAAGTGAATTTCGAGTAAGTTACTTTCCGTCTAGTCTTATTAATTGTAAATTTATTTCATTGAAGACATTTTTATGATAATGAACTGATCACTTCATTGACCACTTCCTTGTCTTTCCTTATAAGTGTAATGTCGTTTATTATTTTCTTGTAGAACCTTGCCAAATTATTGCTAAGTCACACCGTCGGTGTTTCGCACCCGTCTAGAATCCGAAATACTTGGGGAATTCTATGGCTGGCGGCGTAGTTTCTTGCCTAGGTTTTACCCCGTATGGCGTCATACCACAGCTATGACATCATTCAGAACAACAGAATCACTTGGTGATGAGCCTTCGCTCTCCCAGGCTTCTGTCCCATTCCACTACGTTTTTTTTTTTAATCTGTTGGGGGCTGAAAGAAGTTTTCGTGTATTTAATTACTGACCGTCCTTAGATTAGGGGTAACGCTGTAGTAAGCGGCGAAATGGAATAAAAATGTAGTTTTATTCCGAACTTAATCAACTGAAGTCACTGTCGTGAAACGCGACTGAATAATAAACCATGTGTTTTTTTGTTTGTTAAACAAATGGATCTACTGCTTTTATAATTATTATTTGCCACTGCATTAATTATATGTGTAGATATTAATGCAATGTTATCGAGATTTCCAACCTTTCTTTCTTTTTATTTTATTTAAAGTCTGTCATTTAAGAAGAAAAGAAATAAATATAAAATTATTTGGCAAGATATTATACACACGTATAATAGCCTCTCTCATACTAACTTTTATTTCATGTTTAATTTATAGTAATCGTGATTTTTAGCGTTTATCAGTTTTGAGATGTAGATTTCGTGATATACATACCTATGTAAGTATTTTAACGAAAAACAGCTAATATCTGTATATAGTAAACATCAGAGCTATTTTGACCTATTAATATAGGAGGCGTTCTAATCATCAAAACTCAATTTAATGAACTTCGCTGAGTGGTTTTGGCTAAACTGAAACTTTAAAACAGGTAAACATTGAATAAAAACCAGTTAATTTTTTACATACTTAAGATTAAGTAGTTATTAATTGAAAATCAGCTGTTGCCCGAGAACTCAGGAGATTTAGTTGTAATTTCAATTTGAAAATGATAAGTTTCTTGGAGGAAGTATAGTATAGTGGCACAAATTACAAAATATTTGGATATTATAGTTTTCATTCAGCAATTTGAAAATACTTAAAAGGACTGAAAAATAATTTGGAAAGCAAGATAATATAACTTACTCCTTAATCATTTTATACAATGTTTAGAACGAAATACTTTAAAACTGAAACTTCAGGACTGTTCACGGTAGTTTAATCGTAATGTGTTTTTTGAGTGAATTCAAATATGTAACTTATTTCTAACATTTTATAAAATGATTAAGGAGTAAGTTATATTCTCTTGCTTTCCAAATTCATAGCCGCCAAACAAAAACATTCAGCAAAAAGTTCCTAAAAGAACTTAACACACTCTAATTTCCTTAAATGTGTGTGTGTGTGTGTGTGTTTAATTTTTTTTTTTTTTAATTTTTGAAAATGACACAAACGAAAAGTGTACGTTTAGTTTTACATTGCATCTGTCTAATGCAACAGTAAACTTTTTTTTTAAATCGGCATCATATCAAAGCGATAATGAAAAAAACCCATTGGTTCCTTTCTGTTGCTTTTCTGTGGGAAGTTGTGTCATCTTCACTCGCAAATATTTCACACCTCAAAAAATTTAAATACCAAAAAAACAAAAACAAACGGTAGATTATGTCTTGTCGTCATGATGCATTCCAAGAAAATCTGTTCTGTAGCTTAGAAGTTACAAAGAGGGGAGATGGGGCATAGACTGATTAGGAAAAAGACAAAAACAAAATGAATAACATTTTCCTAAATATTGTAATATTATTAAAATGTGTATGTATCTTTTCGAATACATTGTGCCAACAGAATTAATATATCGGAGAGAAATTGAAAATTTTTAAATACTTAAAACTCAGTTGCGGTAAAATTTGAGGACTGTTCACGGCAGTTTAATCGCAATGTGTTTTTTGAGTGAACTAAAATATGTAAACTATTTCTATGAAAAATTTAAAATATTTCGTTCTAAACAGTGTGTTTTGACTAATAATTTAATTAGTAAATATTTTTTTTTGCAAGACAGCTAAAAATAAAAAAAAAGAGATTTAATTAGAATTTTATTTGAATTTTAGATTGTAGAAATGACAAATTTTAAAATTGGCTCATGTAAGTTATTTTATAGTATAAATTAGATAGATCAAGTTTTATTATTTTTTGTTCATTCGAGACTTACATTTGATGTAATATTCTTTATTACGAAAGAGCAATCCGGTACGAAATTGAAGAGCATCTTTGTTGTTGTCTTCTATTTCCTGAGGGTGATGGATGTTGTGAAACTAGAAATGGATTTTTGTTTTTGCGGGAAATGACTTCTTTTTTTTTTCTTTGTCTTCCGAGTGTGCGTATGTTTGTGACAGTTTATTTGATTTGACGTGAAAAACTTCAACGATTACAAATGATTGTGTGGCTCGAGACAACTGGAAGTAGATTAGGAATTACTTTTTTTCTCTTTTCTTTTTATGAAATTAAAGCTATACGATAACTCAACTGTAATTTAGTTTGAAAGAAACGTCAAATGCAGTTGTCAGAAAGGAATTTCAATAAATTTATATGAAATCAATTGTAGCTTTATATTCCAAAAGCTTTAGTCTCAATTGAAATATTTTTAATCAATTGTAGCCAAGTTATTTTTTTTTTCTTTTTCTAGAGATATATGGGGATTTAATTATATTAATATAAAAGTCATATTGCAGTTATTTCTTGGGGTTTTACGATTTTTTTTTTTTTTTTTTTTTTTTATTATTATTATTATTATGTTAAATCAAAGTTATAAGCTTATAGCTACTTAATAATAAAGAACATTACTCATAAATTTATTTATTGTCAACAATATACCCTTTTTTTTCTTAGAAAGAGCCTTTTTTACAACATTTAGTTTGAAGAGAACTGATTGAATTATTATTCTTTAAAGGCGTCGCTGTTGACTTCTACTCCTAACTGATGATCGCCAAAGAGCGTGAAACAGCTAGTCTTTGATTTCACTTTTTATATATTATAACAACTAAATTTATGCTATTTGCTCTTTTTAATGAAGGAGAAGAACAAAATAAAACAGTCCTGAAGAAGGTTGACACAAGCAGGCATTTGTTTTCTTTTTTAAGGAGATACCATATATAATTCTACAATAATTATTCTTACTGATGTTATAATTATATTATTTTAATGCCAATGACTAATAGCAAAAAAAACAACAAACAAGTAATTGGAGAAGCGAAACTAGCTGCAAGAATATTACCTGATCTTATCCAGTTTAACAACAAGGTTTTCAATTAAAACGTGCTTTCAGTGCATTTTGCTTCACCACAACATTTAATTAAATGAGCCTCTACTCAATTCTAGGTTTTGTAATGAAAGATATGAATTGACACAAGAACAATGTATGACAAATAGTTAAAAGAATGGAAGTCAATGACGCATTAGAAATATAACTTTTCCGTTTTTTATTATCATTCATTGGACAGCAGTAATAATTATTATTTAATACAAATCTAATGAATTTGGAAAGGATATGTTGATTTAGAATTAGGAAGAACATTTCTAAGTTCAGTGATCGTTGTTGAAAGGATGAAACCGTTGGCAAATTATGATTTCAAATTAGTTCAGTGATTGCCATTATCCTTAGCCTAAACCGCTTCATCTAATCTCTTTTTTTGTCCTTTGTTAATCAATTCCTTAACTTAACAGCTCATACAAAACTCATCTGGTTTTAATAGAATTATTAAGTCTGATTTTTATTAGGTTTTTTTTTTCTGGTATTACAAGTCAAGTAACTTGGAGAGAAAAGTTTATTAATGTTTTAAACATTACGTTAAGATTAAATCCACTAATTCATCTACACGTTGCAAATTTTGTATTTTAATAGAACTTTGTTGCATACTTTTACCGCATGACAGAGCTCAGTGTCCTCTTGTGAAGTGAGTTCCTGAGTCATCACCTAAAAATTCTTCCAGTTTTCCTAAAATTTTGACGTATGAATATTTTCGCAAACTTCGACACCACCAACATATTATTCTCATATATTCTGAAGAAGTTTAGACAGGACAGTGTAAGATATTATCAGGTTTTGTAATGTAAAATTTTAAGGCGAAAAAAATAAAAAAATAAATAATCACTTCCGACTATACTTTAAAACATTGGATCCTTAAAAATGGGCCTTTTTGTTTGTTTGTTTAAGCCGAGTATTTTTTTTACAGCTATGATGGAGAGATGGATGGGTAGAATGAGACCAAAAAGTTTGAAAAAGCACTACTTAGAAACTACAGGATGTATTTGCCATGAGTATCAATCATCAAATATAGAATTTAATAGCAGAATGCCTATACAATAGTCACATTGTGAAAATAAAGATTGTTATTTATAAGCAAATAAGTGTTTATTACTTAATTGTCTTGTAATTTGAATTTTTGTTATTGTGTATGTAATTTTAAAGTTTTAAATTCTACATTCAGTAATTAAAAATGAAAATCACGATAATTAGCCTAAATTTTAGACTAAAGGAAATTGTGGAAATGCAGAACTTTAAAGTATTGTGAACTGCACTTTTATTCAGAATAAATAATCACAGAAATTCTTGAAAGAAAAAAGAATTGAAGTTGTTGTTTTGCTTTAAGCTAATTACGGAATGTTTTAGATTGACATTAATTGTAAGTTTCCTGTATTCCAATGTAATTGTATTATAAAGTGATGAATTAATATTTATTTTTATTGAATTGACAGCTGAAGGAATTAAAACCAGGGTCACAGTATTATTTTTAGATTTCAAAAGTCATTAACAGTTAGTCAATGTTATGTTTTTTTGTTTTGTTTTTTACGAGTATTCCCAAATGCATTGAAGAATCAAAAATTGAAATCGTTGTCAATCGAGAATGTTCCGAATGGCTCCCAGATGGACTGGATTGCATTTATAATCAGTTAATCTTTAATTCCAACATCATTATCCTAATGAGTCATTCATGTCTTTCTAATTCCTCATGTTTTCTTGATCTTTTTTGTTTTGGTAATGTTTCCAACTCTCTTTGTCATCAATCATAAACACGAAAAGTGAAGGAAAAGGATAAGGAAATGATTGGTTCTTGATACGGAAGAAAATCAGTGAATGATTTATGACTGAAAACGGAAATGAATAAATAAAAATTCCAAACTTATTTTTTTTTTTAAACATAAGCACGTGATTGCAAGTTAGACAACTGCAATTAGCATAAAGGGAAATGCCCCCCCCCCACTCCACAAATCTGGTTTTTCTTGTTGTATAGTAATTGCAGTCGAAGATTTATTGCCTATGTGCTTGTTATAAGTGATAACAAGTTTTGTTAAGAAATAAATTTTAAAATAACTGCATTGTTTCAGTTCTCATTGGAAGTTGCAGAATGCTTAATTATACCTTACAGTTCTTCAAAGAATCCTCGTTGTACAGTTATTACTTAATTTTTTTTTTAGTCTGACTCTGTTTGTCTTTGTGCATCTGAATTACCGTTTTTCTGTACAAAAATATTATACATATTAAGGCTAAAATTAAAAAAGAGTTATAATAATTGCAATTTAAAATTGAACAACATTAAAAAACCGAAAGTTTCAGCTGCCCTGAAGCTATTTATCATTGATTAAATTTCCCTATTTTTTTGTCTATGCCTATTTTTTATTTGAAAATGGCTTCCGGTAGCTAAGCTTTCAGGGTTTTTTTTTTTTTTTGTTCAATTTTAAATCTTAATAATTATTCGAGGACAATTATAGTTTTCCTTTTTATAGAATTGATAGCAATCTAACATTTTCTATCCTTATTTTTATTTCTAAATATTTCCCAAACATAATTTTTCTTTGGTACTAGCAATAATTTCCTCTTAAATAGGATGATTTTTTTTTTCTAGTTCGGATTTTTTGTTGATTTTTACCTTGCTTATACAACACATATATTGAATTTTATGTTTAATAATTTCTATAATCATATTTATTTCGATTATTTTTTTTTTTTATGTTTACTTTAGGCACATTTTTGCTTCATACAGTAAATAAAGATTCAGTATTTTATAACAATTTTGATTATGATTAGTTATCGAAGTTATTTAGACCATGATTCTAAATTCTTTTGTATTTCAGAACAATACACTATATAAACTGTAATATATTTATCTGCCATTTTTTTCTACCATTTCTTTAAAAAAAAAGTCGAAATACAGGCATTGTCATTACTTTCACGCTAATTTTAGAAATACAATTTATTTAGTTTTTCTATATTATCTGTTTCTTTATTAGGTTTCTTTCTTTTTTTTTTTTTTTTCGATAACTTTTTTTCTTTTTTCATAAATTAAATAATTTTAGATCTCAATATCGCAACAACTAAACCAGTTCGTCAAGAATTCTTATCTTAACTGTTTCCAACTGTTTATTTTTTAATTTCAGTAAATTAAAAATAAATATATAATGTCCACAATTATCGTAAATCTATTAAATCTTTTTAATAAAGCTTTTATAAAACTTTAGAACCCTTTATATTTTAAAGTAAATTAAAATAAGATATTGTAAAAATTCTTCACATCAACACATTATCTTTAAAAAAACCTTTTATATCCGTGATATTTCGCACTCTTTGAGCAAGAGTGCTTCTTCAGACGGTTAGGGATAAGCTTTAATAACCCATTCCCTAACACACAGAATTCATGACAAATGGTAGAATTTTACAGTGATATATTACATTTTTTGTTAAAAAACAAAGGGAAGGTAATACATCATTATTAATAAATATCATCATTATTACTTCAATACAATTGTTAAAACCAATAAGATTTTACAGGAATTTTTCAACATTTTTAATACTTTTTTTGAATTTCCTTCCCTTTGTTTTTTAACAAAAAATGTAATGGATCACTGTAAAATTCTAACATTTGTCATGAATTCTGTGTGTTAGGGAATGAGTTATTAAAGCTTATCCCTAACCGTCTGAAGAAGCACTCTTGCTCAAAGAGTGCGAAATATCACGGATATAAAAGGTTTTTTAAAGATAATGTGTTGATGCGAAGAATTTTTAGAATATTTACGTGAAATTCAATTTTTAAAAAAAGTTAAAATTAGACTTCTTTTACTACTCTCATTATTTATCCTTTTCAAAACTTACATTAAACAACTTTGTTTTAGTCCATAGAAACTAAATGAAAAGCTATTTTTTGAAATTTTTGAGTAATTTTTTAAGTAATAATAATAATAATAATAATACGTTACCATAGACATGTTTTTTTTTTTTTTTTTTTTAGTTTGTTTCATTTTAATTTCTTAATTTAATAGAAGGATTAACTTGTAAAGATTATTGTAGGTTTGGTCACCTATTAACCTAAGTACCTCTTTAAGTGTTTGAACGAGAAACCTTTAGAAGGCAATTTGAAGTGGAAATAAGATGTCTCTGTCAAAGCAGTTTCCAATTGATTTTAATACAAACAGAACCCTTAAAAAGGGGTGAGAAACCGAGATTAATTAAACGATTTCCAAACAGGGTATTCAAAAGAAGATATTCCAAATAAAATTTTCTAGATTATTTACTATTCATGAAATGAAGTTTTTGTAGAATTCTTCTGAAAACTGATCATTTTAGAAGGGAGATATAAACGTTAAAAGCTGAAAAATATTTTGAATATTATGTTATGGTTATAACCTTGATTTTGAATTTTTGCATTTTCTGAGTCAGTTTCGAAACTGTGTTCCCCCAAGTAGAAATTCACGATTTCTCTGTCGAAAAATGAATGAGATAATTGTAGTTCCATTCCTTTTCGCTACGCGGAGCCACTGATGTTCTATTGTGAAAAACAAATTCGTTCCCCAATGGTTGTTTCGGTCTGGTGAACAACACTCTTCCAAATAACATTTCAACATGATAGAGATGCCGAACAGGTGTTTGGCCTCGGATGTGGTAAGCCCCATCCCTTGCACTGGACCCCTATTCATTTCTTTTTTTATTTTATTATTATTTACTTATTTATTTATTTTTTTGTTCTCTTCGTTTCTCTTTCCTCGTCGTAGTGTTCATCAAGCACGAAGAGTGAAGTAGTTCACATGTTGCTGCTTACTTTTAGTGTTTAAATTTAAAGGAGTATTACCAAAAATAATAGTTTTAAGAGCAAATTAAAGACAAAAAATTTCCATTTTGAAATAAAGAATTTCGGTTTCATTTGAAATTTATAACCGCCGATTAAATAAATGCTTTAAGAATTTTTAGGTTTAGCCAAATTATTTTTTTTAAATTGCGTGATTTCACGAGTATTTCAGATTCACGATCTTATTAAAGATAACTAGAACGAACTTTTTAGTGAATACATTGTCGCTTTTCAAATTATTTTATAGTACATATCCGAATAATCAGATGTCTACTTTTAGAGGAAAATAAGTTACTTAAACTAGGATACTTTAATAAAAGAAATAAAGTTTCACGCTTATTCAACGTAACTGATTCCACATTGTGTGAGAGTAAGTATAAAAAAAAATCGAGTTAACATTAGACTTCAAATGCTAAAAAAGAATAGAAATTTACATAGCGTTTGACGACAAAAAAAAAAAAAAAGGGGCCGTCCTTTAATTACGTGAGGTGTTTTTTTAAAAATTTGGTCCCCCCTCCTCTCCCTTGGTGAAATAGGGTGCGCACGGCCGGCCCAAAGATTTAAAAAACACCCCACCGGAGGATTTTAAAAAAATCAAAAAAGTTCAAAAAGTCAATATTACAAAATGTTGTAATCTATTATAATACGTATATTCTCTGAAGGAAAAAGTTGACGTGAGATTTTCGTTGGCCCCCCCTCCCCCTTTTGACCTCACGTAATTAATGGACGACCCCAAACTACCAAATTTAGTTTACCTTCAGTTCTTCATCAGAGTGTACGTTATTTATAGAAGCATTGTTTTTTTTGTGTGTCCTATATTTCTCATGGTATCACTGCAAGGATTTTACGCACCTTACCCAACCCGAACCGTGTGGGTCTTCGAAAAAATAACTCTCCCGAAGCTGTATTCGATGTTGTCTTTGCCATCGGTCTGTAACAACATCGTAATTTTTTTTCCATTGAGATTCAGTATTCTTACTATCTCATATACGAATATTAAAGTATAGTGTATGGAAAAAACCATGATAGGGCTATTGGTACTGGATATCAGCTATTACACTCAGCGAATGACAGCGTGTACCTTCTGTATTGAGATCATATCTTTACATGAGTATTACCCCTTTGGTATTGAAGACGTCGGTTTCCAGAACAGCTAAAAATTCTGCTAGATGAACAAAATTTAATTTTCATATCAAAATAAATTTTCAACCTTGCAAATCAATCTTCAAGCAACAAAACTAAGGTCAAAGGAATTAACGGTTCCATACTTTGTCAACAGATGACGAAGTCAGGAAAAACATCTACTCGATATTCGACTATTTTCCTCGACCATTTTATGCGAAAATAGTAGAGGAGGGGTGGATGAAAATCCATGTTTCATAAAATTAAGCTGAAAAAGACGCTCAATACCGACAAAAAAAATAAAAATAAAAAAAATCAAACAAACAAAAATTCTACAATAGGAAATCGGAAAATCAAAGAATGACATTTCCACCTTTTTTTTTTTTTTTCAATAAAATAAATAATTTTTGCAACAGTGATTTGAAGGGTATTGAAGTTACTTTTCTATCCAGTTGCTATTCAAGTTGGGGAAACGTTGCAAATTTGAAAATGCTTTAAGATTAAACATTAATTAATATGTAAGCTTCCATATTTTCAGAAGGCTTTTGCTTATAGAAAACAATTTTAGCCAAAATAAAGCGTTAATCATTGTAGTATCTTTTAGAAAGTATTGAATAGTTGCATATATTTATGTTTAGGAAAAAAAATGCCTCAATTTATCTTATTGCTTTTGTTTAATTGTTGTTCAATTACTGTCATATTTTAATTTAAACACGGCGAATCGAAATAAAG
The DNA here is from genome assembly GCA_023159025.1 of Thereuonema tuberculata. Classification (NCBI taxonomy): domain Eukaryota; kingdom Metazoa; phylum Arthropoda; class Chilopoda; order Scutigeromorpha; family Scutigeridae; genus Thereuonema; species Thereuonema tuberculata. The sequence continues at coordinate 146,473,478 of JAFIDM010009631.1, read as the reverse complement.
GTGATATTATTTTTTGTTCGTTTTCTTTTACGCTTACTAGACAAATAACTGCTTCACCTCCTTTTGCGCGATAGTCATGTTGTTCTCGGTCCAGTTCTTTTGAGCAGTCAGAGTGGGAAGATTTGTGTATGTGTGATAATAAGACCTAATTTTGTAGTTATCTTGGAATTTATGATGTATGACAAATTATTTTATAAAATTTATGATACAATTTTTTTAATTGTTCCTGTGATTTCGGAACACTTAATAAATTCAGGAATTCAGCATATTAAAAATACCTTTTTTTTTTTTCAAGTTTATTTTTATGTATAAAATAAAAGTTTAAAATATCTGAATATTCATTTAACAAGTACAGGGCATTACAAGTAATATTAACAAAAGGTAAGCAACAGATAGTGCCAAAAGAAAATGTCCTCTTAGGATATAGAACCATGTCTTCTACCTACTTATCTATTATTATTATTGTTAATAATACTATTATTAAGAAATTAAAACTACTACGTAAATAAAATATTCTGAAATGAAATGAAATGGAGGAATATATGTACGATCTTTAGATTTCATGGGCCAATAAAAGTTCAAAAAAAAAAAAAAATGAGAGACCGATAGTCTTAACAAATTTCTATTAAAACTAATTGCATGAAAATGAATTACATAATACATATAGTAATGATTTTTACTTTTATATATACTTAATTGTCGTAGTCTTAGTTTCTCACTTCAACACGAACTTCATCATGGATGGTTATTTGGAATCACTTAAACACTGAATATTTTTTACTCGTTTATTTTTTTCTAATACTTGTGCAGTAGTTACTGTCCAAGGCGGAAATAAAAGAAGCTGACCTTCTTCCATGTCTTTTCTCTGCTCACGAGTTCTTCTTTAGACAACGTTTTCCGCCATAGTAAAATTAAAGTCAGAATCTTTGCAAATCTCTCGCCTGTAATAATCTATCTGTTGCTCCAATACGTGATTTTAATTTCAATTTTGTGGAAATGTAGCGTGCAAATTTACACAGCGGCCTACTTTTCTTTTTTTTTTTTTCTTTTTCTTTTGGAAGGGGTTAGTGAATTCTGTAGTTAAGGTCACCTAAGGCAAGGGTGGAGGAGGCTATCGTTGTCTTTCCATCGCGTGATTCCTCATACCAAACTGTAGGTTTTGATTTTAATGGACCGATAGAATCGTCCCAAAGATCACGAATTTCTTTTAATACAAAAATACATTCCTTGAGGCAGTAGCTCATTTATCCTCACGTATCATGGGTAATAGACGCTAAGGTCAGCTAAGAACTGACCAGTACCGCCTCCAAAATGATCTCTTATTTCAAGAAAATATGGTTAATAATAGGGAAATAACAGAGAGGAGTAACAGAGATTTGATATCTAAAATGAGTTCTTTATCTGTCGTTTTTTTTTTTTAATCGAAGCTTCTTTCTTTTCCTTTTTTTTTTAATGTACCTAAAATAGATTGTTAATAGATCGTAGAAATGTTCTTAAAATTCCTTATCCTTGAAATAGAAATTAAATTACCTTGTCTACATGTAAAAGAAATACAGTAATTCAAATTTATTCTTAAATTGAAAACCAAAGAATGGGGGGGGGGGGGGGGGCAAAAATAAATTGCCTAGATAATGTTAAATAACTTTAAGCTCTCTGATAGCTTTGTTCCATATTGAAGCAATACTTTAAACATTTGAGACCCTTTGAAAATATAAAACAAACTTTCTGAAATGCTGCTTCTTGATATCTTGAAATACAAATAACCAGCCTACAGAAGCACCCAGAACAAACTTTGGATTAGACAGGTATGAATTATCAAACGACAGAAATTCTAAATATTTCACATCAACGACATGAAAAGACGAAGTTACGAATCCAAAATATTCAGATGTATGTTGTTGACATTAGTAGAGAAATTGATTTTTGCTACGATGAAATACTGTGATTAGACGTTCGATGGGTGAATTCAGAAAAGAAGACAGAGTTAAGTTTACTTGGCTTTTCGAACTCATATTTCATATCGTCCCAGATTTAAGCTGGAACACAAAGATGGGATCTTTAGGAGATGACGGATGGATAACACCTGTGCAGCACTACAGGCTCTGCAAAAACTTATTCTACCAGTCGAGTGATAGGAAACACCTCTTATTTCGGGAAAGCTAAGGGATATTAACGAATAGCACAGTTTCAGCAACAGCTTCCTTAAATATAATCACGTTCGATAAGTTATTAATTCGATTAAATTATTAATCTTATTTACATTAATTGACAGTGAATATGAATTTCGTCAAGGCTTAAAATTGAATTAGCAACCGAAAATAAATTTTAAAAACTAAAAACAACTCAAATCCATACATTGATTTAAAAAAAAAAAAAAAAAAAATTGTATTTCATATATCGTCAATAAATAAGTAAATTAATAAATATAAATACAAAAATAACCTATCAGCTGTGTTTATTGTCAACACAGTAATTCTATATTTTGATCTAATCTCAACACCATTTTATCTGTCTTGGAACATTGGAGAGGAAAGGAGAACGTTAGTCTAAATATCCTTGAGTTAAAGTGTTTGGAAATCTGTTGAATCCAGTGCGTAATGAATCGTTGCCCTACATTCATTTTGTAGATCTTTGGATTCTGATGATTTAAGTTGATGGGAATCCTTGATTGGCAATTGAGGATTCTAGGCGGTCTCCAAACAATACTTGCAATTAGCAAATAATTAAGTACTTTATTGAAATAAGATAATTAGATAATACTCAGCTTATCTTTGTCCTTTACAAAAACCCTACTAATTTATGAATAATAAGTAATTTGAAAACGCACCTCAGTGAGAAGTAGATTAATACAGTTACGATGTGAGAACGTTAAACTAGAATACCAAAACTATTAAAACGCAAAATTCCTACATTTGTCTCCACAATCGGTTTTAACATGAATTAAATACAAAGAACAATGAAAAGAAAGAGCGAAACTTAAATAATTTAGGCACTGCATTAGAGATAACTTTTATTTTATTTTATTTTTTCCTCGCTCTCAGAAGAATTGATGAATATTTCTTACACTTCTCAGTCGCTTAGAGTAATTTATTGATATGCCCCCTCTAGAAATATCAATTAAAAATAAGAAACCTAAAGATCGGATTAGATCTTTCTGTGACCATTTCTAACAACGACCTAGAAAGAATTTTGCCCTTTAGGAATGTGGAATGCAAATTATTGACTCTTCCTGTCCTGATATCCAGTGATTGGTAATCTGTAACATAGTTGACAGATATCGATTACCTGTTGATGTGGTAACCACCGTTCTTTGGAAACTAATCTCCTGACAGCACTTCCTGTTTCGTGTTTTTACTATTCGAAGGTATAGACATTTTATTTTGAAGGTATAAATTCACCTTGCTACAGTGACTAGAACTTGAACAGCCTGTAATCTTACTACACATTTTGCTAGACTTAACCTGTAATTTTCCTCTTTGTCTACCGGTACGAGTGACAGGTGAACTGTGGCGAATCCATTAATAACTGAAGTGTAGCACTAATAGATCTAGGCAAAGGAAATTGAGAAATAAAGTTATATTCAATTAAAATATCGAAATATTTCGCTTAGGTTTCGTCTGTATATTTATTTTGTATCATACCCATTTCTTACATCTTTTTCCATAATTTTATTAGAATAGCTCTTAAATTTCTTTAAAAGTTTAGCGCTATTGTAATCCTTGAAAACAGGACAGTTGTAATCTGTTATTTTTATAGTAACTAATGTTAGTTACTTAGGTTATTAAAATGGGTTAAACAACTTGAATGAAAATAATGAAATCTGTAAAGTAAATCTGATTTTTAAATAATTTAATACGTATTTTGGAAGGGTTCTGTGTTTGTTGTTCCATAATTCACTTTAGAAGTACTAATCAAAATTGTGACCCAGTGAAATATTGTTATGACATGTTTTTTGTCAGCACAATACAGTTTGTACTTCGAAATAAATAAATAATACTTTACGTGTCTCGGGGAGGGGGTGGAGAAAGTTAGAAATTTTTGTTAAGGATTTTTTTTTTTTTTAAATTTTTTATTTTTTAAAAATCTTAAATTACGGATGACTTTAATTTTATGAATCTTAAACTATGCTTCAAAATGTAAAGGCGATGGTCGGGCACAATTCCAATTGCACATAAAAAGTCAAATTTGTACCCTGTTATTTCATGTGGTCGATACAGTTGCTCATCATTCCGTTTGTTTCAATCATGTTTATTGTTTTAATTATAGCCTGTATTGAATTATCTTGTATTCCAGAATAGTTTATCTGAATTACATGTCTGTAGTTTAAATGCGTAAAAATAAATAATCACTGCTGGCAAATGTTTAAATTTGGTTAAAAAATGTGTGAACAAACATAATGCATTTAATTAATATGGATATATATTAGTTTTGATAATAGAATGTTAAAGAATAACTTATTATTTCCTTGGTGATTAACCTTTGTTTTTGTTTTTTTGTTTTTTGTAGGGTGAGCATGGCCTGCCACTCACAGGCGACGATCATGGCGGTGGACTGTTGGGAGCTCGTCGACGCTCCGTGAACCGTCAAGTGGTGTCAGACGATGTGCGCAGGAGAAGGGAGAGCTTCGCAGCTTTCTCTCCTCATCATCTTTCTGTGGGATCCATAGCAGGGCATAGTAAGTATCATTCGATTCTTCATCAAATAAAAAAATTCCATCTGGTCTGATTTTTCTCCCGCACTGTATCAATACTCTGCCTTTAAGAGACAATATGGACCGAGTTGCCATCTACTGGCAAATGCCGAAGTAAACATTCGGTTCTTGGGGATTATTTCTTCATTGTTAATATGTCACGCTTTGGTTTCATTCCCAGAATCCCCATAAGAGAAATATATATTCAAAATACAATTAAAAAGTTCAGATCTCTCTGTATTCCATCATTCACTCTGAAATAAAGTGTACTTCTCATCAGGAACAGAGTTCATTGAACCTAAGTCCAGCTGGTTTGATGGTTTATAGCTTTATTATTGGATCTATCGTGGAAATAGAATAGTGCCATATGTAAATAAATAAAAATATTCAACCACACGCCGCATTGATGGAGAAATTTCTGAAATATTAGTAGATTATTTGCAAGACCTTTTTATTCATAATATATTTAATGTTAATTATTATTTATTATTTTGTAAACATCCTTTCCTCCTCAAGAAGTCAAGTAATTGATGGAAAAAGGAAGTCATCTAAGGGAAAAAACAATTATTGAATGCTAAGAATTACAAAAAATCACTTAAAAAAACAAGTGAAGAAGAATTCAATGTTTTGATAAACATTATTACATGAGGCCACATCTCCCCTCATAAATTCTGGTCAAAAGATCTCCAAATTAAATGAAAAACTGTAAGTTTCATTTATATTATGAATGCAGTTGAAGCTGCTTGTAGATGTAATTTTAATCTTTTAATTATTGTTCGAAATGTTTTTAATTTTTTTAAAGTGCTTTTATTGGTTTGAATTCAGGTCTTGCAGGTCTTATAATTTCCATAAATTATAAATAAACTCTCTTTCAGGAGTTTTTTTAACTCTTCTACTGTGATATAGTCTGCCACATTAATAACACTTTCTAAGGCAGAAAAAGATGTTAAATAATGAGAATACTTCTGAGTTAAATAAAAGTTATTAAGTTAGTAGAACGGCGGAGATAGTAGAAAATATATTCATTATGTCTATTACGTCGGTTCTGTAACAGGAGTCCACAGAGCTAGAAAAAATGAAACTTGCTTTCATTTTTATTATTATTATTATTATTATTATTATTATTATATCGTAAAAGTTTAAAACCATGGGTTTCCCCAGCAAAGACAATATGGCGGGTCAAGGACCAAAGCACATTTTGCCAAGTGTAAAAAAAAAAAAAAAAGGAAAGGTGTGGAAGAATGATTAGGGATGTGTGGTTGTGTCCATAAATTTCCTAACTATGCGTGTTGTATTGAGTACCACAGCCTTCAGCAGTTGTGCATAAGTGATTTTGTGAAGTCCTAGTGTGCTGAGACTGTGGTGCAAAGTGTTAGGTACCAGACCAGTGGCGGACAAGACGATGGGTACAACACATACTCGATCCTGCCTCCACTGCTTCTGGAGTTCGTGTGCTAGATCGGTGTATTTACTGATCTTGTCTGTGTGAGTTTTCTGCATTATTATTATTATTATTGCCTAATAATTCTTCAGACGAAGTGGAATGCAAAGTGAGATCTACTGAAATTAAATGACTCGAGTATTTCATCTTTTATAACTTTTACTAGTTCTTATAACAAAGCAGTAGCTAGAACCTCATTTCTATTCCACCATAGTACTATAATTTACAATGCTAGAATGTAACACTTTACAAAAAGACAGGCATAATAACAAATTGGGAGGGGGAGATGTAAGAACCTGTATGGATTGTAAACTCTTACTAATATTTCAAAGATTTGACACAAACATCAGGTTAACTTCTTCTCATAGATATTACGAAGTTTGGCAACTTATTTTATCATGGTTCATTGTCTTATTTCTAAACATCTGTAAGGATTAGCAAAGAAATAATTCTCTGTGTTGAATACATCTTACATCTTAAATTCGTGACAGGAGTAGTTCTTGTCTATGAAAGAAATTAAATATATATCAATTAAAGTGATTCAGTTTGATCGTTGAAATATCATTATTTAATTGATCTTGTTTTATTCATGAAAGAAATTGTTTTGATGTTGATGCTACGGATTTCATTGAGAATTTTTTTGAATAGTAGAGTACTTACATTTAAGGAAAATAAACAGATCATAAATTTCATGTTCTATTGACGAACTATACGTTGTTTTACAAATGGGATATTTCGAATATATTACCTTATCAACGAAAAGAACGTAAATCACTCTCCTTTTGTCATGATTTGTGTTATAATGGACAGACAGACTCACAGCCATGAAGCCACAGATCTGTAGCTTTGTGGGTTAAATTGTTATTCGATACATTTATGATCAGGCCTAGAATGTACCACAGTACTTCTCAACCAGGGCTTCGCAGACCACTGTCAGAGATTCCGTGAAAATGCAATGAATAAATAAATAAAACAGAATAGGCATAATTGTAATTCCAATAATCCTTTAACCTTTTGTGATTCGTAGATGTTTTCGAAATTTTAAATATCTTATACTTATTGTATAGAATTATTTTTCTAACATCATATTAAGTCGCAAATTTCGTTCGTTCTTTCATTTCTTCAATGCTAGATAAATTGATTCTAATCCGAAATAAGAAGTATAATAATAATAATAATAATCAAACTGGAACCTATAAATCATATCTTGGGGTTTATTTTATTAACTTGAAAGACTGGGAAGATAGCTGAATTGTGGCTTTGATTTTTCCTGCGTTTTGTAGATTATTTTTATTCGAAAGTATTCATCCGTGTTCTTATCGAAATTTGTGAAGAAATCAGATTTATCAATATTAAGTTAACTGCATTAATAATATTATTACAATCTATTCTTTTTCGTTTTTTCTTAGGTTCAGAATCAAATTTAGTTCGGATGAGGAGTTCGGCCTTAGGACAGTCTGCTCCAAGCCTTTCGGCAAGTATGGTAAGTGATAAATTAAAATTACTCATTCTAATACAGTCGATACTTTCAGCATTGAATAGTTTTGCTCCAAAAGGCTTCGAAATGACACAGTCTTAGAAAAAGTAAATAGGAAATTCTTACAGTCTTATTACGTGTTCCTTACAATTAATAAATTCATTACAAAGTTTCAGTGCTTAATTGTTTAAATGAGTGAAAATGTTGAGAGTGAGTGTTTCTTTATCTCTTTGGAGTTAAACTATTCAATGTAGAAGATTGGAACACGAACTCTGGTAAGTAAGTGTTAGTTTTCATAGTTACAGTCAGTAATGACTCAATCAATCACACGGACTCGTAATCACTTACATCTGTCGACGGCAAATGGCTTTTCTTTCCCTGATGATAGAAATAAATCCTTGATAATAAAGAAGTATTATAGAGTTGGTGTTGGTAGAGAATTGGAATGACTACTTGTTGAATCATTAACAAAGTCAAAAACAGAAAACTGGTGGCGGGTTGGAAACAGAATAACAAATAAAAAGTAAAACGGCAACATTTTCAATGAACAAAACTTTAATTACTAAAATTTATAAAATTTTAAATATATAAATTCTAACAAGTAGTTTAAAAATATAATAGAAAACTGTTTTAAAGTTCGTTCCATTTTGCTTCAGATTTATTTAAAGGTATAAATATTGTTGTTAAAAGATAGCTTTTATTTAATGGAAAAAAAAAAAAAACTTTTAAATTTCTTTATTGAAATACTATGGATAGAACCTTAAAAAATAAAAAAGTAATGGAAGGTGCTAGTATTTGTACTCTTTATTTGAGAAAATAAAATGAAAAGAAAGATCCTGAAAATATACTCTGAAATATAATATATTTTATTTTGAATGTACTTGTAAATCAAAGATCTAAAACAACACATTTATAGTCAATGTTTTTATTTTATGTTAAACAAATGAGGTTTATCTTAATAGTGAATCCATTAATTTTTAAGTGCTAGGAAACATTGTAAATTACATGGTCTAATGTTTTCCATCATGCAAACATTATAGTGTATTTTTTTATATTGGAAATCTAATTGTTTGAATTCAAATGCTATTCAAAATGTAATAATTTATGAAGATCATATTAGTTTCATTAAGTTTTAACTGCGGAATACGTTTCTTTGAAGAAAGGATACATAGTTGTTGTTTCTCCTTAATAATAATAATGAGAAAAGTCGCTGACGTGCAAAGCAGGCGCTATAGAAGAACATATGTAATCACTGCTACATATTTTGTATAGTTTGCTATCTATTAGAATTGATAGACAACTCTTTAATTAATTTTTAATTTTTATAAATATACGATTTTTTATAAATAGGAAACTGTGCAGTGTAATCAGGGCTACTAAATATAAAATTAACCTTTCTTTTCTTCAGAAACAATCATACAAAAATTATTACAATTGGTTACAAAAGTTTCTAATAGCTATATTTTTACGTTAAGTACAAGAAACAAATGGTTAGATTTAGCCAAGAGAAGAATTTGAAGTTTTTTCCGAAATAAGCTTGTCCGTCTGTTTCTGTCTGTGTGTGCCCGTAAGTACTGAAATACTGATTAACCTAGGAAGTTGAAACTTTAATGTAAATGTAAGCTATCCAAATAATTATTATTATTGATTTCGATAGCAGCCGATAAGTCACATTTCCTTTTTAAAGAATGACTATTATTTACATTTTAAAATGTTCTTATAAGTTATTTTAATTGTTCATCTTGAAAACTTTTTTTTTTTTTGGGGGGGAGACGCTACGAAATTAAAGTTCTTTGACCACTTGAGGCCAATTCCTCGTGAAATTGCGGCAGTGGTTCCAACAACTTATGTTGCTAAGTACTTATAGCATTTTTCTAAATAACTGTCGGAATGGAATAAAAGTTTTCGTCGAATTCTTTCGGTGGATGACTCGATGATGGTTTTTCGCTATAAATGTGTTGAGGCCCAAGTTCGATGGTTGCGTCAGTTGGCGAATTGCCTGACCTTCAAGTAATGCTTATCTTTAAATAACCCCTTTTTTTTCTTCTTTAACATCTAACTAACAAATCTATTCGCCAAGAGATAAGACGTATTTGTTATTTAATTATTAAAAAGTAAAGAAAAAAAAAGTATTACAAACTTCAAGTAAGATTTCCTTTTATTTCGTATGACTTGAGAATTTCTTATTGTCAGCATTGCTTTTTTTCCTTTGAAAACGGAGGAGGGGTGACCTTCATTTAATTCATAACTGCTACTGAGTTGATTAGTTCACCAAAACTACTTCAGTTCACGCTAGATTTTAAGTAGATGTAGCTTTGTTCTTTTTTTTTTTTTTCTTTTTTCCTTTTTTTTTTTTTGGGGCAAACTTGTGTTTTTGGTTTATAGATATACATATATATTAAATATAATAACAGTATTAGTGTTTTAAACAAAAAAAAACACAATATCTCCATCAAATAGTTTATTTAAAAACCTGTGCGGAATTTTCGGGATGATAATATTGACGCCCATCCCTTCTTCAAGCGAAATGAACAATAAAATAATTCTTCGGAATAACCAAAAATACAAATAGTAATAAACATGAAAACACGTTGAAACAATTCACAATTGTTTTTACAATATTAAATAGCAAATATGCTCTTTCATATGCTCTTTCTTTGTTTCCTTAAATAAGATTTTGACATAATCTTTCATAATCTTTCAGATTTAAGTCTTAGAAAAATATTGGAAAGCTGCATAATAAAATGTACGAGAGGGTGTAATTTTAACAGATATGAAGGTGCTAAAGTGGACCCTTCTACGATAATGTTAGTTAAGGATTTAATTAAAAAAGATGTTAAACAAGTTGTAAATATAGACGAATTTCATTATTGAAATGTTTTTTAATTATTGGATTGTTGGTTAAATTAATTGATTCAAAATATGTGAGTTATCTTATTGTTAACAAGAATTGATTTATCTAATGTGCTATTATGTTGTTAGTTTTGGATTTTGGTTTAGTTTTGGATTTATTGTTAAATATTTGTTTTTCAAAAATTGTGAAGTAATGAAAGAGCATATTTGCTATTTAATATTGTAAAAACAATTGTGAATTGTTTCAACGTGTTTTCATGTTTATTACTATTTTGTATTTTTGGTTATTCCGAAGAATTATTTTATTTGTTCATTTCGCTTGAAGAAGGGATGGCGTCAATATTATCATCCCGAAAATTCCGCACAGTTTTTTAAATAAACTATTTGATGGAGATATTGTGTTTTTTGTTTAATTTAGTAAGATGAAAAGGAAGAAGTTGATAGAAGAATTTGGAAGTATTAGTGTTTACCAATTTCTTGTAAAGCCATTTCATTGTTTATAAAATAAATTTTAAATCATCATTAAAACATTACAACTTGTAATTTTGAATATATTTCAGTTAATTTATTGTGATTGTCATAATTTTTAACATAATAGTGGTGTATACGTTTGAGATATTAAGATAAAAGGACAAACTAACAAATTACGTTTTCTAACTATCATAATAAACATAAAAGTTGTATTTAGTTATATTTGCATAATGCAAAAGGTAAATAAAACAGTTGAAATACAGTATTCAATTACGACATCTTCTTTACAAATATTTTTCCCATCGTCTTTAGTGTCATATTGAGAACATGCTTTTAATAATTTAAAAGTAAATAAATTGTTACTGGTGATTGTTTTTGTGCTATTTGGATTGCTTGTAGTTTTTTTCAGTTTATTATTTCTGAATTACGAACATCTACAAGGAATGCCTGAGTGAGGTTAGAAGCAGGCCAATATAACTTAAAATATCCGAAATATTGCTACTACTGACATTAATAACAAAGCAGGATTGGTTTCAATTGATTTCTTACATGTGAAGTTAATGAGTCAGACGAGTAATATTATATTCGTTAACAACTATAACCGAAGTTTTCCTCCAAGTTCAAGCATTTCTCTGTAAGTTACGCTTACAATTAAATACTCTTGCATAGTTTTTTCAGCTACCTTTATGCTTGTGTTGGACAAATGAAAATCTTGCATTGTCCTGATTGTTTCGTTCAGTGAGAAGTCGGCCATGAGCAAATACTGGCTCTATAGAAACAATTCAAATGTGATTAAATGTCTGTCCTTGACTCTTATTGATGGTGATCGCAAATGCAGGAATAATTGGAAACTGGCGTCTTTTTAATATGAACGGTAGTTCAATGTCATTGGGAACTAAATCGATTTCTTATCCGGTTCTTATCTTACGTGGTACTTGATTTGATTTAAGGTTTTCTGTAAAATAATATGTAATACACTGAGGGATAATAATGTAAATGCAGAAATAATAATAATAATGTAATTAGAAATTGAAATAATTTTGCGAAAAGAATAAAAAAAAAAGTATAAACTTGATTAACCGTTCCTTTAAAGTATTACCATTAAAAGCAAATCGGTAAATTAATTGAAAACCGATTGAAAATAATAGCATTACGTATTTACTTACCTCGTGACATGATCATGCAGAGCTAGCTTCACCCTGTAACTATTGTAATGCAACTTACTTGTAATTAGCATCGTTTGCTCTAAAGGCAGGTTTTTATAAACTTGATTAATGTAGAAAGGCCATATTTCATTAGTTTTATATATTTGTTATATTTCGTCCCTTGTTAACAATTGATAAATATTGAAAATTTCTTGAAGATCTGAAAATCATTTATCATTTATCATTTATTCCTTGGCTTCAAATTAGTTTTTTTGGCTTCTGTACTGATAGATATCAAAAATAAAACATATCATAGCATTACATGTAAATACTGTATATTTAAATAAAACCATTATTCATTGGTAGAGTGGTATCTACCAATGAATATCCCTGTACTAGTTCACCTTCTAATATTTCTGAAACGATTATTTACATGTTAATTGAAAACAGTGAATCGCAGAATCATGAACAAATGATTGTAACGCCACTTTCAAAGAGCGGGGGATTAGAGAACTATTTAAGAAAACGCCAAGGCCAATAAGAAAAGTATATGTACAGTTCGTATCTACTACATTGTAAATTGCTTAATTAATGTGTTTTTATTAATAGGTTCATAAACACTAAAATTTATAAACGAATATGTGCTATCGATGAAAGCAGTAAATCGAAAAAAACTAATTGGAAATCATTTTCTTTTGTTTAAAATAAAAATATTTAGTACATTACATCATTTGATTTTGTCCTATGAAATGGGTTCATATTAAATTAAATGACCTAAATACTTGTGATAGCTTGATGAGAATGGAGTAGAAATGACTTTTGCTCAAAAAAGGACAAGAATTTCTTTGCTCAAAAGCTGAAGTCACCAATATTAGAGCTCAAAATTTGATCACCAGATAAGACGAAAGAATGAATTGATTTTTATTGATTTTACTTCTAATCTTATGATTTTTATTTTATGAACATTACTTTTTCCTAAATAAAATTATTTAACGTACATGTATGTAGTTTGGTGAAAATATTAAAACTGCACATAAATGAACAAAGGTTTTCCGAACTATCGTGTCACAGCTGTTTCAATCTTATTAGGATTCTTCAGCCGGATTTACCCTTCATAATAGCTCAGAGTGCAGGACAAAGAAAAAGATGAGGCTACCACTTCGGGGAGCTGAAGTAATTATCACGCACTTTGAGCAATCATCAAGGGTAAATATGACTGAAGAAGCCTAATAAGGCTGAAACAGCTGTCTCAGATTCCCGACATGGTAGCTCAGGGTGCGAGAACCTTCATTTATTTATGTGCACTTTTAATTTTTTCACCAAATTACTTTTTTTCTCTCCAGTGAACTGGAGTATTTTAGTATTCTGCAGAAGTATTCGTTAAGCGATTTTAATGAAATATTATTTTGAACGAATATTGTTATTATCTTTGGTTCAAGGAATCCAATATTTTCAGAAAATGTTAGAAAGGAGGTAATATTTAACGTTTGGCAAATAATGTTTTACTTTAAGCCAAAAAAATATATTGGATTAAAAAACCATTAAATTGAAAATGTTTCAAACTTTAGTAAATGCACTCTTAATTTGTTTTTGGTTTTCTAGTTGAAGAAGGTTGGGAGGCTAAAGATTTTATAAGTAATATTTATGTGTCTTTATTTTAAGCGTTTTATTATATTTTTAAACTTTTTTTTGACCTTTGATTTAATAAATAGCATTAATACAAAAAATATAAAATATAAATAGTTAAATTTTAGCAAATGGATCGCATTGACTAGATTAGCAAAAAAAAAAAAAAAAAAATGTAATTAAAATTGTCATGAATTGACACTTTTCTTACAGAAATTTGAAATAATACCTATAGCAAGGAACCATATGAAAACAGTGTTACAGGATTTTAAAGTGAAAGTTGGTTACAGGAAGCAATACATGACTTCTAAGTAAAATAACTTAACGTGCATTCATATACATGACTATAATCTATAATTCGTTCAGAAATTTTACAAGTTAAACGTTAAACATAGAAGGATGAATGTCTTCCGTATAAAGACAAATAAATGAAAGAGAATAGATAATGGGTAATACCCATACATAATAATAGAAACTATTAATAAAAAGTGTAGTGTATTAATTAACTTTTTTTTTTAAGTCGTCATTTCTCTTCATGTAAGAGATTTGAATAAATTTAAAAGAATCATTGGACAATATATTCCGATGGCTACTACTGGTCATTTTCTCAAGACCATTATAATGTTTCTTTCTGTTAATCCGGCTATACTGTTAGACAATCCTAACATTGTATGCTAAGCTCTGTCTCACTATAATTCCAGCAGTTGAAAATTTAAGAGATTTTTCCGACGTCAATCCGACAATTTTCACAACCAAAAAAAAAAAAAAAAACAAAAAAAAACTTTCTCGATTATTTACAAAATCCGGGACATTTTCCAGGACATATCCTGAAGCAGGAAACTGCACAAAAATTCGGGACATCTGGTCACCCTAAATAAATATCAACTTATATAATTGGATAAGTTCGTGTATCTGTCTGTAACTCGATATAATTACACTATTAAGATAGATCCAAGGTTCTCAATGGTACCAGTGAATCAAGGGTACTCAAATTGGATGAAATATTAGTTCATTTTGTCATTCCATGTTGTTTCCATGAAATTTTAACTGAAATTCTAACAAAACTTACGTTCAAAACCAAATAATTTTATTACCATTGCACCGATTTTAATGAAATTGGCATACTTACTCAGTTTTTTACGCTGATTTTGAAAGTCAAAACCTTTTTTGCCGTAGAAGCTGTGTTCACAAGTTAGCGCAGTATTTAGATTACAAAGGTGAGTTTTAAATGCCTTTCGGCGTTATGAGTCAAAAATAATAATTATTCCATTCTTACTTTTAGTAAAATTTATTTACAAGGACAAACTTTAGATATGGTTGGTATTATTTCAAATCAAATCATCAATCAAATCAAGTATTATATATATAAATTGGCTAAGTTCGTCTGTCTGTCTGCAACTCGATATAATTAAGCTATAGATCCAAGAGTTCTCAATAAACATTAGATATGGTTGATATTTATTTACCAGAGCCTGTTTTTAGTCATGGACAGTTATATGTTGCTATTTCTCGAGCACGTCGTGCTTGCGACGTCAAAATCAAAATTCTTGACCGAATAGATCAAGGACATCTGATAGAAGGATCTGATGCTGTTTTTACAAAAAAATGTAGTTTATAAGGAGATATTTACTTTACATCAGGCTTTGCTGCTAGTGTGTGTGTGTGTATATATATATATATAAACATTTTCTTTTGTGAAGAATTAACATGTTACTGATTCATCAGTAATTTATTTGCATATTCTCATAACGAATATGGAATGCAAACTCAAGCTTCGTTTTAAGTTAAAGGGTTTTGCTTTGTCAGTTGTAAAACGTATAATAAGTCATGACAGTAACTCTCACGAAGAAAGGCCATTTTTTTCTCTCAGGACGAACAAATTAAAAATAGATGAAATGAATATCAGTAATGGGATAATTCAGTAGTTAAGGGAAGGGAAAAAAAAAAGAAAAGCGAGAGAAAAATAGAATATTTTTTTTTTTTAGTAAACGAATTAAATATAATTAATTTAATCATTTTGAAATGGTATTCCTTAAAAAAATTATTTTAAGTATTAGTGTAACATCAACTAAATAATTTATTATCTCACTACATAATTCTTACAATATTCAGTTTTTAATATAAAAAAATGCTAACTTCTTTGGTTACTGTATTCATTCAAAGTTGTGTTTTTTGATAATTTGGGTTGTACAATGTTTGTTTGTTTGTTTGTTGGACTTCGACTTCCCGTTTCAGCTTTTGTTTTGCCAGGTAATTGTTTGATTCTTAAAACTGATACTAGATGGCGACGCCTGTTCTTATTTTGATTTCGTCTGTCTCTTTCATTCATGCTGTGAGTAGAAACGCATTAGGGTTTATATCCGCATTAGGGTTAATTAGATACTCTCTAAGTATTCTGTTTAAATAGTATTTTCCGAGATTTTAATAAATTAATTTCATTTCGTTAGCGATCATCTGAAAACTTTTTAATTCTTTTTTTTTTTTCTTATTCCGAATGACGAAGTGAAAGTCTCGAAGTTGAATTTTTTATTCGTCCGTAATTGATAAACAATTACTCAAATAAAATGATAATTATTATTTTGTAATAATGACCTTCGTTTAAAGCTCGTTAATAGAGTTCAGAGAAAAATCTTTTGCAGGTATGATAGGTTGATAAGTGCTATGGCGTAGCGTGCTGTCTCCCCTGCATTATACGGAATGCACCCCGCCAAATCAATACCGACGGAAGCCTTCCAAACGATGGGAGGTGTGTACGCTTCCTAGGCACTTGCAGTCGCATTAGAAACAGTCCCTGTTTCTGTTATTGACGTTAAAGCTTTCGCTTTTTGCACTTGCAGCGTCACATGCGACTGTTGCGTCGGTGTGCCTCTGCAGAGGCGCTTTTTTCGGCCCCTGTGTTGGTCCACTTGCACCGCCGTTGAGGGCCTCCAGCGACGGCCATGCCGCATCGATTGTCTCGGTAGAGCGCTGCGGTTAAGCAGGCCGCGCGAGCAATCTAGCCCTCGATCAGGTGGTGGCCATGGTGTCCCCGGTCTAAGCGAGTAAAAGAGTGGAGAGCAGGAGCCAGAGTTGTTGCCATGACGACACTCATCCCTTGCATCCGATAGAGCGGTAATATGCCTTGGAATTTGCGGGCCTTCTCCAGAGTGAGGCAGGCCCGCATTGCATCTACCCATCATGGCTTCATCTTCTTGACTGTTTCCCCGCCCCTCCTTACCGTCGGCAGACAGAGACCCTCGTCACCTGTAATCAGGTAAGTTGGCCATTCATTCTTCCTCCCTTGTCGTTTTCACTAACGTTGGAGTAATCGAACTTCCCATGTTTTCTGGTCGTTTCCACTCAAATCCTACTGCTCGTTTGTTTTACTTTTTATTTGACGTTTTCACATGAGTTGCCTTGGTTTCATATAATTTTTGTTCTCTATATTTATTTTTTCTTCCATCTCATTTTAGAAATTGATTTAAGAGGACCTGATCTCGAATTTGTAACTATTACCATAGTTTTCTTTTGGGATAGTTTCTTTCGAGATTTGAGTCTTTGGTTCACTTAACTTTATTAAGAATTATTAAATTCAATTTTCAAACAGATCTTCTTAATTGCGTGTAACAGAATTCCAATTAGGGTTTAGGCAAATATGTTGTTATTAGCGTGAAAGGCCTTGATAGCGAAGAGGTTGAAAAAATGTATACTATCATTCCCTTGGTCGTAATTTCGAAGCCTTGATCTCGAGATAAGCGAATAAGAACTGTAATAAAAATGACAGGAGCGTTTCAAAAGACGCATCGGTAGGGTATGTGTGTGTGTGTTGTGCTGTCGTTCTTCCGTTCTCGTGAGTGGATGGGAATAAAAGGGGAGTGGCTCCATAGATGGGTTTCGCTTCTCTTCATGAATGAATGAACGAACGGACAGCTTCAACAATGGCGGCCATGTCTTTTCTAACGGCTTGTAGTGCAAATCAGTTCTTAAGTGTCCCATGGTAAGAGGATTTCTTAATTTCTTAAAGCATAGCTTCAGGTAAGGACGAAACGTGGACGCGTTGAATTAACTGTATCTGACTGTGAAGATGATTTAAAAAAGAAAAGAAAAAAAAAGTGTTATTGAAGTAAATAAATTTGTTTTAAGATAGCGATTCAGTTTTTACCTTCATGCATTCCAGTATAATCTTAGAACCATTTATTTAGGTCATTGTGTTTCTTTTTTTTCGTTAATGTTATCAAAACCTGAATTGAGGATTGGAGGACTAAAAAATTATTATTATTATGATGATTTATTTACTTCCTTTTATTCATTATGAAAATTAACTATTTTTTTTTTTTCAATGCTTGTATTTTTTTTTAAATTGAATTAAAGTTGATATTAATCTGTGAGAGATTGTAAATGTTTCTATTGATAATAGTACAGATTGGTTAGATAGTTTTAAACTGTGTTCCCAAATAGGTACCATCTTATCTCAGCGTTTCATTTGTTTACAAAGGAAATTGATAAAACGGTTGTCTCCATTAAGGAGATAACGGTAGTTTTTTTTTTTTTTTTTTAGTTTTGCTTTTCGGAATCAAAGTCTGCCAAATACATGTAATGAGGGACCCAAATTATTGTTTCTTTTCAACGTAAAAACTACTTGTAAAGTAACCATTCAGAATTGATATTATCTTTTACCTATTTTATTGAACCATTAGTTTGGATCCAGTATTTTTTATTGCTGTGACGCACATGTTGAAGTGTTTAATCCGAATTTATTAAGATTTTATTTTATTTATATATATTGTAAAGAAAATGTTGTTTCTAACAATAAAACCTATTGGCCAATTCTTTTTGATTTCGCCTGTTCTTAGAAAATAAGAGTTCGCCGTAGGGAGAGATTTAAATGATATCAAGGAAGGCGCCCATCCATTTTTCAGTAGGAGAATGCATAAGAGGGTGCATTCAGAATCCCTTGCATTATACCAGACACCCCCTTGCACATGGTAGCGACTTCATTATCCCTTTCTATTCTAGATAAGTTTGTGCATCAGGAAGTCGTTTCTGTTCAACCCTCCAGTCGATGCTAGTCTCTTAGCAACGGCCGTTTCATTTGAGGACACATCATAACATTAACACTGATGGTTTTTGCTGTACAACAGCACTGAAGGAAATATCGTAATGCTGTTTCCTGCTCTCGGTATTTCACCCTCCTCTTTCCATTTTAGGCATTTTAGACATAGCACTACCAGGTGCAGATACGATAAGCCAAGATAACAATTCCTAGTTCTCCGTCAATAGTTCCCTGAAGAGGAAGAAGTTGATTTTATTTTGGAAGGAAAGCCATGTCATCCATTTTTCATTTCTATTACGTATATTATAAATTTAATCTAAATTCAAGAGTAGAGGAGAAACAAGACATTTTTTTACAAATAGTTTAATGCAGTGCATATGAATTTAAAAGATTATGTACATTTTCTTACTGCTCTATAGATATTCTGGATATAATTCTTTTTTAAGAGTTTGTAAGTTAGAAAATTTTAATGCAATTGTTTTTTTTTTTTTTTTTTTTTTAAATTTTAGTAATCACCATTTAAGAATTAATGAATGAAAAAAATATTATAAGCTTAATCGATTTGAGAAGTAGTCAAAATTAAGGAGTACAATAAATTTCTATATTTGCAATTGTTGGTTAAGTTCCATTGGATTTAAGCTGTCAGGATCTCATAAAATGAAAAGATTTTTACTCCTAGGGCAAAAATCATGTAAAGGAATTGCATCAGTGAGTTTTGTTTATCCCACTTTCTTTATATATATTTATATAAACTTTTTAATTTTATTTAAAAAAAAATATAGGATGAAAACGAATCAGCAGATATCTACAAAGATTATCAAAAATCAATTACCATCTTTTTAAATGAAAGAGGGACACAAAAAAAAAAAACAACTGATTGATTTCCGATAACTTATCTCTGTAAACATCTGTTTTTTTAGCAATTTTATAGATTAAAACGGATTTATCTAAGTAATTTTGTTTTTTGTTTTTCTTTTCTCTAATTAAACCATTCATTCTAAGTTTTTAACTTGAGAGCTATTTTAACTTGAATCCCTCCCCACTTAAAAAAATTGTTTCGAATGTTGATTTAATTATTGTCCCTGTTACTACGAGACTGAACTGATAAGGACAGACGTATTTGGAAGACCCAAACCCAGAGGGATTTTGGAAGAGAAAGATCAATGGAAGGTTCGACGTCGAAATTGGAAGAGGAAGGCACAGACGGAATTTGATTGAAGGTGGCAGAAGAGAAGAATGGACTTTTCAGTCTGGCGATGTATTAATTAAGGCCCCAAAGAACCATCTGGTGCAAGTCTCAAGCATTGAATTTCGCCATTGCATTAATTAAAACGAACACCCTCTCCTGAGAAAATGGTAATCCCCCTCTAGCCGTTCCCATTCAGTTTCACCAGTGAATGAATGAGATTCACTCTAAACATCAAATGAAAACTAATCGACATTTCTATAGAAATTGGAGTTTTCAGGGAAAATGAAAATAAACTAAGGCATTCAAGCCCACTTAATTTTGGAGAGGGGAAGCTGAACTATTTGTAACGTAGTATTTATTTAAAAGCTAAGTGATAGATGGTTCTGAGATCCAAGAGACATTTCACGAAACATGAAATTCTCACACTTTGTTCTTATTCCAACTGCTTTCTTAATTTTTTCTTCTTTGAAAATGGTTAATATTATTGACATAAATTTCAATGCATTACTCCTCAATAAGCATGCGTAATTGTTTAATGACCTTTTTTTCAAATAATATTTACTGAGTTTTGAGTAAACTAATAATATTCTCTGAGTTTGACAGGTTGCAAACCAAATTTATTAAAATATAAATCAATGTATATAAGTTTTTTTTAGTAATTAAGGTTTCTTTCATTCGCTAGATGGTTCCAATTTTATGTATTCTACTGAATCTGTTTAAAATCTATTTTAATTTGTAGTTTTTTATATTTAAAAAATATAAACAAATAGCTCAGTCCAATATCAAATGGATAATACTAACCTGCTTTCAAAATAGTTACTAATAAACTGTCAAGATTATACACAGTATATACCATTTCATTTACATGAAAGTCGAACAGGTGTTAGCTTTTATATGTATTTTGAAATATTTTTATGTAAGAGAGTGTCAAGATTCTGATAAACTTTGTGAGCAAAAAGTGAGCATTTAAAAACTTCCAAAATAAAAAATGCATTGTGTTTCATCTATTAAGAAGCTAATTCAGTATTGAGCATCGTATTTATCATTATCATTACTGTATTCAGTGAAATGAAGCTTCGGAACTTAGGCAACGTTTGCCATGTGCCACATTTCATGTGCAGACTTGTTAAACTCAATTTGTGCGAATACGTGGAAATAGCAAAATGTCTGAAAATAGCGGATGATTAGGTAATTGGGAAAATCTAGGAGATTTATTACCATGCAGAAGAAGAGAAGTCAATATTGAATTTAGTGTTGTAAGACAGGAGTAAAATCGATTTAATAATTCTTTATTAAGGAAAGCCTACAAATTCGAAACGAATTGTTATAATTTTCTCATTCAAGTTTTAAGATAAATTCACTCCATATTTATGTATAGAGGATATTTTTTAAAGAAAAGAAGTGATTATTGAAATTAGCCACTAAGTTTAAATTATTATATTAGTGAGGATGTATTATAATAATTATGTCTTAAAATTAAAAGGAATAAAGGAAAAGAAAAAAGGATCTTGACATCTGAATTAAACCTAAATAATTAAAAATGGAAGATTTGCTGCGTAATTTACTTGCAACTTACTTCCGCAGATCAGTAATTTTAGGATATAAATGGATTTAAATGAAATTAAAAACTTCCTCAGAGCCCGTTCGGATTAACATCTGTAATCTTTTAAATCCCTACGAAATTCTAGTTACAGGAAATGAGTTTTAAAAGGTTCACAGATTGTGTGCTTCCATTCACAACACGGTGGGTCAGTCAAGGTCAAGCTCTAACACTTCTTGATCAGATTTATAGTTGTGTTGCTTCTTTTTCCGCATAAAAGGATAACGAAAAACGAGTCAAACGTTCTGTACAGCTAGATAAAAAAAAATTCACTCAAATTTGGAATAAGCTGTAGCAATCCTACGGTGACGAATCCATTTCATGGACAGCATCGTACGAGTGGTTCTGGCGTCAGGGAAGGACTCCAATTGCTAGTAGACGAGCTACTAGTAATACGAGGCCATCTCTCAGAGGTCGTCACATGTGACCGTCGATTGCAGTTCGTCGAGATCTGTGGTATTTCACAGGTTGCCTCGACATGCATTCTTATATACTCCTTGGCTGGAGAAATGTTCTTTCGAAGGTGGCAAATCCGTGTTACGGAATTAGGACATGGATACAGAAGGGATTTATGGTGTGAAATGGAGGATGTATGACAGATCCTCAGGAAGGATTCCTGCTACCATTTAGATACAGATTGGTGGTATATTCAACTCAGAAAAATATCCTTCTTCATCCAGTCCATGGACAGGCACCTTTACCACTATCTTGAAAAGGAACAATCAACTCGTAAATTCATAACGAATATCTTCTTAAATGCGTTCTAAAAATTGGTATTGATAGATATTCTTTTTTTAAGGTTTTTTGTTAAACGATCAAATTCTTTGGATGCACGGATTTCTGCCGTAAAATGATTTTTGAACAAGTTTTACTCATTAAAAATACATAAATAAACATCTTCAGTGCGATGCAACGTTGCTATGAGAATCATTCTTTTTATGTTGAAGATCTCTCAAATTGGACAATTAAAAAAAAAAAGAAAGAAAACACTCAAAGCTTTCTAATTAATTTTGAATACAGTGACAATTTTCGATGCAGATTATCTTGATAGAGAACCCATTTGAAAGTGACAAGATTAATTATTAACAGCTTGCTTTGCTGTAAGAAAAAATGAAAAGTACAACACAGCTGCCACTTAAAAGGTTTATAAAATCATTAAAAAAAAAAAAAAACATCTGATGGGACTCGAAAGTCTCTTAAGCCATTAGACTGGTACATGAGTGCATCCCCACAAGGCTGCAGGCTCTCCATTCATATAATCATTCGATACGATGTTAACACAAAATTGTCGCCTGATACTCAAAACTTTTCCATTATCTGTTGTGGGAAATAGTATTCGCTTAACACGACAATTTTTCAAGAACTTATCAATCGACTCCCTCGGGGAAAGGAGCAACATATTTGTAGAGGTTGTCTGGCAAGTACACGAGTTTATGGATGAAAATTGAAACAATTTTTTTCTTGACCAATCGATAAAACGAGATCTAATTAATCTGTTGAATATACTTTTTTTTTTTTCTCGCAAACTTGGCGCTAGACAGCAACGATTCCTTTACTATTTTGCATTGCGGATGAGATACATTGTTATACATGTTTTTTCAGTATATACTTAACGCACAAACATAGTAAATAGGATTGATTTCTTATAGGAGATTCTTAAAAAAAACTGGAAAAAAATCTAAAATCAATCCTAAAATTGTTACATTGTTAATAAACGAGTTGGTTCTCGAGTGGGTTCATAGGATGGGGTTCAAACTGACAAGTAGACGAAGATGAAAATGTAGAAATAATTAAATGGTTACGTCATTTAATTACTACTATTCATTAATTGATATTAAATGTTTAAAAATGCAGTTTTGTTAAAAAAAACTCATCAAAATTGGTAATTATTCTGTTAACTTTGTAAGATCACATCTTGTTAGGTTTCCTCAATTGTAATCAATTCAAAGGTTAAGGAATAAAAAAGTTTCATTCGTAAACTCGTTTAGTTGCCATGTTAATCATATAAATTCTTAGATTTCAGTCTTTGTTAGTTTTCTGTTAAAAAAAAAAAAAAGAGTGTGATTAAACATATAATATGTATCCCAACAAGAAAAGAAAATTAGTTAAACTGATAAAGGAGAGGAAGAGGAAATAAGAACAAAATTTGAAAATTCACGCTTCATTTAGTGGGGATAGTTTCTTAGATGATTCAGCGAAAAGCGGGTACAGTATGTAGTCTTATTAAACATATCCCTTCATTACTAAATTATATTACATAGAAAATAATTATTATTATTTCGACATGATCTCTTTGCCTACACTATAACGTAACTGTTGACCGAAGGTTCTAAAATCTGTTGTATAGTATTGGGATAACTTTTAGTTTTAATGACATATAGTATTTGTTTATACTCCATTCCTCAGTTTTCTCCTGCTGACTACTTTCGACAAAAGATTTTTTTCTAATAACTTTTGAAGCAATCTATGTGGAAACAATCTTGCGTATTTAGGATCAGGAGATTTCCCTCTTCTTTAAATTGGATTTAATTTTGTTGTTGTTAAAGTTCATCCATTTCATTACGGTGACCATCAGAAATCGTGAGATCTTGGAAAACTATCCTCGAACTGCACATTGAATTTTCTTTAAAAAACATTTTCTTCATAAATAAAATAAAAATAAAAAATAATGGGGATTTCTCAGTAATTGTGATGATTGTGGTTTTTATGGACATTAAATTTAAGATTTTTGAGAAAATTCTTGTTTTTTATTGTGTAGTAATTCGAATTAATCATTAGGCTTAATGAATTCAACGGTGTCTTTTTTTTTTTTTTTTTAATTTCTACAAAATAGCGGTCGAGAAAATAGCAGAGCTTTGTTTTCATAGTGAACTAGTTCACAAAATCCCATAATTAATTTACGATCCAGTCACTGAAAAGAATTCGAAGCTTACAAAGTATTTACTATTCCTCTATGATGATTCGAAATTTTTACTAAAAAATAATTTTATTTGAATCCAATTTTGACACTAACTGACTTGTTAAAGAACATTGAGAAACTGGAATGGGAAGGGACTTCACTTAAATAAACGCTGTATTTTAATGAGAATAAATGGGCGTTAATCTTTGCAAATGTTTTTGCAAAATGAGGACGTTGAATTTTTTTGTTTTTGTATTTTTGCAGACCTGTTTTCGGTTTCCTATTGATTTTTAACCACATTTAGCATTTTCAGGTTACAATTGAAGGTGAACGCTGTAGTACTATAGCATAGAAACGCAGGATATTAACGCAGGTATATTACTTAATTCCCGTGTCTCTTTTTCTTATTCTGCCGTCATTTAATTTGTCTTAATCTGCTCACTATGAGAAAAACCTATCCAAATCTCCTGTCAGAAACGCAATGCCTTTTGAACGATGTCTGATGTTGACAGATTCGATTTTCAGTTGCAGCTTACAACCTCTTCTGACGTCTATCAATTAGATGACGTCGTATGTCTAGTTAGATTATATTTTTGAATTTGTTTTTCTATCTATAACTGAAATGGAAAAAGTATTTTAAAAATTAATACTCTCTCCAATTTTATTAAACTGATTTTAACTTTTCTGCTAAACGTTGCCAATGCCAGATTATATATCATTACAACCATTAATGACCTTATAAATTTTGTTTTCCTCCTAATCAGGTTTCTTTATTTTATTCCTTTTTTTCTCTTTTATTGTATTTAATTATTTTTAGTAGTTTTCGTTAACATTTCAATAAATAAATAAAAAAATATTAGTAGGCGACAAATTGACCGCATTGCTTGAATAACATTGGCTTTCCTGCAATACACAGTAGCTCCTCAGTAATGCTTTTGTAGATTGGTCGATTTCTGTCACTGACGATGGACTAAATTAGAAGGAAATTATGATGTATGTATACAGTTTATTCATTTACTGTAGCAACAGAAAAATTATTTATTTACCTGCAGTAAATTTCTGTATCATGAAAGTCTATCTTATTTTTATCATTGTGCATGACGGTGGCAGGTATGCATAGAAAAGAGGTGATTTCTCGTTTTTCTCGGCCAAGGCTAGGAAAGCAATTTAAAATTAAAAAGCTTTTTTTTTTTTTTTTTTTTTTTTATTTTTATTACGAATTATTTGATAGTATTATGAAGTCGTAAACAAAGTTATTTAGTTTTAACTTCGCCTTTTTATTTTATTTTTTATGGTTTTGTTATGTCTAACGGAAAATCAATAAAACAATATCTTTTTATTCTTATCAGGAAATTTATTCATTCGAGTTTGACAGGAATCGTTTCTCTATTTTAAGCTTAGTATTTTTCATTAAAACCCTGCTTAAAAAATCGTGAATTAATTTTGATGCAATAATGTTTTTCGGAATTAATGTTTCTCAAAATAGCTAATGTGCTTAAAGTTTTACGCGGAAAGAATGGGGAAACCAATGGTAAAAAAATACAAATGAATCCCCTTATGAGTTGTCATTAATAAAATGAGTTAAAAAAAAAAATAGTTTAATAGCTTTAGGATATTTGCAGTACTGCGAAGTAATGATGAAGGAAGTCTATGCCTTTCTTCCGAAACTAAGCCATTGCTTTATATAATGAAAAAAGTGATATTTTGATTATTAACTGTGTCATGGATTATTTCAAAGCAATGCACTTACTTTTTTTTTAATTACGTAAGTGATTTAAAGGTAAAGTACGTCTATTAAATCATTATCTTAAAAATAAGAATTGCGGATAAGAATTCTCCGCAAAAAATTATTAGTTGTTTTTATTTTTATTTTTTTTAAGACACAGAATTTTCATATTCACTTCTATATCCTCTTGGAAAGCGTAGCTCCGGAAGAGAATTAGTGAGATCGTTATAAATTGTAATACGCATCGTAAAACTACCTAGGCTTTAGAGTATAAGTCTTAGCTGAAGGAATCTATTGCTTCCGTCTGCCTGCTTGTTGTCTAATAACTTCAGGAAGCTGAAATTTAAATGGTAGTTGTAGACTGTCCTCTGTGAGCTCTCTTGATTACAAATTGGATCCATAGGCAAGGAGGCTCATTATAGATACAGTTCCATGCCCATTTTTGATAGTTGGCCCAGCACTCACCTTTTTTTTTTCCCCCTTCATCGTTAGAATCTGAAATCGAAGGTATGTGTGCCTTTATTTCTTTTCTTTAGTGTCTGTCTGGAACATTCTGTGACACTCTTCGTCTGAGAAATTGCTTTAATGATATACACGAGATCTCTCCTGTTGTTCCTAATTCGTCCTGAAATTATCCATTAGAAAGTCTCTTTCCTAAGGCAGCTTGCATTTCTAATGTGCTTTTCAAGGCATGTGTCCAACTTCAAAACTAACAAGCTGTGTGATATGTCTCAGAAACTTTCATAAATCGATTTCCCCCCCCCCCCCCTTCCCCTGTTGTGTCATTCTAATGATTTAAAGCATTGTTAGTTCCCTTTTTTGATGTGTTTAAGGAATAGTTACGAATAGAACAACGGAGGAAATCAGGATATACTAATGAAGTAAGTTGAACAACAGAAGTTAATATTAGAATTAGTTACCTTTTTTACATATTCTTTTCTTTTAATACGTATTTGTTATTGAAATGGTTATCTTATGTAACTTATCTGTTATAACATGCCGCTGAGTTCGGGTTATTATTAACAATTTTTTTCAAGCGAGTCTTAATCTGTATTGGCGGTGCAATAAATGTTGACTCAGTATTTACCCTCGGTAGTTACAAATCCATAAAGCTGTTTATAACGAATAGGAAAATAAATAAAATTTGACCTCGAGATTCTCTTTCTGGCAATGGTATTTATTGATTTATTTACTGAATCCAAAACAAATATATTACAAACTTGGCGAAGCATATCAAAAATGAATTTATTAAAAGGGGGAAAAATGTATAGAATGAATTGATTTATTATTAAGTTGTCACATTAAAAAAAAAAAAAAAAAAGTTGAAGCAGCCCTTATTGTCTGACTGTTTGTAAGTAAAAACACTATTCCTAGTGAACCTATATTCATAAAACTTAGCGAGGTTAATAAAATTTAATGACTAATTTACAGATTTCAACGAGACTGCACCATAGATTTACTTTTCTGTAAACCTTTCACAGCTAATACTTTGACCACGTACAACGTGTCTCCATCTGGTGATTAGTTTTGAAAATTCCTGCGTCGTCGTCGTCCCCCCCCCCTCTTTTTTTTTATAATAGATAAAGAAAGTTTTTAGTATCAAAAAAAAAAATATCTTGAGAGAAAGAAAAATCTTGATTTATAACTATCTTCTGTTAATTGTGTTTAATGTTCTTTGAAAATTCCCGGGAAATGAGTAAGTCCCGAATCTGTAATTACGACAGCATTATAATAATAAACAATAGTTTAAATAAAAATTTTTAGTAAGATTTGGAGTGTTTCAATGTATGAATAAATCTCCTTTTGTACATAGCTGAAATGAATTGATCAGCTACTTATTTGAATTGAAATAGTTTTCGATTTCATTTATCTGTCAGCTTAATGTTGAAATAGTGTGATGGGAGGTAGGATTTAGCCACTGAAGGATTGCCTTGATATGTCCCTCACTATTAATGGCCCAATTTCCCAGTCGAACGCATTGCAGTTTCCCCTAGATGAGGGCGAATTAACGCACTCATTAAAAAGATAATAATGAAAATTTCCGTTGGTCGTAACGATGGAGGGGATTCATTATCTTCTTAGTGGGAGGAAGAGGAGACGCCATCATTATTTATTTACTCGTTCTCTACTTTATGACCTGTCTCAGCGATTTGTATAAATTAACTGTGGTTGCCCACTTTCCAATTGCATTCGCACTGAAACAAAGTGTAGGTCTGAATATTCTGAATATTCTTATCCATCTGATAATGGGCTACTCCCGTGACGAAACAGTTGCGTACTCTGCTAACATAACGACTCAGCTGATAGAGATTCGAAATTGTCTATAGGATTCTGATACTTTTGAGTTCTTTCGACATTTTTTTAAGTGTTTACTGGTGGCGACGGCGGAAAACATAATTAATGTGAAAAATTAAGAATTATGTCTTCCTTTCACGCTTTCTTTATTCAGTGATCTTCAGATCATTAAAAATATAGATTTCAATGTTTACGTATAGACTAAGAATAATTAATCTGCGTTTCTCAGGTAAAAATAAATAAGTAAATAAATAAAAAAAGAAGTTCATTTCACATTTGCTTTCCTTGTGCTATCCATGTAATTTAGCGGCGTGCTATACAGAACAAATTATGGCCTTTTTCTCAGACTAATATCAGATCATAACTTTGTCTCAAATAATGGATCGAGTTGAAAAATTGTTATCTGAAGTGTTAATCATTTTAACGCTGTCGAAGTTTTATTATCACAGCTTTTGTAGTGTAAATTTATCGCGGAAAGATAAACAGACAGAACTTTCTTATGTATTAACTTTGTTGCTTGAATGGTCTGCTTTAAAATCTTTTGTTTTCTGTAGTTTGCTTAACATTTCATTCTTCCTAGAAAACTGACGACTACTTCTCTAGTAAAATCCTTTCATTGTATTATAGTTGATTGCATTCTATTATTTACATTAATCCTCAAGAGGAAAACTGCTAAATAATTCGTTCTATTTTGTGCAGACACAAAGGGAAAGAAGCTTATTTTAAATAAGTAACAAAAAAAAAAAAAATGGTAAGCCGCTTAAAGTATTGTGCGTCTAGATCAATAGTTGAGTGTTTTGTGGTGATATTTAAATCAAGTAGTGAGTATTTTTAAGTGGAGAAATATGATTCATGGCGCGAATGAGTTTTTCCATGGACTCTGTTGTAGATTTTTCCACTTAACCTTCTAATAAGACGTGCTTGTACAATCCACAGAAGTTAGAACAAACTATCAGAAATAGAGACACTGTTGTTTATCGTACTTGTTGACATTGTTTTAATTACTGTTTTATTCTACTAGTTTCGCAAGAGTTTCTTTGTATATGCATTGATCTGAAGGAGGGTTTTGTTCATCCTCCAGTGCAATTATTGTTGCTGTCTGTTGCTTCTTCCTTCAATTGGGTTTTGTCTAATAGCTCCGACACATGAGATTGTAATTACTTTAAAGGAGGGAAGCAGTTTTGAAAATGGAAGCAATCAATGTCGAGCGAGTGGAGGCAACGAGGTTACGCCATGAAAGCGGAGGCAGATAATTAAATGGAAAAGCTGCGTTACCACAAATTAGGATAAAATACGAATTCGTATCCCAGTTTAGAATTCGACTAATTAGAATTCGAAACCTGTAGTAGTGACCACTGAAGAAATAAGTAAGTAGAATGTAACAAAATGCGCTGTGACATTGACATGTCTCTATAAAAGAAACCACAACTGCATTTATACTCGTGCTTGAAAACTGTAAGGCAATAAGTTATTATTGTTACAGAAAATAGCCAAACAGTATGTTATAAATAAACAAAACTCACTTTCTTTCTAAGTTGCAATGTTGTATTAGAAATAAAGTCTATGTCCATAAGGATCTGTGCTAAGACGAAATTCTACTGCACAAGATTGAAAGGGCGTGAATGGTATTGCAAATTGTACAGTAATAACAGGAGATTGTTTTAACAACTGAAAACTTACCTTAGAATTACAGGGCATGACACTACGTTTATTGTTTAATGAACCCAATGTAATTGTTTATATTTGTTGCTAGGCTGATGTTAATAACAATGCAGCAATTTCAAAGTCACGACTAAATTGAAACACTTGAGAATTTCATATAAATAAAGCTTTTGCTTAATTTTGTATGAACACTTGCTCTTCAATATTAAAATTTGAAGTTTGGAAAAATTCCAGTTTTGGATATCCCTTTCGTGAAAACTTGGAAAATATTTTAGAATCTTTCCTCTGGTAAACTCCAATTAGGACAGCTAATTTGTAATTTCTTGTATATTAGAATTGGCGATGGCTGTTGACTGATAAATTAAAGTTGGTATAAGAACGATTTGATTTTTTTTATTATTATTCAAGATATCTATTAATTTCCATAGGATATCCCACTGCCTCGAATAACAACGTTTGGGCTGTCATTTATTTTTTTAAGGCTAAAGTATTGATGTTCTAAATTTTTATTACATTTAATGAATAATCATTCATTCCCAAAGTGTTTTTTTATCGTATCTTTTGATTGGAGATTGCCGGATTACTATTTACAGTACAGTGCAGCTAGTTGAATGGTGGACCAATGGAAAATTTCCTTTTGGACATGCATCTTTTGCAGTTACTTGATTCTAGAATCATTTACCATCACAATTTTCGTTTTCTTTATCTCTCTTTTTTTTAAAAAGAATCTTCGCACTGATAGATATTGTTAATGCGAGCTGAAGAATGCTACTCAATAGGAAACATTGTCTTTTGTTAGGCAAATAAAACTATTCGATCTTGTTACAAGGTAGTTGTTTCTATGAGAAAAGACCTTTTTTTTTTTTCAAACCCAAACAGTTGTTTGTTTTAAATGATTCAATTGTGTCATAATCAGTGAGATGGGCTTAGCTTAAAAATATTGTTGTCATATTCTTACGAATTAGTGGGAGATCATATTTCAGATATCATTAATAATTCCACGTGTTTGAAAGGTTTCTGCATATGCCGTCATAAAATTGTGTATGGCTTCATTTCAAGGTTGTGTGTAGATTGTGCTTCTGTTAGTAGCATTCTGTTGGCTTCCTAACTTATGTTGGATAGAGAATAATATGGAATTTTTTTTTTATTGTTGTTGTTTCGCCTGCTAAAATCCTCTTTGTGTTGATAGCGTTGTTGTTCTACCTAATTTTATTAAATTACTGCGATTTACACTCGATTCATTTTAATCTATTACATGCTTCTGTGAAAAGTAGCTCCAGATTAAAACTTTATTAAATTGTAATGTTCAGATTTGTTTTAACAATTAGAAGAGTAATGATAAGCTATCAATACCGCATAAGACATATAAAACAAATATTTAAAAACATGACGTTTCGAGAAGCCCAAAGTAAACGGTCCTCTTCCTGAGACTACAGAACAACAATTAGAAGAGTAAATTTTAGGAATAAATAAATAAAATTCTGAAATAAAAATAATAATAAAAAAAATGTTCGAGACCAAAGCAGCCAGTGTGAATACAATCACAGTCTTCTTCTTTATAAAGTGAAATGTTTTTATGATGGCAAATGGAAATAAGAAGTTTAAATTTACGATTGGACATAATTCTTTGTTTCCTTTGAGAAAAAGAATATTGGGAATTTGCTTCCTTTTTTTTTTTTTCGAAGGGAAAGAGAGAACAGTGATCTTTTTCCATCTTAAATTAGTTCATGAAGTTGTAAATTTTAACTATATAAAACATTATTGAATGTGTATCGTTGAAGAAACGACCAAATATTATTTTAACATGGAAATTGAAGCCAATGCACTTTCATTCGGAAAATGACACAACACAAAAAACAAACATTTTATTCAGTGTTATTCAGTAATAGCTGATTCAGAATTTATTTTAGTCCAGTTCGTCTTGCCGCATAGTATCTCACTTGATATTACAGAGACTATGATACAGCTTATAGCACGGTGATAGGATTGCTGTTTATCTCTCAAAAAATTGTTAAGCAGCTTAGAAAGAATGATTTATATGTGGTTTATATTTTCTCATAAAATCCCGATTATTTATGTAAAAATGAAAAACTCTTATTTGACGAACTTCAAGCTTTGCGTTGGGTTTTGTTGGACACTGTATTGTAGATCGAACTTGAAAACGATCAACCATCTAGAATAGGAGTGAACCTGACCATTTGAATGCTCCCAAGGCTTTATGAAGACAAAAGGAGAGAAAACAAATGACGATGATTTTATTCGCTCAAAAACTATTATTTTTAGCCTGAAACGCAAAAGAATGTATTATAAATATTTGATTAATGGCTATTTCTTTGTATCTGCTATATCATTGTATGTACCGTAATTTTATAATTTTTGTAGCAAAGTTTTCACTACAAATAAGAGCTGCTTATTTAAAAAAAACAAAACAAAAAAAACAAAAAAAAAAAACAACGTATAAATCTTTTTGACTTTTTCTGTTGACACTCGTTTCGTTTTCTTTAACTCGAAAATCTAAAATAGAGCTTATTCTTTTTTTAAAAGAAAAGAAACGAAACTTAACTATCTAGTAGTTTTTGCTAAGTAGATATTATTGAAATTTATTTTGAAGTTTCATAACAGATGACGTATTAAAATTTGACAAGGTTCATTCGGAATCAAGTTGGAACAGGGCGTTAGTTGGCTTATAAAAATTTCATTTGAACCTTGCGTAACGTAATTCTATGGTTATTCGAACGCGAAGCCTGTATAATTTAAATCAAACGAAATAAACTGAAGGGAAAAAAAGATTGGTTTGACATAATTCTTGTAGATATCGATGGCCTAATATAACTTTAATATTTAATTATTATTGAAACAAAATGTCTTTACTTCTTTGAAAGTCATTTTTAGAAGAGGGGGGAAAAAAAAAAAACCATCTCAGAAGTCATTGTGTTTGTAGTGGGATTTGATGACAGCATATCTTTCAGTAATGTGAAGCTGTATATGTTAAACGCAGGGTTAAAACTACACGCATAAAATAATGATCTAATTTCACATTCTGTTGAATCTCTCAATTACTTAATTTTTTTTATCGTTGCCTTTGGCTTGGCTGCATTGATGATTTTTGCATTCACTGCTGTTTAATAACTATGTTTATTTGCTCGAAAAAGTTTTTATTTCTATCTCTTTTAATCTGTCGTGTAATTCCAGAAGGCTCGAATTGATTTCTTGATGAAATTGTTGAAAAAACTGTAATCTTTTATAGAAAGATTGAAATGCTCTTTTAAAGACAGGAACCTTCAACAAGATGTTTTGTATACACCAGTGGGTGGAAATTATGCGCAAATGCAGAGATTTGCATAGAATTACTATAATAACACTACAGGGTCTGTTGCAGTGGGGCAAGCATTTCACAATAATTGTAGGGGTGTGGTCTAAGTCATCATTACCTCTACAACTGCGACGAACCAGGGCGACCACCTACTTTTTTTTTCTTTTTTTTTTTTTAGAGAGAGTTATTATTTAAATGAAAAATAGATATTACTGCTGTTTCTTATAGAAGCCCTGTAGCGAAATTTCAAAGGAACTTAGAATAATTTAATCCCATTGGATTATTGATTTCCTGGTTTAAAGGAAGCGTCATGAACGTACCTGTTTTGTAAGATATACCATTTCTTATTTTATAAAAATTTATCATTATTGAAAGGAAAACCCTGGATAATTTATTATTTCGTACATTCATTATTTAATTGAACTTATAGGAAAGTAATTACTGTAAACCTTATCTTTTCGGTTTATTCATAGATGTATTTAACTAGAAGTTTTCTTTTCCTTTTTTGTTATTTAGTTTGTTCAGTAGGTGTCATTTATTTCGGATATCATTTAGAAGTTTATTCCCTACTTGTCTTTGAGCTTCATTTACTGTCTGATGATCTGCGATGGATGTTTTCGCCGCCAAATAATTGAAATAGGCAAAGAGCCAGCAACAATAATTCTTGTTCGTTGTCGCCATTTTTTGGAACTTGGGAAAGTTACTTTCTCCAACTTTCCTCGTTAGATTCATTCTCCATTTAACCAGTAGAACAAAACTTATCTGATTGGAAAGGCGCTTCTTTTTCTCTCTAGTCCATGTTTTGTTTTCGTTTTTTTTTTTTTTTTTGTTTTTTTTTTTTTGTTTTTTTTCCGCGAATTATTGCTAAGCCATTCTTTTTCTTTTAAATTTATACCAGTAAATGAGATCTGTGTTCAGAATTGACATTCTAACGGCAGTCATCAGCTAGAATCATTCATCAGTGAACAGTCAAATCTCGGTTACGGAGATGAGTAAATTCAGGCGTAGATAGTAATACAGCATCTCCATGAATTTAAAACAGCAGTAATAAATCACAATAAAAAAAAAATGAGGTAAATAATTTAAGGTGCTCGATATTGGACTATTACAAGATGTGCAGGCCACACTGACGTCAGGAGAGGACGGGCGGTTGCTGCGTTATTATATAGCGGATTCGCTTTAGCAGTCGAAGGATGAAAGAGAGTAGAATTTATTAAAACTTTCCACGTGCAGTTGAAATATATTAAAAAGAGCTAACCATAAAAGCATTTTATAGTTTAAAAATATTTTAAAAAAAAAAAAAAAAAACCTTTAAAAACTCACACAACGTTTCAGGTCTCCGTGTGTTCTAGACCTCTTATCGAGTGATTGGAACATCTCCTTACGATGTGGAGATATTCGTAAGATGATGTTCCTATCACTTGATAAGAGATCTCAAAACACGGAGAAACGCTGTGTGAGTTTTTAAATGTTTTTTAATATTTTTAAATTATAATGTGCTTTCAGGAGTGTAGAATTGATCGAATAAGAATGAGGAGTTCAGGGATAGTCGAATTTTGCCTTTCGAATTCTGCCATGTTGAATGAGAAATGGGACGACATACTTTATTATTTATTTATTTTTTTGTACATCAGCTTTACCCTTAACCACAAAAAGAATTAATTAAACGCGTTATAAATAAAAAAAATCGAATTTTATTATCTTTCTGTGAAAGATACGAGAACTCTTGAATTAGAAATTGCAATGTTTTGTGGTTTCACGAATGAAATTAAAAAAAAAAAAAGCCTATTTATGTTAGTTATTGCACCAAATTCAATATAACTATAAATTTGAAAATTTCACTATCATCTATCGTTTTGAATCAGTGAAACAATATAAGCAATACACCGAGGCCAACATTTGCTGGTAGAAAGGGAATAAAAGGGGGGGAAAGATCGACTTTCCTTTTATATTGAAACAATGGAAGAAATCCAATTCAGGAACAGCCTCAAATTGAACCGTGGAAATCCTTCTTAAAAAAAAAAAAAAGAATATCAGGTTTTAAGTTTTAGAACAACATACAGCGAGTAAAATATAACCATTAGTTAGTAGTAATGAGGATGTAGTATCGTAGTCGAGGATTTTCCACGCATTTTTGTGCAGCAATCCTAATTCGCGACTGACCGTGTTAATTTTATTGGATTTTTCAGGAAATGGCTTCTATCTTACTAACAAAACTTAATCTACATGTTGTTTATTGCGGTTTACATTTAACTAAGCAACCATGGAAGCATGAAAAATTTTAATCTGTGACCTTTTACCGTTAAAATTTAAAACACTAATAGTTTTGTTATATATTTCAAAGCTTTTATTTAAATACTGAAGGTTGGGGGGGGGGGGAATGAAGTAAAATGATGCAGTCGATGCTATATTATTCTTTGAATTTTTTTATAATAGTTAAAAGTATTAGATCAGTAATGCTATTTCGATAATGATTCTAGAATATAACATATTTATTTTCGTAATATATTGATTCGTAAAATGTATTTAAGCATTGTAGCTTTAAAATTTAAAAGATTTTTTTCCCTTGGAATGAGAGGGAGGCTGAACTGAATGAGTCACCAAGTAAAAAGTACGGATTTGGTTAATTTTTTTTTTCTTCCCAAATTTGCCTAAATTATGTAGGAAGTACTTTGCAAAGAGATGGGGAAAAATAAAAAGAAAACGGGAATAGATGAAGCCCAGCTCGGCCTTGACTATTGAATTCAGCAATTGTAAATTCTCTTCCACGGAAGAAAGTCCAAAACCATAAACATTGGCCCAGTATGGTCGTACGCCCTTCGTTTTACAACATCCGGGTGGAAAAAGAGAGACAAAACAGTTGTTACCCTTCTGCTTGGACGCGCTGAGCTATGCTGTCGATCAGCATGAAGACGACATTAAAGCCGCCGCTCTGATCATTCTGGTCGGCCATTTGCGATCGCCACTTACAAGTTAGATGTAGAGCCTTTTCAGAGCATTGCATTTCGCAGCTCTACCATTGAGCGTTAATTTTGAATTCAAGCACTAAATTTACACGAATGATTGAAGAACGTTCTGTTGCTGCATCACTCAGTGCGCTTTCATTCTGGCTTCAGATTTTCGAGTAAATAAAAATGCTTTTGTGTAATTGTTAGAAGATTGCTAATTTACGAATGGTGTACGAGAATAATATTTATTTATTTATTTATTTATTTATTTATTTATTTATTTATTTACTTTGGCATCTCTATACTTTTAAAATAGAATGAAATATTAATAATGAAATATATAAATACATAATTTAATGTTATTGTTAAGGCTCAATTTTGAATAGTTTGCATATACTAGAGTTTGAATCTGTTTTAATGTAGTTAGCTTATTTTTCACTTATTATCTTTTTAAGGTTTTTTTTTTTTTTTAATCTTCAGACGATATCATATCGAATGAGACTCATAAAAAAAAGTGTCTGTGTGTGTGTGGGGGGGAGCATATTCCTGTAAAATGTTGAAGAAAGTGTATTTAATATTAATATTTTAAAGTCAGAAGTAATTTACATTTGATTTAGTTTTGAAATTATTGGAATGTTGGTCATCGAATTACCAAAGTCGAAAGTTTATCTTATAAAGAGCCCATTTTTTTTCCTTCCCTCCAATTGGCGTCTGTGTTGTAGACATGCTGTCTGTGTCTCTACTCGATGCCCTTGTCATTGAAAAACTCGTCTGAGTTGGACGCCATTCCTTGATGTTGTCTCTTTAGCGCCTCTTTATTGCTTCCCTTGATTTCTGTCATCCCTTCTGCTGTGGATGGGCTACAGCAAGTAGCGGAAGGGGTTAAGAGTTGGCCTTTTCACCAAGAGTGGCAACTACGGAGTGAGTTGTTAAGGGGGAGAAGTCGTGTTTGGCACCGATTCAAGAGACTACTGAGAAGGACATTGCTTTAGCTTATATACTCAACGGAGATTTGTCTCCAAGATGAGCCAAGAATGCATGGAACTCCATCCCTCTTCCCTCTCCTTCAGTAGCGAGGGGGAAGAGGAATGTATCGTAAACCCCCACTCCCCCTTTTCTTCTTCCATTTAATGTCTTCGTGTGGATGCATAACTGCTGTGGACCTTCGATCGAAGCCTTAATAGCAGCTGTCCTAAATGCCTCTGTTTATCTTTGTACACATTACTTTCTCGTGTAAAAAATAATAGAGATCCCATTTGGAAAAATTATCGTAACTGATCGGTAGATATTTTGTTTACTTCTAATATAAATAATGGAACTGTGTTGATGAAAATTTAACGTTTCAGTTTACTATTTAGTGAACCTAACGTTGAAATGTATTCCTAATGAATTTATAAATGAGAAACAAATGATATCCGAATTTTAAAAAAAAAACAAAAAACTGTAAGACATTTTTATGATTAAAAAAAGTCTTTAATCATTTCATGTATGCTAAGGCCCTTACAGCATAATGCCTATTTAGAGACTGATCTATTTTCTGCTAGTAATAAGATTAATTTTTAATTAATATCACTTACCACTTAAAAAGAATGCAAAGCATTGTCGCTTTAATATTAAGAAAGAAATTCTTGTAACTCTTAAGACGAGTTTACTTATAACCATCTTCAAAGCGAGTGATTTGTAATATATAATTTCCTATTGGTATTTCGCTTGGAGCATTGAAATTTAAAAAAGTCTATATCGGCAACTCCGTTTGACAAGAGATATGCAGTTGTACCTGCTACATAATCAGTAGTTACTTCCCTGTTAGTAGACAGTAAGAAGTAATAATGTTCAGGCCATTCTGCTGTTTATTATTTTAATAGCTTGCAATCTCATGGCGACCTATAGCAAAACTTAAATTGTTTTAAAACAATTATGAATTACAGCCTACTTAGCATACAGCATTAAAATTATTCATACTTATTTCCCTGAATATAAAGTATAAGAATTACTACTTTATATATAGGGTGCTTATAATTAAAGTTGCGATTTCAAAACGCCCTAACTTTAAAACTATCGGTCAGATTGACTTGATATTTTACTAGAACAATCGTGAGGTAATGGAATTTTGTTTGGCGAAGGAAAAAAATAGTTCCAAAATGTGCCAATAGATGGCGCTGTCAGGGCTCGCATTCCTGTTGTGGAGGTATGCAAATTACTAAGACTTGTTAGTAATGTCTTAGTAAAGACGTCTTAGCCAATTTACTAACACGTCTTAGTAATTTGCATGCCTCCACAACAGTAATGTGAACCCTGACAGCGCTATCTGTCGGCACATTTTGGAACTATTTTTTTTCCTTCGCCAAACAAAATTCCATTACCTCACGATTGTTCTGGTAAAATATCAAGTCAATCTGACCGGTAGTTTTAAAGTTAAGGCGTTTTGAAATCGCAACTTTAATTATTAGCACCCTGTATATAAAGCCGGACACTGATGTGAAATTTGAAAAATGCCAATATAAAGATCGTATCACTGTTTCTATGAAGACACGGTCAATTTATCTTCACGTCATCAGCAGCATAAGTGGCAAAAGTAGAAATTAAAATTTAGAAAATTTAGTAAAACTAAAACGCAATATTTTAAGACCTCACATCACTGTCCGGCTTTATATGTTTAGTAATATAAGTTAATTTTATTCTTATATTCTATTCTTTTCTAAATTGCAAATGATTGATTGAAATCTTTGCGAAACTCGAAGGATCAATAAAATAGCAAATTGATCTAAAACATACTCCCTCCGTCCGAAAATATATATGGTATACATTTTAACATTATTTGTGTTTTAAAATGTATACCATATTTTCGGACGGAGGGAGTACTATTTATTTTCATATATTTAAAAATATATATCTTTTACTTTTTAATAATATGTATAGTTTTGATGCACAACAGTAAGAAATATAATAAGAAAAAATATAAATAATAAATAGATATTATCAAGAATTTGATTTTCGTCTTAGCATTGTACTTTTCTTAATATTAAACTTCCAAAAAAAAAAGTAATTTGAAGAAATAATGTGCTATGGTTTTTTTTATTATTTTTGTTTACTGAACTTGTGAATATATAGAAGCAATTTCAGTAATTGTATGAGTAATATGCGATTCGAAGTTAAAAGTTAAAATATGCAAATAATGTAGTACGGTTTTTTTCAAAAATATATTTACAAAATTAAAATGACATAATCTATAAATGTATAAATAATAATAATAATAAAACTTTAATTAATTCTTTACAAATTGTCTTGTAACTTGTAGTAATTTAGCAGTAACTTGTTTTTAAACCTTTTCAAGTCCGTAAATACATTTACATGGAAGGTTCCTCAGGATATGAGCAATTATTTTAGAAGCTTCTCCATGGAAAACAGTCTGGGAATCACTATTCGAATTCAAGAGAAAAACAAGAAAGTCGTCTGCAAGTCGAATAATTTAAAACTGTCGTCATGTTTTCATCGCAATTTGTTAGCAAGATGATGATTAAGGTTTCTTTTGTTCTGTACATTTCGTGAAACTTTCTGTAACTACTCGATGACAGAACAGCGTTAGACCATTAATAACAAGAGTTATTTACCGATATGTGCTTTCCTTTCTTTTCTTCCGTTAATAACGCTGAAAGGGAAGGAGTGGGGGAACCCTTGCTATTCGAAACAAATGATTTAATGTATTTCAGACAGCGCTGACACAGCATAATCACAACTCACCAGTCATCTTTCATAACGGACGTGCCTTGAAAAGTAATTAACTCTAATTTAAGAAAAAGTCCAGAAAAACCAGTGAATTTAACGGTTCATTGGAAACTATTGTGCAGTCATTTTATCTTAAATGGGTGGAAATTTATTTTGTGAAACTCTGCTTTACCGTATATCTAAACATAATAAATTTGATAGAATCTTACATTAAAGTGGATTTCAATTGAGAAAAACTCCTTATTTGGCGAAGTCTGATCACTTACGTTCGCCTGGAAATCATGACGTCAAACATAGAAATAGCGTCTCTGCATTAGCGAGTTACTGTCACTACGCAAGAGACAACATTACACAGCTAAACCCTATAATTTAGAACGTTTTTCAATGCTTCAAGAGTCAGAGTGAGGAAATATGTATATTTGAAGCGCTGGATAGAACGGCTACCGCAACAAATTTGTCCGCTTAGACGGTAAAGAAAATTGTCTGCGAAGGGTCTTTCCGCGAAAATCGTTCACCGTTCCCGATATGAAGCGGATTCGTATAAAGTCAGTGGTAGTTATGGACGACTTTGACATATATTAGAGCCACTATCAGTGAAATTATTCGTTTGTAGAATGAATACCTAACGCTTGATATCATTCATTCGAAGCTTTAGTCAAAGATTGAATTCAACGGAAGCAAAATATCTTTGCAACGAATTCATCACATGGAGCTAGGAATGAAGTATTAAAGAATTAATATCAGGAAATTCTACATCAACATTACACAGCCAAAGTTATTAAAAAAATATAAAATTATTTAAATAATAACAATAATATAAAAATATATTCATAACTGTAGAAAATTCAAAATCCACAATGTTTTCGTTATGTTTATAAGATTCAGTTACGAATTTGAGTAATAGATGTCTCTGTTGTGTCCTGGAAACATCAATCTACTTTTATGCTTATATTACGTCATAAAAAGCCTTTTTTTCGTGAAATGGATTTACAAAGTGTTCGCAATTCGAAAAAAACAAAACACGACTTGTGAAAAATACGTATCTATTATTAAGTGTTCATAATTTTGTGTTTTTTATGTTCTCTTTTCTATGCTTTTTTGGGATAACTTTTATTGATTTATTTCTTTGCAAAAGTATCCCCTTAAACTCTAACACTGTATTTTTATGGAGAAATGATGCTAGCGTAAATTCTTTGCAAGCTTCAAGAATTCAACCCTAGTGAAAATCGTATTATATTTAATTTATACATATATGTATATATAAAACATGGCCTTATTTGAAATAAGAAAAGTGCTGCTTGTTTTTTAAAGTACTTTAACTAACCTAACCAATCATTTTAACTTTAAAAAGGTCTTTTTTTTTTTTGGTAGCGATTTATTTAAATGTTAGCAATTCCTTTCATGTTCAAGAAACCATGTCTGCTCATCGGAAACCGTTACCTCCTTCGTTTCCTTTGCTTCTGTATTCGCTCTTCTTAGATGAGGTTGAATCTCATTGGAACATTCATTATGTCTCTTCTTTTCTCCTCCGTCAGTCCCTGCAGTGAAATCGATACCAAAGAACAGAAACAGAATTTATTCTTTCCCATCTACACCGTTTTATTCTGACAAACAGAAGGTGGGAAGAAAGGTGTTTTTTTTTTTTAATTAAATTTATTTACAATAGTTTGTCGGTAAGATGGAAGGAAGGGAAAAATGCCAGATCCAAAATCTTTTTTAAGGAACTGCACGTTATTATTTTTATTTTTTAAAGCTTATATATCAACTGGAAACAATATATGTGCATACAATGGAAATCTATTTTAGTGCGTTCGTATTATATACATAACAACACATGTTGTAATACAACCGTGTTTAATAGTGCAACATTTTGTTATTTACAAAATTTTCAACGTAATTTTCCGCATTAAAAATAATAAAGATTTATAATAGATCTTCTGTTATATTCATTGGCGTAGGTTAAGAGTTTGGGGTCGTATCCTACTTTGAATTCAGTATAAATTAATTAAAAAATAAAATAAAAGCAATGTATAATTTATTCACACCCATATATGTACATTTGCCCACAATATCCTCCCCAATCAGTCAGTGTTCAATGAAAACCCCATCCACCCACACAGATTCTGGTTACGTCAGTCTTTATTTCCCTACTTAATTACTGTAATTTCTTGAGAAGCCAAATGTTAAAGTTTAAGTTATTCAATGTTCATTGAGATTACGAATCAAAATGAGTGTTTTCAAAAAATGCTTTATTTTAAATGAATTCCAACGTGTAAATTGCAATGAAGGAAGACATTTTTGAAGATGATTTCTAAAACTTTTCTTAATTCTCTATGTCAATAAAATAAAAAGCAAAACATATAAGGCGAGTTTAGTTTTAGGTATTTCTAATTTAAAAAGTAACATTAATTCTTATCATTTAGCATGTTTGGTGAGTGAAATTTATAAATTAATATTATACACTATAAATGAAAAAATATTGAAGATGCACAAAAAACGTACATACAAATATACATAACTTGGACATTTCAAAATCTATCCTCGTAGCTTGTTAGACATTATTGACAGAAATCCAGACAAAGATTTTTAAAAAAGAATGTTTGAACTGGCCGATGAAGATTGCCAATAATAAAGTGTATGTTTTGTTCTGTTTTAAAAATGCTTTTTACTTAGAAGGGGAGATCAAAGGACCTTTTTGTTGTAGCGGTGGTAATGCATTTGGGCTTAATTGTAACAGATGGTGAAAGAGAGATTTGAAACAGCAGGGCTAAAGATAGAATATTAAGGTGAAAGCATAATTGAAACTAAAATAAAAGAAAATGAATTCTGGAAGACAGTAAAAGATCAATTTAAAAAAATGGGCAGAAATCTCCATGTTTTCTGTTTTTTTATATTTTTAGTAAATAATAATGATTTAATTACATAATATTAATTTTATTAGGAGACCATACTGTTTTATTTTATTTTACGTTACTTAACTTCCGGGATGTTCAATGAACTGCAGCTGGTCTCCCATGAGATGCCAGATTTACTTCTTATTAACGAGTTGTTTTCTTTTCCGCGTTGATTATTTAAAAAACAAAACAACAACAACAAATAAATGTGTGTATATTTTCTTTTTGTTCCTCTACTTTCATCCTGCTTTTAAAAGCAGAATTTTTTAAACATGAGTAGAATTGCTCGATTTTAAACGTATTTGCTGTTTTCTGATCGTCAAATCCCCGTAGTATAATGTTTTAAATGAGGTAATAACAATAATAGTTTAGTTTCAAAAAAGACATGGGAGAAGGGTAATATTTGCATTTTCCATACGCTAACTTATATAAAAGGAAGGTGACTGCATTTCTTTTGTCAGTCATACCCCCAACCAGTTCCCAGAGCTGCCATTTTCCTCGTTTTTAACACCATATTTTCTCCTGATGGTGGTGAAACAGCTTTTCATTTATTTCTAAATACTCTTCCTCATGTTCCGGAAAGCTTTCCTACCAACTACGACTGCAATTTGTCCTCTGGTGCTCTCTCTCCAGATGTCTTAAATAGAGATATTTTAATTAGAATCACTCTACATGGGTATATTTCCTGTCGTTTATACATTGCCGATTTCCATTCCTAACGTGATATTAAGATTTATTTTGAATTCTCTGCAAAATTAAGTCATTTGAATACGAAATGTTAAGCTCTGAGTAGTCCAGACATTTTCTGTTAGAGCGAGTTTTGTTCAGTGAATATGACGAAGCAACTTTGTCATCTATATCTTCAAGTGTGGATTATTTTGTTAGCTATCAAGCAGAAATTAGCATATTAGATTTTGTTCTTGTCAGGAAAACCTTTTCACCTCCTGCAGATCCACCTGTTTAACCGGCTGTGATGCGTTTGTTTTTCTGCAAGGAAGAGTTTTTAGGAGGGTGACAGTTGAAACTTGTATACAAACTGATCCACCCTGATGCTGCTGGAACCGACACAGTGTATAATGTTCTGGCAACTGTTTTTAGTTTATTCGAAAACCCAGTTATATCGTTATTGATGTAATTGTAACATCTTAAACTATGAATTTTTTTTTATATAGAATAAGTTTATTCTATATATATATATATATATAAGAGACCAAAACACACAAGTCTTATTAAACAAAAATATACTTCTTTCACATAATGTGTTTCGAGAATTTCTCGTCTTCAGATGTGTACATAACTAAAAACATAAAGTAACCAGAACTACATCATAAATTACAAAGAATATTCTTAATAATAACATCAAGTTAAACAGTATCATTTTAAATCATATAACAATGCATTCCGGATTGACACTTCTGTGTTATAACATCTATGCATATTAATTATTAACGATTCGTAAAATTTTCTTAGGTAACAATCCTTTTCTGTAGCAAGAATTATTGGATTGTCATGCATAATTTCATGCCCTGTTTGTTGATTATGAATTGCCGTTAAATATTGCTTATTATGACCTTTTACTGCCGTCTCGTGCTCCTTCATACGCTTGGAGACCCTTCTGTTTGTCTCTCCCACGTATATACACTTGTTCCCACCCCCTTTACACCTAATACCATATACAGCTCCTGTTTTATCCTTTTTGTTAATTGTTGGGTTTTTCTCCTTATTAGTAAATTACCCAAAGTGTTGTTGGCTCTATGAGCTGTTTTAATTTTTGCTGTACCTAGAATGGGATTTAGCTTATTATTCAAT
This sequence comes from Thereuonema tuberculata, assembly GCA_023159025.1. Lineage (NCBI taxonomy): Eukaryota > Metazoa > Arthropoda > Chilopoda > Scutigeromorpha > Scutigeridae > Thereuonema > Thereuonema tuberculata. The sequence continues at coordinate 146,428,682 of JAFIDM010009631.1, read as the reverse complement.
CTATCGTCAAAGGGGATGGATACATATTTACAATCATCCTTAGTATTATTGCCAATCTTTGTGCCTCTTTCCCATTTCAATAATCTAGTAATTAATCTGTTGACAAATTTTATGGGATAATCATTATTAATGAATATGCTTCTAATATAATCCAGTTCCTGACATAATAATACCCCATTGCTACATATTTTCAAGGCTCTTTTAATAGCCAATTTTAATGAATTTGTTTTATATTTCATCGGACTAGCAGCAGTGAAAGGTCGTAATAAGCAATATTTAACGGCAATTCATAATCAACAAACAGGGCATGAAATTATGCATGACAATCCAATAATTCTTGCCACAGAAAAGGATTGTTACCTAAGAAAATTTTACGAATCGTTAATAATTAATACGCATAGATGTTATAACACAGAAGTGTCAATCCGGAATGCATTGTTATATGACTTAAAATGATACTGTTTAACTTGATGTTATTATTAAGAATATTCTTTGTAATTTATGATGTAGTTCTGGTTACTTTATGTTTTTAGTTATGTACACATCTGAAGACGAGAAATTCTCGAAACATGTTATGTGAAAGAAGTATATTTTTGTTTAATAAGACTTGTGTGTTATGGTCTCTTATATATTACAGTCTACACACAATGTATTACTATATATATATACAGAATGATATAAAAGAACCAACGTCAATGTTAGTGTCTTTGGATAAAATGTTTATTCTTTAAAAAAAAAAAAAAAAAAAAAAAAAAAAAAAAAAAAAAATCCGTCGAAGAATAATTAAGTCAATTACGGAAGTGAAGCTACATATTAGTGTTATTATTTAATGTTATTGTAAGTTGAAAATTTTCAAAATTTGTGGAATCAATAAAAAGAAGAATTATCATAATTTGTGAATTTAAAATGTAAATTGATTGACAGCCGTAATATTCATATAGTGTATTTATAGTTTCTTCATAACATTAACTGTCAGAATACTTTTGTTATTTATTAGATAGAAATCGATAGAAACTTTGTTGGAATCTGATGTTTATCTAAAACTAGGGTTTCTCAGACTTTTTTTTCAAAGGGTGACTGTTTTACAATAGTTAGATAACGACATAATTATTATTTGGTGTTTATGTTTATTGTATTTGTTACATACTTCTACCTAATTTTATTTATTTAATAAAAATAGGTAAGATAAATAAAGCACAGTTATTGCATTAATTGCACGAATTTTACATTAGATAATATGAAATTGAACTAGGGCCAATTGGGAACCCTAATCTTGATATTAGATTATTAAGGTATTATTGATACCTACAGTTTCCTGTTCATGATATTGTACGGTATTTTTTATTTTGTTTTAATTTTTTTTGTTTTTTTTGTAAATTCTTTTTAAAACTGAATTAATTTTATTCTTACATTGCATTATACCACTTACACTTAATGCAGTGTAAGGATTATTGTACTCCATGTTTCTTTGTATTTCTTTATTATCACCATTTTTCTATCTGTCTAATTGCTGATAGAGGTTTGTTTGAATAGATAACATTATTAATCGGAAGCAATATCACTTACTAATGATTGAGTCTGTGTTTTTTGCTTATAGACGTGAAAGCAGGTTGTTTATCATTTTTTAATTGATATACTAATATTGTTGGTATGGTTGCTATTCAGTATCGACTATAATTGCTATTTACTGATGTCGGATTTTAAGGACCCTTAAATAAATTGCTGTTTACTCAACAATTGAAAATGAAAAAAGTTTTAATATTTAAACATGCTTTATTTTCCTGCTTGGTGTTTTGTAACGATATAAAGTAGCTTTCTTTTTTTTCCACCTTTGAAGTTGAAAAGAAGACAATTGAAGAAGAAGAAAATACATATTGGAGCTGATATTACATCCAATTGTTAATTCAAATGCAATATGGTTCTCAAGTAATATTTGACAGAGCTGTTAAATTCTTAAGAGCACTAGTAATGGTAGTAGGATACATTTGTATAATTATTGAAAACAATTTGTTTAGTGAGAACTTAACTATTACCATTTGATTAAAAAGAATTCAGGATTGAATATGTATTTGTATGCTATGGAAACATAACATAACAACACCAGTTCAATTTCAGTGGTTAATTCCAATTCAGTTTGTTATTCTAACGCATTATGAATTCGCCTATGAATAATATAAGCTCTAAGCTTTGAATGATGGAATGAAGATTATTACATCGAAGAGAAATGGCTTTACTATTCAGAATGAAGGGTTAATGAATTCTCCTATCATTAACGTTTAATATTTCTGAAATTATATTTTAAGAGATATTTTATTGATTTTGTAATCCTGATGGACGTCCATTTGTAGCCTTTCCTCAAAATCAATCGTATACTAATTTGTGGCTCATTGCATTCTAATCCACAAAGTCGGAAATCCATAATTCCGTATCGATCCATCGGAAACACTGCAGATGATTAATCCATCTGTGGCCATGTGTGGGAGGCTGTTTTCAGGTTAACGACTGTTTTCTTTCCTTGGATATAGCCACCATTTACTAAATTGTGGCCTTCAAGTTAGAAAAAAATATAATGCTTATAGTTATTGAGTGTTGGTAAAGGGTGAAATCACATCACATGAGCACAAAAGAGTAGAAATATTAGGTTGTTTTTTAGGATTAGGTTGTTTTGTGTGGAAGATTTAAGACGTCTTTCCATGATAATTTCTTAAAAAATAATCTTAGGTTTTTGCCAGTTTAATTATTGTCATTTCTTAATAGCTGTTTAAGTAATACAATTCTCGTTAACAGCTTCTCTTTAAAGGAGCATTTCGTAATCTTGAACGATAAGTATTGCTTTTAGATAAATGAAGTTGTTACAAAGATCAGGGTCTTCTTCCTCAAGGAAAGTGAGGCTTATGTGATCAGTTTATTTGTTCCTTCTTTCTTTTGAACTAATGAAAGCCTCTTCTTGAAACTTGTCATGGATATTTAAGGAGATTAATAATCTAAGTTTTGTGTTTGAAAACTTTTTCTGTATGTGTCACTGTAAAGAATTTATACGTGAAGATTAAAAAAAAAATCCCATAGAAAAGTCTTAAAAAACCGAAACAAACGACTTTTTACTGATGTATCACAATTCCTATTAATCCATTTACTTATCTACTGCGCGAGCTTTGATGTAATTAAAATTAATTGAATTATCTAAATATTTTCTGATTTAATTAGTTTTCAGGAAATAGAAAATTTAAAGATATTTTTGTATTAGGCAAGTATTGTAATTCACAAATACACAGAAACATTTCCTCTGCATTGCTTTCGTGGCTTTAAAAACGAAGGGGGAAAAAAAAAGCACCAACATTTCAAAGAAAGTAAACTTAAGTTCTTTTAGGAACCCCTTTTTTTATATTTATTAAACGTGAGTATGTTTTGAAACTAGAAAAATATATCTTCTTAATACCTTTTTTTTTTTTCAAAGCACTAAATGCCATTGAGATAGATTCTTTAAAAAGAGATTTCAAGTGAAATAAAAAATGGCCATCAGCAAAAAATTAAATCTTCAATTAAAGTTTTGTACAAAAATGTAGCTTCATTCTCATCAATGTTGATATTATGAAAATATAATCCTCCTTTTTATCGTGAGAGCACGATTGCAAAAGAAAGAAAATAGGAAGATTTAAAACGAGAGTAAATCTGATAGTATGCAATGAGGGATTCATGGTGGTCTTTTGTTTGTGACTGTGAAACTGAATCTTGTACTCATATTGCTGTCAGTCTTACTGAAATCTTTCTTTCTTTCTCTTTACGCCTCGTATTTCTAAATCCACGTAGTCTCATGTTTCCTATACATTCAGTTGGCATCGTTTCTTTTTCTTCTTCTCTGTGCATTTCATCAGCTGCAAACACCTTTGCACACCTGTTTCATCCATTCGCTCGTTCACTCATTGGAAACTGTAGGCGTGGATCAATGGCTTTGCTATCATTCCTTAAGGATCTTCAACATCCACCAAGGTGAGGTATTTGTTCCGAGCAAAGATTAGGTCTCGCTTTTAATGGGGCGCTAAAAGCTTTTTCTATGAAATTGCGCCCTCTTACGATGCTACTCTGAAACGAAAATATAAATCGTCGACGTTCTTTTCATGAAAGCAAGTTTATTATCTCTTAGTAAATTTCGTATATTTCTTCCTCTTTTTTTTTTTAGCCAGTTTCATTGCTTTATATTTTAAGAAAGTATAGTTTCTTTAAAATTACTGCTTTTCAACGAAATCCGTTTGAAGGAAACTGAATCTTTCTGCAACAGATTTGAAATATTTTAGGGAATAAACCTTAGGTTTGTTTTTGCCAACAGTGAAAATTAGGAAGTTTCTGCCATTTCAGATTATTGTTGCTGTAGTTTGTTCTGATCGTAGGGCTTTCAATTTCCCATAAATAGAGGTGAGCATGTAAAATAATAATAATAATAATGTCTCCCTCAATGCCAGTCAATGATACTTTTCAATTTTGTTTGTTATCGAATGTGTTTCATGTAATTTTTAATAATAATAATAATAATAATAATAATAGATGGCATTTAGGACGCTTTTTGGAAGTCAGAAAAGACTACTTCTGGTTAAGAGTAAAGCGTACTTCAGATTCGAATTCATAAAATAAATAAATAAATGATCAAATAAATAAACAAACGAAATCAGACTGCTTATATCGTTTTCCTTGCATACAAATTGTCCATTTCTGATTTTGGAAAAGAAGGCCATAGTTTGAAAATTCCCACTGTAAATGATAGAGGCTAATTTCTAACGACTAAAAGCATTTTGTTGTTTTCCAGTGATACTTCTATGGTAATTAAACTGGATGCTATTAATTGATATCGGAATGTTTCAACATTGTCAGGTTTCTTAATTCAACATGCTTTGTCACTCTGTAGGTATGATCTTGCCACAATGTCTCCATTTTTTACCCATTTGAAACAGCAAATTAGAGCTAAGTAGTATTCATAAGAGAGGCTGTCTTCTGTCGACGATGAATGCTTCTCGTAAACTGAGGAGGCGGGTTCTTTCTTTGACAGTGAATTCTTGGACACTGTTCAAACCCTTGGTATCGACAGTGCAACCGTAAAAAAAACTTTGGTAATATAATTCAGGGAAGGAGAGCAACTTCTTTATTTATTTTACTGCACCCAGATATTCCCAAGATAAACAAGTAAGAATAAATTAATATTTCAAACCGAAAGAAGTAGAGCTAAGTAAAATATCTATGAATTAATTTCTTATTCAACCTATTTACAGTCTTCCGTATATTTTCTTAACAATGAAGAATTCAAAGTAGTTTACAACTATTTCTAAACCTTTCTTGAAGTCGATTTTCTCTTGAGTAATTGCTACGAAAGATGATACCATTGATATAATTTGAAATTACGTTAGTAATGTGGCAAGGCTACATTATAGTTTAAAAACAAAATTCTGTTACAAAATCTTGTAAATAAATACGCAAATTGCAATATCTTTATATGTTACATACAATATATTAAATTGTAAGTTATAATTATTTTCTTTTTTGATTTCCTTTCCTTATTTATTTATTTATTTATTTATTTATTTTTAATTTTCTTTTTTAAACCGTTCTGTCTATATATGGTTACTAGTCCAATGAAATAACAGTAACATTTGCAGTAGTTGATTTTTTTCCTCCACTTTGTTAAATGAAAATAAAATGGAAGACAATTGGCAAAATATTGATATTACACTTATCTACTTAAGCAAATTATAATTTGCTCTTTCTCTATTTTTTTCCTGTCATTTTGGAATAAGACTACAAATTTGAATATATTAGGGATAAAAATCCCTTGTTTTGAATTGAATAATTTTGTTTTCAGCTGTTTATCAGCGGAATTCTTATATATATACTCGTATAAAAAAACAAAAATCAGTATCATCTTTATCGATAAATTTTACAGTTTATTGGCTAAATTTTTGGAACTTCGAAACCTTCGTTTTGGCAATTGGGTTGGGTAATTTTGGAGACAGTTGCGTGCTGAGTGCAATGCAAGGCATACAACTCCCCCGCCCGCAGTAGTTTATTGAATAGGCCAAGAAATTCTGCCCGGTCTCTAGTATCGATCGACTTGCCCTCTCCCGAGACATGGAAACCATTGGCAGAAGAAAACCAAGTGTTTTGATTTCATTGAAGCACTCGTATGTAGGTGACCAACCATTGAAAAAAGCTTCTCGACCTGATGTGTACGTTGGAGTCAAATGGACATGGCTATATCATTTCACATAAAGCGTCCTATTTCTGTTTACGTGTGTGCTTATATTTCAGACTGATTTGGTCGTAAGTATCAACATTAAAGACTGCAATAGCTTGAGTGAATTTATGATCGAAAGGGAATTGTTGGGGTCGTTTAGATAGCGGTGTACAGTTTATTTGCATTTTTGTGATATAAAAAAACTCGTTTCCTTTTTTTATGGATCCAACTAAATGGGCATATGAGAGTGATATGGTTATTACAGCTGGAAGAGATACTAAAATGTATTTGCATATTTACGGAAATTATATAATATACCGTATTGTTGTTTTTGTTTTTTGTTTTTTTTTTTTGTATAAATTATTTTGTTACTATGTTATACATTTATTGAAACTTAAGTTTTTACAATATAAGTAATTAATTTAATTTATTATCGTTTTAATTAATCAGGGATTTGGGGAGGTTTTACATATCTAAAACAATATTATTATGTGATATTGTTATTTTCCACAGAGATATATTAAAATTTTTTATCTTCATTTAAAATGATAATACATGAACGTAGAATTATAAATATGGAAATATTTTTATTGCCATATTGTCCGGCGTATTAGACGACTTTTTAACCCAGGAAAATCTTCTCAAAAGTCGGGGGTCGTCTTATACGCCGGGTGCTGTAACTTCCGAGCCGGACAGGAGAATCTGCGGTCGCCGCATATGGTGGGGGGAGCTCAAAAACGGCCGCGGCCGCATCCCCGCCGTATGCTGCAACCGTATGAAAGCAGCAAGGACGGCGCTGTACAAGTACGGTAGAAGAAAATCTACTCACCAGAATTCGTAGAAAAGAAGTGACTTAACGCGGTCCCGATGACGAGGTGAGGGGGCGCCTCACCGGGAAGGTGTAAGTGAAGGGCGGAGCAAGGTGCAGGCGTCCGGGACGCCCGGGGTATGGAAAAAAGAGATAGAGCGGGGACAGAATAAACAAGACTACAGTTAAGAAATACTATGATTTTAGTGAAATTCTAAAAAATGAAGCATTAAAATAATGCACCAGAATAAACAAAGCTACAGTTACTTGGAGACAGGGAGAGCTGACCAATCCAAGCAGGCTTGGTATACAACAACCAGCCAATCGCTGGTAAGGTACATCGCTTTTAAAGGAAAAGTTTAATCACTTGCACTGTTTTATGTTTACATGTTTGATGACAAACAGCGTTATGTTTATAAGTGACAGTTTTCCTGCTAAGTATCTGCATGTCATTAGCATTTGAATTAAAATTACCATATTGAAATCAAATCTGATGTTTTTTTAAATTTTTATTTGGTGTGCGTTGGAAGAGGGGTAGTCTTATACGGCGAGTATATCCCAAACTCTATATTTTAATTGGAAAAATTGGGGGTCGTCTTATACGCCGGACAATACGGTATATTCACTCAAAAAAATTATCAATAAATTTCAGTTCCTACAGACTTACAGGCGAATTTATAATACGTATAATCCATTTCATTTTTTGTTACATTCAACTTAATTGAATGACGTCATGTACATTTCCATCTCGTAAATTTAACTGTCGTTAAAATTTCTTCGATTGGAAGTAAACAAAATTTCAAAACTGGAGGAAAAAACTTATGAAATTAAAGAAAAAGAAAAATAAGTTGCTATAAACAAATGATAACAGTTAAGCTTTTAATTGTGACTATTTTGTTTGCGTCATTACCAAAGGAAGTGATTTCCTGCAAGTTGTTAGTACAACGAAGGACTCTAGCAAATAGGTATTTAAAAAAATGCAATAAGGAAACTTGTTTAATAAAAATAAGTTAGTCTTAAGTTTTATCAGGGACGTTTTAAATAAGAGGCTGCAGCAGTCCATTCCTTCAATTTTCGCCACTCCTAAAATTTAATATTCATACTTAATTCTGGTAAGTTAAAATAAACACAGGAAAATCGTTTAATAGTGGTGCAATCATTCCAAGGTTAAATTAACGTGAGAAATGTAGTTCGATTAGACAGGCTCATTGAAAAATTTAATACAAATTCTCCCTACCCTTCAAAAAAATCATAAATACGTCACTTAAAACCCTAAAGCGCAAATTTAATAAAATAAATAAACGAAAGCACTTTTAATGGGAAAGATTATAATAAGTCGTGTTGTAGTTAAAAAAAACTCCCCCTGTTGTTTTATTTTTTGTTCCTTTAAATTTTGAATCTTCCCACGAGTTTACCTTTAAATTTGATACATTTTTAATCTTCTGTGAAACAAAAGTTTCTGCCCTACGGTTATTGTGGTCGGTGGGATGAACTTAAGAAAGAGGTCTCGTCTTCTACTGACTGACCTTGCATTAAAAGTACACACACGAGAAGATCGTCTGTCTCAAAGAATAAGACCACCGAACCGGAAATAACATTTTCCTGTGTATGTTTTTTTTTTTTTTTTTTTTTAAAAAGAAAAAGGAAAAAAAAAAAAACCCCAACTCCGAGTTCGAAAGATTCTATTGATAAGAAGTGATACAGAGACTTGACTTAAAATTTAATCTCAACTTCTACATTTTTAAATTGTAAGCAGCTAAAAAAAAAAAAAAATGCTTTTATCTTGTTCTCTTGTGATGCTGTAGGAAAATCATATTTTTGTATTGAAAGGGTTTGAACAAATTTCAGCCCGATTTGGAACAAATTCCGAACTAATTGTTAAATGCAACAAAATTAGATTAAATTTTAATAAAAGCTTAGTGACCTTGCTATCTTAAAACTCTGCATTGCAGGAGTACCGGACCGTTCTATTTGGCATTGCAACAAAAAGCTTTAATAATTTCGTTTAGTAAGTTAACCAGCAAATTACAATTCATTATTTACTTCCTAGTTCTCTAAAGAATTTAATATAGTATCGAAAAATGAGCTTCACCGCATTAAGTCTGTAACAATTTCAATACATGACGACTGTATATTTATTACATTTACATAATAATAAGGAATGCCTATTGATTATTATGCTTAGGTGAAGAAACCTAGTACAGTCATTTTGCTTACTATCTTTTGATAGTACAGTCATTTTGAAAACAAAATTACAAAGAAACAGTAACGCCGAGTTAAATTACTGTATTAGCAGCCTAACCTTTTTTTTTTTTAATAAATTTTTGTTGTTTTACAAATTATTCTTCCAATTTATTGTTTGTTCGTATTGTTTTTAGAAATTGTATTTATCTGCGTATTCAGTGTAAATGCATTATGTACCTTTTAATATTCATAGGATTTTGTATACTTAAGATATCACACGTGTTGCAGATAAGGTAGTAGATATAGTGATAATTATACTTCCTGTGCCATTGAAGTTCGACGACTAATCAGCGCATTTCGCAATTATCTCTGATGTCCTTTGAATTATTGGGTATTTCCAATGAGGTAGACAGTTTCTACAGGCAATTGCTGTTCATTTTCTATAGACAGACCTATGGACTTTATATCCCACTCAAGTTTGTGTAGTAGTTTACTTCAAAACTGCATTTGAAATATTTGATAACGTGTGGTTTCAGAGATAAGAACTTCATTTCTTATCATACCTTCATTTTCAGTATTCATCTCCCTTTTCGCCATCACTTTAAAAACTGCTTATAATCGTCTTTATTTAACATTATTACTAGCTCAGAAATAGGGGAAGCAATTTCTCGAAGTTTGATTTGAATGAGCTTGAATTCTAATTTTTTATTTTGGTGCAAGTGTTTCGAGGCGAATTAAAGTAAAAAGGGTAAAAAGGTTCTTGTAATTGTCATTTCTCTGTACAGGTTGCTCTTTTTGGTGCAACTTGGAACCAGTCGTAAATCAGCTGCCGAAAAACAGGTTGTCAATAACGGAATCGATTTTCTTTATAAAGGATTACTTCTTTTTTTTTTTTTTTTTTTCCCTCGCATTCTTTTTAATAATGGTTCTAGAGGATAATCGTTTCTGTTTATTTAGTTTCCGCTGTAATATATTGCTTTCTATTCACTGATTTCTTTTAAAAAGCAGTTTTGATCCTTGCATGGATTCGTTTAACACTGATTCTAAATAAATAATATTTATCTGCATTTTGCATTTTATTGTGTCTCTTTTTAATGTTGTCAATTTGATATACGTTCGATGATTAATCTTAACGTTACAGTACCATTTTTTCAATTAATTGCTGGGAGAAGTTAAATATAAAATATATTTAAATTGATTCTTAGTGTAAATATATATAGATGGAATGTAACGTGCTATTAATAACAGTTACTTTTTGTGGATAAGGTTCGGTAAAACCGTTACTTTTGTAATATAATAACCGAGTTTGGTCTATAACGAAAACTAAGAAATTACGTTAACTCGCTCAATGTATCTGGGAAATTAAACAAAGTGGAATTATAAAGCCACAACATACTCACATAAATAAATGTAATACATATATACATTTATTAAAACGAAATTTTCAAAGAGAAATCGTCTCTTCTTCTTCTTCAGCTTACAATGAAAATGTAACGAAATAAAAAAGAATTTAAATAACAATTAAGGAAGACTACGTGAAATACAATATTACATTGATTGTTAAAAAACAATTGCTATTAAAACAATTATAATATATTATTATAATATATAATTGTTGTAATAGCAATTATTATAATTGTTGTAATAGCAATTGTTTTTAACAATCCATGTAATATTGTATTTCACGTAGTCTTCCTTATTTGTTATTTAAATTTCGTTACATTTTCATTGTAAGCTGAAGAAGTGACGATTTCTCTTTGAAAATTTCGTTTTAATAAATGTATATATATATGTTTTATTACATTTATTTATATTGAGTATGTTGTGGCTTAATATTAAGAATTCCAGAAGAGAAGAAATTAGGAAGAAATGTGGAATAAGTACTTAAAAGTGGAATTATTTATTCTAAGTAAAATCCATTGCTTCCTCGTCGATCCTGTGAATTATCATGTCCAGAGGAATTCCAGGAACATTATTACTTATAAAATTATAAAGCTTTTTCAAACCTTTAACTACATTTGCTATTAAAACTAAATGACATTTTTTTAATATTTTTACCAAGCAAAAATTGCTATTGAAGGAAAGGCGCAGTTATTTTCTCCCAGATAAAAACATTGGAATTCTTAAGTGATACATCATGGAAAACTTCTAACATGACGGAAAAATTACATGTTCTTAGGCTTTATTTCCGATAATAAGAAAAAGGATGATTTTACTTTTTTTCCCTTTTTAAATGTAATTCTTTTGTGACTGAAGATTAGATTAGATTAATTGAAAGTGGGTGGCTTGACAGCCGAGCACGTCGACCTGAAAGCTCTTTTGTGCTATCCCACGGAAAGGACAGACGGTTTGTGACTGCATGTAAAACTGATACGTAAATTAATTATAACATTTTCAGAATTTATTGGTTTTTATAGATTATTTTCCACGAATACCAAGTTTTATTACCAAGCTGAATAAAAACACTTCTGCGCATGAGCGAAAGGTCTGCTTCAAAATTAATGAATAATACAAATTAAACGCATAGTATTTCAGCCAAGTTAATATAAAAATGTCATAATAATTAAAAAAATCCAAAATTGCGCTGTAGATTTAGATCTATTTTTTTTTCCCCACATGTTGATGTTGATTTGTATCCTTTTAACAATTTCAGTTTTCTTTTTTTACCTGGATGAAATATACAATTACTCGATAGACAGAAAATATCTTCTGCTGATTACATAGCGGCATATCCTTCTGTCCTTGGGAGTACGTTGTAATAGTGTTATTTTAGTTTTTCAGATTTATAAAATAAGAAGAAAATCAAGTTATTTTAAATACATAACCAGCATTTTGCGTTGTTTTGTTTTGTTGAAAAAAATAAAAGAAAAAAGAGAGATGTTTAATTCTTAAAGAAAAAGAAATAAAGAACCATCATTTAGTCTTACTGTGGAAGCGTTCACATAATCTCGAAACAAATTTACACTTTTGTTCTTTTTCTTCGGTTCACTCAGATATTTGATTTTATTTAATAATTATTCACAATGTGTTAATTGGAAACTGGCGAGTGAAGCCCTGTGATATATTATTATTTTTCTCTCTAATTGGAAAAGGAAGTAAACCCACATGAAAGACGACTTTCACAGTATTTTCGATTGATTTATGTTTAACCATATCCTTTACTATGCATCGTAGCATATTTTCTATTTGGACAGAAACCACAATCTATGGAAACGTTTCCTGAGCCTTTCAAAAGTTGGCACGACAACTGTAAGTTTTGTTTTTGTTTTATTAAAGACTTTAAAATGCTGTTAGTTTGTCTCGATAATGCAGATTGATAAGCAGGAAAATTTTTAGACATCATTCTAATGTCGTTATTCTAGTGAACTGCGTCAACTCATTTAAATACAGATGAATTGAGCTGCCTTTTTTTTTTTTCCTTCCATAATTTCCTCCCCCGATCCGACAATTATGAAGGCTTTTAAATTTACCTGTGTTTGCGACTCTTACCGAGTGGTTATATGTTGCCGCCTTTCAAATAATGGTCGATGAGATGTTTGGTTGATGAAGTGCTCCGTGGAGAGCCATTCTAACGTCTGCGGCGCTCGCCGATCGCCCTGATCTCGACATGGGCTCAGAAGCACATCATCCACGCATTCACGTAAGTAAGACACTTGGCCTTCCCCAGTACGCAGCGCAACGGCATTGCCTCAGTTCGAATTTGCCATTTCATTGCTCATTGCGAACTTTAATGATTTAAGATGAATTTTTGAGTTTGAATTTTAGGATCGATTTGAGAACCAATTGAAACATGAAAGAAAAAAAAAAAACAATAACATTAGTTTGTCATATTTTATTTTCCTTGATACACTGAGGTTTGCTGAAGACGGAGTCGAATGGAACTGAAAGGTGTAATTTTATGAAGGTAAAAATATCCGTTTGAATGAGTGTAAACAAATTTTAATTTTCTGTACAAAATTAGTTCTGTCTTTTTTTTTTTTTTAAGTTTCTTTGTAGATAACTTTCGTGTTGTTACAGTTAATATTATTTATAATAATTCTAGTTTAGTATTTATTGCTGCTGAAGCAACAACTAAATTAAATTAACAAAGTAACGTAGCTTCTGTTATCAGTTTGTTAGGATTTTCTTTATTGGTTGCTTTGATGAACGTGGAACTTAGAATTTCATTTCACTTTGTCTTATTTTTATTTTTTTTTCCTAATTAATGCTTTTCCCTTTTTCTTTATTCAGTATATTGTTGTTTAATTTTTATTTCGAAATCAAAGAAATTCTTCTGTTTAAAAATGTTTTAGTCTGTTTCTATTTTTATAGAAAGTCCAAATGCTTTGCATCTGCCTTCTTCATGTGAGTTATTGCTTAGTAGTTTAAGAGGTTGAGTCTTCAGCAACTTTTACTGCTGTTGAAGTGAATTTGTTACCATAGATTGGAAGGCAGAATGAGATTGCAGCGACATTGGCGTGTGCCTTAAGTGATCCTTTATAATTACATCCTATTTATGGGGAGGAAAAAGTGGTATTACGAGGATTCCTATGGATACAAAATTGAATAAATTTAATACTGTCCTGAAATAATGTCTTCCTGTTAAATCTTTTAAGAAAGAAAAGAAAATCAAAAGCACGTTGACCTTGTAGTTTATGATTTCATATGCCTTAAACATCAGAATTTCCAAATTATTGACCAATTCTATGCGACTTTTAATTCACAAAGCACTTCATGCTCGTGACAAGACAAATAAATAAATAAAAAAAAGGTGTGTAGTTCAGACGCGTATTATCCGACCTGGTTTTTTTTTTTTTTGTGTTTTGAAAGTTTTTCATTTGTAACTTGCAGTTCTTCCCGTAAATCATCGGTTGATAACACCCATGTTCTGAAATTTATTGAACAATTCTTGAGAGTTGTTTTGAAATGTTCCCATGTCTAATTCTGAAATTTCACTTGCTTTTAATTTCTATCTCAATTATTTCCTAATTGATTTTTGAACAGTGATGCATTGCATAAGTTTGTTATTGTAAATCTCGACGTATACTTTTTTTTTTTTTGAGGCAATTTTGACTTGCTGTTTAATAAGGGTGGAACTGATTGGCGTTGGGTTGGTTGAATTCGCCATCTAGGAAACGGCTCACGAGCTTTGAGTGAATGTGTAGGCGGACGGAACGCGAATTTCTTCGCCGTTAAGCTCTCCTGTTTTGTGTCTGCAGTCATCTCAAAAAGTTGGTCGTGAGCACCCCTCCCTGTTAAGTGGAGCATCCCCGCCCTGCCTTCCTCCCTCTGCTTTCCAAATGGGGTAGACTCAGTTACTCCCTCTTGTGGTCATAGGCAAATATTAACGAAAAGGGTTGCAGTCAAGGCTGTCTATAAGTTAAAACGAATTGACGCGGTCGTAATAATTTACAGAATCTAAAAGTAATAAGCGTTGTTGAGCGACTATTTCACTAATGCTAAATAGGAAGGGTAGAAAAGGGACAGTTTAAATAAAAAAAAAAACTGGTCTTAAAAACCCGGGGGTTGGTGTTGCTGACCTTTATTTTCCACTTTTCGTAAATTTTTATATATTTTTTATGAAATTGATGAAGGATTTTAAATTCCTTTTCAGGATTATGTAAGAGCCTTTCATTTTCTAAGGTAAGGGAAGAAAAAAAAAAAAAAGCACTTGCAAAATCCAAGCAATAAACTATTACCGGAAGACTGTTAATAAAAGAGTAACCCGTTATTAAGGACACTTTCATTTTGTGTCTCGTTTTGTGGTGATGGCTAAGTCCAGGAAATTACTTAGTTTTTGAGTGAAAATTTCTACGATTCAGATGTAATTAACTCTTCTTTCCAGTAAATATTCTCTTCATTTAACAAGAGAACAGTAATTTTTCTTAGCCAATTTAATGGCCATTTCGAAATCCCAAAACAGTATATTGTGAAAACGCTTTTGATTTTCAAGATTCTATGGTCTGGAAATTTCTGACCAATAAATAAAATTTAAAAAAAAAAAAATAAAAAAATAGGGAAACCAACAAAAAAGGAAATTAAAGATAGTGTTTATATTGGAAGGAAATATAGTGGAAATGAATGAAAAAAAAAATTAGTAACTCTAATGATATGGTAATTAAAGAATCTTATTGTTTTGTTATTGTAGTAAATGTTATGTTATCTATTGTTATTTAATGTAATAGCATCAAAATGTACATCAATGGTATTATTAAGAACCTAATAGCAGTTCAGAAATTTATTTTGAAATGTACTATAGATTACTGACGAAATATCAATACTAGCTACTAAATGGCAAGAGAAGTCGTAGTTCGTCTTTTTCCGAAGGTTTGAAGTTATAAGATCTCCCAGTTGTAATCGAGTGATCTAGCATCAGTTCAGCAACTCGATGCTCTACGCAGATAAGGAATGGGAGTTGCTTTCCCTCTTCTCATCCGTCTTGAAAATCCTTTTCTATCGAATTCAGTTCTTTGTCTGATTGTCTGTGACTCTGTGAGATGCAACAAGAAACTGCCATAAACAGTACAATATGCATACATGAAAGGCAGTAGACCTATTACTAGGCAGAATACATATTTATGTATAACTCGACCGAAAAAAAAAAAAAAAAACCAAACAAACTATAAAAAGTAGCCAATAGTGAATTGAAAAATATATGTAACTCCTGAACAGATGGCCATAATATACTAGTGAAATTTCTCGATTTCATAAAGACAAAGGGTAGACATGTTAATCATTTCTGTAACATTAGCGTTTTTATTATTTGTTATTTTCAACTCTAACATATTTGTTATGCAGTTTAGCAGAAATCCTAAAATGCGAGTTGAATATATATGAAACTTATTAAATTTCTGTTTTGAGTGCTAATGAATTTTGTAAAATAATTGGATTTATAAAGTAAGCAAGCTTTTTTCCTGATGTTATAAGCAGATTTATTTGCCACTTTAATCGGAAATTAATACCTATCTTTATTATTATTTAAAAGAAAAAAAAAAAAGTTTGCACAAGACAGAATTCGTGACTAATGAGAAATGACAGCTCGTGCATAAATCACATTTAATGCTTCACAATTTGAAGTTTCCAGCTCAAATCTAATTTATTCACAGTTCATAAACGCTGCAGGTAAGTTCATAAATAATTGGGGAATTTACGAAACTCTACCTTGAAAGGAGAAGGTTTTTCTTTATACGAAGAGGGCAAGAGAATCCAAAATCTACTTAAGATTTGTATTTTTTGGTTTTTAATTTTTGATTGCTGGAGACATTTGACAAATTAAAAAGCAAGACACTATTTTCGTAACGACTTTTTTTTCTTTTGTTTGAAGATAAAATTCAGTTTACATTGGAATTGCAATAACGTTTGGTTGAAAAATTAATGACTTTTGTTCGAGTGTCTTAAAGCGTCATTAAAATAAAGGACTGAGGCTCTGTTGGGAAATTTGAAAACTTAATTTTTCTCGCAGTGATTAATTTCCTTCTTTTCATTATAAAAGCTTTTAGTTATAAAATGTACTTTGTTTGCTTCTTGTATGAGTTTGGCAAGATTCCCATTTTGATTTTCGACTGGAATCTGATAAAAAAGAAATGATGATCGATTTTATTAGCAAAAACAATAAGAAAAATAGAAACAAGATATTAAGAACAGAGTCACAAAGAAGTTCTTATCTGGCTGAAGATAAAATAGAAGTATTTAAAAGATGCTTCTAAAATAAAGTTTTATTTTTGTTTATTTATTTTTTTTATCAATGGTGAACTTTTCAATAAGATTCTTGCCATAGTTACAAATAGATTAATGTTCGATATATCGCAGCATGAGATAAGCATGGGTTTGTAGCATATAAATGTTCAATTTATACTTTATCGAGTACATGAATGTCATTATCTCATGGTTTTTTTCTTTTAGTTTCACGCAGGTTTTTCCTGAAATGGCCCTGAAAATGTGGGTATGGTTAAGAGCAGAAAGACATATTTCAATAAAATTTGAGATAGTCATTTTGACAGACATTGCATTTACGGATTTCCTCGTGTTTTTCTGAAAATGATAGAAGATGATTTAAGAAGTCGTAGGAAGTCTTCAGAAAGAAATAATTGGCGGGAAAGCATGCATTGGAAGTTAAAATTAGTAAAAAAATTATTATAGAAGAAAATTATATATAAAATGATTATTTGTATTTATCCATTCTTTGTTCGAGTTTTGAAACATGAAATTCCAAAATAAACCAAATCTGATTCTTATTACATTCCTTGTATGAACTGGTAACTGCAGTTTCCTTGGTATTATTTGTCTTTGGAGAATTATTTCCCTTCTAGCGAAATCCTTTTCACTGTAAATTATTAAAACAGATTGAAATCGAAGGGGAAAACATTTCCAACACATTGGCTCGCTGCCATTACCAGTAGAGTGATTTGAACCATGCGCCCTCAAAGGACATAAATATATATGCTATATCAAGCTTTATTTCCATTATTAAATCTGATGCCATTGCCTTAAGAAATTCAGGTGTGCTAATTTGTTTCGTTAACGCTTCATGCTGTTTGCAAAATGATTCTCTTGCCCATCTAAGAGCGCCCTTCAAAATGCAAGCCTCAAGCAACTATCTTTTTTGAAATACATCGAAAATTAATAACTCCACACCAGAACTAGAGTGGAACCAAAACTCTTGAAATCGTGTTTAAGATTCTTCTATTATTTAGCCTAATCGTTCAGTAAGTAGTGAAAGACGTAAAAGATTCAGAGCGCTGGTATTAATGCCTTATTTTTCAACTCAAATTGAAATGTTATTCAGAAGTTATCATCAATCTTCCCTTAATCAGCCCATGTAAAAGATAATCATTGGGAATTGTGCAAGTACGTTTGAATGAGGCATTTCATTTAGGCCAACTCTTTGATTATTTTACTCTGACTTCGTTACTATAGTACAGTAAAGCCCCGATTATCCGCGAGTGCCGCGAAAATTTTGTTTAATTACGAACCTCAAAAAAAACAATTTAATCCAAGCCAACAATAGGGAAAATGCAACAGGCTTTACAGTTCGAAGGTCAAAAATTACTGACAGGTTTATTGTGCATCGTAATCCTATAGGCCTTCTCGGAATTTGTGGATGCAAACGTAGAGCAAAGGTTTCTGCTTTACTTACATATTTTAAAAGTTTTACATATTATGTTTTTTGTACAATAAAACGTAGTTTTTAATGATGAAATATTTTTTTTCGTATTTATACCTCATTTTTAGTCTTTTTTCGGGTTATCCGCGATTTTCGTTATCCGCGAAGCCCTTGCCACCCAATCCCGCCGATAATCGGGGCTGTACTGTAACTTTCAAACTACGCAGTCTATTAGTAAAGCCAAGCGCTCAAAAAATACAGATGGTACAAGAATGTACTGTCATCGTTAAAATATCATAGGTTGCAGGGAAAAAGAAAGAAACAAAGAATTGAAATTCTATCTTATTAAGGGGGATGGTATTAGGTTTTAGATTCTGATAGGAAACCAAAACTCTTTAATTTTACTTCAATGTTTCCTTAGATTTCTGCATCAAATAACTTAACAAAATGATACGAATTCTATCATTATTGATCTCGTTACAACTTAGTATTAACTCTTGTTTTTCAGTTGTTTACTCATTAGACAGTTAGGTTATACTGTGAATTTAAACCGTGCGCATATTATTAGCGTCAGTGACAGTCACTTCTGTTGATGTATTATTGCGCTTTAAAAAAGAAAAAAAAAACAGATTTGAATTTTTCTTACGGCTTCAGAACTTACATAGAAACCCATGCGCTATTTTTTCTTGATTGTCGACGATAAGGAAACCGCAAACTACATTTAGACGAACTGGAAGACAGTGGAAATACACTGTTTTAGAATATTTCGAAAATTGCATAGGTAAAGATTTGCCTTTATTTCTATATGTTTCTAATATATAGAATAATATAGTTATAGTTTGCTGCATTAGTGTGAACCCTTAATTTCACAGTTAAATTTAATTTAAAATAAAGTTTATTTAGAACAAGATTATTTTAAGCAATTCCTGTCTTAATAATGAAAAGTAGGATACATTATAATTCATCCTAGTAATAAACATTAATAAAATTTATCCAAACATGATATAATGTAATATTTTTACGACGAGAAAATTCCATTGTAGACCTAAATGGATTTGTATAAATTTAATTAACAGGAAAGTTTATTAGTAGAATGAATTCTTAGATTAAAGTATTTAATGAACTGGATGGAAAGTATAGATTTTAAAGGCAGACGTTTAGGAAATTCTGAATTTACTAGGTCATGATCGTAAACATTTCCGTTAAGCTTATTTATTTCAGTTATTATTTAAGTTCTTAATGAATTTAAAAACTGAATGGAATGATTGATGAATACGATTCTGTTAACTATCTTATTGTTTGGTTTCAGTTACAAAGTTGAACTATGAAGAAAATAAGATAAAAGAAATATAGTTTAAGATTTCTTATTTTTATTTTTTTTATTTATTATGACGGCATTTAATTGAGATAGACTACTTTAAGTAGAAGTATTTTTTTCTGTGTTGAAATATTATTTTTAATTTCTTCATTCATGTCGAGAAATGTCTCTAACGACTCTTCAGTTCGTCGCTGAGGGTGAGCTTCTGCATCTAATGCTCGTCTGGCCTGCGCTTATAGTAGGCTAAAAAAATGAACATTGAAATTTAAATTTTAATCTAGTAGGCTAAAATTGATGAGTTATTTTTTTTTTTCTCTTCTCTAATTGCGTCACATACACAGAGGTAGTGATAAGAGATATTTAACAATAATTTGAATGTTGTCCCCGTGGCTTAATGCATAAGACGTATGAATTCGGATCAGAAGGTTGCTGGTTCGAGTCTCGTCGCGGACGTTTCATTGTAAAAATTATTTTATTTTCACAGAAATTAAAACTATTTTTCAAACAC
>JAFIDM010009631.1:146375544-146408165 GCA_023159025.1 Thereuonema tuberculata | reverse complement strand
TTCTCAACTTCATGAAACCAAGAAAAAAAGTAGTGTGTTAACTCTTTCAATGAGTCCAGAGCAACAGGTTGAGAACCACTGATTTAAATAAACCCTTAATTTTGAAACTTCTGGATCCCTGTATGATATTTATATATGTTTCGCGACAATGTTTACTGTGAAACTAAATTGGATTTAAAATATTCGTTGCTATAACGTTAGTGTTTCACAACTCACTTAATCAAACGAACAAAATTCGTGCAGTAGGTATATCATGCCCTCTGGCGATCTCTCAGAAAACCTTTTATTCTTAAATCTTGTAAGATACATCAACGTTTCATTTGCTCTGAAGTTCGGGAGATAAAAGTTCGAACAAATATGAAATATAATTGTAATTAAATTTAAATTAAATTAGACTTTATGTGTATATATTTAACTTACGCTGTTTGCTGAACAAATATTTACATTTTTCTGTACTTTCAAACAAGTCAACCACATGACTTGTGTTATTTATTTATTTATTTATTTATTTATTTATTTATTTATTTATTTATTTATTTATTAGCAAATAAATAACAATAAATTTAGCACTTAAACATTAGCTGCTTGCTTTACGAAAGCTCTATGACACACTGATAGATTTCGGTGAATAAAGTAGTCTATCATAGTGTTAGCGGAAGTAAACCATACGATATTCGAGCTATCCGTTCACTTGTTCCTAAATTTGAAAAATATCTGTTCTCCAAATGAGTACTTCTCAATGCAGTCGCTGGCTTTAATCTAACCAATACCCTACGAAGAAGCCCGGAAGTAATTTTGTCAACTTCATAACATATCTTCAAAGTCATGGAAGCGTTGAGAAGACATTTCCGCTTTTAAAGAGCCGAAATAAAAGTCAGGAGTAATCAAATCAGGTGACCAAGGAGGCCCTAAATACGAAATGTGTGCCCAGGAAGAATTTAAGTGGTGATTCCATGCAGTGTGGATATTGACCGTGTTTTGTTAAAATCACAGAGTTTTCAAGTTCTGTTACACTATGAACAGAAAGTTAATCTCCCTATATTCATTGCCATTAATTGAACATCAGCATTTTCAAAACAAGAAGTTCTTGTTCATTCTTTGTCTTTTCAGAAGTTCTTCGTCTTCATTCCACAGCAGACAGTGGCCTTTTCACAATTCCTGGTCTTTGTTAAATTCGTTTGTATTTTTTTAGGATCACGAACAACTACCAGTCAGCGATAGTTCATTGAAAAGAACAGTGTATTTAAGAATTGTGAATCCATAGGTGTGTAAAGAAAGTGGAGAATTCTTCAAAAACAGATTTTATCCTTTTGTTTTTTATTTCATTTTTAAAATGAGTAAACTTTAAAGTCTTACAGATTCCTATTGTGGAAGGCATCAACTTACATAATTTGCTAATTTCGACTGTCTGTCTGTCTGTCTGTCTGTCCGTAACTCGATATAATTAAGCTATAAAGATAGATCCAAGGTTCTCAATGGTACCATTGAATCAAGGATACTCTGGATGAAATATTAGTTGATTTTGTCATTACATGTTGTTTCCATGAAATTTTAACTGAAATTCTAACAAAACATACGTTCAAAACCAAATAATTTTGTTACCATTGCACCGATTCTAATGAAATTTGGCATACTTACTCAGTTGTTTATGCTGATTTTGAAACTCAAAACCATTTTTGCCGTAGAAGCTTCGTTCACAAGTTAGCACAGTATTTAGATTACATTTACTTTATATAAGATAGTTGATAACAAAATGATTTTTCAGATTTGTTTATGCCTGTCGTCCGACAGGCTTTGCTTCTAGTTACTTATAAAATACTTAGTTATTCGTCAATTGTTTCTTTTCTGTCTCGTTTTTGCTTTTATTAACTTTGATCTTGTTGAGTTTATTAAATTATTATATCACATTGATCGTAATATTATAGAAAACTTAGAACAGTGTATATTTTCCATCTAGTCCTTAAATTCTTAGATTAATTTGTGCCTAATGAATTCTGGTAATTGTTAAACTAGACAGTAAAAATTCACTTTATTTTTCACTTTGTTTCGTAAACTCGAAAAACTTACGATTCATGTTTGTTTGTTTCTTTTCTTTTAATATTCTGTTGATGCTTTATGTTTAGCCTTTTGAGCCAATAAATCGATAGGAATTCTGAGCATACTAAGTATGATTTGCAAAATCTCAAGAGGGGTGGGGGATATCGCTCTATAGGAAATTAGTTAGTTTACAAAAAAGGTTCAAATTGAGAATAGCTAAAAGGGTTTAAATTTAGCATTTTTTTTTTTTTTTTTTTTCTTTTTTAAAAAATTTAAAAAAAAAAAAAAAATTGATAGACAACTTAATTCCTCAAAAAAAAATAAAAAAATATTAGATTCCTGTTTAAATTAACAAAAATAGTCTTAAAGGAAATGTGCATTTCTTTATTTTGATTCTGGACTAAAATTACATTGGAAATTATTTCCAGAAAGGGGGAAAAAAAAAAGAATGGAAGTACCGTAATTAAAAACAGTAATTTTCAATATCACTGTACCAATAAATAAAAAAGTATGTATTACAGACAATGAATTGCTGGGGTTGATAGGGGTAGTGAAAATTGAAGGGCTTAATGGAAAAGGGGGTATCCCACATCTTGTCCAAAAATTTAGTTAGCTTTGTATTAAATAAAGCTCACACCATCCACTGTCAGTTTTTGATAATCCTTGTAAGCATATTTTAACATGTAAAAACTTTTTTAAATTTTTAATTGTGTGTTGTAGGTTATTTTATTTATTTACTTCTTATAAAGGAAAAAAAAAATCTCTTAGTGTTAGTTCGACATCCAATTTTTGTAAGTATGGTTGTATTCATTGATCCATTGACGTGACAGCTGCTCCACCCGTGTCTTCCGTGCTCCGACTAATAAACCCAAAGAAGGGTTGGCAAATGATTGGATTTGCTCAAGACAAAATTGATGAAGAGCTTTGACATCCTTTTTCATTCCATTTCAGATATTACGGTTTTAATCTTCTTATTGCTAAATTAATTGTTGCTTTTTTAAGAATTACTTTTTTTTTTTTTTACTAATGCCAGGAGGAGTGCCTGACAAAACGCTGGTTGATTTATTTTTTAAAACTTCATTTGCCGAATAGTTCGTACAGAAGTTTGGCCCTAAATATCTTATTTATAATCAAGAAAGCAGCAAGAAGAATTTATTTACACTGGCCTGAAATGCCGCGTAAATAATATTAATAAATGTTGAACTTAAAACCTTGAATTTATTTTGAATTTTTTTTTTTGATAAAATGAAAATGATAAGTGATTATTTTAGTTGCGCAGTATTGATGGTAGTAAGCTTCATTTTTTATCATTATATACACGTGGAATAGTTATGGCAAATTCAAACGGAACTTAAGTCTTGATAATAGGTTGTTCAGTTTTGAGTCGTGCTTATTGTATTCTTTCATTTGATTGTTATTAACAATTTCAATTATCGTCAATTGGTTTATTGTTTGGATTGTTAGTAGATTATAAATTATCTGTTGATAGATAATTTTACATTGAAGAGAAGATGAAGAAAAGATTTCGTTCCTTATGCTTATTTTCAACGACAAAACGCCGAAGTAATTTCTGGACGGTCGTGTTTGGATGTTTGAGCAGTAGGATTTAGTTTGTTGTGATTTTGAATTTAATTTTTAATATTCCTAAAACAATCCCAAATCCCTTAAAGATCATCTAATTTGTATGTTTATTTCTTGCTGAAACCACGGAAAAACTTTATACTAATTTCTTTATATTTATTTCAGATGTAGCATTCATTTCAGAGAAATATTAACAAAAATAAATCAATATGATCATATCATGAATTATTTAGCTAATTTATGGCTTTTCTTTGCTTTTTTTTTGTGCTAAAACGATTTATAAAATTAACCTAACTTTTAAATAAATAAATCATTTATTGTCATAGAATTTTTCATTATCAAAAACTTTATTCAGTTGTAAAATTGACATTTTAAAGCAAAACTTAGGAATCCAATAAATTTTCGTTTTAGAAAAGCACAATAATTAATTTTGAAATTGCTAATTTACTTAGTTTAAAATTCAAATGAAACCCCTTATACGTTCGTATATCTTTCGTTTGATTTTCAAAATGGGATACGATATTGTATCTTTCATTATCAGGGTGTTAGAAATGAACTGTGTCTGCCTATTTCAATGATAGAGCTCCCCCCCAAATGGATCTATTCCACTTTGGTGCCTGGCATTGATGTAAGTGATTACGATGGTTTTAACTGGCGATAAACAGGACGATGAGGAGGAGGAGTCGGCACCCCTCGACCCTGAGGAACAGGATGGTATCGGCGAAGTACCTACTTGTACGGGGAATGTTCCCGTAGGCAATGGCCGGGGAATGCCCCGCAGCGTCAGTGACACTACCCTTCGGAGGACTAATCTGACGCTGCCTTTGCCCAACATCCTCTCCCTCATGCATCTCAAGGTACTGTTTTTGACTTTTTATTCCTCTTTTTTTTTTTTTTTGATCGGGGATGGATGAGGGGTTATGTAACTTATCTATTTTTTGATAATTGCAAACTACTGTAGGAGCAAATAATATAATATGGTAAAAGTTCCCTATCTTTATGCATATTGCTACAAGAGATTTCTTAAGATTAGTTTAAACAGAGAAAAGCATAGGCAACTTTTCTAATAGAAAATATTTTAGCATTGCTGTATTACTTGTATGAATAATAAAATATTTTCAGTTAATCATCATATCATTATTTCATGAAAACTAATTGTAATTATGAAATTGAATAACTTACTAGAATATTTTTCAACAGGTTACTAGACTAATTATGTTGGGCTAAGTTAACCATCAACAATTTTTTTTTGTTACATTCCCTGTGAGGCTATATTGATAAAACTATCTTTTCTGCTTTTCCTAAGTAAATAGTTGGTTCCATTACTTCTGAAAATTTAATAATACTCTTCCTTCCTATACAAGGGAGGAAGGGGAATTGCAAACCACAGATAAGGAACTTTTATCAAACGAGTAATTTTATTTTACATAAAAAATCTTTGTAATCAGAAACTCATCAAAAATACTGTAAATTTAAAATTATCAAGCTTAAAGAAATTTAATTTCAGTAAATCACATGCATAATGAAACTTTATAAAATAAATAACTTTTTATTATTATTATTATTATTATTATTATTTTTAAATAAGTATTTACTTTCTTTTTCAGAAGGAACTCAGTATGTCCAGAAGAGGAAGGTAATTTGATGCTATCATATTTGTATTTTATATTAAAATTGTATGTATGAGGGGCGTTCAAAAAGAAACGAGCCGGAGTGTGTAATGGGCAAACCGGTGACAGAAGGATAATATCGTTGCTTGTGTAACCAAGATTGGTTCGGACACGAGTGAGTGCGGAAGTTCACAGCCCGCCGCTAGAGGGTCACGGGTGCAAGTCACATGACTAAAAGCTAGCAGAAGCATGCGTCAATCGTCCAACGCAGTCATTCACGTTGTAAGCAATGAAACAGTGCAATGGAGGCGTCTAAAGAAGAGCAAAGAGGTGTTGTTCGTTTTCTGACAGCAGAAGAAGTAGGGGGAACGGACATTCATCGAAGAATGTCACAAGTGTACAGTGAACACTGCATGTCCCTTCACTGCACTGCACTGCAGGGAAGGGTGCAGGAAAGGTTATGCTGACGTTCTTCTTTGACCAAGACGGCCCACTTCTGATAGACTTCCTGCAGCACGGGACAGCAGTGAATGCCCAGCGTTACACGCAAACCTTAACCACCCTTCGTCAAGTGATCAAATCGTAACGACCAGGCAAGCTCACCCGTGGGGTCATTCTGCTCCACGACAATGCAAGGCCCCATACAGCCAACACAATCACGGCACTCTCGCAGAAATTCAAGTGGGAGGTTCTCGATCACCCTCCTTACAGTCCAGACCTCTCTCCCTGCGATTACGCCATTTTTGGTCCCCTAAAAAAGGCTCTGAGGGGCAAACGATTCACCTCGGACGACGACGTCAAGCAGTACATGCGGAACTGATTCACAACGCAGCCCCGGGAATTTTACGAGACAGCCATTCATCGCCTCGTATCGCAGTGGGACAAGTGCCTCAACAGCCAGGGCCAATACTACCTGTATCTGACATACCTGTACTGGTTTCTGTTCCTCGGCCTCCGGCTCGTTTCTTTTTGAATGCCCCTTATATGTAAGGTTGTTTAAAACTTTCTGTTATCTGGTATTACTCTAAAATCAGCTGACAGAAAACTTTGAAGTTCCCAAAAAATCTAGAATACTTCCCCACCTAATAACAGTAATCCTTCTGACACTCCTTTTCCAAGACATTTGGAGAAACGTTTACATTTCAAGGGAGGGGCTCTTGAATTTACTGACATTGTGAAAAGATATTGGTTACCAGTAGTAGGAAAATGCATTAAGCAAAATGTGAAATAAAATAATTAGTTTATAAATCCTGTTTTGATGAGTTAGTTGTATGATTGAGTTATTAATATTTGATAAAATTTCTGATATTTTACTATTATAATTATGAAATTATATTCAACTTAAAAGCTTTTTTTTTTTTTTGGTGATTATTCAGAACTTATTGAGCCACATCTCTACAATCAAATGTTTGTAGCAAAACTTTGAATAACTGAAGGATCATTAAAATTCTCAAAGAGAATTATGCCCAACTATCTTTGAAAGCTTGCTTTCAATAAAACAAATTTAGTTCTATATAGTAATATATTTTATACAATACTGTAATTATGCAATTGAGTTAATTTTTGTTAAAGAACTATAAATATTTTACATTGACAAAGTGGGAATACACACTAATTCTGTATAACAGTAGGCTTAATTCTGCCATCAAATGGCTACTTTGTTGCATTTAATTTCTTTCGTATTTTTTTTTTTATTATTTTGCAATTGTATTGCACAGATATTTTCTAAAAATATTAATAAGGAAATGACTTTTTCAGCGAGGCAGTTATAAATTGCTTGCTGAACTCTTCAATATATATGTAGATATATACAGGGTGGCTGAAAAGTATAGGACGCTATGTTTTTGTGTGTAAACTTCAAGATAGGGACCAGATTAACAAATCAAATTTATTGATATATGAAATAGAGCTATGTGATCACTTAGGACAGAAGGTTCTCGAAGTTTGATCCTTTTGCTTTGACAAAGGCCTTCAGACATCCGACGACAGAATCAACTGTGCGCCGCAGGTAGTCAACATCGATATTGTCCCACGCATTCTGAAGCACCAAGTTCAGAGCATCCACTGAGCCGTAGGAGTCTCCTGAGATCTTGCTCTCCAAAAGTCCCCACACAGAGAAGTCCATTGGGTTGAGGTCCGGCGAGGAAGAAGGCCATAAGTCCTTACCTCAGTATGGGAAGTGCGCGTCCAGAACGATTTGGACGATTTGGAGTCATGGGACGGAGCCCAATCTTATTGGAGGACAAACGGTCGTTGAGCAAAGTGCTTAGTGACCCAGGGCAACAGATGTCCATCAACACCACCTTTTGGTAGACCTCCTAGTTGATTTTCACATTTCTGTCAATGAAGACCAATGGAGTTTTACCTTCCGATGTCACCCCAGCCCAAACCTTAACTTTTTGGGAAAGAGTCTGTTATCAGCCAGACGATGTTTTGGGGACTTGCAGTCAGCTTTTGACAGCAACTGTCTCTGGTTTTGAAGGTTGGGAAGAGGTTCAACTGTGAAAATCTTCTCGTCAGTCCAGATCACATCAGAGATGCGGCACACCTTGTGTTCGCGCAGAAGCTTTTTGGATTTTATCAGTCGATTTTTTTTGGATTGCTCCGAGAGAAACTGGCCTTGACAGAGCAGGTACCTCTTCAGCTTGAACTCGCTTTTCACGATCTTCTGGAGGGATTGACGGCTGATCCTGAGGTCAGAAGCGATGCAATTCATGCTGACTCCATCGTTGCGAGTGATCCTCTTCTTGATTATTGCACGAATCCTCCGAGTGTTGACAGTTCTCGGCCGTCCACTCCTCGGCATCTCAGAGATGTGTCCTCGAGCCTTGAGAGCAGCGGAGACATTCCAGACCGTAGAAGAGGGAATACCGAGCCGCTTCACAATGTCGCAAATCCGGAGTTCGTCCTTGAGCAGCTTCTCGATAATGGGGCAATGCAATGAAGCCTTCATAGCATGAGTTCGGATGAACATTGGATCAAATGACTCTATGCAGCTCCTTAAATAGCTTCCGGACTTTTGAAAAGTTTCACAACATTTCGAAAATACCTCTTGGCACAGTGCCAGCAAGCGCTCAACGCCGCATCCTATACTTTTCAGCCACCCTGTATATTTTGTATTTTTCGGCTTATAACACTCACCCTAATTTTAAGAAGGAATTTTGAGTTAAAAAACTTATATTTACGATTCGCGATCAAATGAAACCTGTTTGTGGCACATTATGTGGATCGGCACATGGGCAGCATGGTGACAATCACAGTTCAAGTGGTAAGCAAAGACCAATGAACAAGAGAACATGTGCTCATTCTCCTCGCATGTCTGGTTTGTACTGCAGATCTTTGACAACACAGCAAGTGTGATTCCAAATTTGTCCAAGATGGATATGTGAGTGGTGATTCAGTTCCTAGCAGCGGAAGGATGTTGACCAGTCAACATTCATTGCAGAATGCATGAGGTTTATGGCAGCACTACAGGAGGACCGTCGTCGGAGTTTACTTTAACTAGCGAAGGGATTCACTATGTCATATGGGACAGTTGAAATGGTGGTTACGAAAAAACTGCAGTATCAGTATCACAATGGATCCCACAGCTGCTGACCGACCACCATAAGAAAGACCGCATGGAGTTTGAGCCACTTGCTGCGTTACGAAGCGGACGATGCTGCATTTCTGTCACGCATAGTGACAGGCAATGAATCATGGTGCTACCACTTTGAGCCATCCAGCAAAACACAGCGAGCATGCAATGGAAACATTCCGGATCACCAAAACACAAAATATTCAAGTCACAGGCTTCCTCCGGTAAAGCTATGCTGACTGCATTTTTCGACCATGAAGGGCTTTTGTTGAAGAGCTTCATGTGAACATTAAGGTCAACCGCTACAAGGAAACACTGAACAAACTGCATATAGCCATCAAGAATAAGCGACCCGACATGCTTTCGTGTGATGTGATTCTGTTGCGCGACAATGCACGCCCGCATGTTGCAAACATTGTGCAGGATGTTACCATGGAAAGGTGAGAAGTTCTGCACCACCCAGCCTATAGACCCAATCTGTCACCATGTGACTTTCATTTGTTTGGACCCTTAAAAAAGCTCTAAAGGGACAAAGATTCCACTCTGATGCAGATGCCATGGCCACTGTGACCAAATGGTTCAAGGAGCAACCAAAGTCCTTCTTCGCGGACGGCATCTGCCGTCTTCCCAAGCAGTGGAATGCATGTCTGAATGCCTACGGCAACTTCTTCTAATGAACCCAGATGGTTTCTTGCTTCCTTATATATTGTTTTGTTTAATTCTGACACACCTGTTGATGTACCTTTTCTTTCGTCTTAACAAAGCCCACTCGAACAGGTTTCATTTGATAACCCTCGTATAATAAAAAGTAGTATACATGTATAACACCCAGATAGAATTTCAGCCCTAAATTTTATGAAAAAAAGTGCATATTGTACCTCAATAAATACGGTAAATATGTATATAAAGAAAAAGTCAAAGAATTAAATGTTCGCAGTGAATTGTTGTTAACTTTCAAACTATTACATTTTAACAAATAATATAGAGTATAATAAACTATCCAGAAAAAAAAATCCCACATATCTCTACTGATAATGTGACTTCTTCAAAAGCATTTTTAAAAACACTTTGTCATAACCTTCAGCCTCTTCAGACAAAGTGAAATGATTGTTCTTCAGATTTGAATTTTATTTAATGTGTAAGCTTTATTTATACTGATACACAAATAGTGTAAACATGTAGTGTACTTTTTTTTTTAATACTATTACCATATTTCAGCTTTCAAATTAAAAAAAAAATACATTCTAAATTTAATTTTTACATGTTTTTGAAACTTTTGGAGTTCATATATCTTTACTTCAAGTAAATAGGAAAAATAAATAATAATGCAAAATGATATACTTTTCATGACAATGACTAATTTAAAAAGGAATTTTCTTAATCGAAAAACTTCAAAATCTGATAAAACAAAGATTACTTTTAATTAATATTACTGTCTGCCCTGAATATCTCAGCAACAGCTTGATTGGTTTGTTTTGTTTTTTTACAAATGTCAAAATAGTGAGATAATCCTATACTGTGATCCTTTGTGACTCACAAGATGCTTTGTTGCTCATTGATATTTATCTTCTTACATTATACTGTACAAAGTTTTAAGAATTTGACCATGCTAGATACAGTTTTGCTTTCTGCATGTGCTCATCAGTTCTTCTCGGAGAGCAGCATTCCTCATACAAATCCATATGATTCCATTCATTCTACCTCCTTAAACTATAAAAAAGAGAAAGTGAGCGAGTTTTGAATGGAGGTGAATATCCTTCATCCACAGACAAACCTAGATCCATATAGAAATTTAATTTCAAAGATACTTATTGCTGAGACTCTTAATTCTTGATTTTTCCTGCTAATTAGGATTAATCAATAATTAAAAAAGTTCCTTTACAGTAGGAGGAGATAAGATAATGTCTTCTGAATGGAATCTTTAAATTATGAGATTAGTGAACAGATAATTCTCATACTCGCTGATCTTGAGAATGGGAGAATATTCATAGCTATCAAGTTTAAAAATATTCCAATATGGTAAAAAGTCAGTATATTAAAAAAAAAAAAACCGAAGCAGCACGACAGGAATCAAAAAATCCTTTGTCACTAGCTGAAAGGCAGATATACAGTATACTGAATATATTTATTTGTTAATATAATATGTTTTAATATATTTTCCGTTTTTCCCAATGGAAAAGGGGCACATACCATATCTGTATGTTTGCTACTATCAAGTAAATCCTGCCATCTAATATCAATTCATTAACCTTCATCTACAATTTACCACTTACTTTGATTGCCAGTTTAAATAATTACAAGTAGATACCAACTCTCCACGGGCAGTAAATTTTTCTAAGACCTGCTATCCTGTAAAACTTAAATTTTGTGGCATATGTCTCTTTTCCAATAAGCCCCTCAATTATAAACCCAATTGAAGATTCGACAATGACAACAGTCAATGACAACAGCACAACATGAATTGCAGTAGGATCATGTGAACTTAGTATTTTTAAAATCAAAATTGTTTTTGTTTTCAAAAAATACTATAGTATTTAAATGATTTCTGCACACCTTAGCCTGAAATTCCCCAATGCAAATGTATGATTTTTATCTTAATTAGTCTGCCATGTATTTTCTCTACAAGGTTTAATTTATTGAAATAAAAATTTTAATGCATTGTTCCTCTGTAAGAAGTCACTGAAAGTTATTTAAATTGTTTTCATTTCAATTCAAGCAGGCCTGTATGAAATTTGTTGGTGTCCATCCTCGATTTTTTTTCATACATATACCGGCTGGTCATAATTAAAGTATCCCTATTCAACACTGTCTAGTGATATGTAGCAGTCCAAATGCAATGAAATTTGGTAGGGTGACATTTCAAGATGTGTGGCTTGACATTTTTGGAAAATAAAAAAAACAAAACAGTTAGTACCAAAAGTCACTATGCCACTTGTGGCACTGCAAGCAACCAAAATGCAGTTCATTTGCGTAAACATGTTTTACAGCCAAGTTCACATATCAGTAAAAGTGGCCACAACTGCTGGATGCAATTTGTATCAGCTATGATGCCATCACCATGCATTGCTTTTGTGAAGCTGTTTTATAAAAACAACTGCAATGCCATGGCTTCACTTCGGGAATTCCACTTTCGTAAGCAATTACATCGAGGACCACTGACTCCACAAGCTAAAATCAGAAGAATGATCATTTGATTTCAGGAAGCTGAACGTCTAGGAGTTCAGCCTGATCAAGGGTGCAAAACCTATCATACAAGTCTTTGAAGATTTTACCACAGCTATTGTTGGGTAGTCGATAAATAATGTTGCATGTTCTAGTAGTGCACATGCAGTCCCCATAGCAGTTGAATGTATCCTATGGCATAGTGTGGAAAATACTGAGAAAGGTTTTCCGTGTAAGATCAGCCACAATTTCATTAGTCACTGACAGGGAAACCGATAAATGTTTGCATTAACCTTCCTTGCCAGAATGGAAGTGGACAAGTCATGGCCTTGGCAGATCTTGTGGAGTGAGACTCACCTTTTCACATTTATGGAGCATTGAGCACTCATTAACTGTCACATTTGGGACATGGACAACCCTCATGTTTTCCAGTAGATTCCATTGCACTTGCCTGAAGTTACAGTCTGGTATGGATACACAGCCACACATATCCTTGAACCATTTTTCTTTGAAAAAAGTAATCTCAATGGCCCTGTGACATGCTCTGTGATGGCCCAGAGATATTGAGAGATACTGAACACTTTTGTCATATGCAACTGCAACAACGACAATGCCACAGTTAATCACTTTCATGCAAGGTGGAGTGCCTCCACATATTGGATGTTGTACATAGCAATTTGCTGTATATGACAACATTTCGGAGAACAAAGTTGTTACTTGTGCACTTCTACCACCTGCCACTTTGTTCTCTGGATCCTTGTGATTTCTGGTTGTGGGGGACACTAAAAACATGGTGTATCAAGGACATGTTGCAAGTTTGGCAGCCTTGAAAGACAGTATTCACACTGCATGTGAGAAGCATCACTGCGCATCAGTTATACTCAGCTGTTGAACACTGTGTTCATTGCCTTTAGGTTTTTACACCTTCAGAATGGAGACCACATTGAGCAGTTTTCGCTTGCATTGCTAAGGGCAGTATTTCTGTACAGTATGAGTCTTTTACAAATAAAATATTTGTTGCTTGCAGTGCCACAAGTGGTATAGTGGTGGCTTTTGGTACTAATTTTTTTTCTCACTGAAATATCACTCTACCAAATTACATTGCATTTGAACTTCTGCGTGTATCTCTAGACAATGTTCAGTAGGGGCACTTTAATTATGACCTTAATATATATAGAGGGTGATTCAAAATTCTCTGTACAAACTCTAAAGGTAGGTCAGGAATACAAAACAAACCGAAGTCATAATGGAACTTATGTCTGCAAACGCCACCCAAATGTGCTAGAGGGTGCTGTTTGGCAGCACATTAGTTGGCACCCAACTTGTCCTGCATTGATTTCTTCCTCTGAAGGCAGCGTCTATGAGTCTCCCATTGCCTCTGATGCTGATCTTGTCGCAAAAGTCGCTATGGCAGCTGGATGGATCTGCGAAAGGTCTTGCATTTTAGCACTTGTTTGGCAATCCTTACGTTGTGAGGTGTGTATTACTGTTGGTGGAAGGAACTTTTAGCACCTACTGTAAGTGTACGCCTTACTATAATTTTGTAAACATAGGGCTAATAAACTTTTATTTCTGAACCTTAGCGTACCTTCTAGCATGTTCGGGTGGCATTTGCTGACATACGTTCCACTATGAATATGGTTTGTTTTTTGTATTCATGACCTACCTTTAAAGTTTGTACAGGAAATTTTGAATCACCCTGTACATATGTATATAAAACACTAAAAGGAATTTTGAGAGAACATTATTGAATTATGGACACATTAAAAAATGGGTCTAATTACAGTTTTTCAGAATATTGAAAATTGACAAATTTTTGGTGTTCTTGCTAGATAATTGTAATAGAATAATTTCTTTTCAGTTACATTTGCACTAATCCAAAAAAAATATGGTAGGTTATTAGGAAATTAAGATAAAGTGGAAACAATTGAACAAAGGGAAAAAAATATTTGGTTCAGATATTGGTGAAGGCAATTCAAATAATAGTCCCTCAATTCTTTCATCCAGTTTTTTTTTTCTACCCTCTTTATCTGAGAAGCCTCGAGTGTAGTATTAAATTATGCAGAATGCCATTTTTAATAAAATTGAAAGAGGATTGCTTGAAACTGCCATTCTAAAGATCTGAACACTATTTGTTGTCAGTGATTAAGAAAAAATGTACTGACTATCTTAATTGGAGTTAAAAAAATATATATAACTAGTAATAACAATTTTACCACTAGGTAAAGATGGCTCAGCTACATGCAAACTTTTCTTTAATACATCTAATGAGTTAAACAAAAGTATATCTTTTATTTTAGAGTGTCAAACTTTTAGTATGATGACTCAGAATGAACCAGATATAAATGTATCATGTATAGATCCATCATCAACATACATTCCTAGTGGTAAATACCACTAGGTATTAAACACTAGTGATGAAATACCATTAGATCTTAGTTTACATATTACTGTTGATGTAGTGATTACTGCAGAGAACCATATCAAATTAGCATGAAAAGGAATGTGAGGTATGTAAAGTAGAAGAAAATGGAATTGACAAGACTCGATACTGCTAATTTCTATAAAATTTGGAAAAAAAAAAAAGAGGATTTAAAGGAGACACTAAACTTTAGAAAGAAAAGAAAATCACTGTATTTCAATATTGCTCTAGCGGTGTCCTAATTTCCCCATGCTTTCGTATTCTTTTGAATAGTGCCAATGAAAGAACTTTTTTCAAATAATTTACAAGTTCTCTGGAACACTGAAAATATGGTAATTTTTAATTTTCACAAAATTCACCAAATTTACAAATTCACCAGAATTGTTTTTTCAAGTAGGAGGGGGAATCTTGAAAATTTTTCTTAGTATATTAAAGACTAAAAGCATGGTGACTGTATCCAGGGCTGGGAGAGTGGGGTCCCTGCCCTGGACCTTGCACTATTAGGGACTTCGCACTAGGTAAAAAAAAAAAAAAAAGCAAAGGAGAAAAATACATAAAATTTTTTGTATAAGTAATCCTAAGTGAAAAATTTAAAACAACAAAACAAACAAACATTGGAATTTAGAAAATTAAAAATTCCAACATATTTTATAATATATTTTCGATGCCTTGCAAACATAAGGTTATCTGACTATAACCTTATATGAGGATAGGCAGTGCATGAGATAAAGTTCCTGCAGTCACTTGCCAAATGGGATGAAGTTGATGTCAAAGGTCCAGTAAGAAATCTAGTACTTACTTGACAGAAGGCTGGGAAACCTCTAGGACCTACTAGAATAATCGGGGAAAAATCCTTGACCTTTTCTGGACATTGAACCAGCTTCCTCAAATACTCTGAAAACAGTCTCTATTAAAAAAGAGGGAAGAGTTGCTAAAGCTAATTGTTATAAATTTTTATACACATTTGCCAGAGCTATCAAGACAAGCTTGAAGTGCTAAAACTATTTTTATTTTCTCAAAGATAAAGTCACTAAAGCATGAGAAAAATTATTTTCAAAAATGTGAAGGAAGTGTAATTATAGACATAATTTGTACAATAATGATATCCCAGTTTGTAAACTGGGTTGGACAATGGAAGTGATTGAAATAAAAGTGTTGAGTACACCAAGAGCAGAGGACATACGATAATTTATGACAGTTTTTGATATCACAGGTTGTAATGTCTATTCCAAATGAAAATTTGTTTGGATAGATGAATAGAATGTAATTGGAAGATCAGCTTTATAGAATGCACACTGCTAAAATTCTGTATACCATGGTGACAGTAATTGTTGTGCATAATACATTAACTTGATGGTATTGTTACATTTGGATATGTGTATATCCCTGTGTTTGGTCCTGATGTGATTTATCAAATGTCTTATTACTTTCATTGAACGAAATCCTAATTTATCAAATAACTGACAATTCTTGGG
This sequence comes from Thereuonema tuberculata, assembly GCA_023159025.1. Classification (NCBI taxonomy): domain Eukaryota; kingdom Metazoa; phylum Arthropoda; class Chilopoda; order Scutigeromorpha; family Scutigeridae; genus Thereuonema; species Thereuonema tuberculata. Next base: position 146,392,301 of record JAFIDM010009631.1, on the reverse strand, counting down.
CATCAAACAGGTTTTTCTTGACATGCATGTTCTTCTTGTCTGTCATTGACAGCATATGATCTCAAAATGGTGACCGTTATCCAAAATGACAAGAGATCATTTTCTATGGACATGATATTGGAATAAACTTCATTGACGAACTTTTTGTAACCATCTTTTATCATAATGCCACACGTACATTCATGAACCAAATTTGATGGTTTGCACTTTGTGAATTTATTAAATTAAGTTTTTCAGACCGTGAGTGGAATGCTGGTATGTCCACTTTTCTAGATTAAACTTTTTTCTAAGTTTTAAATGAATGACAATATCTGTCCATATATATATTCCATGTAATTCTTTTGTGGTTATATCATTATCACAAAATAATATCAAACTTAGGAGCTTTCCTAAGTTTTCCAAATTCTGTTTGTGCCTTTGCTGTTATTTAGGTTTGGTTTATTGAAAGATAAATGAATTCTGCAACATAATTGAGTGGAACCTTATCATCTGAACCTTTAATTTTTTTTTTAATTTGGTACTACATCATATTGTTAAGAATTGAACATTTTGGATCATTTATCAAGAAATTGGAGCTCCTCTCAATCCTTTTTTTTTTTTAGTATCCAGTTATTTTCTCAAAATTAATGGCAAAAGCTACTTTTGTCATTTGCTCAGAAAACCTATCGTTTGTAATTTCCTGTGGATCTTCATATTCATATATGACATTCTCATCTTACCATCTGTTAAATGGATTCTTTCCCACGACAAGTGTTAAACATCCACTTTCTCATTAAGCTAGTGATTACAGGAACTTCTATCACCAACCTTGCCCACCTTTATTTGAGGATAAGGATGAGTCGTGATGCTTCAACCTCTAACACTGATGGGAAAGGTATCAGTAAAGTTCTGTTAACATGATGGTGATGAGAGCAGAAATTGAGTGTGAGAAAATCAGTAACATCTAGGCCATCTGATTTAGTGGGATATGACTGCTGCTAATTGACTTCCCAATGAGCTTGACTTCCCAATTAGAACACTCAAAAATTCAGACTCATTGTATCGCTTAGTGGGATCCCAATGCTTAACTTTGATTCAGTATCAGTGGAGGACTGTTATCCTGTTCTTTTCAAAAGAGGAAGTTGGCGAACATCTTTGCTTTTTTGAGTCAATCTGAAGATAGTGATTGCTGTTTTTGAATATTATTATCTGTGAAGTGTTGAAGCTCAGATGAATTTGTAACATATTGAATGGAACATTCAGATTAAAAAGGTAAATATTTACCATGTCAATTGGTAAAAAAAGAATTGGTAATTATTATCTGTAAGGAACACTATTAATGGGAAGTTTCATTAAAAGGGAAATCATTCAAAACTATTCCATCATTGAGTTTGTACTGTTTTCTCAGATGCTAAATTCATGATTTCTATAGTTCTGAATAACCATTTGACTGATGGGAGGATATTATTTTGCAGAAGTTCCATTTTGATACTTGTTTACAAGTCTGAATCTTACATGTGGTTACTGAAGAATCTAAAAAGAATATGAAAACAATAACCTTTTAAGACAGATCACGATTGAACTCCTTGGAATGAAGTTTGTGTGAAACTGCTGTTTAGATCCAAGCTTATATAAAATTTTGCATTCATTAAAATTTGTAATCTTTATTTTGTATCATTATAAGTCAAATTGTACTCAATTTGGAGGATTTTTATTTGAAAACTGAAAATGAGAAAACAATATATTCATGTTAATTTCATTTGCTTGCTATAAATTTCCTTACAAAGCACTTAGCAGAAGTTTTTTGTTAATGTTAGTATTTTCTTTAAATATAAGCCACCGACTTCACATTTTCATTTCATTGTAATGAAAATATTATGTAGTCTGTTATATAAGATAAACTGTTTTTATTTGCTTTAATAAGTACTCTTAGCAGAATGCATAAAAACAACAAAAATAATTAAATGTTTGTGTGAACTATCACAATTTATAAAATTTAGTAAAATTCTAATATTTTCTTGAAATTGATTTTACCTTAAAAAATTAAAAAAAGGAAAGCTGCAGGTTTCAGAGTTAAAACATTATTAAGATGCCTTCTGATGCATTTTGAAGCCAATTTTTCCAAATCTTATTATTATAAAAGAACAAGCACTGTTGTATTTGTGTGTATGTACAATTATTTTTCTTGAGTTTCTGTGTTAGTCTGATTAATTTCTCCTGAATGCACCCCTGAACTGGATTGAATAAACCAGATTGTGTTCAGCTTCACTAATCTCATGGTGATTTAAAGTTAATACATTAAATTAATTGACTTTATAATCTTAAGATTACATTTACTCAAAATAAATATAGTAATGTTGGAAACTTAAGGACTAAATGGAATTTTGTCATTGTAATTGTTTTATCCGAGTCATTTGCTTCATCAGAAAAATAAACTAAAAAAAATAATAAAGACTGAAACAGTAGCTTTTGCAAATTTCAGCCTTTTTGATCAAACAGATATTGGAATTCGATTTTTCATTGCAGTTTTATTCTTCCTTTTTACTATAAAAATTCATTTTATCTTTCTTTTTTTTTCGTTTGTAGTCGATGCCCCCATCGCAGAAGTGTTATTAATACATCCCCAACTCTCCCACGCTGTCATTCACCCATATCACAAGGTAATTTTAGATTTCTTATTTCCATTATTTTAATTATCTTTATCTTTAAAAAAAATAATCTTTAAGTGATATCAGATTGTCGTTTACCAATATGAGTGCATCTGCATTTAAAACTTAAGAAAACAAGAGAGGCATGAAACAGTTTTTAATATTTTGAAATTTTTTCTAAAAATATTGCTTTTAGAGATCTTCCTGATACTTATTTGCTTTTATTTTGACAATAATAATAAAACAAAATAATAAATAAATGCAACTTGTGTATTCATTCTATTCTTTTCAGAGACAGATAGAAATAATTAGATTAAAAAATAGAATGCAATAAACATATGCATTGTAATATCCTTTGTTTAATACTAACAATAATGGGGAGAACTTTACCCTTAAAGAAACATTTATTGCAATAAATGTGTTTCTCTCTGTTTGTTTGTATTGTGTATTTGCATTTAAGAAAATAAAACAAACGCAGTATTGTTTAAGGGATTGAAAGCATGCCTTTTATAAGTATGTTTGAATAGTACAGCATTTACCCATTCTTTCTAGAAATAAGTGTATTGATTAATATGAAATTTTAAGTGCTAAATTTTTAAAACGTTGTTTTCATTGTTGATAGATTAACAGTACTATTGCCTATTGTTCTTCTATTGTTGAAAAAGAACATTTATTTCACTTCATACAGTGAAATTAGAGGAACATAAAATATGACATTAGAGAATTAGCCAATTTTGCATTAACATGCGACTCGCCTAATACATTTACTTCTTCTGTTTATATGTTTCACTTAGTTTCATTCTGTATTACTTTTCCTGAAGTATCTTAAGAACTGCTTTATCAGTTGCTTATTGAAGTTATTTTTTTTTTTAATCTCTTATCATTGTATTTGCTTTCCTGCCAGGATTAAGTTGAAGTAGTGTAACTGTCAATCAAAATTTGTTATCACTAAACAAACTATAATTACTGTGAAATTTTTGATATTATCTTACCAAATAACAATGCACAGAATTTTAATTGGTTGCTGCAATTGATTTAGGTTGAAGAACTTGCTATTTGTTTTTCTTGAATTGGAAAGGAAAAAGTAACTGTCTTTTATTTTATAATTTCAAAAATCTGCAGTATTTAAAAGTAATTTTCATTTCTTTATTTCAGCCAGCCCCCTTGAAAGCCCAAGAAACATGTCCCCTAGCCAGCATTTTGCTTTTGCCCCTGTTAAAAGGTAATAATGAATTTTTTTTTTATGTATTTAAATAAATTTATGCTTCTTAATGATAACAAATATTTAAAATAAAAATTCTTTTTAGCTATTAAATAAATAACCTGCATAACTATGTTTGTTTTAATGTTTACTTTATTTTTGGCAGAGTGGATGGCAGGAGGTGGTCTGTGGCATCTCTCCCGTCCTCAGGTTATGGAACAAACACACCAGGCAGCTCAAATGTTTCTGTAAGTAATTGTATTAGTAATAAAACTTAGAGTTAGCAATTTTATGAATTCATGTCTTAAACTATATTGCTAAAAAGTCCATGAACATTATCATAAATTTGAATACATTAATTTCTTAATGCTTATGGACTGGATCCAGGTGCTGACAAATGAGGTGAGGATATATCATTTTATTGTTTTTGGAATATATATTTTATTATATGTTGTTAATAGCAACATGAAATTTATTATTGCTTTTGCCCCATTGAATTCAGAATTTGGGGTTAAATTAATGTTGTTTGATGAAATTGAAGAGTTTTACAATTGCAAAGTAGTTTTCATCATGCTAGTTTTACTCTTAAAAAACTGTTTATTAATTTTTTTTGGTTAGTTATAATGACTTTATTAAAAATTATGAAACTGTCACTCAATCTCAGTTATCTGTAATTGTGCTGAATTTGAAAATGAAAATGTTTACTATCCTTTACTGTACATTGAAGTTTTGTTTACATATTAGTATTTTTTTTTATCACAATGTATTATACAAGATTTTTCAAAATTGATTTTTACTTTGATAAAAAGTAAAGTGGGAAGGTGTATATGAGTATGAGGAGATTTAATACAAAAATCAGGCATTTCCTATCTTCATTTTTGTTTTCTTCTTTTACAATTTGAGGAGATGTTACTGCTTAGTAAGACTGGAAAATTGAAAATAGGTAAAATCAGTAATTTTTGCATTGTTTAGACAGTGCTAAGATTTTTTATCTTTTTTTTTTTTTTTTTTTTTTTTTATATTTAAATATAAAAAAAAATTTACAAATTGAAAATTTTCTTTTTTTTATTAAAGAGAAAGGAACCTATTTATTTAGAAAATTGAAATTAAGAATTTTTCCTTTTTTTTTTAATTTCCTTCTTTAAAAGTTGTAAAAATAAAGGAAAAGCAAGATGATGGAGTCATAAATATACAAACCTAACATACTGGTAGATAGTGTGACAGAATATTGTAGTATATAAAAATAAAAACATGTACCTTGTATCAAACTGATTGATGTCTTATAAATTTTTTTATAAAACATTTAATATTTCTTTTCCTTCCTTTACAACATAAAGTCAATAGCAGAGATGATGTAGGGATTATGGAAACTGTTCCATTATTTCTATAGCATGTTATTTAAAACTATTGACTGGTTTAAGGAGTTTCAGTCTGTTTGATTGAAATCTCAGGATATGATATCTTAAATATATCTTAGATACAATTTGATATGTTTTGGATATCTTGGGAATAATATGCTACTTACTTGCATATCTTCAAATATAAATTAGTTGTTAATTGCAAAATGTTATGTTTCTCTTTCTCCTAAAATGAAAGGAAATTTGAAAAGCTGTGCATGATCCTATTACTATACCATTTCAACAGTGGCATTTAATATAGACATATTGAGTGATGATTCTATAGAGAATGTTACTCTAGATGTATTTAATATAGATCAATTTATTTTATGAATATTTTTTTATTTACTTTTTATAAAAATTAAAATTTTAATGTCTATTAAATTCATATATAATAGTGAATTAGTAAATCCACTATACATATATTCTTATTAAGAAATAACCTTATACTCTGTAGATATCTCCTTTTTTTATAAATGGAGATACTGAGAAAATTCTGCTGATGCAAAAAAAAAAAAAAAAAAAAAAAAAAAAGACTTCTTGCAGAGTTTTTGAAGTGCTTTTTAGAATAGCTTATAAAATCAAGGATAGCTCTATAATAATCGAGGATAATAAGTAGTTAATCTAGACAAGGTTTTCTGTAGTAGCTAAATAATGAAATATAAAATGGTGAATGTTATAAATAAATAAGTTTCCATTTCAGCATCTACTCAGGGAATTATAATTTTGTCCTGTTTTCAAAATTTTGGAATTGCACTAATGAAGCAATCATGGATTATCATTGTGAAAAATTCCAAGAATGGCTTTGTGTCTCAGGAACCTCCAGTTATTGCATGGGTGTTCTGATGCACTTACTAAAAATGTGATATATAAAGATGCTACATAGGTAGAAGTGAATGTTGAAGAATGGATATTCTGAGCTATTGAATTAAGTAGAGATAGCTCATAATCTCCATTGTATTTCCATAGGGCCTCCTTGAAGTCTTCATTAAAGGAAATCTCTTTTATTATGCAATGCAGTTGGAAATACTTTTATTTGCATGGTTTACATTATCCTCATCTGTAGAAGTTGTCATTCAATTTTTTTTTTGTTAATTTACAGACTGAGGATGTGCAGAGCATGGAAAAGCAATGCCCCAGGACTGTATCATGAATAAAACACTTAGGGCTGAATCATGAATAAAAGAAAGCCCTTTATATAAATTATATAATTACAATGTATTATTTTAATAATTATAAAAATTCATAAATTAAATCCATTATTATTTTTAAAAAATAACTTCTGATATTGCATGATACTTTTATAAGATATTTGAGATTATGTAATTCAGTATTTTAATTTAAGAGTTCTTAAATTAAGAGTTCTATTTAAGAGTCACTTCAGAGTTCTATTTCAAGTTTTGTTGTTTTCTCCCAAACTAATAACTTTAGTTACATCAGTGGTTCTGTGAAATAGATTTTTGTTTCTTATATTTTGATTAAGTTGAATGAATTTAGTTGAATAAGAAAAACTAGTTTTTATAACACTAATTATTATTGTTATTATTATTATCATCATCCAGATTTTCATAAGATGTCAAAAAATTGTTCCCCAGGTCTTGCAGTTGATGTGAATTCTATTGATGCATCATAAAGTTATAAAAATTGATGTATAGATAAAAAAAAAATAAAAAAAATGAAGCTTGATTATTCGGTCTCATTAAATGTGTAATTTTCTTTATCAGCTTTCTTTTTCGTATTATTATCAGAAATTACTTATCATAAAACATTTAAGAGACTGATTATCAGTGGGAAGAAATATTAACGATAGCTGGAAAATTTCTAAATTATGGGAAGCCTCAAATCTTTGTTTAATAAATTTACAGTAATTTTGAAAAATACTGTTGGCATTCGTGTATTAAAATATAAATAAAAATTGGGATATTTCTTATATACAATATAGATTATACCTTGCATGTATTTCACAAATAGAATGAAGAACTAAGATTTAAAATAAAAAAAAAAAGAAAAGTCTACCAATTTTAATTGCAGAGATAGAAGAATTATAAAACATGATTTAGATAAAAGTTGGAATAGATCAACAATATATCTTATTATCTTATGGTGTACTTAGAATTAACATCACATAATTGCTTTGTATTTGGTTTTTAAATGAAAAGATATCAGAAAAGTAATCTTTAGGAAGTTATCTTAAATCAAAATTATTCTTCTTTTTTTTTTTTCCCACTTTACAAGAATTGAAATAAAAGTTAGCGCACTAATGAGTCTGATTGTGAATATTATAGATAATTTTCCAAGGCCCAAGAAATTTAGAGATATTTAGAATAAAATAAGAATATCCTATGGTTATCATATTAATTTGGGATGGAGATGATCTTAATGTGATTGGGTTGTTATTAAAAGGTTTCAGAAACAAATGATCAGAATGGAATGAACATGGAATTGTGCATCATGCTTTAATAAGTCATTCCTGGATACTTATGAATTTCTGTTTTGACCTTTGTAATACTTTTTTTTTTTTTTTTTTTTTTTTTTTTTAATATCGGCATTTCTTCAGGTTAAAAGCATCATTCCCCAAATAAGGGTGAGCATCTCATGAAGTAACAACCTATCACTCTCCCATCCTAATGAGATGAAGTGTAGTGGGAGGGTCAATCCAACTTTCATCTATCTAAATCTTTTGGAAAGAAACCTTGTATCTATTTGACAGAAGATGGGGTGAACACCTGGGCCCATCTGGAGTAGAACTGAATGGCCTACTATCACTGGGGATCAAATGTGCCTCCTCCAGCTCTTTAGACAAGTGCCTAACCAAGCCCTATTTATAACGATAAAAAAGTAGATGATGTTAAAAATATATTTTTAGCTGGTTTGCTGTTAGAATTTTAAATGGGTTTATTTGAAAACTACAATACCTTATAATCCTAATAGTTGAACAAGTTACTATATAGAAACTATATACATACAAACATAAGTTTCATTTCAAAAAAGTAAGAACAATAAAAATATGAACTTTCTTATATAAATAAACAAAAACTTGGTAAATAAAAATTAATAATAATAGTTAAGGGAAAAAAACAGAAAAGATGTTTTAACGTTATTTATTGCTTTTCATTGAAGAGGAAACTAAAACTGATTTTACTTACTAAAAATTAAATATCTTCATAAACATCAATGGGTGAGACCAAGTGTTTACTAAGTGACATCCTGGAACAGCTGTTTCACGCTGTTTGGTGATCATCAGCTAGGAATAGTCACCGGTAAACAGCGAGGTCTCTGTACAGAAGATAATAGTAACAATTTAATATTTTTAATTTACATTTTAGGGAATAATGGGATTATTACTTGAATTGTATAATTTTGTTTTCCTTTGAAATTTCTAAACCATTGAAGGATTTTATTTTTCTTCCTTAAACCAACTTTTAAAATGCCCACAGTATAGGCCCGAGTACCGAGACCTGGTTGTTTACTGATGACTGCTCCTAGCTGATGATCGCCATATTAGTGTGAAACAGCTGTACTAGGATGGCATTTAGTATACAATTTGGTCTCACCCATTATTTCATGGATATTCTTCTTTAACATAAGAATTAACAACAACATCAAAAAAAAAACTTTGATGGAATTATTTGTAGGAATTCTCTGAAAAAATTGTTAACTATTATTAAAAGAAATCTGGAGATTGCAACCTAGACTTTATTAAAATAGAAAATAATAAATCAGTGGTGGTGCTTGATGCTGGAGAAGTCTTAATCTGTGGTCATAGGAAATCATGCAGGTAGGTGAGAGAAATGAATTTTCTCCTCTTATTAAAATTTTTGCAAATTTTAAAATCTGTTTTACATACTTAGAAACTAGTATCAATTTTATCCATGCATTTGTGTGTAAATTGAAATAGAATACAAAGATGAAATCCTTACCATAACTAACTTTAAAATTCTCTTAGATTGAAACATGACCTCCAGTCTAAAATGAAATGACTATTTTGAATAGAAATAGTTGTTACTCTCTCTTATTGCTGTGCAGCAATAAAAAATATTTGTATCTTGTTCAGTAACTTTATTCAACATAAATTCAAGAAAATTGTATCTTATTCGTAATTTCTGTGAACACAAATATGTGCAAACAATGCCAGTTATTTTGCTTTGCATGGTACCACAATTATTATTATTTGTCTCCATAGTTGAATGTGGGATGAATTTACAAGCTGAAGGTCATCATTGTAAACATTTACACTGTTTGTGAGGCAATAAAAATGAAAAGATGGCAGTCTGTGATTAGAATTTTTTATTACAGAAACATCTAATAGAGTGACAGTTTGCTTATTTATGTAGTTCAAAATAACACTTATATTTTCTCAACAGGTTGCCAATGCTTCCAAGTTAAATTTTATGCACTTGGATACTAACATTTAAAATTCTGTTTCATTAAGTCACAGTGTTCATCACAGGAAAGATTACATCAGCTACCTAGTCAACCAACACCAGATGAGTTAAAATCATTAACAAGACATTTTTCTAGTAATGAAAGCAATCCTGGTTTGGATGAAGATGGACGTCGATCACCGCTGATGAGACCTCGCTCACGAAGCCTCAGGTAAGTTCTAATAATTTGTAATAGTTAGCTACTTAGAAAGTCATTTTTGATTTTTATAAAATGATAACATTAAAAATAATTGTTGTTGTTGTTATTAAAATATCAAACTTCAGAGTAAACTTGTGTTACTGGAGTTAACTCTGCAAACAAAGACGTACCCAGAAATTTTGAATGGGAGGGGTTATGATGATGGTCATTTGTTAACATTCCATCGGGCGCAACCGATCTCCTAGGCACACCTTAAACTCTTTTGTTTGCCCTCCCCCGCTAAATTTTTTCGCGAGGTCTCCATCCTAGTAGCTTCCGCTTTTCCAGTGCTAATATCAATGGCAAGGTCAGTTAGTGATTTTCGTTCTTCATTTCTGGTTGACAGACGAAATGATCGCATAGGCTCATTGCGCCCAATTACGTTGCAGTTTGACAAATAAGAATTCTTCAAAATTTCCCAGTTATTTTTAATACTGTATCACATTGTGTTGTTAATAGTGTCATATTATATAATATTTCGTAATTATCTATAAAACAACTCTTTCACAACCCTTGTGTTTGGTCAACTTGCTCAACGCAGTTAGAAGTCTATTGGGATGCCAGCACACCTCCAACACAAATTGAAGAGATACGCTCCCCATGAACAACAAATCAAACTGATGATCAGTCACAGATACTTCCAAAATGATGCAAATGTGAAACATGCCATTTACAGACTTGTCACAGACGATTGAGTCAATATGAATATAAAAACTACCATACTGATACCTACTTTTCACATGCTGTTTTCATGTGTCCTCCATGCTATCACAGAGCACTAGAAAGACATATATATGCTCATGAATCAAATGAATAAGCGATTGTTTAAACATAATATGTTCTTGTTTTACTTCAATGTCATGTTTTATAATCAAATACAACTTTGAATAATTATTTGTTCACACTTCGCTAATTTTTCTTAATTTTTGTTCAAGAAATATACGTTTTCTTTAAAGACTAATTAAATCTGTTTTACTGCTCCTTTGGTATTTTTATACAGTGTGGGCGTTTACAACGAAGTGTTAACAATTGTTTTTTGTAAGAAAAAACGTTTTTATATGTAGAAAAGATTATTAAATCAAGGGGTGTACAAATTTCGGTAATTTTTGGTAGCTAAATTTCCGTTTCTTTAAAGACTATATAAAACTATTTTATTGCTACTTCTGTAATTTTATAATGTTTAGAGGTTTCCAAAGAATAGTTAACAATTGTTTTTAGTAAGAAAAAACGTTTTTATCTGTCGAAAAAAAATTTAATAAAGTAGTGCCTCTCAGGCTCATTGCGCCCGACCTTGTGCCACACCATATTGCGCCCGACGGAGTGTTAAACCAAAAAAAAACCCAAAGTAATTTCAACCAAAGCTTTACTCGACCAAACGAAACAGGTCTAAAATAATACATTTATTCCATTTTGGGATACAATGGGGACATTTAGGACCCCTCTCCTCTATTGGTATGCCAGTGGCTGCAAGAACATCCAAAAAAATTTGAAATAATTGAATTAATTTTTATTTATAAAAATAGTACAAAGCATCCTAATAAAAATGATATTAAAGTTGAAATAAAGTTTAAAAAAAAGAAGAATATTTTTCACAAATATGAAAGGGTATTAAGTAATCATTTTGATAGTTAAGTGTTAAAGTAATTCTAAAAGTATATACCATGATTTGCATTCATTTTTCTGAAATTTGCATATGTGCATCTGAAGTTATTTAACTTTTTTGATTTCCTTTTTTATTATATCATTTATTATTTTTCTAAGTTTTTTTCATATAATTTTCCAGTTTTTAGTTTTAACTTATTTTTTTAGAATATATAAAGCCTCGAATTTTTATAACTTTTAATTTTAACAATAATTTAAATTTCTTCATGCTCTTGTTTTGTTTCTCTTTCTTACCATTTTGGAATACATAGTTTTCTCTGTGCTTCTATTTTCTGAATATATCTATATATATATATATATATGCTTGTTTTTTTCCAAATGTAATGCTTTCCTTTTACGTTTCCTTATGTCACATAGTCTTGATTTCCTCTCCCCTCATCCCTGAATATCGACATAATGCCATGTAATTACTTCTATATCAAGTCTTGCATCCAAATTCATATCCAATACTACCCCAGCTTATTGAATGCTGTTTAGTCAGTTATCCTGTTAAGATTTATCATTTTTGTTAACAGTGCTATTAGTTGTTTTTCTGTTGTTTACTAAGACTTAAGAATTCACTTTCAGCTTTTTCATTTCTTGATTAATATTACCATTTATTAGGTTAGTTTTTGTTTATCGAGTTCGCATCTACTTTTTGTCCCTTACTTTTCCATTTCTCATAATCATGCATTGGGGATTAGAAGAAATGAGGTTTTACTTATAAATTCTTAGTATATTTATTAGAAAAAAGAATATTTTTGGAGTGGTTAGACAGCAAGAATTCACTATTCTTGTTTAATGTCTATTTTGCAATTTCTATTAATAACTGTTCGCATGATTTTATTCTATTTAGGTAAAAAAATATAAATTTTATATTTTGTGCAGTTACCTGTTTTAGTTAAACAACAATTATTAGAACAATAGAAATAAAGAAGTGTGATCAATAGATAACCTCCTTAGAATCAGAGTGGTATAAGTGAGCTTGTTCATACTTTTAAATGCAATACATTTTGCATTTTTTATCAGATAGATATCCACATTAATTCTAAGGAAGTTGCCATCTACTGATTTTTTTACTCATAAAACTTTACCTTATAATGGACAATCCACCGAAGACAGAAGTAAGTTATAAATTTACTGACTTACACCACTGACTACTGAACAGTTTTTATTATTTAAAGGTGTTTTGAAATAATTTGGTGTAGCTGTTGTTTGGGCTTAGTATGTCTTCATTTGGTATGGGAGGGAGGCAAAGCTACCCAATATATATATATATATAAATTATTTTCATGGTTGTTTCTGTAAAATGATTGCTGTTACTGTGATGCTGCTAATTAAATCTGTTCCAAAGGCTTTTAGTAATTCCAGCTTAAAAACATAAGGAGTTCTTTAAATCCTTATCATTGTATAATTAGATTAATTTTAAAGTATCAGATTTATTAATAATGTGTGTATGAAATTTAAAGCTCTATATAATTTGTTTTTATAAATTACATTTTTTAGAATTTTTTATTTATTTGTAATTTGCAAGTTTATGAAAGTGTTTATTGTTTTTTTTCCACTTGCTAAAGTTAAAACTATTCTGAAATAGTTTTAAATTTATATTAATTATAACAACATTCAAGTTAAGTTTGAAAAAGGAAAGGTGTAATATCTTTCCAAACATTTCTAAATAAATACTGTTTTTATGCAGTAGAGATGTTTAGTTGTTAAGATGAAGAGAAAGGAGTTAAGGAAGAAATATGGAAATTATATTAATTATTATTAAGTTCTGTTTTTCATACCTTAGTTTTTAATGCTGGAAACTACTGGTGATTTATAAAGTTAATTGAAAACTGAATGCTTTTTTTTTTTAATGGTTTATGTATCAGTTATAAAAATAGGGTGACCAACAATTTCACATATCTAACTGCTATCTTACAATATAACCCAAAAAAAGAAATGTACTCTTTATTTTGGAGGAAAGTGAGATGGAATACCAGAGCATTTCCTAAATTTGAAATTTTGTTTTGGTTTGGAATTGATTTGTTCAAATTTAAATTATAGCAATAAGCTGATTTTGACCAAAATGTAATACAATATTTGTTTTTATTTTATTGCTTACCATTTGAACCTCTTCGTCTATTATTCAATTAGAAGTAGTTATTTGTGAAGAAAAATTGAAGCATGTGATTTATTTTGTGGTGGCAGGAAACATGCTGAAGACATGAATATTGAAGTTGGTCACTCTAATAATAATAATAACATAAAAAATCCACATTTATATTATGAAACTATCTTACAGTAATTATATTTAGTGAGAAAAGAAGTTTGAAGTAGCCAAAATGGTAAAATGGATGTGAATATTAAACAATCCATTCAATTCATTGATTTTAAATACTTCTCATTTTTTTTAACAAAGAAAAAAAAAAAAAAAAAGAAAAGATTGAATAGGTGGCAACAAATAATGTAAATGCAGTTTATGTATTTTTTAAATTATAATTTCAGTTAATAAATTGCATTTCATTAAGTAATTCTAAAGTAACTTATTGGAATATTACTGTTATAAGAATATTAAATAAGAATTGATGTTTTTTGGTTGCATTCACTTATTTTCTTACTTTGCAGTTTTTCTTAATCCATTGTATTTCTTTTTGTTAAAGAATTCTATTTTAATTTAATGAAGTGCTGCTGTTTTTTTGTTTTAAATTTGTATTTTTTTTGGCAAACTTATGGCATTAACAAATTATCCATCTTCCTCTTGCATGCTGCGATTGGGTTATTCAACTAGTCTGGCCTGGTTGTGTATTTCTACCTTAGAGTAAGCACCATTTCACCTTTTGCTGCCTTAAATCTTACTTTTTCACTAATTACACTTGCTTTCTGTTGATGAGATTATGCACTACTCAAATAACTAAACAGTTTTAGGAAGTATATTTTTCTTATGTTGCATTTTCATTGTCTTTATACATAGACAGCTACATATATATATATATATATTTTTCCATGCTACATTCTCCTCCAGATGGGTCCTAGGGTCTACCCAGCTCTCTGTAGAATGGGTACCGGGTTTCTTTCTTGGGAGTTAAAGGCGGGCAAGCGTCAGAATCACCCGAGATCACCCGATCTCAACTTCATCACATTGGTCAAGAAGTGCTGGGAGCTTACCTTCCACAAAGACCTGCATCGGCCTAATATATATGTAGTTAATAATTAGTGTGCTGACATAGTATTTGATATATATATATATATATATATATCAAATACATCAGGTTTTTAAAACTTATAATTAACTCGCCTTTCTTGAAAGATATGCATTGGTTTTAAGACTAAGATTGCAAACATTTACAGAATGCTTTTAATGGAGATGCTATGTAATATTTTGAATATTTATTAATAACATTATTAATTTTTTCTCAGTAACAGAAATAGTTTGCATTATCTTATTAATTTTTTCTCAATAACATAAATAGTTTGCATTATCTTATTATTAGCCTAAGAATAGGCTAATAATATACTTGTTTCTTCGGTGGCATTTGTAAAAAATTTCAAATAATATAGGTCAGTTGACTTTTTCAATGCTGAAGTAAATCTCCTATCTATATTCAGGACAGGTAAACAAGATGCAAAATAACATGGTTTAGGCCCAAGATCTCAAGCAAAATTCTATTTTCCTAAATAAAAGCAAATTAGACTTGAAGTAAAGAAGAATATAAAAAACAGCCGTGTCACTCTTGCCACAGAATTTTGTCATATAAATTCACTAAGCAAAAAAGATTTAAGTAAAAGTGAGGTAATATGTAATATTTAAAACTTGCAACAAACAATACCTCATTACATCCTGTGGACAATGAGCTATCCATGTCTTCCATGTACGGTTGGTGGTGAGGATGACGGGTAAGAAAAAAATTAGTTACTAAGAAATAAGAAAAAAAGAGGAAAAAGATGGTGGTAGACACTGTGGCATTCAAGAAAAGCAGAGTACAGTTTAATAATTTGCTCTGACTTAGTTCCATGAATTGCTTGGACAAAATATATTTTTTTAATAAGACTGTCACTGGAAGATTTTGACGTTATTATCAATTTGATTGGTCTCAAGTGCAGAAGAAATAAATGTGCGAGGCAAATCGAAATATTCAGGAAAGGCTTACAGCACCAATGTTTTTTTAGCAACAGGTGATTCTTACAGCAATCTTCAGAACCTAATCATAATCTATAAATAAAGTAATCAATTTGAGTTGTATGAAGCTTTAATTGAATCACTGAACGATACTGAACAAATAAAGAATTATATTTTATTGGAATGTGAATAAATTTAAACTTCAGATAAACATGAATTTAACCAAAATAAATAAAAAAAATTTGTCAAGAGAGAATATTACTTACATCTTGACAAGCAAATCATATTACAGGATTTGTTATTTAATTTCTCAAAAAACACCTAATCTAACCTATTATAACAATTTCAGAATCTCAACAATGATATGGTGTTGTATAAAAAATTGTAATAAATGAATTATGTAGATCGCCAAAGATAAAAGATATGTTTATAATGAAAAAAAAAAGTATGATAATCAGATTATTTGAATTTTGAAAAATTCTGTGTGTATATATATATACACACACACACACACATTTATGAGAAAACAATATTAATTGTAATTGTAAGTGTGAAATCTCCATTTTTCATTATTTATGTAATAATTACACACTAAGTTTAACCTTTGATAATCTGAAATAATTTTTTTCTCTATCCCTAAGAAATACACTTCCAACGAGAAAAAAAATTAAAAGTTTGTGTTGGCTAGGAAAAAAATAAAAATACATTTATGAGTAGACAAAAGCAATTGCAAATTGTAAGTGTTAAATTTCAAATTTTATAAAAAAAAAATTCAAAAAGTAACTCAGATGTTACAATTATTTTAAAACTTCTCTAGTTTATTACCTTTCAAATGACATATTGCTACCGAACTTTTTCCCAGGTTCGGTGGCGCTGGGGGATTAAATGCGACTAGATCAAGTATATTAAAATCAGAGAATTTTATTCAATAAAAGAGAATGTCCTTTCAATACAAATCTCACAGAAAGCTAACTGGGAAATCGTTTGGGACTGTCCCGCCGGTCTCCAAGCTCCGTCCGGTCCTGATGACCTGCAGGTTCGGGCCGGTCCTGATGACTTCAAGGTTCGGGCCGGTCCTGATGACTTCCCCGTAATTGGTTCAACTTCTTCGGCTTAGACTTATCTTCTCCGAAGCCCTTCTTCTGAGTGCGGTGTTTTACAATCTT
>JAFIDM010009631.1:146342470-146375534 GCA_023159025.1 Thereuonema tuberculata | reverse complement strand
GCGGTGTTTTACAATCTTCCCCGCAATTGGCTCGTCTTCTTCGGCTTAGCTTGTATTACTATCTCCGGTCTGGAGATCCCTTCGTGGCCGCTCGCCACTACCTCACTCTCTGGGCCGTTGCCCAGCAAAACCTCTCTGCTTCCTTCTGTCTCCAGGGGTGGAGAACCTCTCGTAGCCTGTTGGCCACTCGCTGTCTGCCTCTTCCAGTCTTTGCATCGCATTATAAGCCCGAACCCTGCCTCCCTTTCGCTCTGGATGGGTCTACTACAATCAGGGAGACCGGGTCGGACTGAACTATTCTACACAGGGAGAATGAAGTTTTTTTACTCCACTCTCTAGGGGGGTCGGCCAAATCCACAGGTAACAATATCACACTTAAATGTTTACTTCGTAGTCAAGAGTTTGAGGCCTAATAATGAAACAGCCCTGTTTATGACCTGCCAATCTCTTTTGTTATAATGAAGTTTTTACTTCCAGTGCCCTTATAAGGGCTATGAGCCTTAGGACAAACCTAACCTAACTAATTTTTTTTGTAATCAATAAAGAATTATGTACAGCCTGACCTCGATATAAAGTCACCCGCATATAAGGTCACTTTTCTAAAGTTCCGGCTCATTGAATAGGAATTCTATGATATGGATTATTGGATATATGGTCAGGTCTTAAATACCATAATTGCATATAAGGTCACTTTTGTCTGTAATTTCAGAAATTTTCACATGTCTGTGTTAGATGCAATTTTTTATATTATAAAATTTGGAGCTTGGTGTCAAAGAAATGCATTTCAGATTGCTTTCGACATGCTGGTTTTCAATTTTCTACAAATAGTGTGGATGAAATAACAGATATTTTATTATTATTTGTAATGGAACACATTTGTCCATTTAAGCAATAGGATGTAGGATGGGTAGACCAGGGGTTGGCAACTCAAGGCATTAACATCACCTAATTTTTAAATAGTTTATTGATCAACCAATACTAAATATTGCTTCAAGTCTGGTTGTGTTTAATAAATCCACAACAACGAACAAAACTTTCATTAGGATAGTTATAACTACATAGGAAAAAAATAATGGCTTTACCAATAAAATTTGACTTAAGTCAGACTTTGCCAACTACTGGAGTTGATATTGATAACAAAATTATAGACTGAAATTCATTTGACGCTGCTTTTAATTTATAGCTGTAATGTTTCCTGGTCCTGGATATAGAAAGATTCAGGTTTTGCAAGATTTTACATGTTTTCTGATTAGGGATAAAAGATTCAATACCTGAAGCTTGTTACTTTGTTAAAAAAAAAAAATTGAAATTATTTTTTAAAATGAAAAATAACTATGTTGTATTTTTCATTTCTATATATAAATTAGATTTAAATAAATTAATAAAGAAAATTTGGTGTAGAATTGTATATTTTTAGTTATTCTTTTGAATAATAGGGTGTTTGCTGAAGATTCAGGAAGAATTTGATGATCTTGTTTTCTAAGATGAGTTTTACTGCAGTTTTCCCTATTCTCTATCAATGGATTGTAATGTTTTTTGAAACTTGTGGATGCATTAATGACTGTCATGGGAATGTCTCTTAACTCCATGACTGTCATGAATGTCTCTTAACAGATGTAATGGATAATTGAAAGAAATTACTGTGGAATGGCATTTAAATAAATACCTTGGCAATACATGGCAAAATGTGGATAGATTTAAAATAATAAAAAGAAAATAAAAAGACATTATTTTCTGCTCCTTTTTTTGTCTTACTTTCTGCACCCTTTTAGATTCCTTAATTTAATTTAGATTTTCTAACTACATGGGGGAGAGGGGGAATCAACTAATAGTTGTTTTTTTTTGTTTTTCCCTAAACCTTCCCAATTTGAAGACAATGTTTTATCTACATCATGATATATAATAAAAAAAAAATAACCTTAGCTACAGAAAAATGTTTTAACTTCAGCTACATTGCATAATAACAAGAATACAATAATAATTAGCCTACTATTCTTCAATGTATTCTTAACATTTTATATTATTTATTTAATGACTTTCTGTTAGGATATGAAATATGTGTACTTTCAAATAATTTTATTTCAGATTTTTCACGGATTTACTGTTTCATTTAAATTATCTTTTTTTTTCCAGAAATTTTTAGTTTTTGAGTTAATTGTTAGGAGGAAGTTTTAGAATTAAATAACCTCTTCTTCAATGTCTTACACATCATGAAGCTCTAGTATTCCCAGTTTTGAGCTATACAATCCTCCTGAAATGTCGAGTGTCCACTTTACACTTTTATTTGAATGCATTTTGGAAAAACATATATTTAAAAATCCCTCAAAAATTTAAGTAGTGACAAAATCTTCACTAGATTACAAATGCCTGATTTTTCCTAAAATAAAAATTTGGGATGACTTAACAGGCTTTGTTTGATAGAAAAATCAGTTTTTCATGAGATTCAACTTAACAAGCGAAAGCTCTAAGAAATTACTCCCATGATTACTCTTCATGTTATAGTATAAAAAGGGAAACATTTATGACTTATAATGTGGTCTTATGAACACTAATTCAATATTACACTCTTCTAAAAAGTTTTATAACCCTTACCTCTCTAAAACATTGCTGTGATTTATGTACTATTTTTTTTATTTGCAGAGATGGTTAGTATGAAAAACTTAATATAGTAAACAAAATAAATATAAATATCAATGTTTGAATTGATGCAAGAGAACTTTGTTTATATAAATATTGCTTGACAAAAAGTAAAAGTTTTTAAAAGTAATATCTGCAGAATAGAGGCAGTCAAACCATGAGTGTTTATACAGGGCTGTCAGCTATTGTTCAATTCTAGGAGGCATCATAACTAGAACTGCAATTATTCACATCACAATCAGATACAAGAGATATCCTTTGTTGGTAAAGGTCGGGAGTTCTATAATGCCCTCTTATAACTTGATATGAAATTGTTTGTTGCATTAGCATAAGAAATGGCACTCAATGCACAGAAAATGTTTGTTTCTAATACTTATGGTGTTAAGTGATAAAATTCTAGCATCAGATTTAATATTTTATTTTTTTATTTTTAAAATCTCAGTCACTACAGTCTGTGAAATGTGGATTCATTGCTATATAGATCGTATTTTTTTCATTTTTTCAACTTACATTTTTAAAATTCCACACACTCCGTTTTTCTGAGTTCCAAAAATTGTATAATTTCATCATTGGTTCAAAAAAAAAAAATACATATTAGAAAACTTAGCCAAATTAAATTTATTCACAATATAAAATGTCTGTGAAAATGGACACCAGCTTGTGGAAATTTGAAATTCATTCATAATATTTTATGATGATGATGGCAAGATTGGCCTTGGTTCCTCGCTCCCTCCAGTCACGGATCCGTCGTGAATCAGTCTAGACTGTACCAGGACTCTTCAGAAAATATCACATGACTCCATTGTTTCCCGTGCCCATGGTTCATGTTTAGTGCACCATAGCAAGCATCCCCTCCGGTGAGCTTGGCTCAAGGGGATGCACCTCATGGATCTCCTGGCATACAGACCAACTGCATGGAGTCGCCTGTACACTGTTTGTCTGGATATAGTGGTCTATGTTGCTGCTGCCAGCTCCCTGGCAAGGTGGTGTGCCATGCTTCGGGGGTTCCATCTGGCCATTAGCGACAGATAGTGGTCTTCTCGGGGTGTGGTGACATGTGAATGTTCTCTGCTATAGTATCGGGCAATATTTCCATCCTGTTTGAAATGTCTTCATAAGTTAGAGATGACGCTAGTTGACACATTCAGTGTATGAGACACTTCCACTTGTGAATGGCCTGCCTCAAGACGTCCTATCACTCTGCCTCTGTTTGCAGGTCCAAATGAACACAATGGGCCATGGCTAACAATTGACGTACAGGACTGTACATTCAGTGACCAAAACTGTCAGACAATTCGTCCTGTGTCGTGACCCACACTGTCACGACAAAGGTGGCATTTCTGAACTTATTTAGTCAGATTCTTATGCACATTCTTGCTTTAATTCCTTAGTTTGCTGATGTATTTTTAAAAGGTTTTACTGTTTGTCTGGCAATATTTACATGAACAAAAGTCTTGAATGAAAACATTTGAAGAACAAAGACTTAAAATTTAAAATGTGTGGTTAGTTGTCATACAAATAACTGTTTTTTTTTTTTTTTAGCTGTTTTGTATATTGTATTTGGCTTCATAATTAAATACGTTAAGCAAAAATAAGTATTGTCAAATAATAATAATAAAAAGTACTGTCAGCAAATAAGAATCTTGAATGCCCAGCAAGAGAAAACAATACCCTAACTACTTCACTAAAATGTGCATTTTCAGAAAAGCCAGTGTATCTTATTCGCAGATATCTTTGTATATATTTAATTCAAAAACCGTAATAATTTGAACATATGTTATTTCAACACGTCTCCCTTTTGATGCTATACCATTAAGGCAGCCTAATAAAGGTGTATTAGGGATTATAATATTTGAGAGCTTTGTCGAACTAGTCCAGTAAACATCACACAACACTGTAAAGATGCAAGATATACGGATTCACAAAGAGCAGACAGGCCAAAATTTGCATTAGGAACAATAGTAAAATCCTTACGTATTTACCTTTCACAATTGTGTTTGTGTAACATCCTAAAACAAATAAATATTTTTCAAATCTATATTGCTTTCTAATAACGTGTAAAGTTATGAAAAATAATAAAATCAAACTAACATTAAAATATTTCTTTAATTACTGGTCTTGTTTCTGTTCTTTTCTGTTAGCCATTGTTTTGATTTCATGTACTAGAAAAGTAGCCCTTTGTTTAATCATATAGCTGTACTTTTGTCTTTCTTTCCTTTTTGATTTTTGTTTTGTTAATTTAGCACAGTTACTTCTCTATTAACCAATGTAAAAATGTCTACCTCCTTCTTTAATAACTTTGTTTTACATTAGGCAATAGACTTACAACATTTTATTACTATTTGTGAGAATTTACCAGAAGTCCAATATCTAAATTAAATAGATGAAACAGCTATTCTTCATTTTATAAATTAATTTTATCATAAGCAGTACATTGTCTTGTACATTTGAAATGTGCATTTATTTATTTTATTCATTTATTATATATGCTAACCTTATATTTTTAATTACGTTTTTAGTAGCCCAATTCGTTCTCCTGGTGTAGATAACGAAATTGTCATGATGAACACATTATACAAGGACAGATTTCCAAAGGTAAAACAGGAATTTCTTTATTTAATATTGATTTGCCATTTGAAAATTATTTTTTGTTAAAATTTTGTAATTAAAAGTTTGAGATATTGTTTTTCCAAGTCAGTCAGAAAAATTAGAAGCTTTCTTAGACAGATTCTGTAATAGACTATTGTTTATATAAAACTTATAAACTTACATTATTAAAGAAAATGAAAAATTTCAAAATTAAAATGATTATTTTTATATTGATCAGCTGCTAAAAACTTAAAGGAAAAGAAAATTATCATTCTGAACATATGATCTTGAACAGATTTTTTATTTAAAAAATGTTTTTGGACAAGAATTTTAAAAATTTGAAACATTTGTTTTCTTTGTAATTGCATATTGGCAGATCACTACAATTTGAGGATCTAGATACTCTTTATAGACTAATGTACTTATTTTTTTGTTGTATTACCTTTAGGCAACTCAACAAATGGAAGAGAGATTGCAAGAATTTATTAATAATAATAAAGAACCAGATACATCTGACGGAATTGTTCGTTTTGTGCATCATCAAGTAATTGAAATGGCTCGAGACTGCTTACAAAAATCACAAGAAAAACTAATAACTAGTCGCTACTTTTATGAGATGACGGAAAATCTTGAAAAACTTTTAAGTGAGGTAAATAAAAATCCCTGTAATTCTTTAAAACTAAATGACAAGTAGACATTAAATATTATTCACATAATCTTGAAAATAAATTTGTAAATGATTAAAGTAATTTTTGTTGCATATAAGATTCTTATTAATAAATTTGGATTTAAAGGTAAATCTTATTTTAACTCATAATCTATTTAATATGATATCTTATGATGTGATCCTATATATAAGTTGTATTATTATATTTGCATGACAAACAAGATCAGAATTTGTGTTAACTATATATAAAAGATAAAATAAAAATTTTGTATTTCCAGCATGCTCTAAGATATTACTGGAATAATTTTAATTAATTAAAATTTGTTTTCATTTTTAGGCCAGAGATAAGTCGCCTACAGCAACAAGGCCTTTAACTACATTGGTAAAAAAATTACTGTTAATTGTATCCCGTCCTGCTAGACTTTTAGAATGTTTAGTAAGTATAACTATTTATTTTCAAATTATATAATTAAATGAATTTTGAGCAGTTTACTTGTATTTTTATTGAAATGCATATGGATATATTAATGTAATTGACTTTGTTTATAAAATTAACTAATGTTAAATTCTAATTAACTTATGGAAAATAAAAATTCTAGTGCAAATTAAAATTTCAAATACATGTTTATTCTATTCTTGCTGACAGCTTTTCATTCATGAGTAGCTCCCCCCCCCCAAAAAAAAAATAAATAAATAAATAAATAAAAAAAATTAAAAATTAATGTACATCGTTAATTGTAGGAATTTGATCCTGAAGAATTTTATCACTTATTGGAAGCTGCTGAAGGTCAGGTTAAAGGTGTTCAAGGCATTAAAACTGACATTCCAAGATATATTATTAATAAACTTGGGCTTAATAG
Organism: Thereuonema tuberculata; assembly: GCA_023159025.1. NCBI lineage: Eukaryota > Metazoa > Arthropoda > Chilopoda > Scutigeromorpha > Scutigeridae > Thereuonema > Thereuonema tuberculata. The sequence continues at coordinate 146,368,781 of JAFIDM010009631.1, read as the reverse complement.
AGATCCTTTGGCAGGTAAAAAAAAAAATAAGATTTTCTGAACGTACAATGATATAAATTTTTTCTTCGATTTCTGATTACTGTTGTAATGCAATTTCTATTTGGAATTATCTAAAGCAAAAACTTGTATATTGTATTCAGATCTGAGAGATGATTTATCCAGTTATGACAGTGGAAAGCCAAAGTCATCTTCCGAAGAAGTTGATGTGAGTTTTATTTGTTTAATTTCATTATTAGATTAACTAAACAACTTTCAACTGAGGAATTTATGTTTGCTTAAGTTAAAATTATTTCTTTATTAAGTAATTTACTATTGTTAAAGTGATATATTTAAAGAAAGTTGATCAGTTTTAACATTTGTTCTGGAGATTAATGTAATCTTGTGATATCCCATAGGTCATAAAAATGCATAATTTTAGAAAATTAAATTGAAAGAAGAATAACTTTTAAATAATTTAAAATTGATTAAAAGTATTTAGCACTACCCCATTTATTGAACTGGACATTGATGGTTTACCGACTTCTTGGAATTTCTTGCTTGTATATAATGCATTTTATTCTACACAAACTCTAGGTGATAATATTGGCATTACAACAAGAAATTGTAATATAATTTTATTAAATTTTAGTTTTTTTTTTTTTTTTGAAGTTCTTGAATGTGATATATTATTTTGTTGTGCAGCTAAAGCATTTTAAAATATTTAGAAATTTCTGGAGTATTTAGAAAGTTGGGTACTTGAAAAAATACTGAAACATAAAAGTGGACCTGATCATTGATCTCCGAACTATGAAACCTACATTTGGTTAGGATAACTTAATCGATTCCAACTACTTAAAGTGAACAAACAGATATTTACTAACTTGCTTAAAAAATAATTTGACAACCTGATAAGTTCATTATGATTTAATTAATTTAATTGATTAATTTAGTGTTATACTTATTTAAATAGTAACTTAATAGATTTGCTGATTGAAATTTTAATGAAAAACCATAACTGCCAGTTGAAAGTTAGTCCTCTGACAAGTAATTTTGAGATAAATTTTTGTTTAATGTTTTCAAAACTTTTAGCTAAGTAGTTAGAAAATATACCATTTGAGCATTTTATTACTTAACTAAAGTAGACCTCGAGGTCTTATTAAACTATCTTATTAACTTATCTACAGTAAGTACGTTTATTTTATTAAATAATATTTTTTTTTTTAGTTATTTGATGTTGATTTATGATTCGTTGTACATATAACAGTGAAACAAATAAACATACTTTTTTTTGCTAATAAATATCACAATATTATTATTATTATTATTATTTCATTTAGCCTTTTCATTCATTTCCAGATCCCTAAAAAATCAGAAGAACAGGTGGTGGTTAGTGAAAAACCCAAGAGTCCCTGTGAAGATGACTTTGAAACTATAAAATTAATTAGTAATGGTGCTTATGGGTTAGTATTCAGTTAATTATCAATATTTGGATTATTACTTTTTATTTAGTTTACTTAGAAACTAAAAATAACAAATAAAATAATTTCAGTAAGAAAATAAGAAAAAACAAATTTACTTATCATAGCCATCTTTATAGTAACAATACAGTGATAGTGAATTAAAAAAAAAGAAATTATTAGCCTTCTCTGTTATATTCATGTTGGAATTTGTTTGGAAGGGAAGGGACAGTGATGAATTTGACTTAGGTAAGGGCCTGCATGACCTGTAGTACCACACCTTTACCTTTTGTTTTGTTTTTAATGGTAACTGAAGTAGCAGCTTGAGAGAAGAGAGAATTGGATCTTGATAAAAATTGAATTGCTTTATAAGCTGTGATTTATTTCTAATAATTTTCTTTTAGTGGTTGCAGTACATATTAATATTGGAATAATTTATTATATTTTTTTCTTAATGTACTAAAAACAAACCTAAATTAAAAATAAAATAATTACTATTTTTTTAAATATTTTGCAGTGCTGTCTATTTAGTTAGACATAAAGAGACAAGGCAGCGGTTTGCTATGAAGAAAATAAACAAACACAATCTTAGTCTCCGCAATCAAGTAGAGCAAGTTTTGGCGGAACGTGATATTATGAGTTTTACTGACAATCCATTTGTTGTCAGTATGTTTTGCAGTTTTGAAACAAAGGTATGATTTATACAAAAACTTAACCATTTTATCTTGCAAATATATTTAAAACTGGTGACTATTTAACAGCTAAACTTTTATTTTTTTCTGTTGTTATAGAAATGAAATTAATAATTATCTGAAATAGTTATAATTTATTTTCTGTTGATAGTTCAATTTGATGAAACTGTGTATTTCTGTCATAGAGAGGGTTCCAGTCTCCTCAAATGCTAGTGGGATGAGAACTCAGATACTTTCCATTTGTACCATTAGAGAATAGCGGGCAGTGATGCATTTGTTACACATTTAGCCAAAGGCTGTTGTGATTAATTTTAAATACAGGAATATATAACTAAATTAAATATGGTTTGCAATTTCATCAGAAGTTTTATCTGTCATTGAAACTATGGGACAGAATCATTCAGTGTTGTCATCAGCAGTTGCCTGGAATGGATGCCATCTCCTTGTTCACATGACAGTTTTTGCTCCACTTTGGAACTTAACAGTGTCATTTTTTAAATACTCTTCTCCAGCAACCAAAGTTTTCATATTGAAAGCTTTTAATGGAGTTCAGTTCCTGATATACTTCAGCTCTCCTCTTTTTCCCAAAAAAAATAAATAAAAAAAATTGCTAAATATTCTTTGATGATGCAAACGGAAAATGATGAGATCAAATTAACATTGCCATAAATCTACAACTCAAATGATTAAGAGAAATAAAAGTATTTCACAATGCACTGTGCATACAAATAGGCAAAAGAAAGTAAATTATAACAGTTTACCAAATAATTATTAGCATACTCTCAAACTAAAATTAATATCATTGTTTATTGAAGATAATAATAAGCAACATTAAAACACTAGGCTGATTTTATTCATTAAAAAGCAATACAGTTGATTTATGTAATAATAAAAAGAAAATAAGAAATAAAAGTAGCATTTTTTGGAGGTCAGTTGTTGAGGAACCAATAATTTGTTTTGTAAAATGTTCTATAAGATGTTATGGATTATTAATAAACAGCCCAAGAATTGCTTGATTTGATGCATTTTTTAAAGAAAAATGTTGTTTTATTTACATTGTAATAATAATATTGATGATTAACTCTTTAACTTTACAGAAGCATTTGTGCTTGGTCATGGAATATGTTGAGGGAGGAGATGTTGCCACTTTGCTTAAAAATATGGGACCACTTGGTGTAGATATGGCTAGATTTTATTTTGCTGAAACAGTACTAGCAGTTGAATATCTTCACAGTTACGGCATTGTTCATCGAGATCTAAAACCTGACAAGTAAGTTTCAGTATTTACTTAAGGAATTGATCTTATATAATTTAATTTGTTTAATGGTTGTAGATCAAGTAATATTAATAATAAACTTTGAATTATAAAATATTCAAGAACTAAAAGTAATTGAAGTTGATTAAAATAATTTTATCACTAACTAGTTTTAAACATTGCATCAATTTGTTTTCAAAATATGCCTGTGTAGTGTTGAGACTAGTTGACAATTATTTTTGATAAGTTTTTGATGTATTTAATTATGATGTGTAACATAACTGGAAATTTGATTTATAGCATTTTTAAATGGAATATTTATTTGATATACATTTTCAAACATTCAATACTTTGAAGTGGCTAACAGCTTACTTCCACAAATTTCTTATCATTTTTATTAAAAAAACATTAAAACTCCTAATTTCAACTCCTCTGATTTTTTTTTTTTTTTTTTTAATTGTTCTTGTTTAGCTTATTAATCACTGCCCTTGGTCATATAAAGCTCACTGACTTTGGATTATCAAAAATGGGACTAATGAGCTGTAAGTAAACTAAGTAAATACATTACAATAAATGGATAACAAATTTTTTTTCCAAAAGTATTAATTTCTTTTTTATAAGAATCGGAACACTTTTAAAAATATTACTTTTTGAACTTAGTAGTTCTCATTAGACAGAATAATCCAATTTGGTGATGATTTAGATTTCTAAAATAAAAATAATAAAAAAGTGAATACATGATGGACTACATTTATGGAACAAAAAATATTGAAAAGGAAATTGAACTTAAAAGGTAAAGGTAAGCTATAAAATGTCAGGATAATATTGTCAAGCCATATTTAATCTTGCATCACGATATCTGCTGAAAAGTAAATATAATGGAATGATGTTGAACTAGATAGAATATATGAACTATAGATTAATTGCTAACAGCACAAATGGAAGTAAGTATATAAGACTATAAATTTCTTACCAATTACTTGTATTTTTTTTTTTTTAATTATTATCATTAGTTTTTTAAAATAAATTCGTACATATTTGCATTTCAGGTTAATCTTTAGGAAGGGAAATAAAACTCTGCTTGATAGGAGAATGACCTATCGATGCTATTATCAGTTTTTAGTAAATAGAAAATTCTTTGCACATTTTTTTTTTTTTTTTTTTACCATTTAATAAAATCATAAAAATAGTTATTTATTTTAGAAGGAAATTTGACAAAAACCTTTTACATTCGGAACTCTTCTGAATAAATCTGTTAATTCATTTTTGCATTTAAAAAAAACAAACTTTTTTTAGGTTTTATTGTAGCTTTTTTTTGCCTTGAGAATATTAGGCATCTTTATCAAATCCATATTTTACCCATTGTTTAGGATATGGCTACAATACAGAGCAGCAATTTTCTAATTAAAACCAAATTTTGCTTTGGATGAAAACTAAAAAAGTGACAATTGTATTTATTTTGTTTCATTAGCTTTTTTGTGGGGGTGTGAAGATTTTTTTTAAGTTAGATGTAAATTATGCCAACAATAATTAAAAAAAAGTAAATTTCTTAATTTCAACAATTATGATCTTACAACAATGGGTGAAACCAAGTGTTTACTAAGTGACATCCTAGTACAGCTGTTTCACACTCTTTGGTGATTATCAGCTATCAGTCAGCAGTAAACAGAGAGGTCCATTAAATTATGGGAATTTTTTTTTTCCATCTTTTAATGTAGTTTTTTAAAAACAAATGGGTACCTATCTAAATTGATTTGCTTTGTTTTGAAGATTTTTTCCCCTCCTTTTTTCTAGTGGCTACTAATTTATATGAAGGATATGTTGACCGTGATACTCGGCAGTTCACTGATAAGCAAGTGTTTGGTACACCTGAATATATTGCTCCTGAAGTAATTCTACGACAAGGTTATGGTAAGAGAAAATTTTAATTCAAATCACAAACTCGAATGACTTTTTATATATATATATATATATATCGGCCCAAACGTTATTTTGCACATTTTTGAACTATTAGGTTTTATTGTTAATATTTTTTATTCTTAAGGCCTTTTTTTTTTAATTTTTGAAAAAAGAAAAAAATAAATTCTTGAAAAAAACCCCAGATAAGAAAAATTGGCTAATTAATTAATTTTTCAGCATTAATTATTTTTTAAATTTATTAAGCTTTATTACCCTTTTTAAACCTGTAGCTAAGTCTTTGAAAATTGCCTTGTACTATGCAGAATTAATGTCGATAGGGAGAAGTTCAGTTGAATGTTATTTAATACAAACTTAATGTGAAAACAATCCTTGAAATTAATACCTTTAAAGTATGATGAATTGTATTTTTTTTTTTCTTTGAACTGTATTACTAGGAAGAAAAAAAATCACATTATTACAGATCACTTCTGAATTCATTAAAATACATATTAGGAAGTTTTAATGCTATTGTTTATTTCAGGAAAACCTGTTGATTGGTGGTCCATGGGGATCATTTTATATGAATTCCTTATTGGTTGCGTTCCATTTTTTGGAGAAACAGTAGAAGAATTGTTCGCCCATGTAATGAATGGTAAGAATTCACATAAATGCATCTTTCTCTTTTAATATATATATATATATATATATATATATATATATATTATGGGTTTAAGTTTCTAATTTTCTCAGTGCTTTTACGGGCAGCTGTTAAACTATAACTATTAATTCTTTGTGTTCTGATTAAATATTCAGAAATATCAGTGAAACAAGATTTAGACTAACTTCATTATGTAGCTTAATACACACGAAAAACTTGCTATTAAAATAAATCATTAGTGAATTTCTAAGGAGCACTGGAAATATTTTAGAAGTGTACACAAAATCTTCATCAATAATTGTATATATCAGGGATATTAGGCTACAATGAACACATTTCAATAAATCAGCTCTTTTATGGATTTTAAATTATAACTCTGAAGCATAATTGCCAAGGAATCAGTTGTTCTTGGTAGCAAGGATGAACGTTGCTGTTGTATTTAAAATTTCTATTAAATATTTTGTTTTCAGTAGTTACTTCATTGTATAAACTTTATTTTATTTCAGAAATAAAACTTATCTCTTACTTTTTTCTGTTGTTAGTTTTTGAAGAACCAGTATTATTAATTTTTTTTTTTTTTTTTTTTTTTTGTGGGAATCAATTTTTTAAAGCTGTAATTGTTTAAAATTAGAATTCTTCAAAATGTAATTTATGAATGCCCTCAGAGTTCATTGTTGGGTAAGCCTTTCATTGGTGTATTCAGTTAAGTGGAAGTCTGTGTAGACTGGGCTAGCAGAACATCCTGTTATTTGGATAAGAATTTCCACCGTACAAAAACTTGAGATTCTAATTTACTGTTTAGTTAAATTAGTAAAATCCTTCCTATAATTTCTGTAGTATTTAATAGTTTCGTGCTTTTGGTTGATCAATTTTATGCTTTATATGTATTTTTTTTAAACTTGCAGTTATACTATTTTTTTGTTGTTGTTAAATTTGTTTGTTTCTTTTACATTCAAGATGAAATTGAATGGCCCGAAGAGGAAGAATATCCAGTTCCTGAGGATGCCCAAGATCTCATTACACAACTACTCCAGCAAAATCCTCTTGAACGGCTAGGAACAGGCGGTGCCCATGAAGTGAAGGAACATATTTTCTTCTCAGTTATTGATTGGAATTCTTTACTGCGCTGCAAAGCAGAGTTCATTCCTCATTTGGTCAATGAAGAAGACACCAGTTATTTTGATAGTAAGTGTAATATTATAATCAATTCTAGAAGCTTAGGAAACAAAAATAGTGAAAAGTTGTTGTTATTTTATTATTTTTCTTCAGTTAATATTTTAGAAATTTTGGAAAACTTCTAAAACTTTGAACGGGGTTGAATTTTAGTTGAAAACTAGGAATCTCCGTATGTTTGAGCAATTTGTATTATTGCAGGTAAGAGATAAAGAAAAATAAAAAGAAAGCCAATGAAACAACTTTACAAACAGGGAAGAATTAATATGTATAACTGACTAAAAAGAGTTCAGTGTAGTCAGTAATTTTAATGGGATCTAGGGCGACAGTTTAACTGTTCAATGTTTATTCATTCACAGTTGTCCCAAATTAAAAGAACCATCACATATTAATACTTGAAAGTGTATTGTACCGAAATTATTCACAAGCAACAGCAAAGAAGTTTTTTTTAATATATAAAGAAACTTCCATTTCAATTCTAAAAGACAAATGCTTACACAAAAACTATAATATCAACTATTTTTTTTTTATGACCAAATTTATTGGAAAATAAATTCTTAGGAAGTTTACTGTTATTAATAATAAGATAAGTTTACCTTCATAAGAATAAAGTATTTCTTTCTGAAAGTTAATATTGTTAAGGTATGAGTTAAATTTTTATTGTTTATTTCAGGCCGTTCAGATAGATACAATCATGAAATAGATGAATTTGAAGATACTGATGATACAGATGAAAGTCCTTTGTTTGGAAGCTTCTCTTCGTGTTCTCCACGCTATAGGAAAGTTTATTCCAGAAATGAAAAAGATCTAGAAGAACAGGTGAAATTACATTTGAAGATATATTAATTTAAGTCTTTAAAAGAAAGTACAGATTTTTTTTTTTAAGTTTTAAAAATTGGGAACTAATTAAAACTTATGTTAAATTTTCATGAGAAATATACTTCCATTTGATGACATTTTCATTTATTTTATTGTAGGTTAATATGCATTTCTTTTTTCCAGAAGCTAAGAGAAGAACTGACAGCAAAAGAATTACCTCATTCAGATCATTTTGAAAGCCCTCCATCTCGTGTATGCAGTGCAACTGCCACTCCTGAAGATGGAACAGCTAGAGATATAATTCAAGATACTTCAGAGACGTAAGTGTACTTTAAATTAATTCACATTTAATATTTCAATGCTCATAAATATGAACAACGATGGTTTTAGGAAAAGTAAAAGAAGAAAATAACTATTTCCATACTCTCTCAGTAAATAATAATAACAACAGCAACAACACTGCTTGTCTCAAGTAATCATAATTCAAGTTAAGAATTTACAATTACAAAAAGAATGGGAAGGGCAGATTAATGATAGTCATTTATTATGTGTCTCAAAGCTGTCACTCATGATAAATTTACGAATCCTGTGATAATATGCTCAGTGCTGAAATAGATTGGCAAAATAGATGCACTTAATGAAGGACGTTTATTTATATTTAAATATCTAAATAACAGAGAACTCATCCTTGTTTTGAATGCTTTAATGTATTCTGAAATTAAGTTTTAATGAATGATCATGGAAACAGAATTCTGAAATGATTCGATTAACAATATAATACTGAAATTAGAATCATAGGTGATTTTAAAAACTGGCCAAATACATACAGAATACACAATTCAAATATATATATATATATAAATTCATAAAATGGACATATATACACCAATTAGAATAACATTCCTTTCATAAAAAGTGGTAATGATTTTTTTTCCCTGAGATTCCAATAGATTACCATGGAGATCATATACTCTGAATTGAAAATGAATTTTTGTAAATGAAATGCTTTAAAGAAGTATATGGTTTTGGGGTATTATTATTTATTCCACAATTCTGAGATTTTTATAATTTGGTTTCCTTATATATTTAAGTTAAAGTTTCCCACTACAGGCCTATGTGTCCCTTTGAGTTGTGGGAGGTAAGGCTCCTGGTATTCCGTGAACTACGGGTGGTCGGCCCGCCCGCCTTTAACCCCCGGGAAAGAAACCAGGGACCCGTTGGTTTCCTTATATATCTTTTTATAAATTTCTGTGAGTAGACAATAGCTTGTCACTAGAAAACTAACTTCCCAACTAGATAATCTGGGATTGGCTCCGTTTCTGAGATTTTGTCTTTTATTTATTTTTCATTTGTTGGTGTAATTAAAAGTTTGTGCCTTTTGTTTGTTTTCTTAATATTTGAACTAATAGATAACAAATTTCACATGCAGTACTTCATTCAGCTATATTCAATAAAACATGTACAGATATTCTGAGTTTCACTGACATGTACATTTTATGCATTACTCTAGTGATTTTATATAACCAACACCATAACACCAAATAAAAGCTACTTCTCTACAACCTCATGGGAATTTCAATTTCCTTTGCAATTTCATGGGAAGAACTTTCCGTCACATTTGAAACAAGTTGCAATTACAAATTTCAAAGCAAATCAAAGCATTTTGTAGTATCAGCTTGAAATTGATCCAGAATTTAAATCCACTGGTTCAAATATTATGAATAATGAAAAGGCTTTGATAATGTAGTTTTTTAAGTTTTCTGCAATTGTTTTCCAACTTCAGAATAAACATTGCACATCAGTGAACGAAGCTGGGGACTTTATTTCAAATGGAGTAAAGAAAGATATACAACATTAATAAAATTATTTAAAGAATTATTCAGTTTTGAAAAGTGTTTTATACGTTTTGACTTAATTTTTCAGGTTGCAGAAGAGTGGAGCTCATAGTACTCCTGAATCCTCTCAGACTGAAAGTGAAGAGGTATCACCTCAAATCCAACGCAGACACAGGCCATCAATGCGGGAGGTCGTTCCCCGCTTCTCCATTTCAACTGAAGATGAACACAGTAGTGTTGGCACACCTGACCACAAAGAACTATCACCGGTGGATGAAAGTGAAAAATTGCCAACTGAAATGGACTCCAGAGAAGCAGGAGCGATAGCCGTGCTACCTTCCACGATTCCTCCTCGTGTTACTCTGCCAAGTCCTGCAGTTGGCTCCAGCCTGAAGGGACGTTCCAGACCTGTCATCAAGTCTGCTTCTGCATCAGGACTCTCACTAATGATCCCTGCAGGTAATTATAATTATTTAAAACCTAATGATTATTCTTCTAATTCACTATTTCTGATCTTGATGATGTCATACCTTTGGTATTCACATTTTGGAAAACCATAAGCGTGGCTATTTTGTATTCTCAACCATTAGTCTCCTCTTAGATCAGCAACACTTTATATAGAAATTTTAATAAACTGACAATCAGTCCCTATTCTCATTATTTGTTTACTGTGCAAAATTATTGTATTTAAATTGCATACAAAATATTTCCCTCATTTTCATAATAAACTTTATTTTGGGCTCTAAACTAATTTTAAGTTATTGTGTTCTACGGAGAATTTCTCAATTAACAATGCATTTAAATACAGTGAAATATTTTCTCTTCAGAAAATGCAAAAATAAAAAGCATATAAATGGAATCAAACTTTGAGCCATTGGATTACGTTTTTTTGTTACCTCTGGATCACTACCTGTTGGTTGTTTATGATCCACTATTTATACTTTTATGGTTACCATTGTTACCAAATGAATTATTGATTTGAGCTCAATTTTTTTAAGCCATTCTCTTAATGTGCATTTGGAGAGAAATAGGTTTAGGTTAAAAAAAAATTTAAAATGCAATGTTAAGTTGAAATAAGCATATCTGTTATTAAAATACCTGAAAATATAATGATCTTAGGAAGCTAAATTTTCTGTAGGCTTGGGCTATTACAAGCAAGCAATATTTGCTTTTGTTAGTTGAAAATTTAATGGTAGGTTTAGACACTGAAGCACAGATGGAATCCATAGTTAAGCAATCTGAGATAAAAGAAAATCACTATTTACACTTTGTCTTTCTTGTTACAATTAAAATGTTAGCCATTCAGTTTGACTAACTCAGCCAAAATGACAAATATAGTGTTTGTCTTCTGTAAACAAACAAAGATAAGATCATTACAGACTTAATAATATTTACTTGTTCTGTTCAAATGTATCTCTTAATTTCTAAGTGCTTTAACTTTTTAACAAGATTTCCAATATTTCCAAACTTCACCTAATACCAATTTGCATCCGTTCAATCTTTGAGTGTCCTTTTCTTGATGATAATTCACTTTTACAAACAACACAGCAAGTTGGAACATTCCAGACAGATGCATTATTGAAGAATTTCTATTTCACTATCATATAACTAAGAAGAAGGTTTCCCATATCTCCTTCTCATAAGTGAATAGGTGCATCGAGATTAAATGGTGTGCTCTTGACATTTTAAAGCGGCCGAAAGCCTGAAGGTAGTTCATGATTGGCTTAGTGCTTTTAATTGGTGAGGAAAGAGACAACACAGGAAGTTCTTGAAAGAACTAAAGGTTTCCTTTCCATACAAAGTAGTCCTTAAGTCATGAAAACCACACACACACACACACACACAAAAAAAAAAGGCTTTGCTTACTTTTTTTTAAATGATATCTTTTGAATACAAATAGTAGAAATGCTCCATTTGCTGGAAAAAAAAATTATAAAAGTTAAATTGTCTTTTGTCCTTAAATGTGTATGTCAACTTTCAAGACCATCCATTCAGACATTATTAACACACACATGGCGAGTGATTGGATGTTTCCTAGGAAAGTGGGCTAACAAGAAACGCCTGAGCCAGCTTCAGAATTTGAATTCACACCATAGTCAAGACCATTTGAAAATGCTTTAGACAGCTACAATTACTGTTAATTAAAACAAATTTCTCAAAACATCATTTTTAGCATTTTTAAGGTCAATAAATATTATTATAAATTGTAATAAATAATTTGAATATGAAAAAAATTAAAACATTGCTGATATTTACTTTGATATATTTTTCTCTAGATGAGGGTCATCCACAGCCTATTAATTCACCAGGAGGATCAAGCACCAGCTCACGGGATACTTCCCCTTGTCGTGAACTCTCCCCTCTGGTTCAGCACCTAAAACCACCGATAATTATTCGACGTGGACCTAGAGGTTTCGGCTTTACTATCCGTGCTATACGAGTTTATTTTGGTGACACCGATTTTTATACTGTGCATCATCTTGTAATGGTAAGAAAGAGACAAAAAATAAATTCCTTATTGTCATGTAATGGAACTGTTAAGTATTTTACAGTTGTTTATCTTAAAAATTTAAGAACTGTTTAATTTTATTGTAAATCATTTTAACCAATAAGCTAAAGTTTCCTGTGATAGAATATTTAAAATCTTTATGAATAGTACTTAGAAGAGAAATCAAAAAAATGCATTGAATTCTAGGGAAGTTGGATTTTTCAGTATTCATGATACTGAAATCAGGGATGGGAAGTAACATGTTATTAGTAACTTCATAAATTTTTTTTTAATCATAACTGTAACTTGGTTACTTTTATCTCTAACGGAGTAATGAAATTGCATTACTTTTTCAACCAATTTTTTTTTTTACTTTCACATCAAACTACTTGAGAAGATTGACAAAGGCTGTCAAAGTGTTGCACTTCACATCTATGAGGGAGCTAGAATCACTCAAAATCCTTTCTAAAACTATCTAGGCACTGTAAATATATATCACCTCCAGAGCCATATTTTAACAAAAGTATGGACACTGGCTGCAGAGGATGCCATTTAAATCCTTTACCATCTTTGTTATTTAAGGATGAAATGTGGATTTGGTATTTTTTTTTTATAACAATTAAATATTGATATCGAATTAATTCTTTCAATAATTATTTTAAAAAAATTAACTTAAATACAAATTCTGCTAGCATTAAAATTTTATTACTTGCTGGCATTCAATACTGAAATTAAACTTTTTTAACTAAATTTATAATTGAAAAACAAACAAATTACGTACCAGAAACAGACATATCTAAGTCTCTGGTGAAGAGGAGTCAAAATAACGTCCATTAAGCATATGCTACAACATTAACCAATAACATACTGAAGTGACAAAAGATAATTATTGTCTATTACTCTCTCTAATACATAACTTTGATCTTTGTGGTCTTACTTTTCAGTCATTCTTGCTTGAATCATCTATTTTACAATTTTATTAGTAATTTGTTAAGATTACCCTCTAAGCAAACAATAACTGTGAAATGGTGTGGCATATATTAAATTTGTTACATTTTATTTCTCCCCCTTCATAACATTGTATCTATTAACTTTTCAGATATATTATAGAATACACAATGACAAGAAAAAGTCTTAAAAGTTTCTGAAAAGTAGGATATATATAATTAACAACCCTCGAAAATTTGTGCCTAAACCAACTCACAAATGGAAATTTACACTCGCTAGCTAATTAACAAGGAGGGGGGCAAAATTTCATATATATATATACACGATATATCTATACTAGCAGCGGAACCCGCCCGATTGGTAGGTGTATAAAATTTGGCCGAACTAAAAATAGAACTGGGGTTGTGATTGGCAGTTGCCGATTGACGAATGGTGATTGGTGAAGGGTAAAGAAAATTTCCATCATGAAATACCCCTCGCGGGAGTTCACATCCCAGTGAATTTGAATAGGCGGTAGCCGGTAAATTTGAATTGGCACAGCAGCCAAGGTTTTAAATTTAGGAAAAAACCGATTTGCGAGGTAATTTTTTCCACTCGCAAGCGCCTAATTTCTACTCGCAAATTGCGAGTTTGCGAGTGGGATTTTCGAAGGTTGCAATTAATGTGTGTTCTATTAAATAATTGGTAAAAATTACCAAGCTTTGTAACAGCAATAGAGCCTGAAACAATTAAAAATATGAAAAGAAAAAAAAAAAAAAACAGTCTGAGAAAATGTCTTTTTTTTTATTGGGGGGGGGGTCCCTTTTTAAGGGACTTTTAACTTTATTTTTAATTTTCATTTTTTCTGGACCATTTGCTATAGATTAATTCAGGCTTGTAATTTTATTTTTTGTTTGCCCCCTAATATTTACTGAAGATTATGCTAACGACACAACTATTATTTGTGTCAGAAATGAATTAAGAAAAAACAAAACAGTATTATAATTGTTGAATATTATAAAATTAAGAAAATTCAAAAGCTGCAAAATCACAAATAAAATAAAACTTAATTTTATGTATGCATCTTCTGTATTTGCAGTATTTTCAAATTAACTAAAAGAAACTATCCATACTGTCTAAAAATGTGTAATTTGTGTTCTAATGTTTTTGAGCTATTTACTTATTCATTTTATTCTTGTATTATGAATTTCAGGCAGTGGATGAAGGAAGCCCAGCATTTGAGGCAGGGTTGCGACCAGGAGATCTTATTACTCATATCAATGGAGAGTCGGTGCATGGCCTCTTCCACACTCAAGTTCTGCAGCTTATTTTATCTGGTGGCGATAGGGTCAATATTCGTGCAACACCATTGGAAAACACATCTATCAAAACTGGAGGCCGTCGGCGAAATCTTTCTCAAGTAAGTGTATTTACTTTTCTTAATATGATGACACTTTCTATCAGTTTCAAAATTTTAATATATAAATTTAAATTAAAGTTTATAGGTATTTGTTTGGTTGTTTTTTTTTAATTTAACATTTTATAAATTTTTCAGAGCAAAATGGCTAAAAGAAGTGTAAATCGACAACGAAGACACAAACGGGAAACTGACAAGAAACGGCGAACATCATTGCTACGACGTCTAAGTAATAAAAGAGCAAGTGCAGAGATGCAACAAATGGCATCTGTCAGTTCTCCCACTATTTTAACTCCAAGTAGAAGTTTTCAGTCCCTGAATCGATCTGTATCATCACAAGAAAGCTTGCCGGGTTCTCCAACCAGGACGAGAGCACCACGCTCACCTCCAACCAATCGACTATTTTCCCCTTCGGATTCAGCCCATTCTACAAACAGCTCCTCTCAAAGCAGTTCTCCTTCATCAAGTGTTCCTAATTCACCTGCTAGTTCTTCCACTCACTATCAGAGGCCAAGTTCATTACATGGTCTTAAACATAAGCTATCCCAAAGTTTTCGATCTCCTCATCGAAGAAAATCTGTGGGTCACATACCTTTATCTCCCTTAGCTCGAACCCCCTCTCCCTCACCACTGCCTAATTCTCCAACTCGCAGTCCAAGCCCTCTTGCATTTCCCAACAATACTACATCTGTTGTTTATCAACCAGGTAGTTCCAATACCACCCAGACATACAGCCCAGGAACAGTCCTCACTCCTAGCACAGCTAAGAAAACTTTCACAAGACCTAAAAGTGCTGAACCAGGTTCACCATTGCTAAGAAGAGCTTTATCCCCTGATCGTTTACATCCCCGTTCTGCCGATGGAAAGTCAAGAAGAGATTCTCCTCCTCTGAGCATTTCTCCTTTGGTCACACCATCTGCATCGCCACCAACAAATGTCAAAACAATTGTTTCTCAATCTAGTACTCCAAAAGTAACAATAATCACACAGTCTCCTCCTCCTAAAATTAAAGAAACTTCTGAAAGTCATGTAAAAGTTTGTTGGTCCTTCCCTCAAAAACCCCCTCAGTCTCCAGGGCCCAGCCAGCTGGCCTTAAGAAGTGGACCGGCTGACGGGGCCGAGCGAGTGCAACCTCAAACACTGGTTACTGTCACTGCCAAAACTTTGCCTGTTGCCGAGCCAAGTCCATTAGCGAAACTTTCTGTTATTCCTTTACCACCCGGTTCTGAAACAGGTAAAGCTCCTGGCACTTCAGCTTCCACAGTTGTGACAACCACCACCACTACGACCACGGCTTCCGGTAGTTCAAATGCCACTGCTGTTAAAGATTCGATCACTCCAAAATCAGTGCTATCTATTTCCGATAGCCAATCGAAATTTTCCAAAGCACAAAACACTGAATCTCTAAGCATAAGTTTGAAATCCAACCGAACTGCTCAAAATATTGGACATAATGCATCTGCCGTTAACACTTCCGATTCAAAAATGCTAATTTCTAAGTCCAAAAATACAGCCAGCACATCTTCAGTGTCACATTCTGAAACCCCATTATTATTAGGCTGCTTAACAAAATCAAACGACAACAAAAATAGTGAAAACTACGGCAGTCATAAAGAACTTGATTGCAAAATTCCTGAAAAGACTCATTCTGATAGCAATTCTCACAGAACTAAATCTATGAATGAAGGCAGCATTGATTCCAGACACATTGACATTAAATCACCAGAAAATATTACAACTCCACTGGAAAGTGGTGATGGTAAAATTGAAAAAGCCACAGAACGGAAGCGTGAAGGCAAAACTGGATCAAAACAGTCTGGTAATAAATATTTAAGTAGTAAGCATGGGGGTGAAGTGAAAGCCTTTGTGAAACAGGTAGAGGCTAAACATTCAAACAAGACTGGTGATACAAAACAGGATAAGTGTAAACCAGAATTACAAAAAACAGAATCTTGTGCCAAGGAAATAAAACCTCTAAAAAATGACTCGAATTTACAGAAAGAAGAACCATCAAGTAGGGATAATAAAAAGGAGTCATCTAAAAAGGACAGCAGTGAAAAGAAGGAAGTGTGTAAATCCATCCCAAGTTAAAACATTTGTTAATTTAGTGCAATTCAAGTGAATAATGTACTTTTCCATAAAAGTATTACTGCATTGAATTTGTGTGTACATGTTGGTGAAATGGAAGAACACATTGTGTTGATGCATGGACCACATGTGACCTGTCATACTGTGATTATTCATTTAATGTAATTACTAAATATTATATTGTACAGTTTTTAATAGGATTAATGTTAGGAAGTTACTATTTGTTTACTTTCTTTTTACACAAGGCTTGTGTGTGGTATTTTTGATTTTTGAATTGGCAGACTTTTATTTTAGCTTCTGAAATTTAATTTGTAATTCAAAAGCAAAAAAAAAATGAGATAAATTGTAGATTTTGATTAATTTTGCTAACACTATATACAGTGTTTGTTTATACACATAAAAAGGACAGTTTATTGTTTTCTTCTCCGTTTCCCCAACTATATTAATGAAACTATTAAGTTTATGTATTTTTTTTTCCTTTTTGTCTATATTTCAGATTAATGTATAGCTAAATGTTTTTCTTGGTCAGCTTTGAAATTATTGTTGTATATTTTATGTTGTTTCTTGGTGTTTGAAATTCACTCTTAAGCGTTCACTAGTAAATGAATGTTAAGAATTAGTTTTATTTTTTAGAATGTGCCATTTACAATAAAAATGACCCTTTTCCAGCATCTGAATGTGTAGACAATGTAGGAGCCTATATCATAGATTGTGTCAATGTATAATTTACATTCTTCAGTAGAGTTTTAGGATAATATCTTAAACAATTTTAAGGGAAAAGAAAGAAAGGAAAAATATATATATAGCAACACACCAAAACTATATTTCAGTTATCAAAAAACCTCTTGAAGAATATGTAACTGACGATTTTGTGACATTCCGCTAATATTGTCGTTCTTGATTTTTACAATTTTTTTTTTTTTTTTTTTTTAAAAGGATACAATTTTAAAGTTGATTCAGAAATGGCTGGAAAGGATTATTACATTAAATGCTACTTTTACTTTATTGCTGAAAAACTACCCCTTGGCTTTTGAAATTGTATACGATATCCATGTTGAAGCAGAAATATGTTTTGTTGTTTTAATAAAGAAATATTGCTTGTTTAAAATTCCCATTGGAATTCATTGTAAAGATTTTAAGGTAATCTTAAACCTTATTGAGCATTATTTTGTTTAGCTCATTTTTGAGAAATTAAATTTATAAATATAGACGTAGTCCATATTTAAATGCATAATTGAGCAATTTTAAATTGCTAAATAAACAGAATGATTTAATTCTCACTTGTGGCACTTGCATCTGGCTGGTGATTTTTAACATTCAAATTCTCCTGTGCCAAAAACAATATATTAAGTCCATACATCTGCTCTTTCTTGTTCTTAAAGGTTGAGAATGACAGTTTTCTTAGTGTGATTCTTGCTTTTGTGGTAACAGAAAAAAAAAAAAAAATAAATAAATAAATAAAATCTTATTTAAGTATCTGCTAGTTTTTAATGGAGGAAAACAAAATACATATATCTTTAACTATTAAATAGTAAGTTTGAAGGAAAATATTTGTTATTCCTGTTTAGCAATAAGTAGATAAGCATTGTTATTTGAGTAAATTTAAATTAACAAAATATACTATTTCTTCATAATTGTAACACTTGATCTATTTTTATTTTTTTTTTTAATTTTAATTTCCAGGAAAGCTAATTTAGAGATGTAAGTTAATGACTTGAGAGCTTTCCCTGTTTCTTCAAATTCTATGAGTTTTAATTTAACTTTATGAAAAGAAAATGTGTAAATATTTCATTTTTTGTATATAAATATTAAAAGTGAATAGATAAAAACTAGGGTTTGTTTTGTTTATTCCTATTTGTTTCAGTGACCAGATTAATATTATAAACATTGTCGAAAGCCCGCAACAACCTAGGGAAGTAGAATAGATCCAGTTGAGACAAGCCTTGCGCCAATGAAATGATTTATTACTTCCTTACAGGAATGAAAAAGATTGTGGATTTACAAGTATCACAATATCGACCTAAAATCAACTTAATTTTTTTTCATTGCTAAAATACTTCATCACAACTTAGTAAAAATACATAATACACAAAATCTCCATTGAATTTAACTTGAAAGTTTAATCAACACAAACACACAGAAAAATTTCAGTATTTAATGTATTAGGTTGGCCAAAAAGTTTGTTGTTTTTTTTGTTTTGTTTTTTTACATAAGTTGGCTCTAGCTTAGGTGTCTTTAATGTCATTCGACTCCATTTTGTTAGATTGTCTTGTGACAGCTGTCATATCAGCGTGCATTTAAAACAAAAACTTATCAAAATTGGTGAATTTTGTATCGCCAATTTAATATTGAAGATGGAAGAATAAGCATGCAAGACCACATTTTTCTTTGATGACCAGGCAAAAACTGTTACATCTTGGCTGGGAAGTTCTGATTCATCTGCCATATTCACCAGACTTACAAAATTCTCTTAATGGAAAAAAAATAAAACTCCCTGGAAGACACTATAGGCATCTGAAACATTTTTTTGCTCCAAAAGTTTTGGGAAGATGGAATTACGAAGTTGCCTGAAAGATGGCAGAAGGTAGTGGAACAAACTGTTGAAGACGATGTTCAATAAAATTATTGGTGACAATGAAAAAGTCTTATTTTTACTTAAAAGCCGAACGAACTTTTTAGCCAACCCAATATTTTTATTTATTTCTGGAATTGATCCTGGTTTAACCTGCCTTCTTCTCGATATTGTTTAATAGCTCTTAAATATTGAAGAATACCTATCAATCAAAGTAGGATACCAGGTGTTGTCTGCAATAAGTAAAATCTTTTTGCTGTGTTGTTGTTAATGATGATGATCTGCCAAATTTTACTTTATTTTCTGAAAGACTTTTAGCAGCAGTTTGGATTTCATTTTTAAATAAAATTCAAGTACCTTTTGTCAGATGCAAGATAGATCAAAAATATCAAACTTATTGAAAGCTAAGAGCCTGCCCTCGTCTGGCCATGAATTGGAGACTGAAAACTATTAATGAACTAATTCTTGAGAAGTCGCTTGTCAGTTTGACAATGGAACATTCTGAGTGAGAAGGATTATCTCTTTGCAATATATATTCAATACAATTGGTTTTGAATGGCTATGTAAAGCAATTTCATTTTACAATCATATTAAATTAGAGCTAAAATTAATTTAGATATGCTTTAACACTTTCAATTAAAGAATGCATTTCACTAGGAATGAACAAATTCTGATCCATTTACAAAAAAAAAAAAAATATATATATATATATACACTGTCTGGCCACTTTATTAGGTACACCTACCTAGTAGCGTGTTGGGCCTCCTTTAGCCCTCAAAACAGCCTGAATTCATTGAGGCATGGATTCCACAAGATGCTGAAAACGTTGTTGAGGTATTGTGTACCATGCAGACATGAATGTGTCACGCAGTTCCTGAAGATTTGATGGAGGTGTAGGCCTGGAGCGAACAGCCCGTTCCAACTCATCCCATAAATTTTCAATCAGGCTGAGATCCGGGTACTGAGGGGGCCACTGTAGCAAGGAAAAGTCATCGTCTTCTTCCTCAAACCATCCCATAGTGATGCGGGCTTTGTGCACCGGCGCATTATCCTGCTGGAAGTAGCCATCTGCATGAGGATAAACTGTTAACATGTACAATTGCAATTGGTCAGCTACGATGTTTAGGTATACTCTAGCATCCCGACGTGCCTCCAGAGGTATCAGTGGAACCTACATGTGCCAGGAAAACATCCCCGACATCATGACACTGCCCCCACCGGCTTGTTGTGAGACACGATGGGTCCAGACATTCATGCTCACAGCACGGGTGTACCTAATAAAGTGGCTGGACTGTGTGTGTCTATATATATATATATCCTGTAGGGATTCTTTGACCCTACTAGTAAATTTTATCATGTCGAGTTTTAAGTTAAATTTTTATCATTATAAAAATTTTAAACTCTTTGACACGATGAATTTTTTTCAACCAACCACAAAGACATTGGATCAATATATTTACTTCTTTGGAGCTTGCGCTGCAATAGTAAGAACAGTCTCCTTCGGGGCCTAACCACTACACAGACGAAGCACAACATCGCCCCCCTACACCATATTCTTTTGATGGTGCTCCACGATTGTTTCCAGCTCCCTCATACATTTCAAATTTGTGCACATATCCACTTACACTAGCCAATACCCATACTTTGAACCCCCAAGGTTTTGGTTTGTTTCTAATGTACTGTTTTAAGGATGATCGGCCCTTAAATGGAATCATCATCTCATCTACTGATAATGATTCCTCAATTTCACATGCATCACGAAACACCATGTTTAGATGATTGAGAACAGGACTAATTTTGTTAAGGCGGCTGTTGTTATCCGGAAGGTTGTTATTGTCAACAAAATGAAGATATCTGCTGATTTCTTCAAATCTATTCACTGTCATAGCATTGGCAATCATATCCATTCTTAGCGCTTTTGCACTTGACCAATACAAACGAATTCTTGGATATTTTATGAATGCCATCATAAGGCGAATTCCTAAAAACACCTTTAGTTCTGTCACAGTAAGTTGAAATGTCTCCTTTCCTTTCTGTGTGGCGTACAGCCTGCTTTGATAAACAATGTCACCTAGAAATGTTTCATTAAACACTTCTTCAAACAGTTCCACTGGGGACTCGCCTTTCAGCAAGACCTTCTTTGGTTTCCTGTAAATGGTGGTGCTTTTCCTTTCAAGCTGTTGTCAACTCCTACTTTCCAACGTATTTTCTTTCTGCCATCATTGTCATCTGCAGCAGTGTCACTATCAATTTCAGAATCAGAATCTAGATCATTGATAGGATCCAATTCATTTTCAAATGAACTGTCACTATCTTCTGAATCGCTCGGGAAATCAGCAACATATGTATTTCGGGAAGTCATCCTGCGTTGTCTCCCATAGAAACTAACTGTAGGAATAGCAACATTGCTTGAACTTGGAGTACTGCCATCATTTTCACTAAAAAAAATATAATTTAAATTTTGCATCAGCTTTTATGTTATACAGAATTAGCTATACAAGTATTTTGACTGCGACTCTAATTTCTCATGCTTACTATCTGGCTTACTAAAATGAGTCGGTTGAGGTGATATTTAGAAACTTATAAAGCCACTTGAGGGAATGTGTGAATGTTCCTATCAATCTTTACTCTGTAAAACAATCAATAAATCAACCTCTTTCAAGATATTTTCTTACAATCAGGTATATTTTAAATAAATTTATCTTAGTAGTAATGGGACGAAACTTAGCTTCTGTACTTTTACGCATTTTTTTTTGTAAACCTCAGTTCCGATTTTCCCTATCATTATTTTATAATAATTAATAGTTTTATTTGTCGTATTTGATTTCAAGAACAACTTGAATTAACATCACTTTAGCTTGTATAAATGTTTATATGTAATAATATGAAGAAAAAGAAATTGAACAAAATACACGAAAATAATGTGTAAATTAACTTTCGAATATCCTCGGAAGATTGGAAAACCAATTGGTCAGAAATAAAATAAAATAAAAAAAAAAAACGGAAAAATTAATTATTTGCTTTAGCTTTATAATTTCTAGCTTTATAACCAAAATATAGCGATGCAATGACGTGGATGCACAGCCCATGCACGCCGGAGTCGACGCCCCTACTTACAATAACAAACACCATATCCTCTAATGCATATAAGCCTCCTACGAGGCAGCAACTAAAAATAACTCATATTCGTAACCGAATTCACATTTTGAGAAATCCTTTACATCTATGTGATCTCTAAACTACCAAAAACACGTTTAAATTTTTAGAAAGTATTGTAACAACGTGAAATTAGTCATACTAAAGGTAAATTTGCAACATTTTAACGAACAACAACTTACCAAGCCGCCATTGACTTTAAAACTATTCCCGCTCAACAAACCACTGCTGCCTCCTAGTGACACTCTAGTGAGTTAGATCTGCCCTCGTACGAGGCATGCATACTCGAGAGGTAAAAATCTGTTTATTTGAAGAGAAGCTATGATTTTTTAAAGTTAGCTCCTCATACGAGGGGTGTATACATGAAAGGGTTAATTTACCATTTAGTAAGACTCAATTCGATGACAGCAATTTTACGTAAATTTCATATCTGAAAAAAAAAAATCTAAATCTTCTTATTTAAGAAATTCTTATTTAATCTTAATTAAGTTCATCCATAATTTTAAAAAAAATACAAAAAAGAACTCATCAAACAAATTTGAACTTAGAAATTGTTATTTCTATCTCTAAATGATTATTATAAAATATTCTCCATTTGTATAATAGTTGTAATAATAACAAAGATATTTGTTTACAAGTAGGTTGGGAGTATTTTGTTTAAAATAACTGTTTATTTCCATTATTGGCAAAACAAAGTCTTTGAATAATTGCGTATCATTAACGATTGCTCAATTATTACAAGGAATCTTTAATAATAACGTGATATCTTCGCAATATGCACATGATATTTGATTTCAATTGTTTTCTAACAAAGACTGTACAACATCATCATCTAGAACATCAGAGGAGAAGCTGAAACGAAGCTGTAATGAACTCATCACTTCAAATTAGAAAATTGGACAGCTTCTCAGCTCCAACTAAATTTAAAGTGGTAAATTTCAGCTTCATATCGTTTTATATGGAATTACAGCGTCTAAATTCAAGCATCTATTGGAATTATAACGTCTAAATTCACCAAGAACAAGAGGTAAAAATAGAGTTAATTTCATTTAGTAGCAGCAGCTTTTATTATTTAACTTTTGTATTTTTTTTATTTGCTAAAACATAAATAAATTTAAAATTAAGAAATAGAGCAGAAATGAAGAAACATAACTTTTTGAAAATGTTTTCGAACGCCATAGCTTAGAAAATGAACAATTCGTGGATTTTACATGGTTTAAGACTTGCAACGGGGAAAAATTATTAAACTAATAGTGAAGGAATATTATTTAATTCTCAGAAAAGCTCGAATAATGTGAATATTGTTTTTTATAGTCTACGGATGTTAGAGAAGAATTGAATTGTTTTCTTTTTCTTTCTGCAAAAGTTTCTTTATGGAATGTAATAAAAAAACATTAGAATTATTTTCCATTTGTAAATTACAAGGTCAGATTTATAATTATAATTGATATTATTACTTTATTTGTAGTTAAACACAAATTTGTTTATAGTATTATTTTTAGGGTCCGTTACTAAGAGCTATTGCCCTAACGAACATACTGGAACATATTCGAAAAGTGTTTCTATTTGCTATTTTTAAGTGTTCATCCGTTATAAATACTCCACTGTTGTACTAATATTCACGTACTTAAAAAATTTTTAAAAAAATCTTAAAATAGAATTCCCGCTTTAAGCCTACGTAGTACAATTGTAGATTGAACCTCTACTTTCTACTTAATCAAAATTCCTTTGCATTTTTAATGTTCTTATAAGAATTATAACTTAGAACTTACCTTTAAAAACTTCTTTACGTTCCATTTGCAGTGAAAATATAGTATTAAAATATTAGCGTTATCTATTACAAACTCAGGAATCGAACTATTTCTGTTTATTTCATATATTAATGTTATTTAATGCAGAGACGAAGGCGCAAAAAAAAAGAATGTAATCATTTAATATTTCGATTTACGAGGATGGAATAATGTTACTTTCATATCAAAGGTAAAATCCTTATTTCATAAAAGAATTAATTATCCGCAGGGTTATTGATACATTCATAAATGGATGTTGATGTTGATACCAACCACAAAGAAACTTCAAATTTTGACATTTATAACTTTTAAAATAAAATTGCGCTAGACTACTTCTGTTGCAGTTTTGTGCGACATTAAAATGTTAATCATAGTCTTTCAGTGTTAATCATAGTCTTTAAACTTTTAATTCGTAAATTTAATTCGAAAATTTTAATTTAGGACAAAATGACATCTCTGGCGGATGATGGTACCTACCAAGATGACTGTGATGAAGCAAGTGATGAAGCTGTAGAAGAGGTTGATGAGCCGATGGAGGTCGGTATTCCAAGTCGTTCTGGTCCTAAACCTCTTCCCAAGATTAACATTCGCCGTTCCACAGCGAAGCTATGCACACCGCGTTCCACAGCAAAGCTATTCACTGCGCGTTCCAAAGCAAAGAAACAAGTGGCCGAAGCACGTCCAACTTGTGTTCCTGGAAGGAGGGCATCACTTAACCCCCCCAAAAGAGGAAGTCTTGTTCCCAATCAACGCGCTCCTACAGTGGCAAAGCCTCAGAAGAGTAAGAGTATCCATTCAGATGTTAGGGCCTCTACCCTTCCACCGAAGCCTGGTCATCGAGTTGCTGTTGCCGGGAAGAAGTTGCAGAAGTCAACGTAGACCTGAATTTCCCAAGGAGAATAGGATATTACTTAAAGTAACTATCCTCACTAAAGTATAACTTACATATCTCCCACAACATAAAAAAACAAAGTAATTGAGTTTTATACAAGTCCCTAAATTTAATCATGTAGAATAGAAGTGATGAGTTTATTATAATTAAACAATTGTCTTTATATTATAATCTTTAAATTAAGAAACAAAATTAAAAAAAAAATATGGAGTATTTACACCATTCCGATGTTCCAATAGCTAGCCTGTCCACATAAGCTAAACATAAATACATTGACATTTCAAGATATCTTCTGTGACCTGTGAGATCATCAGATCGTTCTGCGATTGAACATGTCTGGCACCTAATTGGATTGCAATACCGATGAGTGTTGACCATCTTAAATTAGAAGTCATTTAAAGATAAGATTTTCTTTTTCAAAATTTGAAAACGGCTTTGTTATGCGGAAGCTGTTTTAGAAAAAAAAAGTTGTGACTGAACATAATGGAAAGAGCGCTTAGTAAAGTGTGGAAAAGACACGCCATATGAATTAATGACGATAAAATCTGACATCTCTTCCATTGAATACCAGAGCTTGAATTCAAAAAAGGATCAGACACGATATTAATTTTCAAAATTGCACAAATATTCTACATAAATAAAAGTAGTTATAATAATTTGTAACATTAAATAATTTATTCCGGTTATCAATTTGTGTATAATCTAGTACAGTTCGGAAAGTAGTCTTATGTATTATCATAATAAAAATTTAAAAATCTTCAATTCGTACTTTCTGAGTAAATTTGTCGTAATTGTATCCATTGATATTTATGACTTCCATTCTACTTGACTTTTATTCGTTATTTACGTTTTCATTTATTTTAGAAAATTCAAAATAACGTAAGTTTAAATCTTAAAAGATCTTTTTTCTTGGTAAATGTTGATTAATGTTGATTATTGTGATGACAACAAGCGTCTTCTTACATATAAATTAAAACTATCCATTAATGAAACGTGTTTGCTAACAGTGAAAATATCAGTGAAAATAATGTCAATCCGGAAAATTGTGATTGATTTGTAACTCAGTACCTAAACAAAAAGCAGTAAAAATGACAACTTATCAGACACACATAACATATTACTTCTAAAATCAGTTTCTTGATGCTATAACGAAAAGTAATGCCATGTTGATCCTGCTTCACACACCAACGGATAAAAAGACTACAAGTTTGCTT
>JAFIDM010009631.1:146309510-146329672 GCA_023159025.1 Thereuonema tuberculata | reverse complement strand
ATACGCACATTGTAACACATTTAAACAAAACGACCCCCCCCCCCCCGCGAAAAAAAAAATATTTCTGAGAAATAAATATTAAATGTTTACCATGTAACACTAGTAACTTTTTAAACATTTGGTTAATGGAAGAATAAAAAATTTGGAAAGATGCAAAAGGATTGAGTATACACCGACACTAAATCGTTTCAAATTATGACACGAATATGCAGCAGTATTATGGCGATTCCTGCCGCTTTATAAATTTTTTTTTTTCCTTTCATTCTTATAACCTTCCGGGAAAATTACTTAAAGAAAACAACAGCGGGTGGGGATAGAAATCGGAAGATCCTCAGGCTTGACTATTAGCAATTTTGTAGAGGAATACGAAAAAGCAGCGCCGCGCCGTAACTAGCCACCGCCGTGGGCGCCAATTAAAAACGGAAGCAAAAAACGAATATATTTTTGAATAATAAAATCAATAAAAAATATAATATCAATTAATAAATAACAAAATAAAAACTTGAAAATAAAAATGAAAATAGTAAAAAAACGAACGAAATTCGACAAAAACTGACTTTTAGGGACTTTAGAGTAAAAAAGGGACCTGTTGCGAGGCCTGTGTTTAGTATCATTAAAATTTGAAAATTTTAATTTCTAGATTTTAATTTAATGATAATTTACATCTATTGTAAAAACTCAAGTAATTTAATTAAAGAAAGCAAAATTTTAATAAAGAGAAACTCAAATTACACAGTTTTAAACACTTTGTGTTATATTCACATACATTTTAAGGCAGGAGAGGGGGGAAAATTCCAGAAATTTTCGTAAATTTCCCTGATTTTTCCCGGTTTTCCCTGGCAGTTTTCAAATTCCCTGACAATTCCCGGTTTCCAGGTTGAGTGGCCACCCTGTGTAATGTACCAGGATTGGACCTTTACAGTCCCAGAAGAGCGTGAGCATCATGGCTCCGTGCCAGCTGACGGAGTTGTGCAGAATGTTTTTGGTTTCGGCGATGATGAATGTCACCATTCCTTGCTTGCTCACTTAGTCTCTGGCTGTTAATACTGGACCCAGCATTCTTCACCAATGATGATACATTGTAAAAAGATCATCCCCATCAACTTCATAACGTCGCAATAGCGTTTCACAAGCATCCACGCAAAGTTCTATGATTTAGAGGCAAGTTGTCTTGGTACCTACCTAGATAAGACTTTAGCACCATTCATGATATGTTGTACTTTAGCATATCATGAATGATTTGGTACTCCAAACCATGACTAATGAACACTATTTCAACCATCTCGTTGATTGTTATCCGCAGATTTTCCCATACCAATCATTCTACTGCAGCGATAATGCCAGCCGTAGTCGCAGTGTGACGCCGGCCAGAGCGAGCTGCATGAGTCTTACTTGACACCCCACTTTTAAACTTCCTGCAGTGACAAACAACTATCCCCATACTGTCTTTGCATCTGTTATGAATGTATGCCAGTTTTTCAGCCTTACTGCCCAAAAACTGAATAACCACATGCTGCTCCTCTTTGGAGCATCTTCTAACTGCGCGGCCTTCTTGGCTTTGGCTTGCTGACGTCATAGTCGGTGCATAGGCCAAAGTATCTGCGCCCGCAGGTTCCTCAAGTGGCAAGTCATACCATATCTATATGAAAATCCTCTACTATGAGATTTTACATTTTTATGGCCATATTAAGGTTACTTTTTGACTCACCCTCATAATATAATAGCAGGGGTGGCTAAACCACGGCTCATAAGCCACATGCGGATCTTTGACATCAAATGGGCAGCCTGCAGAAATATTGTGACTGAGCTCCTTTTTTCAATCACAATTAATATAAAAGATAAATAAAATTTTTAAGCTTTATAATTATTGACGTATAACAGACATCCTAATTTTAAGGAGGAAGTTTGAGTAAAAAAAAACTTCAAATTCAAAATAAAAGTAATATATGCGTATAATATGCAGATAGAATCTAAATTTTAGGAAAAATGTGTGTTATATGTGGATAAATATGATATTTACCAAATATAAACTGAGAATTCACTGGATTTAAATTTAAGTTTAAATATATTTACTCATCATGAACATTAAGAATTTAAATCCAATTATAATGCTTGATTTGAGAGAGGGATTAAAAAAAATTTAGGATCACCAAGGATTACGGAGCAATTGTTAATAAAACGTGCCTGTAACATTTGTCCAGGTCTTGCAGCTCTCAAACATCTGAAGTTTATCATATGTGGCTCTTACAATAAGCAAGTGTGGCCACCCCTGGCTATAGCCTAATTAAATGTGCTTATTTTGGAATCTTAATTCAACATTAGATCCTGTGTGACATCATATGATCTATGGCAGCATTTCCCAACCAGTGGGTCGCGACTTGATCCTAAAACTATCAGAAACCATCGAATAAACCATGATAAAAGATCAGAAAAATCGAAAATCGATCATATATAAGGAAGGGATACGATACAAATATGGTTTTATTCTATATTCTTCTATTCCTACATATGTGGAGATATTCCGATAAGGAAAGGTGGGTCGCCAGCTGAAAAAGGTTGGGAACCGCTGATCTACGGTAAACTTCAATCTTTTTTTTTTTCTTTTCATTTCTCAAGTTATTTCAGAATTAAGATTATTATAACAAGGAGTGAGATCAACTTGTTTACCAAATGGCATCCTGGAATAGCTGTTTCTTGCTCTTTGATAATCATCAGTAAACAATGAGGTGTCAGTACTGAGGCTAATAGGAATAATCATCGGAAGTGCATTGGTGGCTCAAAATAAAATTATTGTTCATTTTTTAATACCACTGCATTTCCGACGATTAAGATTATTATATTTCACTGCAAGTTTTGCTATAAAAGTTTTTATTTAAAAAAATGAAAATCAGTACAAATAACTTAAATTTTGGTTTAAAAAAAATGTTTTCCACATGCTAATTATACATATTCAAACTTTATGTAGAATATAGTGTTGTTCTGTTTAAAGAATTCATTCTAGGTGATCTGGAAGGCGTTGAATGACCAGGTAAGTTGTCAGACCATAGACGAGTATGACCTGGTGATGCAATTTCAGACAAGGAGAATTCTATAAAAGAAAAATGACATTAATATTACGGCCACTATTCTTATTTTGAAAGTTTTGTTTTAATGGAATAAATAACAAAAAATCAAGGTAAGGCAAATTTATACCTGGACGAATAAAATAATTTCTTGTTGCTTGAGGGGATAAAAATGGAGATAAATTTCCTGAATGTGATGCCATACCTCTTTGGCCAAACAGAGCCCAATAACCTAAAAACAATATTAAATCAAAACTATCAACTTTTTTGTATTAATTTACTGAAAATGGTAGATTTGTGGACATTTCAGGTTTTGTTGTTGTCCTGCTTGGACTGCAATGAAATTCCACAAAATTCTGCCATTTCCTATGCAAATAGGAAAACAGAACTAACAATTTCACGAGAGAAAGAGAGAATGACTATATTTACTCTAATTTAAATTACAATCAATGAAACCCAAACACAAACATGTGGTCAAACTGCAGAAGATTTTGTTATTTCCTTTGCAAATATAATTAGGTCCTTTTTAAAAGACATACATTTTGCTGAAATGCTGAGTAACAATAAAAAGGCAACATACAATACTTCTCCAGCTGATAGCAAGTAAATTTCTTAAGTAGATTTCACAAATGCACATTAAGTAGTGGAGAAAATGCAGTCATATTATGAAGAAAGAAAAAAAATAAGAAAGGGACGGGGTTGCAATATAATCTTTATATATTCTTTTAATTCTCATCTTGAGTTTATCCATGAAAATTTTAAGCAATGACCATGAAGAAACTTTCATTAAATCATCTATCAAGACAAATATTAGACTGCAGCAGTTAGATTATTATCAAAGAAGCTACAGAAGTGGCAAGTAAAGAAGCATAATTTTCAAAAGGCTGAGGTCTTAACTGCAAAAAAAAAATAATTATGAATTAGCCTATCACTTCTAACATTTTATATAAGCTACTTTTCTGCTTTAATCATCCGAATTAATACAGAATTAATACTATTCTGTATTACTATGTTTGCATGTTAGCTGTTCTGCATTATAATATTTGATCATCAATCGAGACGTTCTACTATATGTGTTCAACAATGTCTTATTCATCATTTCCGTAAGGGTCACATGACACTTGAGCTTCCATTGTAACTGAACCAAATATTTTTTTTATGCCATTTTATAAATAAATTAAACAAATAGTAAAGCTACGCTAACACCATCCAACCAGTTGGTCAAATTCAAGTTGGCCGACTTTGTCAGATGTGAACACCATCCAACTGGTAACTCAAGTCAGGCGAACATTCAATTCCGGACAATGTAGATTTCACATACCTCACGTGTGACATCGAGTAGAATGTGGTTATGTTTTCCCAAACCTAATATACGATGCATTGATTTTCAACATATGATAAAAATTTTTGCAAATTTAATAGCCAGTATGGAATCGAAGTTGATTGAAATACACTCATTAACAAAAAAAAGGACGCACCTAGAAGGAGTTGTCCGAAGGAGACAAAAATTGGTGGAGAGGAAGGTTATGTACAGAATAGAATAATGATTAAAATTTCAGACAAATTGAATGATTTATTTCAGAGTTACAGAGTTACAAAGTAACAAGCTCAATAAGGTGTTAACCCACCTCTACCCTGAATGCAAGCTGCCACAAGACGTGGTATAGAGTGATAAAGCTCCATCATGATTTCCTGCGGTATTTCTTGCCAAATTTGCTCCAATTGTCGGGCTAGGTCATCCACATTCCCTGGTGGATGCAGTCGCCTTCCCATCATATCCCAGACATGCTCGATTGGAGAGAGATCTGGAGAGCTAGCTGGCCAAGGAAGTGTTTCACAAGCTGCAAGACAGGTCATAGCAACACGTGCCGTATGTGGTCTGGCATTATCTTGCTGAAAATTAAGGCCAGTGTATTGCAAAAGGAAGGGTAGCAAAACAGGTCTCAGAATGTTGTCGACGTACTGCTGTCCTGTAAGTGTACCGCTTATGACAACCAAAGGGGTCCGGCTATCAAGGGAAATGGCACCCCAGACCATAACTCCTGGTTGAGGGCCTGTGTGGCATGCAATAGTGAAAGCAGGATCGGCACGCTGTCCGGGCGTCTCCAGACACGCCTGCGACGATCGTCAGGACACAGTTGGAAGTGGGATTCGTCGCTAAACACTATACGTCCCCAATCAGCATCGCTCCAACCGGATCGAGCCAAGCACCACTGTAATCTGGTCCGACGGTGTGCAGACGTGAGTGGCAGGTGGTGTAGCGGTCGGTACGAGCATAGATGTCGCTCTCTCAGCCGTCTGTGAATGGTCATGGTGGACACTCGTGTGCGGGTCGCACGTCTAATGGTTGATAACGATGATTCAAGCGCTGTGACAGCTGATCTGACAATCACTCTATCCTCCCGCTCTGCTGTGGCCCTAGGTCGACCGCTATCTTCATGACGCTGAAATCTGCCATTGTCCACCCATTCCTGCCAGCATCATCTAATCGCCACATCACTTCGACCCATATGACGAGCGATTCTCCGATTTGCCCAACCTGCCTCTTTCAATCCAATGATACGACCTCTTTCAAACTCTGACAGTTGCACGTAATGAGCTCGAATCCTGCGGCGAGGAATTTTTCACCATCAGATTGAGAATCGCTTCTTATATATACCTGCTGAGTGCGCAGTTCCGATGCACTGTAGCTCTCACTATGCATTCATTGGACACCAAAGTTTAATCATTTGCATGGGCGGTCCCAATGTCTTTGCATACGAAATTTCATTACAATCGGACAGCTCCTTCTAGGCGTGTCGTTTTTTTTTGGTAATGAGTGTATTTCGATGCAGGAGGAACGAACGACCAACAATCAATAACAATCCATGTTTCCCTGACAACAATGACATCACATCTTTCCCTATTACGTCGCCACTGCTGCACTAATGAGCAAGCAGCTTCCCACAATTCCATGCGTTTCTCGCCACCAATGTTTAAAATCTGAAAATATCGAGGTTTTCAAAAATCTCTGCTAAATTCTGCCGCATAAACTTAATGCATTTCACTATAAACTTTATTTCGGTGTGACGGAAAATTGCAATACTCTGATATTTATTGTGTAATCGCTCGCCGTCGAATTGAAGCGGGTAGAAAATATACGACGCCATGTCTTAAAATGGGCGTGACGTCACGACTGATGCGTTCCAAACGCTGCACTGTGATTGGGTAATTTCCCACCAATTCACAGAGTAGGTCACACACCAGCAACTCGAGTTGCCCAACTAAAATTGGTGAAAAATCGCTCCCAACTGTGCTGAAAGCTGGCTCTACCAACTCTCCAACTAGTTAGATGGTGTTCACGGGGCATAAGAAATATGAAATTGTGTGATGCTTTCATGATATTTTTGGCTAAGAATCTATGATTTTGATCATAACATGGGAGGCAAAGCCTGTTACTGCATTTGGTACCTGGGCCCTGAATTTGATGTGTGTGTGTGTGTGTGTGTGTGTGGGGAGGGGGGTGATGACTTTTTAATAAGAAATAAAGAAATATTAAGCTTGAAGTCCATATTAACCAAACATTTAAAATCCAATAGCAGACATTTTTTTATAAACACACATTTCTAACGAAAGTGACTACATTTTTAAAGAAAATTCAGTTGTCCAATAGGCAATGTTATATACATTGTTTTTTCAAGATACAAAAAAGCAATTTTTTTCATTGGATTTTTAATAACACATTTCAAGCACATTTATAATTAAGCTTTG
Source organism: Thereuonema tuberculata (assembly GCA_023159025.1). Lineage (NCBI taxonomy): Eukaryota > Metazoa > Arthropoda > Chilopoda > Scutigeromorpha > Scutigeridae > Thereuonema > Thereuonema tuberculata. The sequence continues at coordinate 146,322,860 of JAFIDM010009631.1, read as the reverse complement.
GTGAAAGCTTGTAACAGTGACTACAAGATGCATTTTCAAACCTATGTTGATTGTATAGTTTTGTATTGATTTGTTTTTGTCGAACCTGTCACTGACAGTCTTTAACATACACCCTGTATACTTTTATATTATATATACAGGGTGGTCCAAACGTTGACGTCCAAAAATTTTTTTTAGATTCCTGACATCTGGGGGTACAAGGAAATACCCCATGTGTGTAATGGTTTTTTTTGTAGTTTTCGAGTTATGAGTACTTTTGTATATTTTGTGAATTTTCGATGGAACCACCGTCAAACTGATGTATGTTGCAAAATATGGAATATGTTATGAATGTTTTCGTCGCAGCATACTCCGCATAATGTGTACTGTCACATAGAAAATACCCAGCGTCCTACCAATAAGGGAAGGTTTACAAATTTCAATCGAAACTGAGAAATGTAGGGTAGAGTGAAACAGAGTGCAATTTTGAACATCAAAAAAAAAATTAAAAACAACGTTCCATGACATCGAAGGCAATTTGAAAAACTTCGCGGAACCCTAAGCTTCCTAGATCATAAAAAAAAAACTTGTGCTAAATAGGCATTTTGTAGCCTAAATCAGCCTTCAAATGTACAAAGGTGAAACTGTCCCGAGGTGGTATTATTGGTACACGTGCCATCCACAAGATTATGAAGCAAGGAAATTGCTCAGTTACCAAAATAAACATTACCAAATGTACGTAGATTGAGAAAAGAATGATAAAACGTATAATTTATGTTATGATATGATACCGTTATTATCGATAACTAATAATTATGGTGTGTAATTCAAGGAGCAGTATTCCTAAGTACGAAAACAAATACAAATGTTAGACGAAACGGTATTTTACAATAAATGTTCGAAATGTCCCCCTCCCGCTTCAATACATAGTCGACAACGCCTTACAAAGTTTTGTTGCAAACGTCGAAAAGCACCTGCATTTGCTCTGATTCGTATTTCGGCCTGCCGTAATTGTTCTCGCAGCTCTGCTTCAGTGTCGGTTTCGCGCGCATACAACATCTCTTTGTAATATCCCCAAAGGAAAAAATCAATCGGGTTGAAATCTGGTGAATAATAGGCATAGTGTTCATTAATACATACAATACGCTGATGGCCGGACGAGTTCCTGGCCGTAGGAAAACTCAGGAAGGAGAAGCCAGAGAAGATCCAGATGTTCGGGATGAAGTCTTGGAACATGTGGAAAGCGATCCCAGTAGCACCAGAGCAATCACCAGAAAGACTGCAGTACCCCGAACCTCAGTTATAAGGATACTGAAGTCAGGTGGGTTACTTGGATGTTGTATGTACATTCCTATTTACGCCATCATATCAATGCGTGTTGCATGCCAGATGAACGGTAAGCGATCGATTAATTTTAATATTACATCTGACGAGCATAAACCATTATTTCTTGAAACTGAAAAAGCCTGTATCTCAGCGAGGCCTTGCATTACAATTTTTATTTTTTTGTGTTTTTTCAGAAGGATACCATGCATTTCATATGCAACGCTTGCAGCAACTACAACCTGTAGATTATGCAAGACGAGTGAATTTCTGTAAAACAATGTTGCACAAAACTGCGCTGGATCCTGATTTTTTCAATACCATCCTGTGGACAGACGAATCGCGATTTGACAGAACCGGAGTCTTTAATATGCACAATTCTCACAGTTGGGCCGTTGAAAAAAAACAAAAACATGGTAAGGTCAGTTAATTTTCAAACACGCTACAGTATCAATTTGTGGTCGGGAATTGTCAACGGGGAACTTATAGGACCTTTCGAATTGCCTACTAGGTTAAACGGAGCCCAATATTTAGCCTTTCTACAAAATAACTTACATGACTTATTGGAAGATGTCAACTTAGTCATACGACGGAACATGCTTTTTCAAAATGATGGTCCTCCTTGCCGTTATGCCAGAGGGGTACGACAGCACCTTAAACAAACATTCCCAGGACGATGGATTGGGCGTGGCGGTTCCTTGGCCTGCACGTTCACCAGATTTCAACCCAATTGATTTTTTCCTTTGGGGATATTACAAAGAGATGATGTATGCGCGTGAAACCGACACTGAAGCAGAGCTGCGAGAACAATTACGGCAGGCCGAAATACGAATCAGAGCAAATGCAGGTGCTTTTCGACGTTTGCAGCAAAACTTTGTAAGGCGTTGTCGACTATGTATTGAAGCGGGAGGGGGACATTTCGAACATTTATTGTAAAATATCGTTTCGTCTAACATTTGTATTTGCTTTTGTACGTAGGAATACTGCTCCTTGAATTACACACCATAATTATTAGTTATCGATAATAACGGTATCATATCATAACATAAATTATACGTTTTATCATTCTTTCCTCAATCTACGTACATTTGGTAATGTTTATTTTGGTAACTGAGCAATTTCCTTGCTTCATAATCTTGTGGATGGCACGTGTACCAATAATACCACCTCGGGACAGTTTCACCTTGATACATTTGAAGGCTGATTTAGGCTACAACTTGCCTATTAAGCCCAAGTTTTTTTTCATGATCTAGGAAGCTTAGGGTTCCGCGAAGTTTTTCAAATTGCCTTCGATGTCATGGAACGTTGTTTTTAATTTTTTTTTTGATGTTCAAAATTGCACTCTGTTTCACTTTACCCTACATTTCTCAGTTTCGATTGAAATTTGTAAACCTTCCCTTATTGGTAGGACGCTGGGTATTTTCTATGTGACAGTACACATTATGCGGAGTATGCTACGACAAAAACATTCACAAAATTTTCCATATTTTGCAATATACATCAGTTTGACGGTGGTTCCAGCGAAAATTCAGAAAATATACAAAAGTACTCATAACTCGAAAACTACAAAAAAAACCATTACACACATGGGGTATTTCCTTGTACCCCCAGATGTCAGGAATCTAAAAAAAATTTTTGGACGTCAACGTTTGGACCACCCTGTATATAAACACACAATTCTCTTTAAGCAATGAAAAACAATATAATTATTACTTTCTGGATTTCTATATCAAAGAATGACCTTACCTAATAATAAGGCAATCCCAGATCCTACAATAGATAATATGGTAATAAGCCAACCATGATATTGGTCAGCAGACAATGAGAAGACACTAGTCCAACCAGTTGGTGTATGAGATATACAATGGCCTGAATGTGGATAGAAGGATAAAAAAAAGACACATTCAATTAAATACAAGTAAAAGAAAAAAATATACTTCATATATAAGCAAGAGACCTTAGAAAAGAATGTCATCAACAAATTATTACCCTGTAAGAAATAAATTTAAAAATCCAAAAAAAAAAAAACAACCCAACACTTTATTCTTATTAATGTTAACAAAGGATGTTTAATTAAATTGAAGAGTTAATATTCACTTCAGAGTCAATACACTACTCTTTAAAATTTCCACACTTCCAATCTTGGACCTAAAATCATTTTCATTTAAGCTCCTAAGATCTCCTCCATTTCAAGACTGGATTGACATTTTGTTTCTGAATCATTACTAATTAACCCTTAGTAATCTAAGTAATTTAATATTTTATTCTCTTTTAACAAAATGATGCAATTTTTTTCTAAATTTCATTGGGTTAGAAGTTGTTTACCAGGCCTGTAAATATGAAACCGGAATTTGCTCATAGATGGCCCTAGCTGTCACTGTAGTTACCAGCAAACCGCATCATTGGCGCCATTGTCTTGTTGACATCTGACAATTGATTTTCAACTTACAGCGATACAAGTTTCATACAAGAGCATAGTTTGTAATAGCCTTGAACATGTTGAATTTTGTGCCTGGAAACTACGATTTGCGGACAGCATTGATTTTATGTTACCATTTGACAAAAACTGCTGCAGAATCGCATCGAATGCTTGTCAAAGCTTACGGTGAACATGCTCTTAGTAAATCACAGTGCTTTGAGTGGTTTAAAAAATTCAAAAGTGGCGATTTTGACGTGAGAAACAAAGGACGTGGAAGACCACTGAAAAAGTTTGAAGACAGCGAATTGCAAGCATTGTTGAATGAGGATGATGCTCAAACGCAACAACAACTCACGGATCAATTAAATGTGACACGAGAAGCCATCTCCATACGTTTGAAAGCCATGGGAAAGATCCAGAAGATGGAAAAATGGGTTCCACATGAACTGAATGAAAGACAGCAGGAAAATCAAAAAACCATTTGCAAAATGCTGGTCGCCAGGTACAAAAGAAAGTAATTACTCCATCGAATTGTGACCTTCATTGAATTGGATATATTTTGAGAATCGTAAGCGTAAAAGATCATGGGTTGATCCAGGCGAACCATCGACATCGACTGCAAGGCCAAAAATTGCTATGGACGGAAGACAATGCTCTGTGTTTGGTGGGATCAGAAGAATGTGATCTACACCCATTACCAAAAAAAGTGACGCACCTAGAAGGAGTTGTACGATTGTAATGAAATTTCGTATGCAAAGACATTGGGACCGCCCATGCAAATGATTAAACTTTGGTGTCCAATGAATGCATAGCGAGAGCTACAGCGCATCGGAACTGCGCACTCAGCAGGTGTATATAAGAAGCGATTCTCAATCTGATGGTCAAAATTTCTGTTGCATTGCGAGTTAGAATATCTTTCAACGACTGAAAAAATGCCTCACCGCAGGATTCGAGCTCATTACGTGCAACTGTCAGAGTTTGAAAGAGGTCATATCATTGGATTGAAAGAGCAGGTTGGGCAAATCGGAGAATCGCTCTTCATAAGGGTCGAAGTGATGCGGCGATTAGAAGGTGCTGGCAGGAATGGGTGGACAATGGCAGATTTCAGCGTCATGAAGATAGCGGTCGACCTAGGGCCACAGCAGAGCGGGAGGATAGAGTGATTGTCAGATCAGCTGTCACAGCGCTTGAATCATCATTATCAACCATCAGACGTGCGACCCGCACACGAGTGTCCACCATGACCATTCACAGATGGCTGAGAGAGCAACATCTACGCTCGTAACCGACCGCTACGCCACCTGCCACTCATGTCTGCACACTGTCGGGATTATTACTATACAAGATGGCCCAATTTGATTGCTGACAACCGGTATCAAGCGCGAACACAGAGTTTTTCCTGAACCAATATTGCCCTGAATATGTATAGTTATGGCGCTTCTCATTAGGGAGAGCTAAAGAGAGAGCGTGTTTTCGTACAGAATTGCTATAGTAATAAACGCCGTCCCTCTGTAGAAATCAATTACGATTCTTTCATTATCAATTGACAAAATGTTGTTGTTGGAATTATCTGTTTTGGGCCGACCCATTTTGCTGATTTTAAGCCTTGTTTCTCAAAGAAAATGGCCGGCGTGAGTGACTGAATTTCCGATGTTCAAAGTCCTGCCTCCTTCGACCTCAGCATTGTCACGTGATTTCATCCGTTCATTTGATTCGCTTTCGTACCAGCAATATTTTGCGACAACTAAAATTGGGGCAATATTGTTCCTTTGGTACCGACAATAAAATTGGGGCAATATTGTTCAGTTTGGAGCAATCAAATTGGGGCAAACGGTTGCCAGCAATCAAATTGGGCATGATTGTCCCAAAATATCGCCTCATGTTCGCCCAGTATAATGTTACTATTTATTTGCATCGATGGGACACGCACTTGCTGAGCAGCGCTTCACTTCTTACGAAAATGGCTCAATGAATGGTTTGCCTCAAAAGAGCAACAGTTTTTTTGGTGTGGCATCCACAAATTGTCAGACAGGTGGGAAAAATGTATAGCTAGCGATGGGCAATACTTAAAATAAAATATTTTTTTATCATTTTCATACAATTAACGTGTATTTTCTATACAAAAATTCCGGTTTCATATTTACAGACCTGGTAACTGTACTCTGTTCACTTTTAAAATAATGAAAGTACATTATGTGTTTATTATTCAAAATATAAAGTATGTTTATTGCAATGATTGTATTGTTGGTTTAATATATTTAATGGGGCAATTAAGCATTTCTGTCAGATATAATACAAATTTTGAATAGTGCAGGAAAAAAAATATATTAAACATGATACAGAAATCCCTGCAAATGAGAATATTTTGGATTTCGTTTCTGAAGTTTTGCACACTGCAACAATTGATAACTGACAGGTTGTGAACTTAAGTTCTCATCATCATTGACAATATAATGAAATAGAAATGTGTGCTTTATCTAACGTGTGTATAGCAGCAAGGCATTAAGTGATAGGGAAATCAATACATAAACCACATTAAGATAATTTACAGTATTCTGTTTAACAGGAAAATCTTCAAAGTTCATCCTCACATCACAAAACTAAATAACTGAGTCTGATATCAAATTTATCCCATTGAAACACACTAGTGTAACATTTGACAAAGTACCATTTGCCTGGTGTGTGTGTGTCTGTGAGTGAGATTCTGATTTATGTCTTATTAAGATTCCATTATTTACTAATTGTAAATATTCTCAATTTACTACTTTGAATATCTCATGACCTATTGTCAGCGAAATTCAGCACTTTCTTAAAATTATTATTTCCACTCCATACTTATTTGGACTCTCATCACTGAGAATTCACTGTCTTTCATAAGTTTCATGCACATATAGATTTATTTTATGTTAGGGAATTGATGCTATGCTCACAAAAAATTTAATTTCTATTGCAAAATCTTTCAGAAATATTGACTAACATTTTTAATTAGTGCAACATTTTACTAATTCCAGAACTAAATATCAAAATAATAAACTTGATTACATGGAAAAGAGGCATTAAATATTAATGGAAAGTTCATTTTCTTGAATTCTGCTACTATAAGCTCATGAAACTGAAATAATATTTTTCTGCAAATGTGCTGTTTATTCTATTTATACATTAATAATGAATATCTTAAATGTTTTATGGGAAAAAAGATTTATAATACAAAACTTTTGGAATCATTTCATTACATTCTGAACTATAGTAATATACAGGGTGTCCCAAATTGACGTATACACTCTTTAAACGTTATAACTCAGCAACGAAATGAGATAGAAATATAAGGTGTGTTGTATTTTATTCCGTAAACTTGTTCAAAATGTCCACCTTCTACCATAGTTCACTTCCAACATTGAAGTTGAACAGAGAGACCATTCTGGCTGGATTGTAGCCAATGGAATGACATTGATGGAATGTTCAATCTGATCTCTTAATTCACCGTTCCTTCGGCTTCAAACTTGTCTCGGAGTTTTGTTATTGTTACCCTTGTTGGCGGTGGTGTACCAAATTCAACCCTCCAACGTCGTTGAATCTCAACAACATTCTCCACTTTCCAATAACACTTCAGTATCCACTAACGTTCATCGAATGAAAGTCTCACCGCCATTTTGGTTTCTAAACAAATGAACAACAATGAGCGTGCTGCTATGCTTTTCCAGAGCCGTCTGGATCATACACAACAGAACTTATATTTATATCTCATTTCATTGCTGAGTTATAATGTTTCAGAGTGTATACTTCAATTTGGGACACCCTGTATGTAAAATAATTAGTCCCATTCTTAAATGCTTATTTAATCTTAAATAATATTATCTCATTTAATTAATAAACAGATCTTACCAGAATCCACTATTCTTACAATAATATTGATATTTGACACTTGGTGTGTCAGAGAACATCTCACTTCAATTTTATGGAGCAGTTCACCAGCTGGCCAACACCCTTTTTTAAGTTGAATGGAATAAAAATTTGTGTTGGCACTTTTTCCAGCTCTTCCTTTTTTTATTTCTAAAATGTTTGGATCACTTGAAACAACCTTAAGTATTAAAAAAACAAAACAAATATGATTATCATGTGACGATAATTAAATAAATAATGTACTTCACTTTAACACAAAATAGAACTAAAAATAAGGAATGGAAGTTATTAAAATGACTTTATCAATTTACAGAATTAAGCAGTCATATGCCACAATGTTGTAATTCTATCTTAGAGAATATTTCTTTGTAGAATAAGAATAAAATATAAACATAAAATCCAGTCAGCAACTCTTCTGACAGTCAGTGTTGTGATACTAACAAACAAGCATGATTCTAAATTTTGGCTATAGAGGACCAAAATGGAAATTTTTGTGGTTGGAAAATACAATATACATCACACTAAACCCAAGTAAATTATATTTTATAGCATGTCCAGGATAATGGTTCAATGTAGATTACACAGACTATTTGGTTAATGATAATTTCCCAACCTCCCAATCCATAATACAAAGTTCTACTATTTTTGCAAGGAAATTAGAGCAAGCAATAGCAATTATACTTTCGAAACAAACTGTTCTAAACAGCTACCTTTAATGTCAGGGAAAGTAGACTTAGCTGTGTTGGCTGAAAAGTTAATTGTAAATGTTACCAAAATCACAGAAACTAAAATCTGAGAAAAGAATGCCCAACAATAATTTTAATCAATTCATAGTGCAGGCAAGGAAGATCAATGTATTTTAGGGCAATCTTAGAAAAATAGATGTTTAGTGAAAGAATCTAGACCAAGTTAAGTCATGAAATTAAAATTTACAATGGAGAAATGCATTAAGATGTGCGTTTATGATCTTGTGGTTGGTTGGGAAAAAGGGATATAGATAATAGGGAATTTAAAGTGCCTAAGTAATTCAACAAATGATAACCAAGGAAGGCACAAGACTAAGTAAAAGGAATTCGCACCCGAGCTGTCATCGGGGAGAGACTGGGATGGCCGTTTTGTCCTCTTCAGGACTCGTCAGCTAGCCAAGCTCCTCCAATATCCGACTCGGAAGGTGCGAAAGATCCTGGGTCTCGCTTCTGAGAGCTGGACCTCCCCCAGAAGAAACCCCAACCAAAAATAAACAATAATAAAAAAAATATTGATTCCTTGTCCTGCGTTCTGCTAGGCTCAAAAGAAATTTAATAATAGCTTAAAAAAAAAGCATTAAAATTATGCAGTATAAGTAGTAAGAAATTTAACTTGTCTAAATAATTCTGCATAATTTTAATGCTTTCTTTTATGCTTTTATTAAATTCCTTTTGAGCCTAGTGAAACTCAGGACAAGGAATCAACATTTTCTGTATTGTTTATTTTTGATCCGGGTTTCTTCTAGGGGAAGTCTAGCTTTTGGGAGCGAGATCGGGGATCGTTAAACCATTCGCACCTTCTGAGTCTGTCATCGGAGGAGTCTGGCTGGATGACGAGTTCTAAAGAGGATGAAACAGTCATCCCAGGATCTCCCTGGTGACAGCTTGGAGTGCAAAATCCTTTTATTTAGCCTTGTGCCTTCCTTGGGATATAATGTTTTCTGTTTAAAGGCAGAGAAATAATTGTGGGAAGGGTGATAAATATTGGGAATATGAACAGTAGAAAAGGAATGGAATGAAATCTATGGAATTACTGCAAGAAAAATTGAGGAAGAGTAAGATTAATAGTAGTGGTATGAAACTGGATGACGTTCGAAGCTTTGTACGAAAATTCTGTGTAAAAAGTCAGTGTGTAAGAATTAGATTTAGTACTATGGATTGAAAGATGTATGCAAGGCCAAGGATTAAAAACAAAATGTATTATAAATATATAACTTTGATAGTTTGGTGTAAATTACTCAGTTATCCAAATGTAACTCATTTCTTGATATTATTATAATAATTTCAAATCCAATTGAACTCAATGAAAAATCAAGCATAATAACTTTTTGAATGTAATTTATGTAATTACCTCCACATGTTTCAGTACATCTGCAGTGCCTTTGACTGGCAACTGGACAACTGGATGAACAGTGCTTAAGCTTAACTCCTGAACTGTTAAGTGGAATGCAGATATGAATGGCAGAATCACTGCTGCAGATTCAAGTTCATTCTGAGTACCTTGTGCAATTACTTTACAACTCAACTGTAATTTACCAGTGACAGTACTCAGCTCGTCTTGCTTCCTAGTTAATGGCAATGCTGTAACTTGACACATATACTGACCTAAAACAAAAACAAATGCATATTAACAATTTAAAATTAAACAAAAAATATAAACTAAAACTATAAAGAAAGATATATAAAGCAAATTAAAACAAACTTACCAGTTGACCAATCAAATACAGCCTCAGTATGAAATATATCAGCAGCCTCAATAGCAATATCAGATGAAATAAACTGTAATTCACATACAAATGGAGTTTTATTTGTCCATGTCACAGAGTTATTTCCTAGACAGTGCTCACCTATAGTAATCAAATAATAACAAAAAATTAGTAATAACTATCCTACTTGTAATTTTTGAAAAATAAAACATTATCCTTACTGTAGCTAAATCACAAACAAAATTACATCTAAAGCTCGGAATTAGTTATTCTGGGAAGGAAGGTTATATCTGAAAGTCTAAAATAAAGCCTATTACACTAGATTCTCTATTTACTGGAAGATAATCTGAGAATTAAATAATAATTAAGTGAAGTTTTTGAATGTAATAGTAATTTTCCTTTACAATAATTCAATGAACACCAGCATAAATTTCTAGGGAGATTCACAAGATCAAAGGAAATTTCAATTTACTATTTAAGTCTTATTCTGCATCATTAACTTGCAGATAACTGCTGCTCTTTCTCCAAAATGTAATATACAAGATATAAATTATATAAATTTAGACAGTAACAGAGAATTGTCTGTTGTTTTATATGCTATTAACAATTTCAACAGGAGTGTCAATCTCCTGTCTCAACCTAATTTGTTATTATTAAACATTTTCTACTTGAAATTGTAATAAACAACAGTATTTTCCTAGATAAACTTTATTACCAAAACTAAAAATTCATATCTACAAATGGTGAAAGATGTAAATACAGGATATTTACAGATACTAACTTTACAATGGCATTAAGTTCCAATGAACCCATTTTAAGTAGAAAATATTATACGTTAAAATATATTAAGTATGTTATAAAAAATAAATAAATAACCACTATAAATACCAGTACAAGTTTATCCTATTAATATATGTGCAGCACTATACAAAAAAGTTTTACATTATTTAATTACACAAGAACGATACAGGTGTAGTTCATGTACTGTACAATAGTGATACATTGTACATACATTACTCACCATTGCTGTAAAGTATCATAAGGCATATCACTAGTCAGGGAACAAATCAAAATTCTAAGTTTAAAGATTACTGAATGAGCTTTGTTATTGCATCATTGTAAAGTCCAAATAACATAAATCAACCCACTGTAAAGCAAGGAGAATCTGTATATGTTTTTTTTTTTCATTCTTTTAAATAAAATTTTATTTATTTAAGTTATCAGTAACTAATTTATTATATCTGTTGTTTCAAACAATTTTAAATTGCTTATTAAAAAAATGGATACAATGTCCTGAGTACTTAAACCAATTTTCCTAGCACTTAAAATTGGAGACAACGAGAAGAATACTGAAGCCATTTTGTCCCTCATTTCATTGTTAATCAGTTTTCAGTTCATAGAATTGAATGCAGTTTTTGCCATACATTAAAAATATTAGTGTTGAACATTTTTATATATTTAGATTAATGTTTTCAAAAAAAAAAAAAAAAGAAAAGATAACTTTCTAAGAAACCTTGGTAATTTCATTGCTTTAAGACTGAGTGCAAGTAAAATTCAAGTGTTTTATTACTAAATAGATTGTATTTAACACTTTCTGTCCATTAGACTTCCTTGTGTAAACTCTTAAAAGTTAATAGTTTATTTTGTTTTTACTCACCAAAAATATTTTTAGTAAAAGCTGGCCTCTGATTGCTGGACAAATAAACTGGAATATTCAATGGTTTATTTGGTTGTGCATTGGTGAAATGTTTAACAAACAAATTGCGAATTGTAACAGATTCTATCTTTGAAACAGTTACCTAAAATAATTAAAAGATTCATTTAGAATTTTCAAGAAAGGATGAATATATAAAGCCTTATTTTTTTATTAAATGGTTTATTTTAGCATATTAGAAAAAATAAATAAAATAAAAATAAGAACAATATTAGTAGAATTCATATGCAGGCAGTCTCCTGGTTATGAACGGGATACATTCCCGAGAACATTCGTAAGTCGGATTTGTATGTAACTCGAATCCCTGATGAACAGTGCAATATTATAATGGCTCATATGTAGTAATAATAATAATACCCCCGTACTGTAATAGTAAGTTACAGGAACTATTGCGTGATCATAATAGTAAACAGAGACTCACAAAATCGAATAAAAAAGTTAAGACGAAAGTGATGCTGTGCGTACGCGACCGTATAAACAATGAGACTATCTGCTAGCATAAAGATATTGCGCCAAAAGAACCATTTACACCATGCGGGTTTCTTTACATGAGTGGAAGAAACTAGTTCCGGACTTATTAATGTAATTATTTAATTATAAATTATCCTTAAGGGAAGCCTTCGGAACCTGTTCATAAGTACGGAATGTTGTTTGTAACCCGGGGACCGCCTGTATTTAGAAAGACATGTGCCTAACCATAGTGATCCCTTTTAATCAAACTAGTAAAAATATGTAATCAAAGTTTACTTCTTTTCTTTCTCAAGAGAATGAAGGTCTCAAATTTTACTTTTTTATGCAAGTTTTTATACTGTGATTTTCATGGTATTTACTAATTAAAGGACACTCATTCTAATTGTTAGTATTACTGTTATTTTATAAAAGTGATTGTTATTGTCTGACCACCACGAGAAGATGCTTGGCCATGCCTATGTCATGTGGTAGGTGACGATTCTTGAACCTATTTGAGGGGTTACTGTCGTTTTCCATTTTCAGTGCAAATGCACATATTTCGTTTCTTGGTTATAACAGAGGAATTGATGATATAAAATACGACATTATATATCTATTTTTCTTATATATAATAATAATAACTACGTCATATTTTAACTGTAACGATATATAAAACTGATTTGCTGTTTAAGAACTGTTATATTTATACAGTTTCATATTTATTTAAATTATGAAAAATCATAATTGTATATAAATTATATTAATTAAAGTAAGTAACAAATATATACACTTCATGGTAATAATGTTTTACTTAACAATTAATTGTTGACAGTTTAAAAAAAAAAAAAAAAAAAAAACTTGTTTACAAACAATCCCGTAAAGTTCCTCAGAACATTTACAAATATCCAAATTAAGACCATTGGCACTTGTACTAAAAGATTAAAAATAGAAGTAGATTGACAATAATAATAATAATAATAATAATAATAACAGCACGAATTACAACCGAAAGATTAGATATTGGTTGGTTGGTTGGTGTTTTATGGCGCAAAAGCAGCCTCGGCTAACAAGGGAACCACTCGAACCTTAGAAACGCAGTTTGTAATGAAACTT
>JAFIDM010009631.1:146279622-146292827 GCA_023159025.1 Thereuonema tuberculata | reverse complement strand
ATTACACTGGTCTACATCAATTTTGCTGACTTTAAGATAATAACTGATTATTATTAATTTGAGGGTGCTGAATCCAAAAATCATATCCATTTTGCACAATCACGTCAGATTTTTTTAAAAAATGAAGACTCAAATATTTTTCGTTTTGCAGATTCCTGTATTAAAGTAGTGGTTACTGAACCGATCATTAAGCACCATTCTACATTACCATATCAGTTTTGTTTCATGAAACCAGCTATAATACTACAATTTGATGTATTGTTGCATGTATTTTAAATATAGAAACTTAATGAGTTTTTTTCTCCCTCAGATTCCTGTGAATAACGGTTGCTATTCGTCGAAAGTGTAAAAATGACCCAAACATATTTTGCTACATTTGTGGCTGTTTTAAAACACCTAAACAAAGGACAAATATATCAGACTTTGTATCCAAAGCTTATTATGCTTATTTTGGAGTTAAACTCGGTGACCAAGACAAATGCTGGGCACCGCATAAAGTGTGCAGAACATGTGTCGAAAATCTCAGACAGTGGACTAAAGGACAGCGAAGAAGCCTCAGTTTTGGAGTTCCAATGGTGTGGCGGGAACAGCAAGATCAAGTGGAAGACTGCTACTTTTGTATGGTTGATGTATCAGGTTTCAACAAAAAGTCAAAACATTCCATTCAGTATCCTAACTTCGTGCGGTCAGCTATAAGACCCATACCACACAGTGATGATGTTCCTATCCCAACTTTCAAAACACTTCAAGTTTCCAGTGACGAATCTAGTGACGAATCTAGCATCCCAATAAAACCAGACAGTAGTGACAGCGACTTCGTAATGTCTGATCGCATTCTGTGTAAGCCGTTCACTCAAGATGAATTAAATGACCTTGTGCGTGATCTTGATCTACCTAAAGCATCAGTAGAATTAATGGGTTCCAGACTAAAAGAGAGGAATATGTTAGCCCCCGGAACAACCATTATATATTGACAAAGAGAGAAGAGCTTGGAAAAATATTTTGAGATGGATGAACATCTTGTGTACTGCACCGACATCAAAGGACTCATTGAAACTATGGGATGTCTTGCAGAGGAATGGAGGCTGTTCATAGACAGCTCGAAGAGAAGTTTAAAATGTGTGTTGTTAAATAATGGCAACAAATTAGCATCCATTCCTATTGGTCACTCAGTGACAATGAAAGAAATGAAACAATGAGAATACTTCTCCATAAGATTAAATACAATGATCACTGCTGGACTGTTTGTGGTGATCTAAAGGTAATATCTTTACTTCTGGGTCAACAAGGAGGGTATATGAAATATCCATGTTACATATGTCTATGGGACAGTCGTTCAAAAGAAGAACACTGGATAAGAAAAGAATGGCCTGCCAGGGATTCATTTCAAGTAGGTGACAAGAACATTAAGCATGAGCCTCTTCTTCATCCCAATAAAATACTATTACCCCCACTGCACATCAAGTTAGGGTTAATGAAGCAGTATGTAAAGGCTCTGGATAAAGATGGTACTTGCTTCAAGTACGTCTGCTCGAAATTTCCATCACTGACACATGAAAAGTTGAAATCCGGTATTTTTGATGGCCCTCAAATACGGCTTCTAATGAAAGATAAGGAATTTTTGGAAACCATGAACACTTTGGAGAAAGAAGCATGGTGTGCTTTTTGTAATGTTGTAAGAAACTTTCTTGGCAACGTAAAGGCAGACAACTACGAACTTCTAGTTGAAACTTTGTTAACAGCATATCAGAAGATAGGAGTAAATATGAGTGTAAAGGTGCATTTTCTGCACAGTCACTTAAATGTCTTTCCCTCAAATCTTGGTGCTCTAAGTGAAGAGCAAGGAGAGCGCTTCCACCTAGATATAAAAACCATGGAACAAAGATATCAAGGCAGGTGGAACACAAACATGATAGCAGACTACTGTTGGTGCTTGCAGTGTGACATCCCAGATTCCAGCTACGCCAGAAAATCAAAGAAGCGAAAGTTCTTTCATAATTAATATACTTCACTTTGTGTGTATTTTTAAAATTAATAATTATTTATAATTATTATAATGAACCAGTCCCAAGAAACTTATTCACGATTTAACGTTCTTTCAAAAGAAACAACATTAGTGGTAATAACAGTAACAAATGTGCTGCTGCAACTCATAAACAATATAAATTTCAGTAATTGTATTTTGTGAAAAATTGTGACGTGATGGACAATTTCTGACTGCATATTCGTAATCAGCGACCTCAAATTATATAAAATCAGTTAAAACATCTTAGTCAGCAGAAAAAATTTTTTTCCATGTAGACCAGTGTTATCTTTATGTTAAGATCTTTTATTGTCTTATATGATTAACTTAGTGAATAAAGAAATGTAAGCAAAAATTAAGTAAATAAAAACACTTAAATTTTAAATAGCAAAATAAACAAACAGAAATACAATAAATAAAAGTAAAAACTTTGTGCAAATTCGTTTAATATTTTTGTTTATTGCAATAAAAAATACTCCTTAATTCAGAGCGCAAAATAAACACACAGAATTTGGTAAATCCAAATAAATATAAAACTAGACACACACCACTAAAAATCATATATTTATAGACATTTCATCCTCTCACAATGTTTTTCAATGGGCTTTTTCAATGTTACAACAACAGATGGGGAAGTGCACACTTATGAAGAATTTACAAATGAAAATTATTTGATAGGCGACAGGTGATCAGTCACTAAAAGACTCTTCGGATTAGTCGGAAGTTTTGACAATCACGAGTGGTGAAAGGGAAGACATCTAATACTGAACAATGCAATCACAAACCATTGGCAACAGTTAACGTAAACAAAGCCAAATGGAAAACTGTATATAAGAAGAAAAAATTTTCAATTTAAAAAAAAAAATTACACATAATTAAAAGACATATTGAAGAATTTGGTTTATCTTTTGCAAAAGCTGTTTTTATTCCTTCCTTTCATATCAATTTAATAATTTACAAATTTTTTTTTTTTGGGGGGGGGGGGGGGTTCTTTATTTTTATTTATTTATTTATTTTTTTTTTGTATTTATTATCATCATTTACTATACTTATTTTAGTTTAAAAAATTATTTTATTTAAACCTAATTTAAGGATGCAGTCTGCTGATGGAAAGGTCATTCTTTGATTTTTATGTTGTTTTTATGAAAGGGGGATGCACGTTTTAATTGTTAATGGGCGTCTTTCCCATTTTAACTGTCAACAGCTGTGGATGATCCTTGAAAAGAGAGCAATATCCTTGGGCAACCAAGTCAAAGATGTCCATTAGAAAGAAATCAAAGAACGACCATTCCGGAGGCTTCTCACTGGCCAATAAACCCACCCTGCTATCCAAAAATTTCTCCCCTTTGCTATTGCTCAACAACATTTTAAAGTAATTTTCGTTGATATAACATCCTTGAAAGTGCAGCCAGTGAATCTTTACCTTAGGGTCATTCCACAGAAAACGTACCTTTTTATGTACAAGGCAATTATTTACTTAAGAAATATTCAAAGTTCTTCTTTCAGTGGTTATAAACAGCAATACAAACGAAGGAAGATATGAACATTGGTATTCTTTGTTCTTTCATTTTATTTCTATTAAATTTTTAAACAATAGTGAAGATATGTATACCTCCGTTACGTGTCACAAGTGCTTCGTCAGAAGGGTGGTTAATTATTTCATGAATTTAAGGAAATATTGAATAAGTGAGTCACATTGTATTTCTTACATTAAAAGGTGAACTTCAGTTCGACATAAAAAAAAATGAGAAAATGTTAGCTTGAACATATGTTTTTAGGTTTGAAAGTTTGTCACAGACTTTCCCTGTATCCTCCGTTCTGAAGATATTTTGACAAATTCCCATTAGATGGCAATGGTATTCACAAAGAGTGGATGAAGGAGGAAAAGACGCCACTTTGTTTTAGCTCTATCTTGTGTTTGGAATAAAATAGTATGGTTTAACTATATTCTATCTAACAGTTTCTTCAGGATTCTCAAGACGGTTCTAATCTTTGTGTATCCTCCGTTCTCAACTTAGACAAATAAATAACATTGAGAAAATACATAGAACTTGTTGAAGTTATTCTTAAATACGATTCAATTACATTTTAAAGGATGTTCACGAGCTAACCTCACAATAAGCATGACAAACTAGGGAAATTTTGCAGAAATGTATCCTCCGTTACATTAACATTGAATGGAGGATATTAATTTCGTAACAGAGGGTACAAAATCATTTATTTAAATACTATGAGTCTCAATAATTGATTTAGTATATGTACTATATTGTTTATTATCATTATCTCAATAATTAATTTAAAATATTTATGATTTTGGAATATTTGTTTATTATTATCGGTAAATTTCTTTTCTGCTATTTTGCGATAAGTTAATGTTCTGTTTAACCACTCAGTTTCAGAATAAATTGAAATTTTACTTAAATTATGAGTTATGCTTTTAAAATATAGTAGATTTCATTACTGTATCTTATACTCTGTTACAGTTGTGTATCCTTGTCCATATCAAAATTTTATTTTATTCCTTATTTCATGAAAAAGGAAGAAACAATGTAACAATTCATTTTATAATTCATAGAAGCAATAATACTGCTTAGAAAATAAATTTCAGATTTGTTTGTCAATATTTTTTTTTTAACATTTTTGTCTCTTAAAAGTTACGTTTTCTGTGGAATGACCCCTTAACACGTTAAAAAAAAAAAAAAAAAAAAATAAAAATTACGAGTTTAGTATTTATAGTTATATATTATTTCTAAGTTTTTACAATTAATAATATCTTCATGGTTTTTGTGTAAACACTGAAAATCATGATATTTTATTTGAGGTAAAATATTTATTTTTTTGTTTTTTGAATTTATGATTATGATATTTAATTTTGTCTTTGTGAATAGCCAATTTATAATCATGTGTCCACTTAATAATATTTATGAAATCAGTTTGCAGTTGTTCTTGAGCTATGGAAAGATTTTTATTTGTGTTTATTAATAACAGATCATCAGTATATGCATAGATATTTGAATGTTTTAAATTGTTGAAAATTGTATTAATATATATCAAGAATAATAACGGATCCAAAGTAGAACCTTGTGGCACACCTTTTTTTACATTATATATTTTGCTTAGTTTGTTTTCTAGTTTAATCCTAAATTTCCTTTTTTTGAAGTAGTTCTTTAGTACAATATACACTGGACCCCTTATACCAATAGTATATAATTCTTGTAATAAAATACTGTGGTCAAGACTATCAAAAGCTTTTTTAAGGATTATTAAAATATAGTTACAGTAGAACCTCATTATAACGGACGTCGCTTATAACGGACCATTTTAAAAAAATTATAATAATAATAAAGGATGATAATTTTTATCTGACGAGTTTTACATTTCCAAGCAAGCGATTAAACATCGATCGAACAAATCCAGCAAAAAATAAATCATTTTTTCAAACCAATGATTGTAAGAATCAACAGGAAGCAGGACTTTCTTATTCTAAAGATTAATGCAGTGCATACGTACGCATCTTTTTCAATTCAACCTATTATGTTGAAGGCTGTTTTTTATTTGATATATAATAAACACTTTTATAGCTAACTATTGTACTTTCATTGATGTACACCCTGCTGCATTACACCCCTATAAGAATTATTTGTTATAAACCGGACTTTCATTAAAATGGACAACCTTCAGCCCCAATTAGACCGTTATAATGAGGTTCTACTGTACTATTTTTTAGATTTTTATTTATGATTTCATTTAGATTGTCTAATGATAATGTAGCACTCTTATTTTTTCTGATATGCATACTGGTTTTTATTTATTAACTGATATTTTTCTAAGAATTTATAAATTGAATTTGTAAAATAAGTTTCTCAATTTTTGAAAGGATTGATATTGGCCTGTAATTAGTTATGTCAATATAATTTCCATTTTTGTAAATAGGAATTAATTTGGACACTTTCCACTTATCAGGATAAACACCTTTAGTAACAATATTATCAATTAGAATAGTTAAAATTTGTGGAATGTCATAAGTAAATTTTTTAATATCCTTTACCATAAAGTTATCAAGACCTACAGAGTTCTTATTTTTCATATTTTTAATTATTTCTAATATATCATTTTCAGTAGGAGGTAATATAATCAATGAGTTTGAAGACTGAATAGTATAAGTTCCAGTCAAATTCTTATTACAATTGCAAGTTTCAACATTTCCAATATTTACAAAACATTTTCCCATTTCTAAAAGAGTGATATGTAATCCTTTTCGCTGAATAAGTTTCTCCAAGTTATTGTTTGCAGTTAAATCATCTTTATTATTTATTACAGAATGTATTATTTTCCAATAACTTTTACCATTTTTAATATTTTCTTTTATTATAATATTTTTTTTTTATGTAATTGTTAATCCAATTCCTTTTCATTTTATATTCTTGATGGTATTGTTTATTAGTTTTGTTATTTTTAATACTTTTGAAATAATTTATCTTTTTCTTTAATCTATATTACTAAAATCTTTTATTTCTCTGTCTGTCTGTCTGTCTTTCTTTCTGTCTGTCCGGCGCAATTTTCTGAGAGAATGGAAAATAGAAATAATTTTTACAATGAAACATACGCGACAGGAATCGAACCTGCAACCTTCTGATCCGAAGTCAGATGCCTTATCCATTAGGCCATAGGGACTACAACTCTTTTCATATGGTTTTTGGACTTATATCTCCTTTCCTTTCCCCCATCAATAAGGGATGTATTCAATCTTTTTTTTGAATCTCAACATTGTTTATTTATTTCACATCAGTCAGTTTATTTGTAATTCGAAACTGACAATTAGAACGATAATTGCCGAGACATTGCAATATTTTAAATATTCTTAATTAACCAAATCCTATGTGATATTGAAAAATATGTGGGTGTACACGCCAGATGTTGGAGTAAAGAAAGCAGAGTCAAGAAAGAGAGAAGCACTCTTTTTTTGAGGTGGAATACCGAAAAAATCACTATTTGCAACTCAAAAACCATCAATAAATGTAACTCAAACGTCACTGAAAAGTGACAATCTATATTACTAAAATCTTTTATTTCTCTGTCTGTCTGTCTGTCTTTCTCTGTCCGGCGCAATTTTCTGAGAGAATGGAAAATAGAAATAATTTTTACAATGAAACATCCGCGACAGGAATCGAACCTGCAACCTTCTGATCCGAAGTCAGATGCCTTATCCATTAGGCCATAGGGACTACAACTCTCTTCATATGGTTTTTTGACTTATATCTCCTTTCCTTTCCCCCATCAATAAGGAATGTATTCAATCTTTTTTTTGAATCTCAACATTGTTTATTTATTTCACATCAGTCAGTTTATTTGTTATTCGAAACTGACAATTAGAACGATAATTGCCGAAACGTTGCAATATTTTAAATATTCTTACTTAACCAAATCCTATGTGATATTGAAAAATATGTGGGTGTACACGCCAGATGTTGGAGTAAAGAAAACAGAGTCAAGAAAGAGAGAAGCACTCTTTTTTTGAGGTGGAATACCGAAAAAATCACTATTTGCAACTCAAAAACCATCAATAAATGTAACTCAAACGTCACTGAAAAGTGACAATTATAATTAAAATGAGAGTCAAAAAAGAATGATGCGATACTTCTATTAGATAGAATACTGAAAATACTGTAACTCAGAAACCATCAATATTTGGAACACAAAAGCCACTGAAAAGTGCCACTTAGAATAAAAAACGAGACTCAAAAAAGAAAGAAGCAGTATTTCTATTAGATAGAATACTGAACACTATTGTAACTCAGAAACCACTGAAAAGTATCATTTGGAATAAAAAAAAAAAAAAAAAAAGAGTCAAGAAATAAGAAGCAGTATTTCATTAGATATAATACTGAAAAATCACTATTTGTAACTCAAAAACCATCACTATTTCTAACTCGAAAACCACTGAAAAGTATCAATAGGAATAAAAAAAAAAGATAGTCAAGAAAGAAAGATGCACTATTTCTATTAGGTAGAATACTGCTCAGAAGTTAGACGTCTTAGCCATTAGACCACTAGGCCTACATTCTAATCTCTGTAAAAAATAAAAATATATCATAGATATATGATTTACAAGGTGGTTCTAAAAGCAGTCGTAGATTGAGAGAATATAGACATCAAAAATTAAATTAAAAAAAAAGCTTTTAAAAAATTTTAGTTTTAGTTTCCTTGATGTAATTTGTGTGTGTGTGTGTGTGTTTTAATAAATAAAAAATTGTTTTCCGTTACATAAGGGAGGCTTCCGGAGCGAAGCGACGGGTAGCCGACTAGTATTTCTAAATAAATTATGAGTCATCCATATTTTTTTATATGCATTTTTATTTACATTTGAAGGATGTGAATTCATTGCTATGAATTTATCTTTTTCTTGTACCTCACTCAAATATTTTTTTTTTTTGATTCATGAATACATTTCATTAATAAATTCATAATTTTATTCGGATCATTAATTTTATATAACATTAATTTATTAGTTAATGACTGTATTTTGCTTAAGAAAAATGATTCATTTTTTTATATAATTTGATTTATTGTATTTAAGAATTTCATTTTATATTTTGAGAATTCAAGTCAAAATACTTAAATCGCATTAAAACCATATAGTGATCTGATATATCATTTTTAATAATGTTTCCAATAATTTTAAACTTATTTCCTTTTGCAAAGCAGTGATCAATACAAGTTTTGGAGTGAGAGATATTTGTTTTAACATCTCTAGTAACAGCATAGATATAGTTCCTAAGACCAAGATTATGATATATTTCTATATAATTTTGTATTAATGGATTATTTTTATTATCTAATAAATTAATATTTACATCACCAATTGATAAAAGTGGATGTTTGTCATTAACTTTCTTATTAAGTTCTTGTATAACTTCATTTAATTCTATAAGGAAGTCATTTTTATTATTATTAGGTGGTCTGTAAATTGCTATTATAGTTGCTTCTATTTCTTTATGTTGATATATATAAATTTATTACTTTTTTTTTTACAGTGCAGATTACATTTTCAAAAGATTTAGAATCAATATTCCAACTATCTATAGTTATAAATTTTTTTTATAAAATATTAACAAATCACCACCTTTTTTAGTTTCACGTAATTTAAATATAGTATTAAATAAATCTAGCTTAAAGATTTTGATTTCTTCCAAGTTAACATTAACCTCTGCTAAAATAATTACATCAACATAATAATTTGTTCTATATTAGCCTTTAAATATTCAAATTTTTTCTTAAGTCTTCTTATATTTAAAAACACACAATTCAAATTAGTTTCACAATTAACCAAATTATTGTATTCTTTCCAGTTATATAAACTATCAAAATCATATGTTTTAGGGTGAATATTAATTTCTTCTATTTTCTTTCACTGGTTTTATCTTATTGAATTTTTATAAGATCATTTTCATTGTCAATTTTTAGAATTACGGAATTTTCATTCTTTTTTACAAAGATTTTTTGGTTCTTAATTAGTTTTTTTCTTTTGCTTTTTTGTTTTGTTTGCCAAAACAATTTCTTTCTCTTTTTTGTAAGATTATACATTTCTTTATTCACTAAGTTAATAATATAAGGCAAGAGTATGAATTACAGAGTATTTTTTATTGCAATAAATAAAAATATTAAATGAATTTTCACAAAGTTTTTACTTTTATTTATTGTATTTCTATTTGTATATTTTGGTTTTTAAAATTTAAAAGTGTCTTTATTTACTTAATTTTTGCTTACATTTCTTTATTGACTAAGTTAATCATATAAGACAATAAAAGATCTTAACATAAAGATAATCAAACAAAAAAAAATATGACCAAAAAAAAGGGGACTTACTATTAGAAAAAAGAAAATACGAGAAAATAATACTTATTATAAAAATAAAATCCTTTCCACGGATTTGATTCGTGATTTCGAAGGTAAGTTATAAGCTGTCAATGCTATGCACTTCTCATTTTTAAGCTATTAAAGAAATAAAAAATAATACCAAAATAAATAACGAGAAGTTTTTTTAATAATGGACCAAATATATAAAATATTTTATTAAGTAATCCATCCGTACTTTTAAAACAATAAAAATGAATTAAAATTCACAAGCAGTGTGAGGTTTTTTTTTTTTTTTTTTTAATGATGTTACGACGCCTATGTAACTAATGATATTTATTTATCGATAATGTGTCTATATATTATATATAAAATGTAGAACTCATGTAGAAGGTTTCCCTTATATCTGCTTCTATTCCAGTTAGAATAAGTTGAATAATCTTTCCGAATTTGGAAACCTTCAAATTTTATCAATGACTTCGATGAATAAGGTTATACCAGAACTTGTTACGAGATGGCGTTACTGTACTGTCTCTGCGTTAATTGCAGATCAGTATCGCCATCTTGTGTCTGACAGTAAGACGACCAAATTTTGGGACGAAAATTAGCCCATTAATCAGCCGATTCCGCACCTAAGATTCATGTTATTTAATTAACACAATCTAATGATTCATTCTGCTAAGTTTCATTAAAATTTGCAATAGTAACGTTCGAGAGGTTTCCTTGTGAAAAGCAGTTATTGCTAGCAAAAAATAAATTTCCGGTTATGTTTTTACTAATTAATAAAATGCATGTTATTTTTATAAGCTTTCATCTGTAGACAACAGACATTATCATAAGCACTGAAACATCTATTTTTTTTTATTTTTTTTTTTTGACAGCTGAGCACAAACTGACGGCTTTCTGAAAATAATCTGGTAAAAAAAAAACAAAACATGAAACTTCTTTTATTAATGGAAATTAAAAGTACTTATTTATCACTACTTATTTAAAGAACCTTACCTTCAAGAGACAGAACATGACTGCTAAAACATATTACATCACCAAGAATAACATGCGGAGAAGGTGGTGTTATTGACTCTTTCACCACTACATTGATGTAAGTTTCAACATGGCAATTTTTAGGATTCCAAAACTGTAAATATAATAAACATATTCAGTATTAATAATTAAAATCTGTTAAGTCACACTGTTTTTGTTTTAAAACTTCATATTTTGAAATTAATGGAAATAATGGCTTCTAGCAAAGAGAAAGAGAGATTAGGTTATGGTATTGCTACTAATTATCCAAACAAAAAGGCTGGGTATTTGAAATAATTCTAAGTAGTACTAACAAATTCAAGTCAAGTATATGAAGTATAAAAGAATTCTATATGTATATTAGTATCTATGCAATCATTACCCTAATAATGGTAGAGAAATTATTAGGAAGACATACAATCCCTTTTTTTGTTATTGTTGTTGTCTATGCAAAGGCAAAGATTGCTGCTTCACTTTCAAACAACAGTATATCACTTTTAAACAACAGACTTAAATAAATGAAGTACAGCCTAAAAAAACTATTAAGTGTCACTCTCTTACTAAGTGGTAAGTAATGAGAGATATAAAAAAGATGAACAGATCTGCGAGCCAAAGCAATGAATTATTTATAGGACAAACCACTAAGCTATCTCTAGCTCCTTTTGATGGATCTGGAGAAGACATCATGCAAATAATTTTTAATACTCAATTATTTCAGTGGCAGTAACTAGTGAAGAACATCACTTCTTCAGTACTGATTCTTATAAGTTAAACAGAATCCATGAATTGGTAATTAAGCAGTTCAAGGAATCTGGGGGACATTGCCAGGGAAGAAGCAGCAAACAAGTCTCATTTTTGTTATACAATTGCCTAAACTAAATCACCGTTAAGGAAGGTTTTTTATATACAAACTCATATATTTATTCTTTGCATTGCCAGGTCTTAGCTGAAATTATGAAAACAATATGTGGAAATTATCTAATGTTTATTTGTAAAACTAAAAGACTATTTCTAAATATTTCACTTTGCATTAAAGGCCTAAGAGATTTGAGATTTTTTTTTTACCAGCCTGTCTGTAGGTTATGATTGTCAACAGTTTACAAATATCAATTTCAGTTTAGTAGGAAAATCTGTATGTCTATCTTTTGAATTATCAACAGAAAACACTTAAACTCTTTGCAGATAGGGAGCACATTCTGGAGATCCTAACTTGGAAAGAAAACAAGTGTCTGAAAAACTCAGGAAAACTTCTGATTGCCCGAGAGTCATATAATCTTTTCTAGGCTTTCTTAGTATGGTAAAATATTGCTTAAACAAATACCACTAAAAATTTCAGTAAATCAGACATACTAACAAGTCTTTTTCAATTTCCCTTAGTAACAATATTTTTAAAAACTTTAGTTTTTAATAATATTATAAAACCTAATTATTATAAAAGATTTTTTGAAAGAAAATTTTGACATAAAAAATTACAATTAGGAATCCTATCAAAAGAAAATATTGGGGTGGGTAGGGGAAAATCAAAATGTGACTTGTCTGTGCAGAATCAAATACAAATGAGATTTATGTCAATTTCAAAACTTCAGGCTAACAGTCGTAGCATATATGAGAGAGAAAAAAAAAAAAAAAAAAAAAAAAAAAGCTTCAGATGTATTTAGCACAAGGACAGATGAAAGATAAGCTTTTTCACTACATTTTAATATCTTCTAGTTTAATTCCTAACCAGAACATAACCATTATTTCTACTAATTTTAACATAAGCTTTCACTGAAGTTAAAAGACTTCTTGGGATTAAAAGGTAATTTTTAGGAAATAAATTTAATACAATATTCATAAAAATCTCACCTTTAAAACAGCCTGACCTGCATTAACTGCTTTCACCTGAAAACTTGTATTTTTTGAGGATGGAGTTATCTGCAGCAGATCAAATCTGAAAGTATCAATTACTTATTATAATAATAAAGAAACAACGAAATTCATATTTTTAAAAACATTAATGGCTATTTAATGTTTCCATGAAAATGTAGGGAAATCAGCAAATATGAACTAAAGAAGAAATTAAACAAAATGCATTAAGTTCTTATTCCTCATCCATTATCCAAACACCACTTTGGTAATCCCTAGTAGCTTGACAAATTCACCACTACATTGGAATTTTTATGCGTGGCGATGACATTTTTGGAATGTCAGTTTTGATGTATTTTGAATACTTATAGGAATTCATTAATGGTCATTCAGGGTGTCTACTGAATCTCAAACAAAAAATTTAAGGACAATTCCTGTACATTTAAGGACATTTTCACAAATT
>JAFIDM010009631.1:146242984-146279612 GCA_023159025.1 Thereuonema tuberculata | reverse complement strand
TCTGTTCAACCAAAAAAATAAAACATCATGCTGAAAATTTAAGGACATAGTCTATTTTTTAAGGACATTTCCTGTCAATCCAAATTTCCCTTACAAATCCCGGATGGTAGACACCCTGTCATTACATCACCAGGTGGCAAATCATCATAGCAATTTTAAAATGATATTTTATTTGGTTGAAAGGGGAGATATTAGGCCATGTGGACCTATTACATCATATACAATAATGACAGCTTCTTTAATAACAACAACAAACTATTATTAAAAATGTTTCTTGTAGATATTGAAGCAGCTGCCATTATTGAGAATCATGTGGTAGGTCTACTTCTTGGTTCTGTCTGATGACTTTTTTTGCTTTCAATTGTAGCTGGATGAATGGATGCACTAACAGATGGCCCAAGAGTACCACCATAATACTATGTTCTTTGTTATTTAGATCCTATATCTTTATTTCTTCAAATGAACTTGATTTACTTAAATCCCCCTCCCACCCAAATTCAAAAGTTATCTTTGATGAAAGTCTTTCAGCTTTTAAAAGCCTTATTCTTTTTCAATAACATTTATGGTTAAATCAGTACAATTTTTTAGGTGTGCTGAGGTAGACACTTAAAATTACTTTTATTGAGCCTAATTGCTTATTATGTACTGCCACCTTTGGTGCATCCAGGTAAAGGTCTGGAATACAGTTGGTATTGGCTAAACAAAAAATCTTCTCTACAAAAGTTGACAAGCAACTGTTTTAACAAAATGGTTCTTTTTTTAGAACTTCTGAGAGAGTGTGTGGTTTTTTTTTTTGGGGGGGGGGGGGGCAGGTAATGGAAGTCATGGTATCTTTTTTTTATCTGCCAAACATGCAGCACCACTAATGTGGTCTGGGTCAGTGAAGGCAAGTAATGGGAGCAAGAGGAAATTACGTATTTGGAAATCATTGTTTAATAAGGCAATGCAGTGTAGCCAAAGAAGAAAAAGGAACACAGGAATGCTCAATCCATGCTGCTAAGCTAACACCCCTCAAAGTAATCTCCAAGATTGTCCACCATACGCTGCCAGTGTTTAGTAAGGCGGAGAATACCATTGGCTTCATGTGAACTCTCGCCGATACACAGCCAATATTTCATCTTTGTTTGTAAGTGTTCCCATGCAAATGTAGCTTGAGTTTTGGAATCAAATCAATGTCGCATGGATTCCGGTCTGGCGAATACAAAGGGCATTCCAAGACTTCCCACCCCCACTGACGTAACAAAGCCTGTGAAGGAGCTGCTGCGTGACATGTGGCATTACCATGAAGAATGATGGTGTTGGACAGCAGTTCCCAAATGCTGACAAATTGTCTATACGATGGACAATTTTGGAGATTACTTAGAGTGTTAGCAATGTGTATTGAGCATTCCTGTGTTCCTTTTTCTTCCTTTGCTATACTGCATTGCCTTATCAAATGATGATTTCCAAATACTAATTTTTCCACTTGCTCTCATGACATTCCTAAACTGATCCAGACCACATTAGTTGTGCCATTCAGAAGCACATCCAACAAGCTTTCAAATGTGCATTCTGGAATTGCAGTGCTGCTACATGTTTGGCAGATACAAAAATAGTTGCCATGACTGCCATAATGGCTCTGGTCTCATTATAATAGTTTCCAATTTTTAGCCAACATTCCTATGGAAAGCGAGGCTCATAAAATCAGTAGGTATATTTGTACCCCCATCCCAACTTCTATCAATAGTGAATTGATTTTCTTGAAATCTGCCATGTATATTTATGAACATGAAATAATTCAGTTTTATTTAGATATTTTCCATAGTCTCTACTGAGAAGTGTGCATGTGAAGTTAACAAAAAATCCTATAGAAAAAAAATCCAAAACAAAACAAAATTCTATCAATGTTTAACAATGCATATTAATTTGTAGAGTAAAATCATCGTCATTTGTATTAATGCTTTGACATGATGAAAATTAATTAGTTCAGGTAACTTAAGCAAATATTTGCAAATTGAATTTTCAACAGTTTGAAAATCTGAAAATGAAATATGATAATACTATTTGTATTTGGCAGGCAATATAATTTACAACTATTTGAAGACTTTTTCTTTGTACTGCTTTCATGGCTTAAGAAAAAAAAGAAATGAAGTGTAACATTTTAAAGAAACAGGCTTTGCATTTTTTCAGGACACTTTTTGCTTTTTTTAGTACATCAAAACTTCATGTTCCACGTTGAATTGTTACCAAGGTTTTGTTTAGACAGCTTTATACCGTGCTTAGTATCTTGTTGAATGAAACTGCAAGCAAATCACAGTTGCTAACTTCCAGCTTTCTGCTTTTCTTCCTCCAAATAAAACTATTAGCAAATAACTATATGAACCTTTCATCAGTTAGCATCATTAACTGTAAAGCTACGATAATTCTGAACTAATTTTTATATCACACTTGATTTGAGTAATTTCAAGCCAAATATCCTGAATAAAATAATTCCAATTTCAAAGCTTGTGATATACAGATGCTATACATAAGGATTTACAACTTATCTTTCATTTTACTTTTGTTTTGAACAAAATGAATGCTAATCTATTTTTCTTTCTATAATTATCAGTAAATCTTGAAATTGTTTCTCACCAATTATGGTAAAGAAGTTTGCACCATATTACAAATTGGAAGATGAAAGAGGGTCAATCCATACCAAACAGTCCAGCACTGGTTGCTCGACCATTAAAAAAAAAAAAAAAAAGTGATTTTTTTTCTTTTACTGTTGTTGCCCCTATGCATGAGTAGTTCAAAACAGGCATTTTTTTAATTTGACTTCGTTTAAAAATGGCGTCCATTTTTGTTTTATGGTTTTCGGCATTTTTGACCTTTGCAGACAGTTGCAGTAAATTTGATAACTCAGCTAAGAAAAATGATAGAAAGCTGTGGTAAAAAACATTATTTTCAGCACATTTTAAGCTACATTTTATATCCTATACCTTTTTACCATATCTGTAATGCAAATGTCTCAAATTTACAAGTAAAACCAAAACTGATATTTGCTTTTAAACAAAAATCAAAGTTACGGGTTTTTTTTTTTTTTGAGCACGAAAGAATGAAGTAGAAAAGCTATAATTTTTTTAGAGAAAAGATATACATCTAAAGGTTTAGCAAATTATATTTCAGCTCTGTTACTGGCTTCCTCTTTTAGTTATAGCTCTTTGAAAATGCTCATTTTTCTTTTTTTTTTTTTCAAAGTTTGAGCCCCAATATCTCTGGTGGGGGACTTAATAAAAGTTAGTTATTTACATTATAAAGAGAACTGTATGAGGTAACTGTGAAAAAAAAATTAGTTTGATATTCCATGGAGAACAAAATTACAGCAGAGGGAATTTGGTGAAAAACAGACAAATTAACGCAAGGCTATTACAACACTACTTGTACAATTCAGTTTAATAAACCATCATACATTTGTTAGTTAATAGTTACATTAAATGTGTTTTAAAAAGTCCATTAACTTACCACCAATTAATTGTTTTAAGATTTATGCTGATTAAGCAGTTGAGATATTTCTTCAGACAACTTCTCGAAAATAACATGTGAGCGGCGTCTTTAATAAACTATCATACAGTACATTTGTTAGTTAATAGTTACATTAAACGTGTTTTAAAAAGTCCATTTACTTACCACCAATTAATTGTTTTAATGGATCATCTATCAACAAGATTGTACATCTGAGTTTGCAACTAAGTGATAATGTTGCATGTATATAGCTATGATGGAAAGTGGTGGATTGCAGAAATCTAGGACATCAGTTTAAAAAACAAGGATGTTTATGTATTGTTCTATCCCCCAGCAGGCCCAAGAACCTCCTTCAAAAAGTCATCTGCTGACAGAGTATGGATGCCTATTGAAAATGTTCTCCGGAAAATCTCTGCTTTGGAACTGACAACAGTAACACGCTGCTCACATGTTATTTCATGTTATTTCCGAGAAGTTGTCTGAAGAAATATCTCAATTGCTTAATCAACACACATCTTAAAACAATTGATTGTTGATAAGTTAATGGACTTTTCAAAACACATTTATTGTAACTATTAACTAACAAATGTATGATGGTTTATTAAACATTGAATTATACAATTAGTGTTGTAATAGCCTAGCTTTAATCTGTTTATTTTTCACCAAATTCCTCCTGCTGTAATTTTGTTCTCCATGGAATATCAAACTCTAGAATTTTTTTCACAAGTACCTCTCATAAAGTTCTCTTTATACTGTAAATATCAAATTTTTAGTAAGTCCCCCACCAGAGATATTAGGGCTCAAACTTTGAAAAAAATGAAAAACGAGCAGTTTTCAAGATCTGAAATATTTTTTTTTTTGCTAAACCTTTGGATGTATATCTTTTCTCTAAAAAATTTACAGCTTTTCTACTTCATTCCTTCCTGCTAAAAAAAAAAAAACAAAAAAAAAAACGTAACTTTGATTTTTGTTCAAAAGCGAATATCAGTTTTGGATCTAAATTTCAGCCATTTGCATTAGAGATATGGTAAAAAGGTATAGGACATAAAAATATAGCTTAAAATGTGCTGAAAATAATGTTTTTTACCACAGCTTTGTATCATTTTTCTTTGCTGAATTATCAAATTTACCACAACTGTCTGCAAAGGCCAAAAATGCCAGAAACCATAAAACAAAAATGGACGCCATTTTTAAACGAAGTCAAATAAAAAAAAAAATAATGCCTGTTTTGAACTACTCATACATAGGGGTAACAACAGTAAAAAATCAATGTTTTCAAAAATGGTCAAGCAACCAATTTAATGTTTTCGTGACCATTTGATATGGATTGACTCAAGAATAACTTTCATTATTCATTATTATTAGAGATTATTTCTGCTATTTGAATGAGATAAGGCACAGCTCTAGAATAATAAATCTATCCTAATTAATCTAGGCAAATTTCCATACCATTTAAAATTATCGCTTTCTATTTTCTGCTGAATTTTAATATCAAACTCCTTGCTATATTTGCATTTGACACCTCATTCTAAACTGAAGCTCTCTAGTTATGAAATTATTTTTCTTAAATCATCTAATTTCGTCTGAGCTTTCACAACCATATATATAAGGATAGGATTTACTTGAATTGTATTGGATGATGGTAGCTTTCCAAATGACTTTCTTATTTCAATTAATTTAATAATAATTCTGCTGTCATACTGAATATTTGCCTTAAATATTATGCATAATAAGCAAATTCAGATGCTTGTTTAAACTTTCACTATTTAAAGCAAAATCCTAATTTCAGCTTCTTAATCGATAATGATCTTTCCTTAAAAAGATTAAGACCAATTTCCACAGCATCAATTTAATTTTCTTAAAGAAACTCCTGAAGACTTTCGATGGATGTTTAAAAGAACAGTACAGTTAGGACTAACTTCAGCATCTCAATCTTTACATTTAATTAGCTTTGTATTTTTTTGGGACCATATAATTAATGAATTGAAAAGCAGATACAAATATAACTATCTTAATGATGCAGAACCAAAATCATGATAAGTACTGCCTATTTTTCTCTCCATAGAACTGTAGTTTATAGGATCTACCATAAAAAATTTACATGATATGAAGACAAACAAAGTACCCCCCCCCCCCCCCAAGAGTATAAATGATATAAATTCAAAGTATTCATGCTAAAAATGCTATCAACTAAGAAACAAAGCAAAAAGACTGAAATACATCCCATTCAGCTAAAGGGGTGGGGGGAGGAGGTCAGGTTATCTATTCTATTCTGAAATTAATTTCTTAGGTCTATTTTTTGGAAGAAGAATTACAGTCAATTAACCTGATGCTCAGTTAATTAGGCTTACACTTCATTATTTTGTTTTAACAAACGCAGCTTAAAATTTTACTTCAAAAACAGAAAACTGACAAAGACATATCCTTAAAGAAATACAAATTATACTCCTTGCTGGCCATTCCGTGCAGAGAGCCAAAAAATATTTTTTAACATAGAAAAATGTTAATGAATTTTATTTGTAGGAAAAACTGTGCTCTTTCTCATGATGCAAAAATTTTTGTTATTAAACTAAAATTTCATTAAAAAAAATACCTTTTAATATATAAGTACAAAAAAAATTGCAGAATGATGAAATTAAAATACACTGATGATTTGTGAATTTAAGAAATATTTTGCATACTTTATTTATTTTAAATGATAGAAATCAATTTATGAAATACTCAAGACTGTGAATAGAGTTAGAAGTGTATGTTTTGTAAAAAAATTAATAGTTTAAAAACTTTTGAAGAGGCATGATAAAACTATTGTCACACACGTAACATTTGAATCTAAAAAGGTTTTATAACTTCTAATTTAGTTAAAATTTTAACACAAAACTTATTTTTCTCTTTTAACTAAATATTAAGATGACTTTTGTAAAGTTATAAAAATCTATTAAAAAATGAAAAAATTGTACAACTTTCAAAATATGTCACACACGTAACATTTTGTTACGTGTGTGACAGATTTTGAAATAAATCTTGAAATTTTAAAATACATTTCAAAAAAATTTTGTAAAAAACAAAAAAAAACAAGATTAGGAACAAATTTAAAACACTTAATATTAAAGAAAAAAATTATTTATAAAATAATTATGAATAACATTTATAATGTCAATAGGGAAAAAAATTAATCAAAATAATGAAAAAATAACTAGATACAATTGGTTCAAAATCTTTTTAATCTTTAAATTGAATAATAATTTTGGTGTAAGATTGGAAAACTATATAAAATATAGATTATTCAGTCAAATTAATTGGGAAAAATATAATTCTGAAACATAAAAAGTATTAAAAATGTTAAAACTTTATTAATAGCTGACGTAATTGATGAGAATATTACTCTAAATTTTTAACTTTTAACTTTCTTTTGTATTAGCTAATTAACAAAGGGATGTTTAGACTGGATGATGTTTAATTTATTATTTTATTATTTAAATTTTTAACCTGTAGTTATCTGATTTTGTTAATTAGTATTAACTATGAAAAACAAACTGTTCAAATGTGATTCCTGATATTGAAGTAAATTGTATCTCTACCATAAGCTGCAAGTCAACAGATCAAAAACTTACCATAAGCTGCAAGTCAACAGATCAAAAACTTACCATAAGCTGCAAGTCAACAGATCAAAAACTTAACATTTCAAATTTTAATATTGGTTACTGGTGTGCAGTTACTTATGATACAAATGTTTACGCAGGGGAAATCTCTAATATTTTTGGTACAGATTTTAGAAGTGAATGTGATGATTCCTTCAGGAAGTTATTGGAAATGGCCCAAAAAATCTGATGTTCTCCTGTATCCAATTGAAAATGTCATAAAAAAACTTTCTCCACCTATTGTAGTTGGTTCAAGGGGACAGTTTAAATTTGAAGAAATGTAATTTTGTCTTGACTATGAAAGTTTCAATTTTATAAATAACTCTGTTCAGATAAGAATTGATTTAAATAACTTAAGGTTGATTTGAAATGTTAAATAAACATTAATAAAAATAATTATTGATTGACTTATTGTATAAATGTTTAAATATCATGTAATATTTTAATACATTTTTATCCTAATGCATTTTTAAAAGCAAACTTTTACTTTGAATTCACATGGTCACACACGTAACGCAGATTTTTAATTTTCATTTATTCAATTATTTATTAAATTTAAATTTTAACTGTGATTTTAGATGGTATGGTCAATAAAACTCACAGAAATATATCATTTAATGCCATTACTCAAAATTTGCTTTTTTTCTAAGTCACACACGTAACGTTTTTTAAAAAGCTATTTAAAAAATAACTAATACATCAAAATGATAGGTTTCTGCATAAAAGAATATGGTAAAGTGTATATTATTTTAAAGAACTTTTGTTTGGATTTTTAAAGAAGAAAGATATTGAAAAATCCTTAATTAGAAAATGTTTTTTTCCAAATATCACACACGTAACGGCCCTTATATATATATATATGAATAAAAATTAATTTTATAGGTAACTTACCTGCTTGGACGAAAATGAATTGCTTGATTAGTATCCAAAAATTTATTTCCTACATTGTCAAAAAAATATAAATTCATCTGCAATGTGACACCAGCAGGAATTTCTTGTAAGGGACCAGATTTCACACGTATGACAGTGGAGGATGACATTACTAAATATGTTACTGTTTTAACCTAATTAAAAATTAATAATAACAATATAAGATTTAAATCTTAAAAATTATGATTATTTGATATGGTAGCTCAATGATATATATTTGATATGATAATTATAATTAATCCAATTTTATAGGATATATTTAAATACCTGAATCAAAACAGCTACAGTTTGATTAATTCCAAATGCCTCCAAGGCAGTAACAAGAACTGTTGCTTGGCAAGGTTGGGATCCAGATTTAATTTTGCCTTCACTCTCAACAGTGATACAAGAATCTACATTGACATTGCTTCCTTGAAGAACTTCATAAGACATTTGTGTAAAAGTATCTCTGAGAATTAAAAAGACAGTTTTTGTCATATTGAATTCCAATTATATTTTTTAAGAAACTGAAATATTATTAACCCTTCCCTAAAGTATCAGTTATAATGAATAGATTTGAGGTAAAAGTTGATAACAGAAACCTCTTTCTGAGCTAGAACTTGACAGAAATCTATCTCAAAACAGTAAGGAGACAGAGGGAAACAATTCTGTAGAAATGATGTTGATGGGAAACTATAGAAACATGTAGAAGCAAAGTTCTGTTCAGCAAAGAATTAGAACAATACACTGAATAGACAAAACACACTAACTAATAGCATG
The DNA here is from genome assembly GCA_023159025.1 of Thereuonema tuberculata. Classification (NCBI taxonomy): domain Eukaryota; kingdom Metazoa; phylum Arthropoda; class Chilopoda; order Scutigeromorpha; family Scutigeridae; genus Thereuonema; species Thereuonema tuberculata. The sequence continues at coordinate 146,270,802 of JAFIDM010009631.1, read as the reverse complement.
TCAGTCCTCTCTAAAAAACAGCCAACACCCGGAAAGGCAAAACTCCATCAGATGCTGGAGGGTTGTCCGAAGTAGTCCAACCCATGCCTGTTCTACCATTGTTCACAATTCTACCCTAGACATGTTCAATAGAGTTTCAATCCGGGAATCTTAAGGGCTACAAAATGGTCCAAAACTCAGATCGAGCCACACTTGGGTGGTAGTGACCCGACGAGGTGCCACATTGTCCTGCTAAAACACATCATTGGCTGTAGGATGCGTCAAGGCAATGAAATGGTGATCAGCTACCACTTTCTGGTAGCTTGTAGTATTTAAGGATCTTTACAGACACACAAAGGGACTTATTGTGTCCGTGGCAGGATTGGCCCATGGTTTCATACTGTCGACACCACACCCTCCCATCAGACTGGTACACCTGATAATGGGATTCATCTGACCATTGAGATCTAGTTTTGATGTTCCTGGTACCAGGCGAGGTGCAATATCTGATGATGGGCAGTCAAAAGTGATACACGAGTATGGCATCTGTTCTCTTAGCCTAGAGGATGTACAGTTGATTGCTGATGTTGAAAGTGCTCTGACATTGAAACTGGATGTGATCTGCACTAACGTTGCTCTTGTGTCGGTCTGTATGAGCCTGGACAGTCCATGCAGACCCTGGTAAACAATGGCATGTGGATAATTGCTATCTATGACGACTTGAGATAAGGAAGCATTTATTAATCAATCTTTGCCAAAGGAAGAGTCTTTTCTTTTCACTAAAGATACTTGGAAAAACCAAAGAGGAAAAAACGAGTATCGATTATCAACAATTTTCATCATAAGGGAGTCAATTATGGAAGTGATGTGAAAGTTACTTTATCCTCAGGTATTTCAGTGATATAATTTCAAAATTATTTACAATCTCATTTTCTGTGTCTATGGTAGTGCATTGTTGATCATGCAATGAACAGTGGCATTTAGATCTGGCAATGTGTATTAACAAGAACAGTGAAATACAAGAAGTTAATATTACTGGAAGCAAAGAAAACTAGCAAAGTCTAATACACTAAGCAGGAAAACAAATGTTGATAGCAATGTTAAGAAAGAAAGAAAACCTTTCTAATTTACAAAGCAAATTAGTTTGAATAAGAACTAAACCAAACGCGATAAGGAATGAGACCATAGTATATTAGGGAATTTAAAAATACTAAAAAATAAGCATTTCTGATAAATGCAGGCATACTGGACCTGAATTAATTAATACAAAAGTACTCCTAAAGAGTGTATGAATTACTATAAATTAACCACATTTTAGACATATATACTATTACAAAAAATATGAATAGGGGAGATCTGTGTATTATGGACTCCCTAAGCAAGAATGCTCATAAACCTTAAATTATTAACATAAAAAGATTTAATTTGTTGGCTGCTCATAACAATTGTATAGCTACATGGTTCAAACATGGTAAAGTACTCTGGTAACTATTAATAATTGCAGGAAATAATTTTCTTATTTTTGTGTCGATAGTCCATATTACACACATGTTCGTGTAATATGGACCGAATAAACCAAAAACAAAACTTAGCAAGAAATTAATTAAAATAAATTTCTAAAAACAAGCTTTCATTATAATGCACTAATGAACAGTAGTCATACTGTAGTATGAAGTTTCACAATTTTATTTGGATTGGTTTATGAGATATGTTGATTTTAAAATTTGCCCCTCTTTCCCCCCCCCCCTTTATGGGTAAAATTTTGAAAAATTTAAATCATAAAAATTGAACAACTTGAATTACATTAAGCAAGCCCTAATTTGTGCTTTTCGTTTAATATATTAAATAAAACAAGCTTCAGGCTCATAGTAATATGCTTAGCAACCAGTGGTCCATATTACACAACAGTGCATGGTTATTACACGCATGGATGGAGCAACGTTGTTTCCAATCACATATCGCTATGCAAAATGGCACATATAAAACACATGTCTGGATTGTGAAGAAAATAAGTACATTTGCTACTATTAATGTGAAAATTATATTAAAATTACCTAACAGTAGAAAGTAATACATTCATTCTAACATACCTGTTACATCCATGATCATATAAAACGAAAAATACAATTTAATACTCGTCCAAATGAAGTCACCTCCTGCTTTGGATAACAATAATATTCACAAAAGGCAATGAAGTGGTTCTGCTATCAAGTGGGGAACAGATAAATTTCAACCTGGTCCTTATTACACGATGGCCCATAATACACGGATCTCCCCTATATCATATCGTATTAAAAGTCCCAACTATCTTTGTTTTGCTTTGTTCTTTTCATGTGATTTTTGTCTTTCAACTCATTAAATACGTATTTAGTAATAATAAAAAGTTAACTAATATTTCCCCCCATATTTTCAGAATAAAAGAACTTTCTTCTTGAATCGTATTTCCTCTTCTTGTTCATTTGATGTCTGCTATAAAGCCATGTCTGGAAACTTTCATAAAAAAAAAAAAAAAAAAAAAAAAAAAAATGGAAACAATTCTATTTTTAGTTCCTAAACAATAAATAAGCATTTATGTCTTGACAGCAGCGTCAAAGTTTTTTTTTTTTTGTAATGGTTTCTTGTAACTACTAAATATTATAATTTATCAGGAAAGAACTTGAAAGGAACTGCATAAATCCTCTCACATTCACGCCGAAAAGGAATTTAGTTTCAAAATAATTCCTTCATGAAAAAACAAAAAACAAAAAAACCCTGAACACCTTTACTTAAAAAGTTCTTATAAATGGAATGCATTGCTATAAAGGAAACATTCCTATCACTGCTATAAAGGAAACTGTTTTGACCACATTTTATTTGCATCAACTGCAAACTACAATTAGTTCATCCCTTCAGCTCAACAGGCTCCATTTTATAAATTCCAATTGAGCAGGAAATGTTTCAGTGTCAATCACTAGTTGAAGAGTGATTAGATAATATTATTTACAACTTACTGAACACTCATTGCTGTTTCAAATTCTTTTTTTACCCTTTCCTCTAATTTGCTTAGGTTCATCAATACAGTGAAATATTAAATTACTGTTATATTTATGTATTCTATAAAAGAAAGAAAAAAAGGATGGTGATAGTATCAAGCACATAATTTGGCATTCTGCATGCTGTTATTCACTGTTAAGATCCTGTCACAGAAATACAGATCATTAGGTACCCCACTATAGGCCTATGAAGACCGTTGGAGTCGTGGGAGGTGAGGCTCCCAAGATAAAGGCTCATTAGTAACCAATGGGACGAAAGTTGAGGTCGGGTGGTCAGCCCAATGCCTGCCTGCCTTTAACTCCCGGGAAAGAAACCTGGTACTCATTCTACATAGGGCTGCTAGACCCTATGACATGTTTGGAGGAATGTAGTGAGGCCGGGGATTGAACCTGCCACCTCCAACCGGCAGCAAAGCACCCTTACCACTTGGCTACAGATCATGATTACAGATCATGATTACTCACAACTAGATGACAATGCCAACAGCTTTTTTGAAATAAATGGCAAAAATAAATGAAGACCTTCATTTTTCTTAACCCTCCTTTGAAACAAACTGCAGTTAAACCCTTAGTAAGTTAATAATTAACTACAATAATGCTCATTATTGGATATAGATAAGTCCTGAAATGATCAGTTACATTAAAAAACACTGCTGTGAACATGGAAGATGGACAATAATACAAGATACAAATTCACATATTTCTGAGAACGTGCGGAAGCAGCATGGAAAGAATACCTTGTGGTCAGGTTAATCAGCAATAACTATTGCTTAACAAGTTTCTGAATTCTTTAACATTATGTTTTGCTATTGCAATTCCTACATGTTTGCACTATTCTATCCAGGACTGCACAACACTGCTATTTTACAACTTGTTGCACAAGTGGCCATCCTACATTCTGGTATTAGTAAAATCAGATCTGCAAATTTAAAATTTGCAATATAGATATGATTTAAGTAACAATGATACAATGAAATTTTAATTGATTTCAGTACCTGTTTGTTATGATTCGGCTTTCTGTATTTGGCGTTATAAGAATAATTCCATTATTTAATTTGGGACTTTTTAATTCTATGCCTTCAAATACCTAAATTATAAAATAAAATAATCAGAAAAAAATTAATTTAGTAAATGTAATGTCAATATATATATATATATATATGAAAAACAAAAGTAAATGATAAAGGCAAATTACAATTAAGTTTGTGATAGTATTACCTGAATCTGTAATTTGTCAGTAAGCTCCGACTGCCCTAATAGAGGAAGTATACTTAGATCGCTTATCAATTTGAAAGATTGAGAAAGACGGACTTTCAAAGACAAAGTTACTTGGCCTGTTCTTTTAGCTACTAATCGAACAACAAAATTGTTTTCTTCTTTCAGATGAATTCCATTCTAGTTAAAATGAAAATAAAGATAAAAATTCTAGGTCAATCAATTAATTGTACAAATAGGATGTAACTGAATTAAAATACACTTTTTTTTCCTCCATAGAAAAGTATCTATTACTTTGTTAGGCACCAATTCTTTAACAATGGTTAATTACCTCCTAGCATTTAAAGGATAATGGAATATTTCTATTAAATATTATTGATTACAGAATATGTTTTCAAACACATTTTCATTTGAGGCTTACAATGAAAATGAGTTAAACATAGACTTAAGAATATTGGCAGACTGAGGGGGGGGGAGGTGTACTTGGTAATTTAAACTGCCTAGGCAAATAGGGTTACTCGGAATCTTCAGTGCCTTTCTTAGGTTTAAAGAAGAATAAATAAAATCTCACTATCTCTCCTCCATTATATACATAATTTAATTCCAAGTGCCATTGTGCTGCAAGATTCAATGACTTATTTTCCTCTTTCAGTTGCAGAACAATGTGTTAGTTTCATCATGATATAACAACTGAAAACTGCTGTATTTAATGGGAGAAGTTTATATTTAGCTCAAGGAAGAAACAAAGTCACCTGATTTCAGTCATGTCACTTGAAAACATGACAATGAACACAGTACTAAGGCACGATTTCTTCCTTCTCATATTATTTATGCTACTTATTTTGTCTTGGCGCTTGGCTGCGGGTTGGAGGTAGCGGGTTCGATTCCCGGCCTCGGCGGAGGACGGGAATTTTTCCACGCTTCTTTCTCCTCCAAACGGGCCCTAGGGTCTACCCAGCCCTCTATAGAATGGGTACCGGGTTTCTTTCCCGAGAGTTAAAGGCGGGCGAGCGACGGGCCGAACCCCCGTCCTCAACTTTGTCCTGTAGGTTCTGAACACTGGAGCCTACCCTCCAGCTGCATTGCGCGGTCCTCTGGGCCTGATCGCAACTTTAACTTAACTTATTTTGTCTTAGTTGCCCAGTCCTTCTGATATTTCATTTTGTATCATTTAAAGTAGATAAGTTTATTTTCTTTAAAATTAGCATCGAACTTGAATAAAAAAATAAAATAAAAAAATTATCAATGAATTTCAAAGAAATCGATTACTCATTTTAAAACCATTTTTTTTGGTATCTAATTCTAAGCCAAGGAGCCAATTTCTGTGTTAGTAAAAAAGTAAAAAGATTTGCTTATAATTGGATAAATAAAGTACATGTGCCTTTTCCCCTATCCAATTTTAATAATCTCTGTTGCTGTTTTAAGCAAACTGGATATCTTACGTTCCTTTAGTAATACACAGATCTGACTTGATTGGGTCAATGCTTTCAACAACTTTGTTATGCCTAATTTCTTATAAGAACAGAAAAGCCATCAACAAAGTTTAATTTTGATTTCTTTTAAAAGCAGAGATATAAGGACTAAATTACAATGTCATCTATTTGTTATTAAGGATAGCTGGAACTTCTGGTTTCAACTACATTTAATACCAACCAATAACTAAAGAACAATAATTTAATATATTTTCTTTTTTTGTTAAATTACTAAATTCATATAAATTAATTAGGTAACGCTTTAACATAACATTTATTCTTATCATTGCTGTTCATATCTTTTAGAATTATGAAATTTTCCTTAGGCAGACTTAGAACAGTTAAAGCATATATTTGGAAGCTGCCTGGGATTGTGTATGATTTCAATCACTGATATTTTCAGATATATTACTTGCCAATGCTATGATACTGACAAGATGAATTGCATGATCATAATGAACTTTGTTTTTAGATGAAGCACAAAATATAGAAACATTCTTGCCATGAGACAATGCTCATTACTTTGTTTTTATAAACTGTTGCTACATTTTAGTAATCTTCCCAGAGCAATTTAATGGAGTAAGACTTCGTGAACTGTTGAAATTAATTTCACATAAAAAAAAAGCATTTTTAATCTTTAAAATAACTATTTTCTCCTACTGATTTTTTTCTGCATAATATTAAACAAAAAAGGGAATATCTGCATAATGTAATAGTTTATACTGTAAAAGCATACCTTAATTTAATTTAGTCATGTCTATAAATTATTGTTTACTGTTAATGACTACCCAAATATTAATGTAATTATGCAATCCTAATCAGCAAATTTTGACTTCTAGTAACTTTTTAAAGAAACTATATCTTGAACTTTATAAAACTCAAGCTATCAAATGAAGAAGGAAAAATAGTAAATCAAACTACAGTTTTATTATGATAATGGCCTTAATGACTTACAGCACTTGATGGACGTAGCCTTTCCCAGTAGAGCTTGCAATAAAAGTCAGGTGACTTCACTGCGGTTTTTCTGAAGTTATATTATGCAGTAATACCTTGAGATATGAGCGTCCCAACATACAATTATTCTAAGATACGAGCAAGCCTTTGAACAAATTTTTGCTTTGAGATACGAGCACGCTTACAGACACACACGCTAGGTGGATGAGCACTTGGAACAGCCCACGCCGCCTCATTCGTTCACTTCACATGTTCGTTGACTTCCGTACGCATCTCCCGCGAGTCTTCCGTATTGTGTTTGGGTTATCTACGTGATTTTCTCTCTCTTTTGTGCATTATTCTTCATAATAGTGATGAGTGTACGTACGGGCCAACTCTCTTCCCTCCTCCTCCTCCGCACATGCCGCCATTAGCTGCTACTGTATCGTCTTGTCAGTAAGAACTCATAATTAAAACCACATTTTATTTTATATCACAGGAATCCTTATGTACTATAATTTTGTGTGTGTGTTTATGTCTCTATAGCAATTAAAAACATGTTTTTCCTTTATTAGCACTAATAAGGAAGTTTTTTAGAGGGCCGGAACAGATTAATTTTTTTTCTGTTATTTCTTATGGGAAAAAATGATAGAGAGATACGAGCACCTCGAGTTACGAGCTCGATCCTGGAACGGATTATGCTCATATCTCAAGGTATTACTGTAACACATTTATAATTAAAATTACTGGGGGGTAAATAACACTGAAACAACTTTTTTTTTTTTTTTAAATTTCTTTCCCACTCTGTATGATGACTGATCTGGAGGCCTATAGAAATGTACATTTTACTGGGAGTAATTTTATAGGAAGTGCATTCTTAACTTTCAGTATAAGCTTTCTGAAGTGTTTTCAGTAAAAAGAGAAAGTTTCCTGATTAATAATTAAAACACAACTACAGTCTATTTTGTTATCATAAAGTTTAAGTTCATGTTCTGTTTGTTTACGTGCTTGATTATGATTATGCTTATGGCCTTAAGCACAAACTTTTTTCCTACTTACTTTAGGTTTGACATTTGAAAAAATTAAATGCATACTGTCTGATTTTTTTTGCATAAGATCAATATAGTTTTATAATTTCTTAAATGATTCTATAGATGAACATTTAAATTTCCTACTAAAGGATTTTATATTTTCTTTTAATATTTCAAAGATTCTATTTTTTTTTTTTTAAAAAAGGATCTTTGCATTCTTTTACAGCAATTGGAAAACCAAAGAAGCTGAACACATGAATTTCATTTATAAATCAATAAAAGTTAAATAAAAACAAGGAAAAAAATAAATAAAACAAAGCTCTTATAATGATTACTAAAAGAATTTATCACAATCTCTAATGATGAAATAATTCGCCAAGTCATAATTATTATAAGTACTAGAACTTACCCATTAAATATCTAAATAAGGAATTATTAATACTTACAGTCTGATAAATAGTTTAAATATCTAAATAAGGAATTATTAATACTTACAGTCTGATAAATAGTTTGAATATCAATCACATCTTTATCTGACGATTCCCACTCATAAATTAGAGCAGGATTAGCAGTTCCAAAGCTGAATGGCGTTTCCAGGTCATTTGCTCCAATAGGATATACTAACATCTGTTCATAAAACAGTAAAAAATTACTACTGGCAATAACGATATTATTAAAACATTGAAAATTCTCACACAATTAACATTAGTTATAAATTCAATAGCCAAATCAACCAGATCTTAAAACAAACTGGCATATGTTTATTTTTTATTTAAAAAAAAAAAAAAAAAAAGGCTTAGGGAACTATTTAATATTGCTGTAAGTTCATATTTATCCCAATAACTAGTATCTCTTACATAATCACATAAATATTGCTTCAAAATAGATGTTGGCATCGTAAAAGCAATGAAATTTCTTTTTTTTTTTTTTGGGTGATAAAAAGGCTGGATTGCAGATGATATCCATTGAGAAATTACAGAAATATATATCAGGAACTAGATGGTATTGAGAAGTGTGCAGTGATGATTCAAATAATTTCTTGCTGGACTAAAAATCTGAAAGATGATTTACCTATTGGTTGCACAAACAATGCAAGTTCTTATTCTGTTTCAGCTAACTAGCAGCTTCGATTTTCGCTCAACGAAAAATTCAAATATATTAAGCTCTTATGAGTTTCCATTTTTCTTTCAGCTACCACATTGGTGCTTAGGCCTTCTTTTGTATTTTCTTGTTTGCTCACCATACTTGCAAGGGCCACCATCTCTCTTTTTTCTACAAGCAATTTTTGTTCAAGCTACCTGAGAAATATATTTCTGAGCTGAATGCATTTTAACTGGGATTTGGCCTTTTCTAGCATATTACTCTGAAGACAGCTTAAGACTTAAGGAAATTAAAGTTATGCCTTGACTGAAAATGAAAAACAAATGCCAAGGAACATAATTTGCTAGAACTGAAGAAACTCTGATCTATGCATCATTTCCCTAGCTTGATTTATTTCTGTAGAAATTTACCTGGAAGTTGAGTCTATTAACTCCATCTGAAGAAAAAGGAACATTACAAATTATAAGAATACGGTTAAGAACTGGGAGGAGATGGAAGGTAGTGATGGAAAGAATGATAACATGAGGTTTATGAACTAGAATTCATTCAGAGAAACCTAATTTACTATGAATGTCTTTAAACTTTATTTATGAGATTGTGTAGATAGAAGGGCAAGAAGTGACTGACTACTTATGATTAATCAGTCGCTTGATAACCAATATATTCTTGTCCTGAGTCTATAAATTTCTTAAAATTTCAATGAAACATTCAGAAAAATGATATCAAATTTCGCTGAAAGTTTAATGACATTTGTGATAACACAGATAAAGAAGAATGACTAAATGCTAAAAAAAAAAAATAAAGCAATCAATGGGCTGAATATAATTCTGTCCAGAAAATCATAGTTCGACGAAAGTTTTCAAATATCTGCATGTTAAAGACCCTAAAATAGTTGCTCAAATGGAGACAGATAGTAAAAACTAGGGATTCCCAATGAAGTCAGTAGATTCAAAAACTACAAGAAAAAAAAAAAAAAAACCCAACCACCCAGGAATCATATTTTTCATTATAGTCTCCAACTTCTTTTTATTACAATATTTCGAACAGCTACAACAATTCATTACTGATCTTCTTCAAATACAGTTTTTGTAGGGATAAATTCCTTCTACTAAATTTGAAAAGATTTTAAAGCTAACAATTTATGACATACCAATCAATACTCAATAATATCTTCGTATTCTAAGCAGTTAATGATATTGCATCAAAATAATGCAAACTAACAATTTATGCAATAAACAATTTATGAATTAAACACATTGTATTACATTAATTTATAAGAATTTCTCTATGTTATTCATATTATTTTTAAATAGGTTCACTGAATATTCATTAATTTTGACTCCTTTTTCTTATACATTAATATGAATAAAAATCATCAAGAAAGAATAAGATATCTAGAATTATAACAAATACAAAAGATAAGAAATTGTGGGAAGAGATAATAGATACATCCAGGAATCAGTTTTCAAACCAGCTAACATTTCAATTTAAGGTTTTATTATCTTTATAATTTTAAATAAAAAAACCAAACATAAATACAGTAAAAATAGTAAACCCACACCCATTTGGTCCCTTTCTATGAAGTAATTCACATATTCCTGGAAATTCTGGCCTTAAGGGGACACTACATGGCTTCATAAAAGGGAAAGAAAAATATTTAATACTAAAACGCAGTATCAATACTATACCAAATTATTAGTATATCAAATACTTGTTTAGTGATAAAAATAGAAAAATCTGCAATGTTTTAGGATAAAATAGTGTGAGACTGGTATCTAGATAATATATTTACCTCAGCTCCTGATTTCAGACGAGTTAAAGGTGCATGGATTTTAATTGATTTTAAGGATACTACATACAAATTGGTTTCATCCTTAAAAATATAAAATAAAATAATGAGTGCAATTAGTGACTACGTGATGATTCTAACTAGAAGTATACTGATGATTTTTTTTTTAATTATTTTTTGAAATTGAACATGGCTTAAGAATTAAATCCAAAATTTAAAGCTCATCACTCATACTCTGTATTAAAAGTTATGCTCCTTTTTCCATCCTATTCCAATGAGATATTAGCAAGCTTTCATGTTAAATCCATTTGAACATGCGAACTACAGAAGTAAGGAGTTAGAAGCTCTTGAGGACGAATTCTTGCAGACAGACTAATAAACATGTCTCACAAGAGAATTCCTTCTATATTAGCATATGCAAAGAATGTTAATAAATTAAAGAAAAAGTTTCTTAAAAAGCGAACTTGGAAGAATATCAAAAGTAGCAGTGATTCATTGAGAGGAAGCCTACAGATGTTAAAAGGTCATGATAATGACATTTTCAGGCAGCAATTGGTGGTAATTGATTTTGAGGTAAATGAACAATTGCAAAAAAATTGTACGAGTCAATTCTGAACAAATATTCATACTGGACAGAAAACTTACTAATGATCATTCAGTAAACTGCAAAAGTGTGGAGATGAAGATGAGATCAGCTTTGTATTGTCCAAGAGAACAGCGTCAAGAAGTAACAAATTCCCCAGACATCCCTATAAACAAAAGGGTTGTGGAAATCCTTTGTTTGATGAAGTAACAATAGCAGGGAGGGACATCTAGTTATCTTGAAGAGTCAATATCTCAAAGGCAACAAAATTTCAATTCATAAGGTACTGTGCTGAAAGTTTATATAAAAAGATGATAGACGGGCAGGATCAGAAATCTATATAAATAAAAATGGAAATGTTTGTTTGTTCAAAATCTTAAATCTCCGAAAGTTCTTCACCGATTGCTTTGAAATTTTGACACAACGTTGCATTCGAATATGCGCATGTTCTTATATACCTATTATATAGATGTCCCACCTGTGTCAGGTAAAAACATGCCTTTTTTTTTTTTTTTTTGAAAAACAGCACCATCTGTTGGAAGTAAAAGCAACATATGCAATAATAAACACTGTGCATGCCGGACAGCGCGTGCTTCTTGACAGTTGCTGTCACTTAGCATTTTAAATGTTTCCGATTGTATTGGTAAATTGAATTTTCATTTGAGGATGCACGGTTGCGAGCATGGCGATCGCGTTCTGCAGCTTCAGATCTGCTTCGTTATCAACAGAATGAACGCGATGGGCTGAGAGTGGCTGAAAGACGTCAACGAGAAACAGCAAATCAGCATCAAACATGTAATCCGTGCTCAGCAATCACGCGATTACAATCGCCTTCCATTCCGATACAACCCAGCTGATTATTATAGTTTTCTTTAGATGTATTAATTAGTAGAATTCCCATTTGTTGAAAATTTCTACGAAGCATTTTTATTAACATTATCAAAGAAAGGTAGGGAAAAAAATCTTATTAGTATAATAGGAAAAAAATTTATTAATCTATATATAATTAAAAATGAATGTTTGTTTGTCCCGTGTACACTCCTAGGCCCTTTGACTATCTGGACCAAACTTTGCAGAATTACTCTGTAGGACTCTGCGCAAGATAGGCTACCTTAGAACCGGACCGGGCTCTTATATTTAGGTCCCTTCTCACCCCCCCCCCCCAAGTATATTGCAAATTACAGCAAATTAAGCTTTTCACAACAAAATAAGCTTCAGACTCATTTAATGCCATCGAGTAGTAGCACTTGTCTTGAATAGTCACTTTCAGCTTGAAATTCCCCAAAACTGGCAGTGTTATAGTAATGTACAACTGCTTTTAGGTGAAACAGTGCAGAGTTGACAGAAACCTAATGATAAAAGATGCAAGCCATGACTATGGAGGAGTTTAGAAAAGCAAGCAACGAAGGAACAAACTGTTTATAAGCAGCAGAAAATTCTAGCACTGTAATCGGATTTTGAGTTAAAACTTAATGTACAATTATGAAATGTCCAAATTAATGATATGACATTAACAAGTTCAATGCAGATACAGTGACCGGGATGAATCATACAAATGCAAATAGATATGAATGCTTTAGTAGTCATCAGTATGAGCAACTATCTTCATAACTTTGGAAGTGAATACAGGACAGTCTGTTAATTTTAACTGAAGCACTGGAAAATGATTGATTGGCTTTAATGGAATAAGTTTAACTATGGTTGTACAATTTCAAGAAAGGGAAAACAGAAAAATAAAATAAATAAATATTAAGTAAGGGATAGATGCAAGCCTGATGGATGATCTGTATGAACTTCAGTAACTAGAATAATCTTTATCAACTGAAGAAAGTAAAATAATTGAAATTTTGCTAAGCAAAAGATATAATGACCACCAAAATCTTTAATATAGGATGTATGAGAGATAAGACTTAAATTCTTACAGCCACATTTCATTTCGTACAAAATTAAATGTACTTATGGATGAATTCTTCAACTATGATGTGATATTAATCTGAATAGAATTTTAAATAAACAATAAAAATTATTTAATATTTATAAATGCAAAAGATTTTTTAAACAGAATATGAGTAATCAAATGCCGATTTTTATAAAATTTAACATTAATATGAAAAGAAATTTAACGTGCCCTATGATTCAAAGAATTGGTTAAACAAACGAAGGCACAACATTATAGTTTGTGCAAAATCTTTTAGTTTTAAAAGTGTTAGCTTATCTTTTATATTACTAAATTAGACAAACCTGAGAATATATAATTGTGCCTCTAGTTTCCCAATCAACATCTACAGCTTGTGCAATCACAACAGTATAGCCAACAGATTTCGCTGTAATAATACCTTGAGCTGAAACATTTCCATATTGACTATCTTTAATAGTGTAACGGATATTTGTCTGAGGCTGTGGTCCTCCAGAAGTTAGTAACTAATTAAAAAGAGGAAAACAAGGAAAAAAAGAGATTTGTTTCTGTTTTCTTCAAAATTTTGTGTCTAATGATTTTACATATAACAATCTATGTTTATAATAATAATATCTTTATATATTTATTCTTTTCCTGTAACACCCATGTAAAACAGGAAATCATCTTTGAGTACTTTACACTGGTTTTCTTATGTAATTAAAGATAATTTTAAAAATTTACCCATTAAAAAGCAATAAAAATGTAATAAGCAAAGAAATTATAAACAGGATATCTAAATTTGTAAATATTTATCAGAAAACAAAAGATCTTTTTGATAAATGTTTTTCACTTTGAATGGAAAATGAAACAAATGCTCTACTGACAACATTAAAAAACTAACTGTAAGACTGAAACGTTTTATACAGTAAGACAAATAAATGGTGATTTGAAAGAACAAAATATATATATGTGAAATTATATTTTAGTTTTGGAATATCCATAGAAATCAAGGTATTTTAGGAAAATACCATAAAATTTTATCTTTTAGTTTCATATAAGGTAAAAAATTTGGAAGGCAAAATTTATCCCCGATTGACAATTTTATTCACTGCTCCGTTGTGGAGACAACAGAGTATAGATTATAGTACTTTGGGCTTATTTTCTTCAAATAGATTTCTAATATAACAGAAGAAAAAGAATATAAATTAAAGTTTAGTGAAATACGGTAAATGCCACAGACTAGATAAATGGGATAATATCCTATTATATTCATTTAGTTTATCTGATGACAGGGAATATTTATCTTTCCACCATTATTCCTCTTAATGACTTTAAAACCAGTTTTACCTAAACACAATTGATGGAATAGAATTTAGCTACAGTTATATGTAATTGATATAAACTTTTGTTTTTATAAGAACTAGAAATGTTAATTTCAAATTACCTGAAAAGTGTCTCCAGGGACAAGAGTCAAATTACAAGGCATGATTCTTAATGGTGGAAAAACCTATGAAGGGAGAAAATAAACAATTTCAAGCAAACCTGTACAGTTTATAATGGTACTAAATCTGAAAGGTTATAAAAAAACCTAAGTTTTTCTTTTAACTCTCAAACTCAATTATAAAATATCTACAAAAAAAAAAAAAAAAAGACAAAAATAAAATAAAGACTTAGTGATTTTTTGTGAATATGCCTATTTTAAATTACAAATAATTGTAGATTATGCTCATCAAAAATAAACCATCAATAATCTCTTCAATTCTAGAATAAGTTTTTTCTTTTCTTTCTGAAACTATCAGAAATTCTTTTTGAAATGTTTACGGTTTATGAGTCAGCAACTTAAAAGAAATTATTGAGCTGGTTTTTAATTCATAGTAATAATAGATCAAATCATTAAACTTTGTTTTTATTATTTGAAATCTTTACTTCTACACACCAGGATAAATATTTCAAAAGTACAAAATTCTATTAATGTAATGATATTTAAAAGAAAGAAAAATAAATATTGTAAGACTTAAGTCAAATGAATTCTATTATCATCTTTAATTCATGAGTTTGCTGTTGAGTGAAACAGAAAAAAAATGAGACTATCTACTGAAATAAATTGTAAACAATTTAATTTGACAACCAGCTTTATGAAAATACACTAAAGGGGAAAAAAATTGAAACACTAGAAGGATTACTGCCATTTTATTGAACTCAGGCAGAGAGTAGATATGTGCTACTGATTACATTAGCATGAACAAATATGGAAAATTACCACTGTTCCAACCCAATGAAGTGGTATAATTAGTAAGATGTTGAACTGCCCTATGCAGCAATGCATGCATGATTACAGCATGGGAGGTTATAGTACAGCTATATAATGTCCTCCTCAGGGGTAGAATGCTAAGTAGTGCGAAGTTGCTGATCAACTTGAGCAACATAGGTTAGTGCATCTTCTGAATGTTGATGGAGCTGTTGGCCCATCATGTCCCAGAACAATGTCCACAACATTTGTTCAACCAGAGAGCTTGTCCACTGCTCTGCACCTGTGACATCAGATTATGCCTGTCTAATCACTTTGATCAGCCCACAAACCTAATCATTTTGCATGTATTTACATATAATACTGCTTCCCCACATTTCCTGAAATTCCATAACTTCTTGCAGCTGTTTTGTTTTGTTTTTTCCCTTTAGTGTATTTTATAGATTTGTAGTGACAAGTGTTTCTGTTCTTTTATTTTATTAAGGAGTTTGAATGATGTTTGGATGTTACTGAATTAACTTACAGATGTAAAGTGTACAGTCTGACACTTCCACTAGAGCGTAAAACAACAACACATTTAATCAGAGCAGTTCTCTAACTTTTGCTCTTGTGAGGAAACTGTAAATGACACTTTATAAAAATTTTTACAAGTCCATTTAATACAACTAAGTCATAAATACTGTTATGACTTACATACTATAATAGTTGAATGAATGAAGTATTTTAATTACTGATGTTCTGTTTCATTGACAAAACAGATAGATCTAAGTGGAAATAAGATGAAACTATTATGCTCACTAGCACTATATTACTATTAACCACTATATGATCAAAGCTATGGATACGAGTTGAATAAAACCACTCAGAACGCCTGTAAGGTCTTGAGAATACGCTTTCTTAAGTATTATCACAAGATCTGAACAGGAAGTAGCCACTGACTAGATGGCTATTTTTTCCCAACTCTACAAGTCAAAATGGTCCCAATAAAGTATGACTCATGTCTGTCTTACTTGCAGTTCAGGTTGTATAGGTGGTGTCAGACATACAGAAGGAAGTTAAGAGCTTCATCCCTTTATAGTTTTCATGCACAGAGTTTCTAAAAATTAGAGGAAAAAAAAACTTCCTGCATCTCTGCTGAAGAGATAGAATCCATGCAACAGTGGAAACTTCTCTGAATTCTCTTTCTATGGCACACAGGCTTCAGATGAGTGGGTTTTCTTTTTGTTATAATTATGTATTATGAAATATATTACATTTGCCACCAATTTCATTATAAATATGTATTATGTAGTATTATATAACCCTTGCCATCGATTTTTATTTGAGGACCTACATGAGGGTACAGCCAAAAAAAAAAAAAAAAAAATATAACAGTAAGGATATTTGAGGGGTTTTAAGCCATACTAGCCTAACCCTCAAACAGGAAATTATTGGGGAAATGGTCTGAAACATTTGGTGATCATGTACAAAAGAGCAATATACACATTGCTGCTATAATTTATGTAGTAAAGAAAATTAGCTATATAAATTACAGCAGCAAAGTGTATATTGTTTTTTTGGACACGACCAACAAACCTTTCAAACCATTTCCCCAATAATTTGCTCTTTGAAGTTTAGGCTAGTATGGCTTAAAACCACTCATTTAATTATACAGAACTGTATAATGAACAATGCAAATATTATGAAAGGCAAATTCTACAGTAAGTTGGTCATTTCAAATAATTTTTCATTTTACAATAAAATAATATTTATAGACACTAATGTACAACTAATGAATTGCTTTACATGAAGCATGTAACTTATTTTGCCCTCATCTGCATAACTATATGAAAATGAAGCAATAAAATAAAGGGAAAAACATTTCAGGGTAATTTAAAATTTCGCAGTTTAGTTTCATTAAAAGCTTAAGTACTTTAAAGTACTTAAATACAGGTGGCAAAAAATGGCATTTGTTGGATTATAAATATCAGTTTAACTTCAAAAACTTATAATAAGGAAGAAAATTTCAACAATTTTATATTCAACATCAAAGCATATGTTTAATTTTGTTTAAATAACATGGTTGATGATACATGAATCACTGAGCTAGAATGCAATGAGATTTCTAACAGTCCATGCACGTCTTTATATAACAGAGCAGATCAATTCACTACAAGGAACTGATGAGACTTCTAATTTTTGTAGACTTCTTGAAAATTTAGAGAAAGAGAAATTAATCTGAAAACAGATTAAAAGTGAAAAAGCAGGCTTGCTCCTAGGTCTGATTCCTGTTATTCAATCACTCTTAATTATGTTATTTTTCTCCTCTGGAAACTGGTATCAAACAGGGAGCAATTTAAATAAACTAAATAAACAAAATAAATAACAGTCAGTAGTGTTAAACAGGGTGTCTACTGAATCTCAAACAAAAAATTTAAGGACAATTCCCATACATTTAAGGACATTTTCACAAAAAATTCTGTTCAACCAAAAAAAAAAAAAAAAAAAAAAAAAACGCTGAAAATTTAAGGACATAGACTGATTTTCCAGTACATTTCATGTCAACCCAAATTTCCTGTACAATTCCCGGTTGGTAGACACCCTGTTAAAGTAAGTCAAAATTTCATGTAATTTACTGAAATATGTTAAAATATAGAAATTTAAACATACCTGGATTGGCATTGGATCACTAGATACAACTTTTGATTCTCCAGAGGAAGATGCTTGTACAATGACTTGAAAAGTAAGTGTCGTATGACCTAATTCAGTGCCTTTAACTGCAAATATTGCTTCTTGAGGAGATTCAGTATTTAAAGAATAGGCTCTAAGAACAAAAAATAATAATGAAAGTTTTATTACTTCTACTATGCTTAAATAATTTTTAAACTCAATTAGATAGCCCCAGAAACTTCAATCTACAATATATTTTTGAAAGCTAAATGGAAAATCTCAAAAAAGTAACTATGTATAAATGCCTTTGTTTTTTCCAACTACCCTTAAGGCTGCTACACACGATCAAGTATACATGACAAGTATGCAGTTTTATCACGCATGTCATGCATACTTGATCGTGTGTAGCGGAAATTTTGTACTTGACGCAGCTCAAGTATGCTGTATGAAGATTCCAACTTTATACTTGAAGCCCCGGCTTGGGCATGCGCTTTGCAAAAAAAAAAAAATCATTTGTGACTCAGCTGTCGACGGAGAAACATGTCTCCATAGTTTCCTCCCAACATGGCTAGTGATCTGCAGAAAGGACACAGAAGTATCGGAAGAATTCATTCGAGTTTACCAAAGTAATCCTTGTCTGTGGCGGATTAAATCTAAAGATTATCATGATAATAGGCTAAGAAAGAAACAATATATATAATATATTATAAAGAATATATAAAAACATTGATCCAAACGTCGACCGGGATATCACTGTGAAGAAAATAAATAAATAAATAGAGATACAGCATTGAAAGAATTGAATATTTCAAACATTTCTTAACCAATTCTGATACTATATGGATCTGTAATTATATTTCTTTGTTATAGTTGTTTTTAATTTTTTAATAAGTTACTATACATATGTCTTAATGAGCGATTTTTTTTTTTGGAGTGATAAAAGATTCAAACAGGTTTCTTCATTCATTCGCAGATAATTATGCCAATCATTAGGATATATTTCCAATTCACTTAGTAAGTTAGTATGCGAATAGGTTTTTATTTTCAATAAAAATTCCATACACCACATCCCACGTTTCTTCTTTCGTTTTGCCCTTTTTGAAATAAGGACACACGCAGCCAAAGCGAGCAAACCGTCGCGTCGTGCGTCCGAACTCCACATATTTCAAGGAAAAAATGAGACTTGTCAAGCATGCAGTACCGTGTGGTGGCGAGGGGTTTTTTGTGCATACTTGAGCACCAATTATACTTGTCATGCATACTTGTTCGAGTGTAGCAGCCTTTAAGCTTAATTATTTCAATTACATAAGAAAAAAAAAATCGAACAACAAATAAAAATATCGCACACGTTTAAAAACTAACAAAAAACATTACAAAAAGCCAGGACATTTTGATCTGAGGAAAACTGCAAGATCATCTTCAGTTCGAAAAACAGCCAAACAAAGAGAGGATAATAAAGGAAACAAATGTTAGTGGAAGGAAGCATAATTGGTCAAATAATTCGCCACAAGATAAAAAAGAGGTTCTATGTCAAATAACTAATGGACATGAAAGACAGCACCCTCTAATAGTGAACATGAAAGCTAAGAAAAAAAAATAATTAATGACACAAAGCCGAGATGACTTTGTCATTCTTTTTTCTTTTCTTTTAGTGGCAATTTTTAAAGAATCAAAATAAAATTCCATATTTTGGTTGAATAATTGCTTATTATAAGAGCTGGAAAAATATATCCAAAAACTTTCAATGCATTTCATTTAAAGTATTTATTACAAATCTTCAAAACTTTAGTTTCATTGAAGAGAGAGCAATGCGATAAATTGAAGGAATGGACAGAACTATGAGAAGAGTCGATATTAAAACTTTTTAAGAGATTGTAGTCAATCTTTGACCAATTATGCTTCCTTCCACTAACATTTGTTTCCTTTATAATCTTCTCTCCGTTGTTTCTTTGCTCTCTATGTTTGGCGATTTTCCAGCTGAAGATGATTATGTAGTTTTCCACAGATCATACTGTTTTTTGTTATTTTTTTAAATGTGTGTGATGTTTTTATTTGTTGTTTGATTCTTAATAAATATTCATTCCACATGTTAAAGTTGAATTTATAAGAAAATAAATGTAATAAGATTTTCAGGTAAATTTAATTTTGTGATTTCATTTAAATTATAAAACTAAACCATGAGCATCATTCAGAAAGTAAGAATACAAAAATAAATAAAAGTTTTTTTTTTAAAGAATACAAAAACTTGTTCAGAATTTAATAGCAGAAGATTATCTAACTATATAAAAAGACAAGACCTGACTCACTCACTCATTCATTCATTCATGCACTGACAGATCAACGCCCAGCCCAAATCGCTGGACCTAGAAAGCTGAAATTTGCACAGAGGTTCCCCTTTATGGTGTAGACAAGAAATAAGGCCAGACTTTGCGAAATTCCCACGGGTTCGGGAAGAACAAGGGTTTATTGTCGATTTAAAGGTTTCCTGTTTCCGTAACTAGAGTTAGTAGAGACTTCAAATTTGGCATGTAAATAGGTAATTATAAGCACTAAAACCCCTTTTCAGGATTTTTCGAAATTCTCATGTGTTCGGGAATAACAATGATTTATTTTCGCTTGACAGTTTTCTTATTTCCGTAACTACAATTAGTAGAGACTTCAAATTTGGAATATAAGTAGGTAATGATAATCACTAAATCCCTTTTCTAGGATTTTTCGAAATTTCGACGGGTTCGGGAATAAGGAGGGTTTATTTTTGCTTGAAAGTTTTCTTATTTCCGTAATCCTTTCTGTAACTATAATTAATAGAGACTTAAATTTGGCATGTAAGTAGATAATTATAATCACTAAAACCCTTTTTCAGGATTTTTTGAAATTCCCACGGGATAGGATAAAAACCCTTGCTTTAAGTTTTAAAGCTGAAAGTTTGCTTACGTTACTATTGTTAGGTTTTAGGAGTTATCGTGACAATGAGAACTACACAAATATTGTTATGCAACACTTAAAGATCTAAACTATTGTTCTGCACAATAGTGCTATATATGCACCCGGTGGCGACAATGGGAACTATACAAATAGTGTTGTGCAACAATTGCAACTAAAATATTGTTGTGCATAATAGCGATGAGGTTTTCAGATTAGATATAGATTTGTAATGATCTGATGATTTTTTACGAACTAGGAAAGGTTCGAAGTGATAGGGTTAGGACGTTACAAAATTCAAATAACCTGGAACAATGGGTGTACAAAGGGAGGACGGTGAGTGGATGGGCAAACATGGTTCAAAGATACTTCTATAAGGTTTTCGGGATAGATATAGATTTGCAATGAGATCAGACCTTTTGAGTTGTTGTCGTTTTTTGTTTTGTTTGTACCAACCTGGAAAGTTCCAAGGGATCTCGCAATTGCAATTTCTTTAGAACATTTGTTTTTTGTAACCTGAGCGAAGAACGGGTCTTTGGCTATTATATATATAAAACCAAGAGACAATTCAACACATTTTTTTCTATGTCCTACACATATAAGTTTAATCTAAAGGACACAAAATCTTCCATGGTTTTACTTCCATAAATTGATACAAATCACACTTCAGAAGATTTTTTTTTTCTTTTAAGTCATTATGGAGATTAAAACTGGATTTGTTCACATGTCAGAAAAGAAATATTTGCAATTCTTCAGAAGTATCTTTATCCAGTTCTAAAGAAGGTGATGCTGTGATGATTTGAAAGATGCTCTGAAAAACTATGGAAAATGCTAAGTTTAGAAATGTGTCAATTTGCTCTCTAAATATGAGGAAATATAGATAAGAAATTTGCAAATAAATTCGGCAAGTTTTGTGTTTCCTATTTATAGTTCAGAAATCCCAGGCTTTGCAAGCTTATTTTTTGATTGCTCACATGAATCAGCAGCAAATATTTCAGGTTTTGAGATCTAGATACAGTTAACTCCCCCTACCAACAATACATTATGCATACCCTCCAACATTGGTCATCCTCCTATCCGTAGTGGCCGGGGGGGGGGGGGGAGGAAAAGAAAAAAAAAAAGGAAAAAAAAACGAAATCTCCAGTTCAACAACCAAAAACATTTTATACTTACCACATTTAATTTTACTGTATTATTCTTCATCAACATCTAAATTACTGGTTTTATGTAACAATTTATAACATGCACTTTTTGCTCTTTTTAATTCATCAGCATTAAAATTTTTGTTATAACAACAGTCCATATTTGACTTTGTAATTAAAAGAGTTTCTAACGTTTTTATGTTCATTGTTGATCTCCCCATAGTTTGATTTTTTTTTTAGTCTCTCTGTTGCAGCATTACTATGTGGCACCACTAGACGTCTACAGTCGTCTCGACCGCCATGGGCAAAGGATCTTTTCTCTCGAAATTTTTGATTGTTTTTTTTTCTTTCTAGGCGGATCTACATCTATATCCTTATTACTGCGTTTTAAAAACCAATCCATGATATAAGCGTATGCAGCTTTCAACAAATTTACGAACCGAATGAGAGTTAGCCGCCCGGTTTTTGTGAGATCTGCGCATGTAGCATCGATTATTCTGGTCAAGCACTTCAGTCATGCGCTAATCGCTGGTTACTTAACAAAAGCGAATTGTATTTATAAATCCTGAAATCTAACAGACATAATTTGTAAATGAAAGTCTATAAATAAACAAGTATTTTTATAAATTAGAACTTCTCCGATAATTAAACGTTAGCCTACTATAAGTTAACTATAATTTCTTGGCGAGAACAGACGGCGGCGTCCATTTTGACAGGAAAGCGTAATTGATCAGCACATTTTTTTTTTTTTTTTTTTTTTTTTTGAGGAAAAAAAAATTAAGGATGAAAATTTCTGAATTCCGTAGCTTTTCCCCATTCTCGCGTAGTTTCGTAGTACTTACTTATTTTCCGTACAAACTACGGATACTCCGTAGAAGTTGGAGGGTATGCATTATGTATATTTTTTGCAAGTCATTGCACAATTCATGAAAGAAATTTTAACATTTTCAGAAACTAACCTGAAAGTTAAGATTCCAACAATGAATTTAAGTGCTATTGTTGATACTACTATTATCGCAAATAGTGGAAAGAAGTTGAACACAACAAGTTTAACAATGAATTAAGCAATGCTAAGTGCCACAGCAAATCTTCTTGAATGGTATGCATATCTCCAAAACCGCTTGAGATGGAAACACAAAATTTGACATGTGTAAAATTGAAAACATTCTATTTGACAGAATGTTTGATATCGAGACCTAAGGGGTGTAAACGGAGGGTGGGTGGGTGGAGGGAATGAGGAAGCATTGTTAAAGGATATTTCTAAGGGGTTTTCGGGTTGCAAAATAAGAATATAACATTAATTTGTACTGACCACAGGATTTTTTTATTAACTGGAGAAAGTTTGATGTGATATGGGTGTGGAGACAGGGTAGAAAGGGGTGGGAAATCTTATATTCTCCAATCACAATATTAATTTCATATCTAGGGAGCTCGAGTTGCAAAATACGAATATAACATTACTTTGTACCCATCACATGATTTTTTTTTAACCAACTGGGAAAGTTTTGAAGTGATATCACAATTTTAATTTCTTTCTCATTCACATCAGGACATCTGTTTTTTGTAACCCGTAAGAAAAATGGGTATTTCAGATAGTTTGATTATAAAATTCTAATTATTGAAACCATTCATTGATAGTTATATCAAAAATTTAATAATTTTATAACTCAACAAAAATAAATTTCAAGACATGAAATCTAGAATGTCCTGTTTAACTATCTTTATCTGAATTCTAATGAATTTTAGATATCATTTGTGTTTCCACAATCAAAAAGGATATGATAAATGG
This sequence comes from Thereuonema tuberculata, assembly GCA_023159025.1. Taxonomy (NCBI): domain Eukaryota; kingdom Metazoa; phylum Arthropoda; class Chilopoda; order Scutigeromorpha; family Scutigeridae; genus Thereuonema; species Thereuonema tuberculata. The sequence goes on along the minus strand of JAFIDM010009631.1, from coordinate 146,247,020 downwards.
TTGGATCTTGTGTGTTTCATTACAATCAGTTTTTCTGTCCGAAAGCCTAACAAATTAAGCAATTAAAGCAAATGATTGTGTTTAAAAAAAAATTTATGGAATCAGTCATTACCTCACTGATATGATATTAGAGTTAGGAGCAGGTTTGATGACAGTTGATTGGCAAATTGGGAAAAGTTCTCCTTCAGGATCCAATAAACGAACAGTTGCTTTAATTTCTTGCCCTAACTGTACCTAATTATTATGAATAAAAATTGATTGTTATTAAAATAATCAAATTTTGATTTTAAAATCAATATTTATCAAATTATAATTGAAGCATATTAGCAGAAATGCAGTGGAAACTGGACAAATATTTAATAATTGTAGTAATATTTAAGAAAGTCTATGATTTGTGCTATAATATTCCAGCATTGTTACAGCTGATAACAATAACTAATCTACATTATTTAATAAAATAGTTCAATTTACATACCTGATTTAGAAAGTTATTAAAATAACTGCTCTACTTATAAACTTCAATTAAGATTCATTGTAAAACAAAATAAAACGTAAAAGGCCTGAACTCAAAAATAAAAATCTGACTTCATTAATTCTTTTAAGTTTAATTTTCACATCCTTAACTTTTGTTTGAAGAAAGAGGATCTGAATATTTTAAAAAACCATACCGATGTTTTGGTAAGGCTTTTATTATAAGAAATGTTGCAAGCATGACAAATCCATAAAATATTATCTTGAGATAATTTACATAACTTACCTTATTCATCATCTGCACCTGAATTAATTTAATACCCGAAACTCTTACAACGGCTGAAGCTGTGCTTTGGGTCTCTAAACACAAATCAGTAGCAGTAAGTGTGAAAGTTCCATCTGTTATGGGGATTACCTATTACGATTCAATAAATAAACTTTCATGATTACAATGTTGAGGATCTAAAACAAGCAATATTAAGTATTATAAGTTAACAGTTTCATTTATGTTAAAGAAATTCAACTGCAGTAAGCATATAAGAAATTTGATTGCAGAACAAAACATTTTTTGTTTTGTTTTAAAGATGGCCAAAACTCTAAAAAGAAACCATTAGTATTCATATTCCTAGAGTTAAGAGAAGTGCATCCTTGAAAGTTATTTTGTATTTATTTAACACTTCTTTTTAATGATTCAAGGTTCACGGTGATGGTAACCTCTAATGATAAAGAAAAGAAATCTCCAGTTTACATACTTCTATGTAATAAACAAAACTGAACAAATTGTGTTGGTCCTGTCAAATTCATATTTAAAAGAATAAGTAAATATGTTATTAATAAAAATAGAAATTTAGTATAATCTCATTCAATTTTAATAAAACAAAATTTCACTACAACAGTTGTAATGGATTAAGGATAGTTCACTGGAATTTTAAAGTACTTTATAAAACTTTTATTATAATGATATTCATTATTCATACTGATATACTACAAGATGCTTCAAATAGTAAGATCAATATTAAATTGTGATAAGCTATATTACCTGTATAGTTCTAGTTGCTTCATTATATGAAATATTTGCAATTCTGTGAGTTTTAGGAGATACATCAAAATTTCCTGATCCTTTTGTAATAGTAAAATTCATCTACAAGATAAAATGAATATTTCAGCTATACAAAAAAATCTCTTATTCCTACAACAGAATCAATTTAAAAACAAAAGAGGGACAGAAACAAAAATCTTAATGTTGGTATAAAAACACTAGATTGCAGTTGCTTTTTGTTTTTTTTTGTTTTTGGGAAAAAAAAAAAATAAAATACACGATGCATTTTCTACAGATGAACTCATCCCAAAGAATTTAGAATATATATATATATATATATATATATTTTTTTTCAATTTTAAAATATTATTTTTGCTTTAATTGATACTTTGCATTTACTAGTTAATAAAGTAGTATCTATTTCTGTCCTTAGTTTCTTCCTTATCTCCCTTTATTAATGCAATTTCTGTGAAAATTATTTTAGTGAATATGAAATCAGGAATACCTGGTAGATGTGGTAGTTCAATAAAGTATCAATGTGTGCTGGGAACATGCATGGCAGCAATTACACTTCATCGAAGGATAGCTAACATTCATTAGTATACTGAACGGATGGGTTGTAACTTCCCCCACACACATACACACCCACTGCATCCAAAAAATGGAAGAAATCTAACATTTTGTATCTGATTTTTTGTTGGAAAGTCATCTTTTTTTTTTTTTATACCTTCCCAAATCCAGAGAAAGGACATAATGTATTTTTTTTTTGTTGTTGTTGTTGAATGAATCAGATCATTATAACCCCCGTCATTCGAAATTCAATTCCTAGATGCACACCTCTGCTAATATTGTTATTATTGTAATACAACATTATTACTTGCCAAACAAATCTGCTGATCCACTCTTGCTTTCAAGTTCTTTTGGTAGCCGGCCTTCCATGAGGACCGACTATTTTCTATAGACCACAAAAGCTTTAAAAACATTCAACAATTCTAACTTTCAGGTCAATGCTTACCAAACAAAGTTGATAAAAGAAAATCACAGAATCTTAATACCTTATACTAAAGAATTGCTGTAAACATTTATTCGGCTTATTGCAGACAGCATTAAGCTGAAGCAACTTACTTCGCCACTCAGTATCATATTTATCTCCTGGAGATACTAAACTGATCATAATAATAAAAATAATTTACAGATATCAAACCAAAATGCAAATGTTGGGAGAATCCAGTTTCCTTCTGGGTGGAGAATATTAATGTACAGTGGAACCCCGCTATTCGTACACAATCCGTTCCAGGAGGCAGTTCGAATGGCGAATCATTTTTTCACATAAGATATAATGTAAATTGGATTAATCCGTTCCAGACCAACAGATGATTGCTTATTTAAACCTTTGTAACAATATTTTAAGCGTAAAATACATAAAAACTATGAAAACAATAAATATATAGGCCTCTCTTATTATGTCTTTCTTTTTCAGTATAGACGATATGGTTGATTTCGCCAGGCCATACTGAGTTCCAGGTCAGAGACACGAGTTCACTTTCAAACTTCGCAACGAGTTCTTTTTTCAATTCAATTGTCGTTCTCACTGCTTTCCTTTTAGGCTTAGTTGAATCAGTAATCTTTTTTAGACCCATGGCTGCACTATTTTCAATAAAAATAACAATAAAATATCACAAAGTTTCACGAAGCTTGCGTGGATGATGCGTAGCGTACGGAAGCTAGCACGAGACTGAACTGAAACGACCGCATGGGGCGGGCAGTAACAAGGTCACGCTGTCCGAATCACGAGCAAGAGTACGAATGGAGAGTTCAATTTTACTTGAAAAAGTTGGACGAATAACGAGTTGTACGAATAGAGAGGCGGACGAATGGCAGAGTTCCACTGTAAATAGGTGTATTTTTCATCATGAGACAGAAAATTTGATGAAGAAACTTCGAACTACAAATGTATCGTATATAAAAAAGGATATACTAAGTTTGAGGCAAACTAAGACTTAAGAAGACAATGATATTATAAAAACTATCTAGCCTGGAGAATGTTATTTCTGAATTTAAAATAAGTCCAATTTGATAATTTGAATATGTTATCTTCAGAACTTTTAAGCATTTATAGATAGGTCAAGAGATTTCATAATACGCAAAATATCTTAACATGCTAGTGCAATAATATGAAAGCTACATAAAATTATGCTTTTAGCAAATGATATTATGAAGAAATGGAAATATGCATCTTTAGAATTCTAAAATAGAGAGATTTACATTTAGTCTTATTTATGAGTATTGATATGTTAAATAATATATTTTCTACATTATCCTATGAAATAACTGACTATCATAAAAAAATAACAGATTGTAACATTTTTTTTTGATTAAGAAAAAAAAGGACAAAGAGAATGTAAAGGTACTTACTACACTAGAAGGGTGGTTAAAAATAGATACTTTTGAGGGAATTATAGCAGCTTCTGCAACAAGTTCCAAATCCACACTACTTGTCAGCGATTTAGTGATATGCTACATCAA
>JAFIDM010009631.1:146182099-146230065 GCA_023159025.1 Thereuonema tuberculata | reverse complement strand
TTAGAGTCACATTTATTGGCATGTCTTGGCACAAAATTAGAGTCACATTTATTGGCATGTCTTGGCATAAAAGCCAATTTTAATTGCTCTACAGAAATGTTAATATGGAGTATGATGTCCTCTGACAAAAATAAATGCCATACAACGATGTGGCATTCTGCGGATGAGATTATCAAGCTGTTTCTAAGGAATAGAGTTCCACTCCTGCAACAATGCCGTACGCAGCTCTTGAAGGCAATGAGGAGGAGGATTCCGTCCTGCAATGCATCTCCTAAGCATGTGCAATAGCTTTTAGATGGGGGGGGGGGCCTTGCCAGCCAGTCTATGCACCAGATATCCTGTTTCCAGGAATTCACTGACAAGGTCCACTCTATGGGGACGTGTATTATGGTCTATAAACAGGAAAGCAGGTCCCATTGCACCCCTGAAGAGACGGACGTATTGTGGAATAATCATATCCCGGTATATCTGGCCAGTTATGGTACCTCTATCAAAGACATGGAGAAGTGTATGAGCCCATCATAATGCCAGCCCACATCAGGATACCAGCACCTCCGAAATGATCTCGTTCAATGATGTTTCATTGAATTCCTCATGTCCACCATATGTATACATGCCATGACTCACTGTGCAAAGAGAATTTGGACTCAGGCAGGACACATGACTGTTGTTCAATGTTTCCCCCCCCCCCCCAATTCCTTTTGATCCTTAATTGAGGGAAATAAGTGTATTTTACATTCTTTGAGACAATTAAGACATACAAATTGCAAAAAGTAAAGTTCACTAGGCTAGATATCTAGCAGGATTAAATCTAAATCAATAATAATAATAATGTAAAAAGTGCTGTTTTCAATGTGTAAGGATCAAACATTTTTCAAATACTTTTAATCCAATGGTTTTAAACTTCAATATTACCAGCTACCTTTTCAAGTCTTCTCTTAGAAGTTATCTATTTTGAATAAATACTTTCCTTCTATGCAAAATTGTTAAAAAAGTCTCATTACATTTTGATGTAATATTAATCTCAAATGAGATTATGTATATTAATAATACTTTTACTTTTAATGTAATATTAATTATTTGATGTAATCTCCTACCACATTTTAGGCATTTCCACATCATGGCACCGCCGCTGCTATTGATGGTGAAAATATCTTCGCTATTTTCACAGGACTAAAAACTTTATTTTTACCTATATTTTTTCGTGTTCCTGTATGTATCCTTGATAAAGATATCGGTGTTTCCAATGGAACATCGAAACACATTGGATTAAGCTTTATAAACTTTATTCATTTTGTGCATAGCTGGACTTATATCTCATAAGTCTCATTACATATTCTTCAGCAGACATCATCCCCCCCCCCCCCCACCTCACAGTTTCATCTTTAGTCCTCGTCACCTCTCAACAATTAACAATATTTTTGTATAAAATAACAACCAAAGGAGGCACATAAGAAACGAAAAGATTTCACACCCTGAGTTGTAATCAGCAGGAGTCTGGGACGGCTGTTTCATCCTCTTCAGTACTCGTCAGCCAGACAAACTCCTCAATGATAAGCTCGGAAGATACAAAAGTGGGATCCTTTACCTTTCATACCTTCTGAGCTTATCATCAAAGGGTTTGTCTGGTTGATGAGTCCTAAAGAGGATGAAATGGCTGTCCCAGACTCCCACTGATGATAACGCAGGGTGCAAAATCTTTTTGGTTTCTTATGTGCCTCCTATGGTTGTTATTTTATGTTTCATTGGGCAATTTAAAATCTTTTTTGAATTTTTTTGTAGTTGTTTTTCAATTGAAAACTTTAACTCAAACACTTTGGTCATTTGGAAAAATGCAAAAAAACTACATAAAATAAGAGTTGAGATTTAATATATTTTTAATGTAAATACCTCATCAATAATATGATGAAAACATTGATATTACACTTAAATTAGTTATGTATAGAAAATGTTAAAAACTAAATGATTAGCTTACTCTTTTCAGACTTAATTCGCATGAAGATCTTAAACTTCTGGGTAAATTAATCAATGGTGATAATTCTATATACACAGGTTCGGCACATCTGATTCTAAAAAAAGAAAGCTTTTATTAACCTTTGCCTAAACATAATTAAATTACAAATAAATACACAGAAATGTCACTTGCTTCAAAGCCCTTCAATGATCATAGGCTTTGTATGTTGCAATATTAATGAATCATAAAAAGGGAGTCACAATTTCTAAAATAAAGTCAGATTCCTTAAACTACAAACCATAAGATATTTCAGATGCTTCAAAGGCTTACAATCTTCTTTGTTATACATAACAAAAGTAGATATTTTTGAATGTAAAGTTAATTGTTATTATGTATACATAGTCATGTTTTAGACCGTTTTTACCTGCTTCATACAAACTTAACAATGGATGTTATTTGTAAATATAAAATTAATTATTTTGAAAAGTACAAAAGATGAGCAGAGATCTATTAATTGGTCAAAATAATAATAATAATAAAAAAATGACAAGCCTCCTTCACTGCCAAGCAAAGGTAATGGTCAGATTAATAGCTTTATGCTAATAAGGGAGGTGCTAACTCTTAGCAGAAAATGAAAGTCCAATTGGCTTACTGATCAGTCTACCTTAATTGTTAATGTGTTTGGCATTTAAGCCAAAATGATCACATGTTAGTAAACATATTTAAAACATTTTGTGTGTGTGTGTGTCTGGCAATGGTGAGATGAATCCAACAATCATTATTTTGAAATGTTATTATTATTATTATTTTTTTATTTACAATATTTGCTTAACAATGTGTTTTGTCATATGGCACAATACCACAAGCCAGAGTGTTAACAAAGGAGAAATCTTACAGAGGCATTTCTTTGCCACTTGTATCTTGCCATAGCTGATAGAAAACAATGAGTAAAGGCAGATGCTAATGATGCTTTGAGGATGAACTAAATGTCAGTAAATGTCTCAAGGGACACAAAAACAGATTTGTGTATGTTTTAATAGCTCTAGAGTTCATACTAACCAGAGTTATTAAAAAATTAATTTCGAAATTATCAATTTTTGGTAATATTTCTATTGGTAAATTTTGTAACACCTCAAACCTCAAAATCCAGTTGGTCCTTTGGGATAATCTTTAGGCTTTACGGATGACAGTAAAGAGTAGAAAAAAATGGATTTGGTTTATATAGGCATATAAGGAAATGCGGAAATGTTTTCCAAATAGATTATACTATAGGCTTTACCTTCACTTTTATCAATGAACTGGTTTATCTTTTTAAATAATGCAGACATACTAGTTCTCTTCTCTGTAGGTAGGATATCCACAGGTGTCTCAATGGAAATAAGGCTTCTGTCTTTCTTGATAATTAGGACTATATCTGTGTAGTACAATCATGCTCAAAAAGTTAAGGGATTGGCAGTTTTGAACCCTTCCAACCAAACTTGGAGGAAATGTGCAACATGTCATACTAACACAAAGTAAACACAAAACGTAAAGGTGGCAGCACCGCTACGGGAAGAAAACACGCAAACCACCAAAGATGTCCTTGTGGAGCGAACTATAGTGTAAGTTCCAGCCCCATCCCATTGAATGTTTCCTCTTGTTGGAATCTTTTCCACAATCTGGATATGACATTGCTAGAAATGTTTAGACCTCCGATACCTCCAACTGTAATTAAACAGTTTCCACATGCCCAATGACTGTAAGTCATCCAGTTGGATATGCTGGGCCACGACAAATGTAACTGTAAGCAAGCATTGATGGAACCCCATGTGTCACCCAGTATGTTATATGGCATATGTCAGCAATGACAGGTACTGCTGCTACCCTCATGTTTTCAGCACCCCCCCCCCCCACAGTGGTGATGCCACCTTTATGTTTTGTGTTTACTTTATAGTAGTACATGTAGGATCTACTACACCTTTCTACCAAGTTTGATGACATTTGGATGCCCGGAAGGGCTGAAAGCTGTCAATCCCTTAACTTCTGAGCATGTGTGTCTATTAATTTGCAATTTTACACCAACTAATTCTCAAATATCATCAGTTGTTTTTGAATAAACTACACAGCATGATTAGTCAGTGTTGTACAACTTAAATTTGACCATACTAAATTTATTAAAAAAAAATCCAGAACATCTGCAACAATTATTCTAATATATTTTTTTTGCAATAATGATAATACTTACAAAACATCTGTAAAAGACAAAGCAGGCATAGGAAGAGTTGAAGATTTCCTATTTCCAACTGACACTCAAAAAGACTGAAAATAAAAAAAAAAAAAAAAAAAAATCAAAGGAGTCATTGGAAGTGGATGACTGATGCTTCCACTATTTAATAAATGCGGAAGAAAGAACACAATGTAAAATAAAAAAACTACATATATTTCGAGGAACTACAGATATAAATTTTTAAAATAACATTTAAATTTCCCAAGTGCAAAATTATTCTTTCATATGGACTCAATTTATCAATCCTACAATAAGTAAAAAAAAAAAAAATTAAGTTTAATAATAGATCTAAATTGAAACATTACTAAAATGATACTTTTAATTACTGTTATCAAACTTAAGAAATGTTTTGCATGTGGTTCACTTACTGTTTCTCCAATGCAGCGACACTTTGCTTCAAACAAATACAATTCTGGAAAAGTGAAATAATATTAAATTTCCTCCATTAGACATATTTCCATTTGTGAAAAGATGGAAAGAATTTTAATGAATTTACTTTTTCAAGACAAAAATAACACTAAGTTTATTGCCCTCAAAAATCTTTGCATGTATTTTCTCTGTAGGATTTGTTTAATATATTTATTATTTTTTTTATGGGCATGCAGATATATATGTGTGCTTGTATGTTTTTGTTTTTTTTTCAATATATATATCTCAAAAGCACTGATATTTTGAGTTGATAGAAAAAGAAAACACTGTCTACAAAATACTATATTTAAAAATAATTCTAAGCTGATCCTGATTTTTCCACACCCACATATGGAAAAAAATATATTAAAGTGTTTAGACCATTACACTATTAAACTTAAAATTCCAACAGGCACAAATGCCAAATTTCAAATCATAAAAAAATAAATAAATAGAAAAACACCTCATAATGAAATAAAGATTATTCATTGAAAATTGCTGAGCATAAGCACACTTTAAAAGTCTAACAAACTTCTCCAAAAAATAATAAATAAATGTTTGACATTTTACCTCCAGGAGTATTAATTTCAGAGTAAGGATTTTTCTAAAAAAATTATAAACACTACATAACTTGGAATGTACAGGAGTATTAAACACAATGTTTTTCTCTTTTGTGGAAAGATAAGTTTTTGCATTTAGTTCTCAAGTTGCCCCATGATGTGTGGAGCAGGAAGAACATCATAATTGGATAGCAACCGACCTTCACACAAAAGACTTTTCTAAACTTCTCATTCCATAAAACATCATTTATTAAGTAAGTCTATAAAACTTTTTGTAATGTACAAAGTGATCACTTGAAATATTTTTCCAAATGTCAGAAATTCAAGGAATTTTGTGAAGGCTATCTCTTGACTTAAAAGTTTGCAGAAATAATCCATTATTATTATGTTCATCCCATTGTGGAGTACTTACAATAACTGAAAATGTGTTGTTGTTGACAGGAAGAATTTGCAGGAAAGCAGGATAGTTTATAAAGAACAAAGAATATGTGCTAATTTTCCAATTGTGTATGTAACACACCTTTTTCTTTTGTGAATTTCTTACTTAGCCCAAGTAACCCCTATAATGATGAAGACCTATAATATATAGTATAGCATATCTATAATATATACAGCAAGAACAATGTTACCTCTTTCAAATATCATTAACATAAGTTGATTTCAATACTGTTGCTAAAACTTTATTTAAATAATTTATTTTATTTTCCTTTTTTTTAAAAAAAAAAAAAAATGTATTTTTAAATGTATTCACCCAAAGTTCCCTAAAGGAAAATATTAAATTTTTTAAGTTCTTTGTGAAACAAAGCCAAAAATAAAAAGAATAATAAACTTACTATTAGGACACGAATCATTGTTTATTCTTGCAAATGACAAAATATCCTCATTAGCAAATTTACCTGAAATGATAAATGCATATAAATAATAATAATAATCATAATGATGACAGAAATTTTCAGTTTTTTTTTTAGTGACCATCAGTCAATTTATCAAATGGTAAAGAATTGAGATGTATATATATATATATATATATATATAGTAGAGTCGCAGTAATCCGAGGTAATTGGGACTGATGGTACCTCAGATTACACGGAAAAAAGAAAAAAAAAAAAATGGAATTTTCAACTAAAACGAATCAAATTTAATTTATAATAGATATTAAAGTTACAGATACATTAACAACGTTACCTGGCTACATGAAAAGACTCTTTATAAGCATTTACAACTTTAAAAAACTGTCCAAGGTCTTCTGCTTCACAGTAGAGCAACGCTTTATAGCATCATGCCATCGTCTAGTAGTAGGGTATTGCTTGGGCATGCACCTCGGATTACACGGAATCTCAGATTACCGGGGCTTGGATTACCGCGACTCTACTGTGTGTATATATATATATATTGTAACGGTACCACGAGATAATTTTAGTCCTTCAGGGGTTGTTCGGGTATTTTGTTGGGCGCCAACCGAAAAGTCCGTTCGGTGAATTTTCTATCTACCCCCTCCAAAGTCGTTACATGGTATGCCCTGACTAACCCAATCCATTCGGAGCGTGGGGGAGCCACACTTCACGTTCACGCACAAAGAAGCACAACGCATTCACCACATTAATTAAACTTAACCATTTTATTCGACACTGCAAAATAATAATATGACACAACACTGCAAGAATAATACTTTCGGCGAAGCTATGGCTTATAACTTCTTGAAGTTATAAAGTTAAATTACGACGCACTGAAATTTCACTTACGAAGCACTAAATAACTAAATTACGAAGCACAAATTTTACTTTCGAAGCACTAAATAACTAAATTACGAAGCACAAATTTTACTTACGAAGCACTAAGTAACTAAATTACGAAGCACAAATTTTACTTACGAAGCACTAAGTAACTTGGGGAATCCTGCACGGGTGTACACGTGCATTGAACACAAAATTTGCAAGCTTTATTTTGCAAATTGATTTCAGTAATTTTTCGCACAAATAAATTGTAGAAATTGTAGGCTATCCACGGGTTGCCTATTCTAACTAAAGATAACTTGACTTAACACGCCCTATTTCTAACAAACGCATCGAGAATTTGAGACGCGGCTGCCAATACATCGTCCGCGGCGATCGACGAGGCCGGGTGCATTGTAGCAAAGGTTAAAAGAGCAAAACTGCGGCGAGAGAGAGAAATCTTCCTCGAACACCCCGTTTTATAAACTTTAAGAGCGCCGCTGTGTGACGTCACGCGTCGCACAGACCATACGGATAGCAGGATTGCATATCTGCCCAAATAAGGGAGATTACCTCATTATTTCCTCACATGGGGTGATAATGCTAATTAACCAATAGAATTACAATGCTTACAACAATTCCAAATATGGAATGATGGCCACAAGGAAATTCCTAAGAATAGGAAATTTCCAAACTCAAATAAACTCAGCTTAATTAAAGCAAAAAGAAAATTAATTCCTTATTAAAATCCTTAAATTCAACTAATCTTAAATTACACAACTACTTAAAACACCTAAATTTCTAACATTAAATTGCATTAAATCCTAATAATTTACATTTAAAAGACTTATCTCCTAAAATCCTAAACTAAAATAAAAATCACTGACAATAATTAAAACTGCCCCTAACGAAGTCTTTCGCCATTAGCTTTTACAAAATAATTACTTTGAAATTATTTTTCTTAATTGACATCTCTTTTGTCTTCATAAATGATAATAATATTAATATTCTAATATTTTAATAGTTATAATAAATCGACATATGAGTATTGTCACAATATATATATATATATATATATATATATATATATATATCAAATGGGCAAAACTCAAAGCCAATCCTTCGAGTCTCACAATGCAAAGATTTCAATCAATCATTTGCAATTTAGAAAATTTAGAAAAGTATAGAATATAAGAATAAAATTAACTTATATTACTAAACATATAAAGCCGGACAGTGGCTTGAAATTTGAAAAATGCCAATACAAAAATCATATCACTGTTTCTGTTATTATTTAGTTATAAAGTTTAAATACTAACAATAGTAACAATTTTTGCTATATAAAAATAGAAAAAGGATATAAAAAACAAAAGAAATAAAAAAAAGAATATATAAGATAAAAAGAGCAAGGTCTTAAAATATTGCGTTTTAGTTTTTTCTAAATTTTAATTTCTACTTTTGCCACTTATGCTGCTGATGACATGAGGATAAATTGGCTGTATCTTCACAAAAACAGTAATATGATTTTTGTTCTGGCATTTTTCAAATTTCACATCACTGTCTGGCTATATATATTCAGTCACTATTTCTCTAATAAATATCTTCTTTAATACAATATTTCATTTCTTTCTACAAGAAACTTCTTCAGGTTAAGCAAGGATAGGAAAATCTTTTCCTCTTCCTCTCTAAATTTGAGATGACTCTTCAAAAAACCAACTTCATCAAATCTTCTGAAAAATGTTTTATATAAAATTTCATTTATATATTCCACTTCTGTCTTTATTATTTCCTGATATACATATGTTGTTAAAGAAACAGTATAACAACAGAACATTAAAATATCCCAACTTTGTCTAATATTACATTCAGGTAATTTTTTTCTACTTCTCAATTATTGGTTTCAGCTTCCCTTCATCTGACCTCCAAAAATAAAAATAACCAACTATTTTCTGTTTTGTGTTAATTTTAACACTCACTAAGCAAAGTGATTCTTCTTTTCAGGAAAGTTCAGCCAAAAGAAAGACATTTTTATAGAGGGCAGGAATTTTTAATTAGAATAACGCACGTCTTATAGAAGACAGACTGGTGATGAAACTCCTGGATAAGTGAATATTTTCAAAGACCTGTAGTTTTATTTGTTCATTCAAGCTTAAAACAACTGTTTATTTTAAAATAAATGAATGAATGAATGTGTCAATAAATAAATAAGTTTTTTTTTTTTAAATAAATAAATAAATTCTGATTATTTCTTAAGAAATTACTTACTTTTGGTGAAGTGCAATTCTGGTTGCAAAATCCAAGGACTAGGACCATTTTCAAAAGCAAGATGTAAAGAAGTACCAATAGCAAGAACTACTGTCTCAGAAAGGAATGATGCCTGAAGTACAAAAATAAATAAATATATTTTGTATGCATTTTCAAAAAAAAAAAAAATCTATATAATATTTTACTACAAAGTAAGGACAATGCTTAATTAAATCATAATCAAAGTGAACACATTAAATTTGTTGCAAAGGAAATCCAAAATCTATAAATTGCATATTCTATTAATTCCTCAAATAATGAAGTATAACTTAAGCCCATTGCACATGGATCCGAAAATCGGATGGTCGGATCCACAAATCGGACGAATTCTCTTTCACATGGCCACGAAACTCTCTCCGACGTCATCTATATGACATGTAACATTCAAATCATTCGTATAGGCGACATTTCGCGGCCATGTGAAGGAGAATACGTCCGATTCATGGATCCGACCGTCCGATTTTCGGATACATGTCAAACGCCCTTTAATCTCTTTCTACATTTTCTTCTATGGGAAAAAAATATGTTATGCAAAACCAAAAAAGATATAGCCCAGTGACCAAATGCTAAACTGTGATTACCTCTCTTCTTATAAAGGATAAGGTATGAAGGTTAAGTGACTTCTTAACTGAAACAAAGCATGTATCATTGATTCCTCAACAATTTAAGTAAATTATGTCTGTTTCCCTTTTTTTTCTCAAAATAGGAAAAACACTTTATAAGAATGCATAATTAATTATGTTATGACATGATTCACAGCAAATTTTCGAAAATCTCAAGTTATCCCCAAACTGCAACTTCTATACAAATATCCATTTCACCATTATTCAAAGTAGTAAAATGATTATAGCTGATTATTGAATTATTTTTCATTCATTCAAAAATCCCAAAATTCAAAGAAAAAGGATTAAAACATATAGAAAAGTTCAGATTATTAAATATATAGTTTCAGATAAACATTTAAACATCTCATATATAGTTAATAATGTCATAAGGAGTTAACACACAAAAATGTTATATAAGACTTAAATTTTCCTAAAAATATCTAAATTCAGAAAGCAATTGTAAATTACTATATAAATATAACAAAGCACAAAATTATATCTGAATTTATTTCAAAAGGCTGACACAAATACACACCTGAAAGGGTTTATATGAAGCAACAGTTACAGAGGCTTTTAATTCAACTTTCCCATTGTAATAGGATATGTCAATCCGAGTACTTCCAACAGTTTTAGCTTTAAATGCAAGCCTGATACATTCATCACCATTTTTTGCTGGTCCATTTGAATCTAAAAACATAAAACCAATAAAATGTATACATCGCATAGTGATTGTGTTGGTGTTTGATCAATGTGAGTAGGAAATCACCCCCCCCCCCCCCCAACAATAAAAAAATGAACAAGTCTGGTTTTCTTGATCCAGAACATTAGAAAGTTCTTAATAAATCTATTAACGAGATAAAATAATAAAAGAAAAAGAGAGAAAAGAGAAGGGTGATTAACAATCATATTAGAATGATACTGGCAAATGTGCTTTGAATTTTTATTTTTTGTTATTTTCTTTTACTAACCAGGTTTATATTCAAATTTCATAAGATCATGAACCTCCACCTTGAATGACAGCTTTTGACAATCTGTGAAAGCCATTTTATCTGAACCTATATTATTGAAGAAAAAAAATACACAATTCAACCAACTTATAAAAATCTATGAATATAAAAAATTGCACTTATATCATTCTTAAAGAAAAAATTTCAAACCATATATAATAAAAAGCATGGTGTTACTAATTAGCAATCAACATTAAATTAAACAAACAACAATTTATACTTTAGTTACTAAGCTTAAGCTCTTTTACATACTAGAAATACATGAAAATTATTACTAACAGCCTTCGCAGTTAATTTCACTTCGAAGATCAGCATACATTGCTAATGGTATTAGCAAAATAGTATCAACTTCAGCTTCTAAAGGCGATGGAAGAATTTCAATATCTGAAACAGGTGACACAAATACCTGAAAGTAAAAAAGATGAATTAATAAGTTAAAATTTAACTTTCTGAATTTAAAGACATTATGTAATTAAGCTTGACTACAGTAAAGATTTCTCAAATCTTTAAAAAGATTTAATTAGTAAATAAACACATCATCATCACACCAACATTCTTATCAGTCTTAAAAATCGATTTCTGGATTATCAAATTATCTTGAACAGTACAGAAGTTGCAAGTTGTTTATGGAAACAAATATAGATACATTGTGTATTAAAATTGCAGTTCTATCGGCTAAACTAAGCCTCCATTCACTGGAAAAACACTGGTCATCTTTAAACTGATTGGTGAGTTGATTTCATAGTCAAGAAACAGGAAGAGCTATCAGAACTACAATCATTGGGAAGCAACTGCTAAAAAATAAAAAGTAAAAAAAACCCAAAAAAATTGCTGCTGACAAACTGCTTCATCTATGTAGCAAGATAATACAAAAGAATTGTCCAAATGAAGCAAAAACTTGTTATCCATTGATTTTGATTAAATATCAAGAGAGAGTGAGAAATAAGCTATCTACAACCAAATGTTGTGCATATGAATATGCAAGCAAACTTTATTCTTAAAACGAAAAGCTATTAAATAAGTCATGAAAATGGAATGGCAAATTCCAAGTTGATTTTATTGTTTTGAAGATATACACACATCTTGTGGCAAGTTGCTGACTTGTTACAATTACAGTTCTTAGACAGCTGAATTACTCAGTTTAGGTAATTACAGAAATAGTATTGACTTGACTTGTGACCAACCCCTGTGTAATCTTTTGATTGCTGAGTCCTGGGAAAAGTCAATCAACTTCTTTATATGGAGAAGAGAACATCAGATAAAAACCAATGCTGGAAAGATGCATTCATAAGTGACAAATATTGGTAGATATTGATTTCAATATGCTCAATTTACAAACTGTTAAGATTCAAGGTTCTATAGAAATATTTATGCCAAGAAACATATTTCTCTTGGTTACATTAGCCTCGTAGTGTCTGTAATGGAGAGTGACAGTAGGAAGAACAATCTGAAGAACTATCTAGCTGCAAGGGCCAGTAGGCAATCACACAACCACTTTGATAACTGATCCACATTCCTTTTCAATGGTAAGTGAAAGACCACATGATAGTAATGATAAATTTAAGTAACTGTTGGAGGGGAAATGTTCATCTTCCTACATACCAGCAAGAAACCATGGAACAACAAATCTTAAATCATTACAAAGATCAAACATGATTGGTTATGTTGCTTAACACAATTTTTGTCATATACTCTTAATGCAGTTAGAATTTTCCTATCATCAAGTATTTTTTTTTATATATAAAATTATTATTTAACATGTTATTATATTTGAAACATACATTAGGTACTACGAAATCATTACTACTATAGCTGACCTATTCCTTGGATACAATAAGTCAGGAAATGCAGACCAATTCCTCTAAGATTTGCTCAAATATGACACAGCCTCTTTTTACTGCATACTATTCTGTCAGTTGAGAGCCAGGCTTTCTTCTTTGAACATCACAAATGTTTCCCAGTTTATTCTGTGAAGTATATTATATCCTAGTGCCATAGTTAAATGTTTGTTATGCTTCCAGTATGCATCAGAAGTGGTTAAGTTGATAGCTCAACTTATGATTGCCATCTGGAATTTATGTCTAACAGAAGGTGTTACAGAAAGAAAAAAAAAATGTTGAATTTGTTGACGAGGCTTACATAATAGCATACGTGCAGGATACATAAGTGAGGGATTTTTAACGTTTTCCCAGTATGAAAAAAAGTCTGGATGCAATACTCTTCATTGAGTGACTTAACATTGATCATTAGTTACTGTATAAACTGCATCGTTATTTGAATCATTAATAAAGCTAATTTATGGATAAATTTGTTATTACATACCTGAGAGGTTCCAAAGATATTAGTATTTCTTAAGCTGGAAGCCCTAATTTTCGTAAAACCAGTGTTATATGTAGTGATCATACCCTTTTGATTTACTGAAATTAGATCAGGATGTTCTGACCTCCACTGATAAGATATACTTCCACCTCCAGTAGCCTGTAAATAATAAAAAAGTAGATTTTTAATAGTGAAACTGCTTTTCAAAATTTAAATAGATAAAAATTACAACAAAATTAAGATGCAAAATGTAATTGAGAGAGGCTGTAGACACAACATAACGAACAACTTGAGACAAGTCTTAATAAAAACAACAGACAGGATTTTAAGAGTTAAGAAAAATGATTTCTTGCCATCATCCCATGGAAAATGGCTAATCATTGATCATTTTCAACATTCTAAGTGAAGTCTGCTTTTATCCATTGCTTGCTATTTGTGAATGATAAATGGACATGGCAGGATATGCTCATTGGCAAAATGGCAGCAAAACAGGCTGTGATTTGCCATTAGCCAACTACTTTACCTTCCATGAGAAAAATAAAAGCAAAAATAAATATCTTTATTTAGAAAAAATGTGGAAGAATGTTTGCAATCCAATTTATACCCCTCCATACTTTGTACACTGTTCACTTTACTATTGATATCATTGTATTTTTGTATGTGTCTGCCATTTTGTTTACTGCTAGTTAGTACAGGGGCATTGACATTTTTCGCTTAGCTAGCTAGGATGATACAGCATATGGTCCATTCACTGTATGGATAGCCTGTGCTTGCAAGCAATGGATAAAAGTAGACTTTGCTTACAACATTGAAAAACTCCCATTTCCATTACTGACAATTTGCTACAGAGAAGAAACAAGGGTAATTACATTAAATGAGAGCATTTAATACAACACTGTTCTAAGTTAAAAATACATAAATAACTTACCATTTTAATTGTCTTTAGATTAATTTTAGTTTCAAGTTAGGCTATTTTTTTTTTTTTTTATGTATTGCCAGAAAGACAAATTTTGGGAAATTCTATTAATTAATAAGTTAGTTAAATTCATTTCAATTAAGAGATAAGCAAAGTAAAAATGCATTGTTTTTACCTTCAGATTCAGAGAATTAGTAGGCTTTGTAATAGGATCCCAAGGGAGTATTAACATCGCTGGTGTCACTTTTACAGAAGCACATATTTCTACTCTTTGAGATTGAGAAATTACAGGATTGAATTGGTAAGTATGTCCTTTTTCCTATTGGAAAAAAAATAATAAAAATAAAAATAAGCATTTGTTAAAACTAAGAATTTCTTAAATAACAGAGAAATTAAGTGAATTTGTCAAAATAATTTCCATCAAGATAAATATGAAGAGATAAAAATGGCTAAACTGAAAAATTAGAAATGCATTGCAAGCTTACCATTATAATAGACTGCAATGAAGCTTGCACTTCCGTAGTTCCTATCATGACTGGAACAACAACATTGAAAGTACCATTAACTGTGGAATGCTGCTTTTTAAAATATTTAAAAGGAGCTGAAAAACCAACACGGATATTCTGTAATGAAAAAGCAAAATATTTATTATCATTTTAAAGTCAGAGATGATGAAAGTTGGAAAAAAATAAAAAATAAATAAAAAAACAATGATAACAGTAGTTTAATCCTTATTAAAAAATTTTTTTCAAAACTTACAATTTAGAAACTGACTTTATTATTTCAAGAATTACCAATGTTCCATCATCTTAATAGATCACCATTAATAATTTCGTTTGGAAAGCATTATTATTTTAATTATAGAAAATAAAATAACCAACTTACATCTGCTGAATATATCTTGTTTCTTTTGTTATCATATACATTTACAATCATGTCATATTGTTTTCCTAGTTCCAGCAACCAATTATCATGAGGGTGAACAGAAATTCCTAGAATTATTATAAATTATTAAATGAGAAATTGAGATAAAATTCTACTTTAATAATAGAACTTTTCAAAACAATGCTTAAAGTATCAATTTACAGTTCTTACCTATGTGATCTGCTTCTACTACATAAATATTAGCAGATGGAAATCTCTGTTGCTCCTTAGTATTCATATCTAAACTTTATTAAGTAATAATTTATTTTAATGATCACAGTCACATTTTTCCCAAATAAATTTTATTCTAAACCCATTAAAGTATATATAAATATATATATATATTAAAATATTTTTACAATCAACATGAATTCCTGAATTATAATTATCTGATCTATTACCTGAAAGGAAGAGATAAACAAATCACTGAAACAACAAAGACAATCCAAAGTTTTAATTCTGTTTTTACAAATACTGTAAATCATTTTAACCTATAACGGAATTCAATTCAAATACTTTATAAATCTAAACACATTAAAATTTGAGACCAATGTTCAAACTGACATCTCAAGACAAGCCTGTTTCACGCTTATTAGGCGATCATTAGTTGAGAGAGTAGTCAGAATGAACATTGCAGGTCTCATAACGGAGATGATGATCGTCTAATAAGCATGAAATAGGCTTGTCTTGAGATGTCAGTTTGAACATCGGTCTCAAATTTTAATGTGTTTACATATCTTTTAGATGCTTTTCCTTTATTTTGATGCACATAAGAATTTCTTTGAGGCTGGCAGAGCCCAGCACAGGAATTTTCGTTTTCTTTATTTTTAATATGTTTTTAGTTTATATTCATGGAGGTCCCATTCCCACTGAACTTTATAAATCTAACACATAATAAAAATGTTAAGATTTCTTAAGCCCTTTTTGATTGGCTTCTTCAAAGATAAATGTTGATTGGGCTTCAGCATTTTCCATGTAAATAGAAAACATACAGGTTCTCAAAGTAAAATTTCATTCTGAGGAGATAAAATGCAGTACATGATTACAATGGACTATGATACTCCGTTATTTAGATGTTTTTATAATACAGGAGTTCATTATTAAGATCTAGTTACCTGAGCTTTTAAAATGGAGTCTTGATAAAAATGTACAGTTTATATAGTGTATTAATTTCTCAGAAATACTCTAAAAATTTATGATATTAAATGGTGAGTTACAGGATTTAAGTACTATTGAGTTTCAATAATCTGCACATTTTAGGGGATAAGAAAGAAAAAAAGGTTTCTCTTGAGATTAAAGGTAATTGATTTTATTTACGTTACAAATGTAATGCAATTTTCAAGGAAACAAAAATCAGTTTAGATTCAATTTTGTTCTAAATTATAAAGTTCTAAGCACTAGTTTTGGAATTTTTAAAACTTAAAATGTTGAACAGAAAGCAAAAGAGTGGTTCTAGTTAGTGGATGAAGAGACTTCACTAACTAGCTTAACAACATAAATAGAAATTGAACAACAAATAAATTATTATTATTATTTGTTTGTTTATTATTATTATATATATTGTTCGATTTTTAATAAATATTTATTCCACAAGTTAAAGTTGAATTTATAGCAATTAAAAGTTCATTAATTATATTTACTTAATTAACATTAATTAACTAACTTAATTATATTTACTTAATTAACTTAATTTATACTAATTTTCAAAGCAGATTTATGGAAGTGAAATTTTGGTAACTTATACAGTGGAGGTGCTACTTCGTGGAGTTTCTTCATTTTGAAAGTTATTATTAATCATAATTAATCTCAGGATTAGATTAATTTTAAAACATAGTTTGTTACAAAAAAAAATAGTTTCATTTGTATTTGGCTGAATAGCTGCATAGTCTTTCAATAATTCTATCAATACTGATAATGTCAGGAGCTGTGAATAAACCTAACAAATGCATTAAAAAACACATCCACAACTGTTGATACCAAAGCAACTCTGATAAAGAAAAGCAATAATCCTAGGGAATTAGAATATTTCAAATAACTATAGAAACCCAAAAGTATAAATTAAGTTAAATAGTAAATGTAATTAATGAACTTTTATTTGTTATAAATTCAACTTTAACATGTGGAACGAATATTTATTAAAAATCGAACAACAAATAATAAATAATAATAATAATAAACAAACAAATAATAACTAGTGAATTAGATCATAAGAATAATGACATCAGACTAGAGAAATTTCAAATAAATGGGAAATGCTCGGAATGTAACATCCAAAGAATGGACAGTAATGTCACAAGAGAAAAAATCGTTTGTAAATAATACCTAGTAAATGATAAGGGTGGCAATGAGAGAAAATTGACATGAAAGAAGTTAGCTTAATAGTAATAAAATCAAAGATTAAAATATACGCATGTCTGTGAAAATTCAAACACCATGAAAGAACCATCAAAATGGAAGGAAATTTATTACACACATTACTAATAGTGATACAAACAAAAGATTAAAGTTTCAGAGCAATGCAACAACAGTACTTGCAAAAAGTCAGTATGGTGTAAAGCCTCCACGAGCTGCTATATGCCATGGTATTGAATCAAACAGGCCTTGAATGTGATCCTAGGGTATTGCCTACCAGGCTGCTTCTATCCGAGAGTCCATAGTTCATCAGTATTGGCTGCTGGATGACAATGACAGCCTAGTTGCCTAGTGATATATTGGGCAAACATGCAGGCCAGGGAAGAAGGGGTATCTCGGCCTTGCTTTGAAGATAGCCTGAACATTTCTGGCAATACGTGTTCGGGTGCTGTCTTGTTGGAATATGGCTCCAGGAGTATGCTGAAGGAAAGGTACGACTTCAGTCTCCACAACTTCCCTGATGTAGCAGTTGCTGCTGAGTGTGTCCACAATTCGTAGCAGCCGAGATCGCCTATGATACCCAATTGCTCCCCAAACCGTCATGCCTATCATTGGTGCAGTATGGCACTGGACAATGCGCTGATTTCATATCATCTAATGCATATACAGTCATCATTGTTATCCAAGTTGAAGACTCGTCTGAAAACACTACATGGTGCCAATATGAACACCTTTGGGTGTGTTAGTGAACCCATTGTAGTCTGAGGCATCAATGGGTTCAGGACCAAGAGAATCCTCTGCAAAGGAATGCATGCAAGCAGTCCTCTAAACAGCAGACGCCATCAAACTGTGGAACCATGGCAGACCTGTTGCAACGTTGTGCTAACACTCGAGAAGAAGCTGAATGGTCCGTCACTGCCATATGGATGAGATGTCTATCCTGTGGTGTCATCACATTTTGTGGTCCACTTCCAGATTTTTGACTCGTCCTGTTCTGTCAGTACACTGCTTCCACACTTACATCACTGTCATGGCATTATGCCCCTAAGAGCAGCAATTTCACGGTATGAAAATCCTGCTTCATGCAAGTCGATCATTTGGCCCTGTTCAAATTCTGTAGCTTGCTTATAAGGAACCCTTTGATGTCATCGAGGCATACTGACTTCACAGGTACAGCTCAATGCCAATGACGATGAAAAACTACTTGTCTGGATCCACAACAGTCCTCGACTTATACCCTCTTACATGACAGTTCAGTCTATGCATGTGCAATCATTCTCAAATTTTAATCATTTGCATATCATACCGTGCTTTACATTTCCTTAAGTTTCACTTCATTTGCATGTTTCCTTCATGGTGTTGCAGTTTTCACAAACATGAGTATAATAATGATGATAATAATAATAATAATAATAATAATAATAACACAGTTTTTACAATTAAAAGGATACTCTTATCTCTTAAAACTATAGATGTCATGCCAGGATTTACAGCAGTGACATTGCTTATTTGAGGATCAAGTACAGCTATATCAGGATGCAACACTTCTAAGAAAAACTGGTCAGACGGCAGTATTATTTCTAGAAAAGAAAACAAAATAAATGATTATCATTTAAAAAAAAAAAAATCACAGTTGGCTCAGTTAACTTCTGATTTAAAGTATTTATTTGTCTAACACATTATCCTTTTCAAAGTGATCACTGAAATTTTGTTCCATCTTGTTCTTACACCAACTTTTCCTTAAACTTTAACACTGCAATCAACATGTTATCCTCAACTTTGATTCTCATCTTCTATTAGCAGGCTACCTTCACTTTGCTCTTGAAGCCTTGCATATGTAATGTAAAAAAAAATACTTTATTTACCTAGCAAATTAATATCGAGATTGGTGAATATACGACTTCCCAGCCTGTTGTGGTCTTCTCCGCTTAGCTCAGATGTATTGCGGATTGGTGCAACCACACTTCATGGTGACCCCCCCCCCATAAAAGTTTATTTTCATACTTTTTACGCTATGGAACCTACCCACATGCCAAATTTCAAGTTTGTAGCATGTTGGGAAGTATGCTAAACATTTCGAACAGACACCCATCGTTTCCCTTTTATATTATAGATGTGAATTAAATTATTCCATGTCATTTAATGGTACCAAAAGACATGTTAACTCAGTAGAAATTACTTTTAAAGAAAGAAATTCAAAAAATTATATATATTTATTCTATAAACAGTAAAAAAAATTGAGCTACAGCATAAAATTAAGGGCGACATATTAAAACCTAAACTTCACCAAAGGAGCCCTGGAGGGTTATCAGGTGCGCAACGACAGCCGACTGTCCACCAGAAAAAGGTGAAATAATTCCTGAACAACCACTGACTTGATCGACTTGAAATTTGGATATGCTTTAGTTTAGAATGTCTACTATACAATGAATATTTTTTTATTTCTGCCTATCCGGAAAAATGTGGAAACAGTCGACTGTGTCTGCAAACTGTTATAGATACAGTTGAATAAAAATATAAATTATATAGTACACACTCTAAAGTAAAGCAAATCCAAATTTCAAGTCGATCAGGTCAGTAGTTGTGAAGCAAAAAATTCCAAAACTTGCACATTTTTCCGAATAGGCAGAAATAAATACCCCATTCTTACAGTGTTTGGGGCTTCTGAACACAATGGTGAAGTCTGTTTGACAATCCGACCTTCCGTTTGGGAGTTGTTAGAGGGGGGGGGGGGACAGACACAGATGTTTAGGGCAAACACAGTAGCTCCCAAATGGATTGCTAAAAAAGCAGCTCAAAAGGAGAAAATATGGAGTAAGTTGCTTTCATCTGGCCTATATTTTATGTACTTTAAATTATGCAGGTAGCTAATTTACTGTTCTACTTATTCTGAAGACTGCCTTCATATTAATTCAAAATCTGTCATCTTTGTATCTCCCTATTTATTCCAAGAATTCATTCAGTAGTATTTGGTGGTGATGGGGAAGGGGTGTAAAATATAAACAGTGTGCAATATAAGCATCAATAAATTATCATAACACATAATGAAGCAAAGACCCCTGCAGTGAATGAAGTCATCAGGTTGGCAATTTGATAATACTCCGCAAAGTCTGAATTTGCATCCTGGGTAAGGTATGAGTATTTCTTTCAACCAGTCCTCAAAGGTTAAGAAATTACCGAGAGTGCTATTCTGCAGCTTTCCTTAAATTCTAGTGCCTTCACTACCACCTTTCTTGTTGTCTGTAGCCCTAGGGATGCCTGAAAGTTTCTTCCTATGTTTGTCATGCACACCACAGCAGTGTGTTGGTTGCTTGCATCCAAAGTGAGTTTGGTTTTGAAATATTGGCAATTTAAAAAAAAAAAATGGTTGAGAGATTTGATTTTTCAGAAGAATATTCAACAGATGGAAATATTTAACTAATAGATGTGTACCAAAATGTATAATTTCCTTTTCCAATTAGTATCGCTATTATTATTGAGTGCATTGTGTATAAATCCTAAATGAAAGAAATCCTTACTACAATTAACAGGATAATCCTATGGCTTAAACAACACTACAAGATTAAACTAAAATGATAAGAAATGAAAATATTTAAAGAAATAAAATTCAATCAAAGAACTTCAGATGTTAAAAACTAATTCTTAAAAAAAAATGAACATATTGGAAAAGTATTTCACTTACCATGTGCTTTTCCTTGTCTAATGAGTTCAACTTTATAATGAATATTTGTTCTGACTAATAAATACATGTCAGATGCAGGATTTAACATCAAATTAGCTACAACAACAAGTGTTATTTCTTCACTCCTCAAATGCTGAAAAAGAAAACAAAATCAGAAAGAAAACATTTATTTTAATTTAACTACACATATTATTATTATAATAATAACTGAAGGAATTATTATTATAGATAAAAAAGAAAAAAAGAAAAAAGGATAACATGTAAGATATAAACCTTTACCACTAATTCTTCTACAGTAATTCTTTTTTTATATATATTTAAAATTTAATACATCCAACCTATCCCTACCAAATAAAAGCAAAGCAATCTATCTGAAAAGAAGTGATACTCAACAATATAAAGATAAGAAATTTAACAAGCCATCTTTATTCTTTATAACCGTGGATTGCACAGATTAACTACTGATTGCATTCAAGGGTATTTCAACTTTTTTCTAGTGCTTGCAGTGTGCAAATGATAAATCATTACATGCTTTTTTTTTCTTTGTAAAATATCTTAATAAAAGAAGCAAAATCTAAATCAAAAGTTGTTTTAATGCAATTTATAAGCTTATGTGGAACAATACAACTTTTATATACATTACCATTTAAGTACTAAAATAAATAAAGGAACAATAGCTGAACACATCAGCCTGAATGGTAATTACCACATTAATCATATTTGCAAAATCTTAAATTATGAAGTGCCTTGACAATAAACTGAAAGGACTTAATTATGAATTGTATTGTATAAAAAAAGATGATCTTGTAATTAGAAACTCCCAATTAAAACTTAGCTCATTATTTTGATTATGTAGAGTGTCTACATATTTTTTTATTATAAAAACAAAACACATTTATAATCTTCCCATTTGTTTCATTTTTAAGACACATCAACATTCTAAGAATTCTCTAATTTTACTGATCTTTGTCACATAATTTATCATGATTAACTGAATCCCAAGGTTAACTGGTCACTTCAGTTACAAAGACTGCTGTTTAACAACTAGCATTTAAACAAATACAAAGTTACAATAAACTTACATGAATTTTAATTGTCTTTGTTCATAAAGTAAAGTCTTTGAGCCTTGCCAAGCCCCTGGGACAGCCATTTCGAACTTTATTTCCCCTAGGCTCTCATCAGCCATGACAACTCAGTGTGCAAAACTCAAAGACAGTTTTAATCACAAACAAAAACTAATAATAATAATAATAATAAAAAAAATAGAACAAAATATGGAACTCCAATCTCTGGAAAGCTAAATGATTGCCACAAAAGGCATCTGCCCACAGAAAGGAAAGAGGAAATCATTTAATAGGTCGAATGAAACAGAGCATTCAAAAAGTAAAAAAGTTTTTGTGTCAGCCTTTGGGACAGCTGTTTCATGCTTATTAGGCTCTCACCAGCCAGGGATCCACAGTCTGAAAAGACTCAAAGGCATACAATAGAAAAGGTAATAAGGTCTTTACATTTTGTTTCCTCACCTCACCGCTCCCCCTTTTTGTGGACAAATGTCTTTATGGCAAGCATTTAGCTACCCAAGGATTTGACTTCCACATTTAGAAACTAGTTCTTTCTCTTTAGTTTGTGAAGGATCAGTCTATGTTTTATGATTAAAACTACATTTTCCCTGGTGTGCCTTTCGAGTCTTTGCAGGCTGAGGACCCCTTGGCTAATAAGAGACCAATAAGCTCAAAACACAGTTTCCCAGGGTCTCAGCAAGACTCAAAGGCTTTCTAACTTTATGCATGTTCTGTTTTATTTGACCTTGCTAAATGTTCTTCATTTGTTTCCACTTTTGTGGACAAATGCCTTCTCTGTCAAATGTTTAGCCGTCCAAGATTTTATATTTTGTTCTTGTATTTCTTTTCTTTTCTTTTTTATTGAAACAAACTATATGTTGTATTAAACTGTCTTTATTAAATACTTTCTAGCTTAAAATATTCATTTGACTGTTACTAAATTTAAATTGATTACAAAGATGCAGAGAAGCTTTAGCATGATTACTAAGCTATACACTGAATAGACAAAACATTAAGAGACATGGGTGATGGGAAGTTGACAACAGCACCCCCAGCACACAGTGGAACATAATACACTAAAAGCACTCAATAAATAGGCAGACATATGGGCTTTCCAGCAGTGTATCGCGATTGATGAACATGGGTAAATGTTGTGACCTTAGCTACTTTGATTGTGGATGCACTGCAGAAGACAGATGGGACATTCTCTCGTCCAAGTGGTAACTTCCCTAGGGTTTTCAAAGGCAACCGTATCAAAGGTCTACCATGAGTATACCATCAAAGAGTACCAGTGCCCAGCGAGCATGCGGGACTGCTCATATGCTATTGATGACCAGGGTTAGTGTACACTGTCCAGGCTTGTACATGCCAACACAAGGGCAATGGCAATGCAGATCACATCATGTTAGAGCATCAAGCAGTCAGCAAGAGAATGGTACAGTGCACACTATACTCTAGGCCAGTGCATCTCAACACTTCTTTTGCTTCACGGCGCACTTTTATATTTGCAGAAATCCCTTGGCACACCAAACCTTGCTCCTAAAATTCTGTGGCACATTTTTTTTCATTGGTTTTACGGCTATAAAATAATCCCTTGAAAACATCTATAACTTATATAACAGTCAATTTTAACCATTTAAAGATTTCCCAATACAAAACAACTTAAAGTGATTTAATAATTTAGTAATCTTAATTGTTAGAACGAAACAGAATGTACTTCATATTTGTTTGCCCAGATTATTTGATATGTAGATTTTCTTCTAGAAAAGAGCATTTGACTAGTCTGAAGTTAAATGTTGATTCCAGATGCATTTTCAGAATTTTATCGTGGAAGACCAAAGGAATACTCACGGCACATCATTATGCTGCGGCACACTGGTTGAGAAGCTCTGCTATGGGAGCCGACGCCCTACTCATGTGGGAATAAAAAAACTGACCTCTGCAGAGTGGCGCCGAGTCATGTGGTTCAATGAATCCCATTACTAACTGTACTAGTCTGACAGGAGGGTGAGGGCTGGCATTGTCCGAATGAGGTCTTGGCCTTGTCCTGCCAGGTTGGCTCTGTTCAAGGTAGTGGTGGCTCTCATGGGACACATTAGATCCCTTAGTGTGCCTAGAGAGGTCTTTAAATGCTGTGGGCTACCAGAATGTACTGGCTGATCACTTACACCCTTTTATGGCATTTGCATATCCTGCAATTGATGGAGTGTTACAGCAGAACAATGAGCTGGCCATTACCACTAAGGCATGGCTAAAGGAGCACTCCTCTAAATTTGGGACCATCCAGTGGCCCATATGGTCTCCAGATACAAACCCTATTGAACATCTTTGGGATGACATTGAGAGACATCAGATCCATGAATCTGATACCAATGTCTAGGGTGGAGTTGTGGACAATGGTGGAACAGGCATAGATGGTACTACCTCTGGTGTTTCTCTAGCATCTGCTGGAGTCAATGCCTCAGTGTGTACATGTTGTTATTCGCACTAGACAGACATGCTATTAGTTAGGTTTTTCCTAACAAATAATTAAAAATTATAGTATTACTTTTAAGATTAATTGGTTTTTGGTTAGGTCTATCAGTTGAATGAATACTCATGTCTTTTAATTTTATTAGATTGGACTATTTTGTGTTTTTTTTGTTTTATTTTTTATGTTTTGACTATTCAGTATACAATGATTGATAATATAATTAAAACAATATATTGCTTATTAAACTTAAGTTTTGAAACAAAACATGAATATTTTTGGGAGTGCTTTTTTTTTTTAATAAATTGAACATGACAAGTCATTTATATGAACATAAAATGCTGCTGGCTTGTAATATGAAAAATACTAACTTTTTAAACTAACATTACCATCACTTAGATCAGACATCTAAGAATGCATCCCCATTTCTCATATATTAAAAGTTTAGAACAGGACAACAATTAATACCCACTGCTCCATAAATGAGATATTAGGGAAGGACTTTATTGTTGTTCTACAACAATAAAAACCCATAACCAATATTATTCATATAACTTCTCTGATATCAAATTCTGAAGATATTTTGTAATTAACAGTTTAATTTGTTTAACATAAAATGCTTGAAAATAAACGATTTCTCTACTGATGAAATGGGTAGATTACTGACTACTCTTTGGCATATGTTTGAAGTTGTTTTTTTCTTTAATTGCATATTTCTTTACACATGTGTGAATCAACTCTCTTCAAAACCAAGCTGTGCAATTCATTTCTTAAAATAAGGAATGTCTCCATAATCTGATGGAGAATTTGTTAAGAAAAACATACAAAAGTTGTTGCAGTGTTAGATTCAAATAATGCAAAACTTCCGTGACTAATAGCATAACCACCAGCTTCACGCTATACTACAAAGGCTTGCATCTCCCAGATCAGTGATGATGTTGCAGGCAAAATGCTTTATAGAATTCCTTTGCATTCAGCTTAGCTCTTGATGAATTTACATACATATAAGACAACCCACACCTGACAGTATTGTTTATGTTTCTTCTGATGTAACTGAAAGAAGACAAGGAATAACTTTGGGTTTAAACAAACAAATACATGTCACAATTCAGAGGAATATGATTTTCTGACCTCTGAACTCACTGGTGATAGCCGTTTTCTGTAAACCTCTGCATTAGTTCACTAGTTCTTGGAGCACAAGGGACACGCTGAAGCTTGAAGAATAGGATATGCATGCAAATCTCTACATAGGACAGTGTGACATTTCTGATTTCATTACTGATGGTCAGTTTTCTTTAGAAGGCGGAAGTTGTGCAAGTGTCCTAAGGACAATACATATAAGGACTTTCAATAAAATGATCAAAGAAATAAGATCCAAGAAAATATGTGAATGACTCATCTTCCAGATCAATACCATCTTCATGGTGCACTTTTCGTTGTAACATGACCTCAACCAATTTCAATACATTAGCGGGGTTGATCACAAATGATCTTTGAATCATTTTTTGTTTCACTGCATAAACAACCTTAAGTAATGCGATACAGGCATCCGCACAGTCTCGACTGGTGTAGCACCCAGGTGAGCGATGGATTTGAGGTTTGACAGAACAGAGACCTCAAGTGAGGTTTATAGAAAAATGACTATCACCAGTAAATTCAGATATCAGAATAGGATCATCCTCTGAATGTTTTTGTGTATTTGTTTGTTTGAACGTAAAGTTGTCCCTTTTAGCATTAAAAAAAAAAACAAAAAAACTTGTGTTGTTGACATTACAAATGTGCTTGACAGTCTTAACAAATGCTGATATTCCATTGGAAAAACTTGTCAGTGTTGCAACAGATGGAGCACTGCAATGGTTGAGTAAAATAAAGGATTACTCTTGCCCTTATGAAAAGTGATCCCAAGTTTTCCACAGTTTTTCCCTCTTCACTACATTATTCATCATCAACAACTGGCAGCCAGAAACTTCAAATATAAAGATGTTATAAAAACTGTTCTTGAAATTATACACTTAAATGGGAAGACCATCGATAGTTCAAAAAATATTATTAAAGAACTGGAGCTTGAAGATAAACCAATGATTCTCTTTCTACTGCACTGTAAGATGGCTTCACCCAGCAATGTCTTAAAAGTAGGTTTGAGGATCTGTTGGAGTCTATTATTACTTTTCTTGAAAAGAAAAGAAACTGGAAAATGATGAATGGATGCAAGATCTAACATCCCTTACTGATACAATGAATCGTCTACACACACACTCAACTTGGCACTCCAGGGAAAGGATAAGATTGTTTCTGATCTCACTTAGACAATTTTCAGTTTTCAGAATGAAATAAGTGTTTTTCAAAGAGACATACTGTCAAAAAACTTCAGTTACTCCAATTGCAAAAGGAAAGTAATACATTCCCTGCTATTGAAATAAAAGACCACAAAATGGAAGTCTAGAAAGATACTGCTGTGGAAATAGAACTAATAGGATTACAGGAGGACCTGGATTTAAAGATGATCTGTAAATCTTAGTCTACAATTGAGTTCTGGAAGCAAGTTCCAGAAATAAAAAATTCTAAACTAGAAAAAAAAAAAAAAAAAACCAACCAAACAAACAAAAAACAATGTGCTCATCACAATTTCAGCACAACATACTGCTGAACTCTAAAACGAAGTTTGTGAAGTCAAAGCATCACGCAATAACTATTACTCTATATCTGAGTCAATCTGTATAACCTACAATACATATCAGTCAGATTTTTAATAACTCACAAGCAAAGCCTTTAGTTTCACCCATTAAATGTTTTTTTTTTTTTTTTTAAAACTTATTATTAGTTTTTCTTTGTGATCGAATGCCTATTATACTGAGCAGTTATAGCTGCCCAAGAATTTGATTTCCTCAATTTATTGTTATTTTTAGTTTCTGAGGGATCACTTGTCATCATAAGAATCTAATATATTGCATGTTGAATATAAAAGGGCAGATTTCTAATGCAAATTTGCTGAAACCACAAGACCAGTTACATATAAATTTAATAATATTTAAAATATAAATGTGTATAATATTTAACTCCATGATTTTACTGTTGAATTACTGCAGTCTACACCATAATCTAAGAATTGTCATATGATATTCAATGTTACAATCTGGATGTGAACCATTTAGTATCTTGCTAATATTAAAAAGTGATTTCTTAAGATATTATAATCAAGTAATGTTTTACATTTTTTATTTTGGGGGGAATAACTTTACTTTAGACTTTAGTTTACCTCATAGCCTGGATCCCTAAGTTTTGCAGAAATTTTAGCTGATCCAGTTGTTGTGCCTTCAATAAGAACCATGTATCCTTGAAGTCCATGGTCTTCTAAAAGGTTAATGGTAGCAGGAGCATCATATTTTGATTTACTAAATGCCTGGAATCTATTAGAGTAAATGTTTAAATGAAGCAGGTATAAAACTCAAATTATGTTGAGGAAACTATCTGTTATGACCAATTTAAGTAATTTGAAAGAGATAAAAAAAATTAATTAAAATGCTCACTTTAATAATTTTATATACAGAGATTTAAATATATAAAATGTTGTTGTTTTAACAATTATTTATAAATAAACATGGTAGATCTTATTTATATATATATTTTTTCAAAATTTGCTACGGAAGCAGTTATTGATAAAATCCATGATTAGGTTGAGCTCTTCTTTCAAATTAAAGCAACAGTAATGGTAAGCAAACAAAATAAGAAACTAAAACAAATAAATAGAATGAAACTTAAAAAGAATAGAATATCATCTATTTTGGAACTTCGGCATCCAATTTGATTTATAAGTTGGATTTGTTGTTCTAATGAGTTCCTTGTAAAAGATTATCTTTCTGCAAAAAACTCATTAGTGTAATACAATTCTATCTTAGAAATATACTTGATCCAGGATATCAAGCATAAGAAATGTATTTTATTTAGTATCAATACACCTCAATGATTGCGACTGGTTGTCAAGTAATTCTCCTTCCTTCAGTCTTCTGCAACTATTGTGCCCACTCTATCGCCAGTTTTATTTACAATACAGTTAAACCTGAAACATTCTTGTTGATTTGCTGATTGTGCATAATAGGTGTAAATATTAGACACTGTATTAACATCAAAATAGCAAAATCAAAACAATGATCTACCAAGCCGGTGAGATCATTCACTTGCCACTTTTGATCTTCTTCTTTGATGTTTTAAACTGAATTAATCTGCCGTATTAACCCAATTGGAGGATGGAAGGTCTTATCTGATGTTAATCTTAGCCAATAAAATATACACTCATATTTGTGAAAATTGCAACACCATGAAGGAACCATCAGAATGGAAGGAAATTTATTACACACATTATTAATAGCGATACAAACAAATGATTCAAGTTTCAGACAATGCAACAACAGTACTTGCAAAACATCAGTATGGTGTAAGGCCTCCACAAGCTGCAATAAGAGTTGCTATACGCTGTGGCAACGAATCAAACAGGCCTTGGATGTATTCCTGGGGTATCGCCTGCCAGGCTGCTTCTATCAGAGTCCACAGTTCATTGGTATTGGCTGCTGCATGACAATGATAAGCTAGTTGCCGAGCGACCATATCCCAGAAATGCTCAATAGAGGTGACATATCGGGCGAATATTAAAAGTCAGGGAATGCCTTGCTTCAAAGACGGCCTGGACATTTCTGGTAACATGTGGTCGGACGTTGTCTTCTTGGAATATGGTTGCAGGAGTGTGCTGAACTTCAGTCTCCACAACTTTCCTAATGTAGTGGTTGCTGTTGAGATCGCCTATGATACCCAATTGCTCCCCAAACCATCATGCCTATCGTTCAAGCAGTATGACACTGGGCAATGCAGTCTGGAAGATAGAGCTACCCTTGATATCGTCTAATGCATATACGGCCATTAGTGTAATCAAGTTGAAGAGGGACTCATCCGAAAACAAGACATGGTGCCAATCTGCACGCCAATAGGTGTGTTAGTGAGCCCATTGCAGCCTAAGGCATTGATGGTTCAGGCCCAAGGGAATCCTCCGCAAAGGAATGCAAGCACACAGTCCATTGCACAGCAGACACTTGGAACCGTGAAACCAGACAATGTCAGACAACTCTAGGTTTGTAGATGTGATGCTATGTGGCTATACAATGTCATGCAACAAAATCACATCTTCCTCTGCATGTCCACTTACTTTTATGAAACTGTCACATACAGATGAAATAAAGAGTTTCACAACAATCATGAAATGGTATGCACTAAACTAATCTTTTGTGTTATGTTCTGGAATTCATTAATCATTAATTCCATTAGTGATCCAAATTAGCAAATACATTGTTTACTGTTCTTTATAAACATTTGTAACAAAATTTCAAAACTCAACAAGTACATGCTTTTTGGAGACCTAACAAATCAAGCATGAAGTCATATACTGTACCTACAAAATTCTAAGCAATTTGGTGGAGGTGCATGCACTGATACATCTGAACTTTTCACATCTATCTGGTTTTTGTGTGAGCATGATTTACCAGTGTGGGGATCTTCCAAACTATGAACCCATCAACAAATGCTTGCATCACCATTACATTCCTCGCAACAACATACAATTTATACGGCATGTTTCAATCATTTTTCAATGAACAGCATGGTATTCTAACAACCACAAAAAAATGAACAACATGATGCTGCTCCTTTGATTTACATATCACCAACATGTTTGTCTTTTTGAAACCACCATTCATGTGACCATGCAAGAGATAATAGTGCTGCTATCTCAAGATAAATATGCCACAAGCAACAATATTAAAATGTTTTAAATAAAATAAATAAACATAAAATAAGATTAAATAAAAAAAAGACCAAAACTTCTTAATCTGCTCTAATGTTACTAAAATTACCATGCAAAAAAATAAAAATGCAGTATTATTTGCAAGGAAATTAACAGCAACATCATATTAAGATACCAGTGTTATTCATCCCATTTGAACAAAAAGTTTATTCAGCTTTTGAAAGCAAATTAAATGCAGAAGTTTTGGTGTCAATTCAGCCAGCAATTTAATTTAACATACCATTTTAATTTCAAAAGGTAGTAAAAAAATTTCAAATTCTTATTTAATGAAAACAAGAATTGTAATATAAATGATTTTGTTTCTGCATCATTAGCTTCTTCACTTCACCCAAAAAAAAAAAAAAAAAAAAAAGATATCACTACATTTCAAAAATTCAGGTTGCCTTTCTGAAGGAAAAATAAAAAAAAGATAATCTTGAAGAAACTGAGTGTATTGGTTAAAGGAGTTTAACATGCTGTAAAATAATTCAAATTAAGTAAAACAAGCAATGAAATTCAGCACAAATCTAACCAAATTGCCTTTCTGGTTCGATTATCGGGAAGGAATCGGGAATGGCCGTTTCGTCCTACTTGGGACTCATTTTACAGCACATTAAACTCCTTTGACTTATGTTTCTTTATATTAAAATAACCTACAGTCCTATCAGTTATTAGGAAGAGGTTTTTAGTTGAGGTAATTAGCACAATATTTATTGTTGATGTTTTTTGTTCTGCGGGAGTCACTGCCAGGTGTGACGGTGACCTCCACTTAAGTATCTTGCCTTTCTGGGTCTTTTGCTGGGAAGGCGGAGATCGGGCTGATGAGTCCCAAGTAGGACAAAACAGCTGTTCCCGATAATTGAACCAGAAAGGCAATTTGGTTAGATTTGTGCTGAATTTCATTTCTTGTTTTATTTAATCTGAGTGTATTAGTATAGGCAGATTTTGCTGAAAACTATTCTTTTGTGATTCATGTTGAATCTCTGGGATTCCATTGGACTAAATCTCTAGCCACCGTCCATCTGTTCATCCTTTATTTCAAAATGAATGGTAAACTTAATTCTAAGAGCTTGTGTCATCATTGAACACCTTGAACATATAACAGTTGCAGTCCATACTTTTCAGAAAACCCTTTTTAAGCATATTAAAGAATATGTGCCTAAAGTTAAAAAACTTATTTACTTTAGTGATGGCGCTTCAAGCCAGTATACAAATAGAAACAACTTTGAAAATTTGTATCATCATAAATGTGACTACGGAGTGGACGCTATATGGAACTTTTTCTCTACTGCACAAGGGAAGAATGCCTGTGATGGGGGTTGGTGGTACAACAAAACATGAAACTGCAAGAGCCAATCTGCAAAAGACATGCACGGAACAAATTCTTACACCTTTACAATTTTATGAATTCTGTGATCAACATATTACAGGTGTCAAGTGTATTTTCAAAGCAGCAACAGAAAGTTAATAAAAAATGAAGATGATTTAAAAGAAAGATTTGAAGAATGTTGCACTGTTCCTCAAACTAGAAAGACATCGGCTTGTTCCCTTTGTCTCCAATTCAGTGAGGTGTTACAGAACATCCAGCTCAATTGAGTATGAAGTGCTGACTACGAATAGGCCATTTTTTCATAAAATATATACGAATTCAAAAAAAAAAAAATAACTATATTATCTGTATTTATGCAATCAGTGGTGCCCTGCTAAAGTTCAAGATAGTAGTTTAGAAAATAGTAATGTTTTGTAACATTCTTTACACCACCTGGCCGTAGAATATCATTCAGAAAATCTCTGAACGGTGTTGGCTACATATATAAAAAAATTATGGAAACTTACTCTTCTGGAACTTAGCAGATCAACTGAGAGAAACTCCTACCAAATTTCACAACAAACTTTGCAATGAAATTTCAGTATTATTCAACAGAAGCAAATAATAATTATATAATTAATGTAAATAATAGCGAATATAATTCATGCCATGCACAACAAAATACATAATTACTGTGCATTTGACACTACTTCAAATTGAATTATATTTTCCTTTCAATTAACTGGCATTGCACAAACAGATTGATTTGAGCTTGCAGTTTCAAGTAAATTGCCAGTTTGGTTTGGAGCCATGGAACTGTCCTGAGCAGTTCTTATAAAGAACAAATGTTATGCCAGTAGACACAAATTTACCAAAGTGAGAATGACAACAAGATGGTATATTCCAAACATAATGATACAAGAAATCAAAGCATAAAAGTAATCTTTTACTGGATAAACAATGCAGGCAAAAATACTGAAAATTAGGGAATAAGGCAATGTGCAAAAGGATAATGTTTGTTTTTTTTTTTTTAACCAACGCCCGGGCACTTAGTACTTAAACTATTGGCCTCAACAAGGGACGAGAAATGTGAGTATTTAGCCGACGAAACGTTGCCCAGGGTACGCCATAGGAGGCAGCTCACGCTATACCCGCAGAAACGGATGAAACACAGAAGAAGAAAGAAACAACCATGCCACGACCGGGATTCAAACCCGAGTACTGGCACACTGGCCGCAACGGCAGACCGCCGTCTAGACTGCATGGCCACGCCAGCACGGCGCAAAAGGATAATGTGGACAATGAGTTGTCCATAGAATGTGTCTGACAGGACACCCTACAGGACTGTTTAGACAGCATGGAATAGGTTGACTTCTGGAAATTCATAAATTGGCCCTTCCATTTTTTTACAACAACTAGGACTGCCTTTCAAGTAGCTTACAGGTGAAATAACTTTTCAGCACATTTCTCATTTTCCAACATTCCTTTTTTTTTAATAAGCTATGAAGTGAGACATTATGAAACAAAATAAAAATTGTTTCAACAATTTTTTGGAGATAAACAATTCTAATTTTATTAGATATTAAATTTGGAAAAAAAAAAAAAATCAAAACTAATTACAAGAAGAATCAATGAAATAGAATTTTCCAGGATCTTTCTCTCCAAGGCCTTCAGATCTTTGAAATGGGGATTGGATTATTTAAACTGTTTCAAAGCAGATGAGTATTGAATTCATCTCCTTAACTATTTCATCTCGTAGTTGTCGACAGCCAGAGGATATACCTTTTTCCCTCTAGACAAGGCCTTCATACGACTTATTTCAAAGGACCTTTCAACTATTAACATGAAAATTGGAATCATAAATCAGGTTTATGGACCTTTTCTAGAGTAAATACAAATAAATAAAATTATTTAATGTTTATTATAACATAAAAAGTTCACCTGAGAACGGCATTAGCTTCAATAACATCAGGACCATCTCGATCAGTTATCAATGACCATTCAAATATTAAACCGTCAAGTCCTGAAAATGTATCACCTAAAACAAAAGTTAAAATAAAAAAATAAATGAACTTTTTTTAAAACCACCTAGTTCTTGACACAGAACAAATTTATTTTGTACATATATATTTCAATAACTTTTTCCCTGCTGAACAATGACCTTTCAGAAAGGTAAATAAAAATTTATTGCTACATCCATGGCTGCTATCTTCATCCTGATCCACTGTTATTCAGTATTAACAAAATGAAAACAAATCATGCAAAGGAGCATCACAACAGAATTTTTGTCAAATAGAAAATTAGTTTTATTTGACAGAAGGAGAGCCGAAATGCAGATATGCCCTCAAGCCTCATAAAAACTGATGGGGGAAAAAAAAAAGTAAAAGTTTATTCATTCATTTCTACAGCAAAATGATAGTGCAATAATATATAGTTTACCAAAAAAAAAGGTAAACAAAGCAACCTAACTGCTTTATAAACTAAGGCTCAGCAGTATGTAATTCTGTAGTGATTGGAATCAAATTTCTGAAAGTGAAAGCAATGTCAAATATCACATCTTTGTTAACTAGACAAATCAATTACACTTAACAATCCTCAATCAGAGACAAAAATCTCTCTGCTGAGAAAGTTAAGGAGGAAGAATTTGTCAAGCAATGTGTACTGCAAAATGAATTGATGACATAATAGTAAAGGAAATAGGAGCACTATGTTTTAAAGCTACATCTATTGGCTAAAATAATTTAAGTATTTAATAAATTCCAAAGTAATCAAAGAATACTGGAAATTTTTTTGGGACTGATAAATTTAAATTGGCAGAAACTGAAATTGGAACAATCAATAAAATGTTTCAAGAGCAAGGGTGATCTCACAGAGATCAAAACAAAATATAATACAGATTAAATTCTCCATGATTAGGTCATAAAGGTTAGATAGTATATTAATAACTGTTTGCCAATAAATTGATTGGATAATACACGTCTTCAAATTGATTTTTTTTTTCCTCTGCTGTTTTGTAATGCTGATTTAAAAAATAAAATAAAAAAAATAAAGAAAAACATTGTTTCTGAAGAAATTTGGTTTATTTTGTCTCAAATGGGCAATTCATTTTAAGTCACATATAATTATTACTTGAACAGATTTTATTTTTAAAAAATGTGTAAAAAATTCACTCTGAATCCAACAAATCCTATAGTGTTCCAATTTTGATTTCTGTCCGTTAATGTACTGTGAAAAAAAGGCTGCAAAGGGTAGGACTGAAAAATCTTCTCACATGGTGCAATGATTTTAGAAAACCTATAGTATTCATAGTTCAAAAATTATTTCATTATAGATCAAATGAAATTTTAAATGAACATCTTTATAATTAAATGTTAATTTAATTGCAAAGGGATTTATAATCAGATTAATGCAATATTGGAATTCAGATCAGTATAGAGCTGCTGAAGAACCTCATAAGGAAAAAAAAAAAATAACTGTTCTGCAAGTGTCATGCAACTATAAAATGGCAGTCAGTTATCATCAAAGGATTTCTCCAAAGAAAATGCGAAGCAAGTAAACTTTTGGAATTAATGCTATAATTTTTCTTCTTTTTATTTTAAACATAATGAAGAGTTAAATCTCTTATACAAAGGTATGTGTGTCAACTTTCAACAAAATCTATTTACTGGTTCAAACAGATACACACATGCAGATTGATTTTTAAAAAAAATATTCAAAGCAAAAAAATTCAAACGATAAACCTTCTATGAAGATTTATTCATCTGAACATTATAAATATCTCTCAAAACATTTTCTGACAGTAATTGATTATTTAAAAGCACACATACATTTCACTATATGATAAACAACAACAGTTGTAATAATAATATATAACATTAGCTTATGTAATCAAGTGAATCTTACCTGAAATATCTTTGGCTACAACAGCTACAACTTCGGGAGAATCATCTAAAAATAGCTCACCAGTAGTACGAACTATTTCGAGGGAATGAATTGTATTGACTATGACATCACAGTGAAAGATTAACCCACTTGCTAATAGAAAAAGAAGATAATGGATATAGAAAATGTAAATGAAAATGTAAATAGAACAGTAACAACAAATGTAATAAAATTAAAAGCAAGGGAAATTAACTTTAATTTTAATAGGTCAATTAAAACTTTCGTGTACATATCACAATAGAAGTACGAAACACAGTCGGGAACAACATTTTGTAGGTTTAGAAAATTATAAACCTTCTGTTTGATGACATGACTGTCTACATCAATGACTGATCAACAGAAATTTAATTTTCTTTAGTTATTTGTAGACAAGTTGTAGAGTTTTCCTAATTCTCTCCAAGATCGCTTGCTTCTCATTTGGACAAAAATCAAGATATGAAACACTTTCATTTAATTATTATTAGAAAGCTATAATGAAAAATTTAGTGTAATGTTGACTTTAATACTTTAATAGATATACATATGTAGCGTAAGTCAATGATGCAAATCTGAGGTTTGATTATTGTTTGAATGTGATAACAGTAATGAGTAATTTAAACTTAGTTAATTCTGTTCAACACCTCCACATCTATTGAAGAGAAGGAAAAAGTCTGGAAATACTGTGATTCAAGAGAACTTAAACTGTTAGAAATAATATAACTGGCTTTTCTTTCTTATTTATTATTTTTTTTATTTTCAAACAACTCATTGCCTAACAATAAAGCCCCTTTCTAGTTAATAATATAATTTTTGATTTCATACTTCTTTACCAACAGACTCATTGAATTTAGTTAAATGTTCTGACACTTGAACTCTGAATTCTAATTCTGGAATAAATCTGCAATTTTTAATGTGTGTACTTTAACTCATTCCAATCACATCAACTTCTCTCAACCCATTAAATCTTAAAAAGAACTGACAATTTAAGAAAGAAATTTTTATGCTCCTATTAGTTGCAGAACAGAGCAATACATTAATTAATTCAAATATTGTAACTAACTTTAGCAAGGAGAGAATGCTACCTTTATTTTAAAAATTGCTGAAATGAAGTTTCAGAGTATTCTGCAAATTCCACTGTCAAAGACAAGACAATACATGTATGTATATATGGGTCATTCCACAGAAAACGTAACTTTTAAGAGACAAAAATGTTAAAAAAAAAATATTGACAAACAAATCTGAAATTTATTTTCTAAGCAGTATTATTGCTTCTATGAATTATAAAATGAATTGTTACATTGTTTCTTCCTTTTTCATGAAATAAGGAATAAAATAAAATTTTGATATGGACAAGGATACACAACTGTAACAGAGTATAAGATACAGTAATGAAATCTACCATATTTTAAAAGCATAACTCATAATTTAAGTAAAGTTTCAATTTATTCTGAAACTGAGTGGTTAAACAGAACATTAACTTATCGCAAAATAGCAGAAAAGAAATTTACCGATAATAATAAACAAATATTCCAAAATCATAAATATTTTAAATTAATTATTGAGATAATGATAATAAACAATATAGTACATATACTAAATCAATTATTGAGGCTCATAGTATTTAAATAAATGATTTTGTACCCTCTGTTACGAAATAACATTGAATGGAGGATATTAAATGTAACGGAGGATACATCTACGGAGGATACATTTCTGCAAAATTTCCCTAGTTTGTCATGCTTATTGTGAGGTTAGCTCGTGAACATCCTTTAAAATGTAATTGAATCGTATTTAAGAATAACTTCAACAAGTTCTATGTATTTTCTCAATGTTATTTATTTGTCTAAGTTGAGAACGGAGGATACACAAAGATTAGAACCGTCTTGAGAATCCTGAAGAAACTGTTAGATAGAATATAGTTAAACCATACTATTTTATTCCAAACACAAGATAGAGCTAAAACAAAGTGGCGTCTTTTCCTCCTTCATCCACTCTTTGTGAATACCATTGCCATCTAATGGGAATTTGTCAAAATATCTTCAGAACGGAGGATACAGGGAAAGTCTGTGACAAACTTTCAAACCTAAAAACATATGTTCAAGCTAACATTTTCTCATTTTTTTTTATGTCGAACTGAAGTTCACCTTTTAATGTAAGAAATACAATGTGACTCACTTATTCAATATTTCCTTAAATTCATGAAATAATTAACCACCCTTCTGACGAAGTACTTGTGACACGTAACGGAGGTATACATATCTTCACTATTGTTTAAAAATTTAATAGAAATAAAATGAAAGAACAAAGAATACCAATGTTCATATCTTCCTTCGTTTGTAATGCTGTTTATAACCACTGAAAGAAGAACTTTGAATATTTCTTAAGTAAATAATTGCCTTGTATGTAAAAAGGTACGTTTTCTGTGGAATGACCCATATAACACCACAAAAAAAAAAAAAAAAGTAGGGAAGTGGCTTTGGGGTAAGCAAAAAACAGTCGATATTTTGTCCACTGGTGATGGGATTAAATGCCTTAAGGTGAATCATCAGTGGACAATATGCTCACTATTACTGCTACGCTTTCTGTCCTTTTTCCTACATGTTCTGTGCTATCTTTATCTGATAGAATTTGTTTAATAATCTGAAACTCTTCAACCACTAAACCTTTATTATGGTTAATCAAAAACATCAGAACATAAGGTGCACATTTTCAGGGTTTCTTTATTATTCCGCTTTATGAAAGGTAGATGGAGGAAAAAAGTAGTTACAGAAGAAATAGTATACTTATTATGCTTATTTTTATAATGTATAAACATTATATAAAGTGCAGTTTATTATCCTTTTCTTTATGTAATTCTTCCCAATGTATCTTAAACCTTTAATATTTACAATTACAGAAATAAAGCAGATATTCATTAATGATCATAACATCATTTTCAGGAAGTTAACACAAACATGATTTTTTTTTTTTTTTTTTGCTTAATTATAGTAAAAATTATATACAACTTTGCAGATAATATGCAGCCTTCATATATCCATTTTTCTGTTGCTTTATTCATGCTTTTACACACAGTATTTTATGATTATCAATTCATTAACAAAACTAATATACAAGTGTGTATTATTTATGACTACATAAATTTCTTTAATTTTCATAATTTAACAAGCTATCATCCTTTCGCCAAAAATTTAAAAAAAATTAAAAATCATTACAATATTTAAAGAAATTTGAGAAATAGAAACCTTTGAAAACAGAAGACTGATAAGAATGAAATATAGTATCTATTTAGCAGACTAACACTAATATTTGGTTTTATTGATAATACAGTGGACCCACTGGCGTACCAACGCCTTTGGGGGCCCAGGGCGGGAGTTGTGGATCGGGGCCCCTAATCTGACTTTTTTACAACCAAAAAAAAAAAAAAAAAAGGTCCCTTTGTCTGGATGGGGCCCCCCTCCAAGGTGGGGGCCCGGGGCGGACCGCCCCCCCCCTGGTACGCTACTGAGTGGACCCTCTTTATAGCGCTGCTCGCTATACT
The DNA here is from genome assembly GCA_023159025.1 of Thereuonema tuberculata. NCBI lineage: Eukaryota > Metazoa > Arthropoda > Chilopoda > Scutigeromorpha > Scutigeridae > Thereuonema > Thereuonema tuberculata. The sequence continues at coordinate 146,190,930 of JAFIDM010009631.1, read as the reverse complement.
GCACACTCGGTTATAGCGCGGGCGATGTTTGTGATAAGTTTATACAGGTTCGTGCGGCGTTGTCAGAATAAGACTGATGAAATGATTATCGAATCCATCTGCAGTGACGAAGATTGTCAAGAAGAAACAGAAAATGATGATGAAAGTGCCAGTGGGATAGCTGATATACCGCCAACCACCTAAGAAGCAATAACAGCCATGGAAACTGTTATAAAATGAGCTAATCACAATATTAACAGTGTCAGATTGTTGCAATTAGAATCTTTCAAAAGGGCAATGATACAGAAGTTATCAAAAAGCAAACAAACAAAAATTTCTCACTTTTTTAAGTGATGTTTTGTAATTGAAATGATGTAAAATACATAGATTTTAGTCAAGTTATAGATAGTGCTTGTTTTTACATATTTTCAAGCGTACCTTATGTATGTAAATAAAATAATAAATGTATGTACTTATTAAGATGTATAACTATGTTATGTGAATTTTAATGAAACGCTTAATACTGTAAATTGTTTTTTTATTAAAATACATAATATGTATATAGTTGATGGGATGTTTCAGTATATATCTCAAATCATTCTGAGTAAATTTATTGTTTCACCACCGTGCCGCTCCGTATAACGCGGGTGTTGTTTCCCACCTGACATGCGCATTATATCGGGGGTCAACTGTACAACAATCAATACAACACAATCAATTTGTGATTATTTATTTTTCTTTCTTTTTGTTATTTAGTAGAAACCATAAAGGAAACAAGTCAAACTTATTTTTACAAATTGCATGAAGCATTGAGAAAAGAAAAAGTTAAAGTTTATATCTGTTATAAATAGTACAAATTCTAAAAAAAATTGAAAAAACAAAATAATAAATTAATCAAATGACTATTACATAATATAACATCTGCTGGTTCATTTGGCAAAAATATGAATGTAAATGACTAAACTTAAAAAAACTTTGAGATTTCGTGTGCTAAAAAGATTTATAACATACTTAAAAGTTATTAGGCCAGACACACAAATTTAAAAAGTATAAAAAACGTATTTAGACAAATGAAAACATGACCAGGTTTCGATTGACAGGCCAATCATTTACAAATGATTGGCCTGATTTGATCATTTGTAAATGATTGGCCTGCCAATTGAAACTTGGTCATGTTTTAAATTGTGTGTCTGGCCTTTAATTAACTTTTAATTATGTTATTCAACTCAAAAAATATCTGCAGAAAATTAAAAATTACAAAAAATTACAAAAAAAAAAAAATAAAATCTGATGTTTCAAAACAAATTTTAGAAGACAAATATTCAATCATTTGCCATGTCAAATATTTTTTTTTTTTTGATGTATTCACACTCTGAAACTGCTAATGATAAAAATTCCATACATTATCTTCTGAAATTCCTACTGTTAACACTACCACAACAGATCTAGCCATTTACCCTATATAGCAGTTTCAATTTGCAAACTTCATTGCATAAACTACTCCTTGCAGCTTTAAATTTATAGAAAAGTTTTCCTTACAACAATTTTAGAAGTAAGAAATTTTGTTTGGAAATTACACTGCAGGCAACAAATACTTAAGTTATCCTAGAAATTTCTTCCTAAACGGAAAACTAATTACAGATAAACTTATACATGCTCTCTCTTTAGATCACAAATACATCAAAAGATAAAAAGTATGCAATGGCTATACATTTTTCTTTAAAGGAACCTAAAGAAGAGAGATAAAAGGCAGATTTTATAAATAACAAAACACAGACAGGCCAAATAAATAATAATAACAAATAAAATAAATGTAACAGAAATAATAATAATAAGAAGAAAAAATGTAAGAGAATGATTCACTACATAGGTAAAGGATACATTTAGACAGAAAACTAAGATGACTACAATGCAGTCAAAAAATAAAAAGGAAAAATAAAGTTAAAATATTCCACTACAGGCTCCTGGGGTTGGGGGAGGTGAGGGGGATGAGTCTGTTTCACAACCAACAGACTTAAAAAGTTGAGGTTGGATGGTTAGCCCGACCCACCTTTAACCTGAGGAAAAGAAACTCAGTATCCATTCTTCAGTGGGCTGGGTGAACCCTATGATCGGTTTGGAGGAGAATTCAGAGAAAAATCCCAGATCTCTACAATTAAACCTAGCTCCTCCAGGCTGCAGTCAAGAGCCTTACCACTTGGCTATACAACCCATAAAATACACTATTTGACCAAAAAATCAATGCACCAAGATGGAATTATCAAAATTTGGTAAGTTTAATGTACATGTACAGAAAATGTTTCAGAACAATTGAATGGTTTATTGGACAGAAAGAACTTCATAAAATGAGTAGGTCAGTATGGCATTGATCGATAGTTAGCAGGCTAATTCATTGACATTCTGGGATGGTCGCAGGCGATGCCCCTTTATATCATGAATGTACTAAATAGGAGAGAGATCTGGCTGGCCAAGAGTGTGTGTCACAACTACGAAGACAATCAATGGAGAGGCGTGCCATGTGTGGCCAAGCGTTATCTTGCTGAAAAGTAAGCTCAGGTGCCGCGAAAGGAACGGCAACACAACTGGTCGTAGAATTTTGTCAATGTATCGCTGTGCTATGAGAGTGCCACGGAGGACTACCAAGGAGGTCCGGCTATCAAACGAAATGGAAGCCCAGACCATAACTCCCTGTTGTTGGGCTGTGTGGCAAAATTTAACTGTCACATAGTTAAATAAACTTTAAAACAAAGGATATAGGTAAAAGTTACTGAAGATAATTATGATTTAAAATCTTGTATCCATTTGCATAAAATGCATGAAAATATTTGAAAATGTAAGTTTGGATGCAATGCTTTAGTAAATGTTAAAGTGAAAAATATAAAATTAGGCTAGGATTCGAATACTTGAGTTACAAAATTCTTGCACTAGGGATAACAATTACTTAATTCCAGGTAACTTCAAGTAATACAAGCATTTTATTTAATCTTCCTCTTGATTGGACTCCTAAACAAAGGAAATGTTTAAAAAAAAAAAAAATGAACACTTTTAAATATTTATTACTTGTTTTCATATTAATATGTAATCCAAACCAAGATGTAAAGGAACTAGTTGTTTTTATAATTTTACAAATGCTCAATATGTGTCCTTCATATCACGACCTGTTGCTAAATTTTAAAATTTAGGTCTGTTCAACTGAATTTTGAATCACCTCATATATAGCTGACAACATATACCAAATCCAATTAGGTTTCCAGTCACTACACTGCCTTAAATAGCAAAGTGAAGACAGATAAAAATGTGTTACAAAATCCAAATATCTGAAACCTAATATACAAATCAAATATTAATGAACTTAATTTGCATTTTAAAATAAAATTAAAAGAAATAAATCTGTTACAAGCAAATGTAAGTATTAAGATCTTTGTTCTATTTTAATCTCTTCAAATTTGGGAGAAAGGAATTTTTCAATTTTATATTAAAACAGATATTTACTCGTAGCTTCTTTTTATTTTTTTAAATCAATTAAAGCCATTTTATATTTCACAAAGTTGAGTAAAATTCTATAATAGATGAACATTTCCAAACTGCTGACAAGGTATCCAAATTTGATTTTTCATCTGTTTGATATTTACCTGAACATATTAATAAGATAACTCAACATAATTTCTTAATTCACATTGCATATTACTTTTTTAAAAAATTCAAATTCATCACAAATTATCAAGCTTTAGACAATAAAGAATAGAAATGTAAATTTATCATCTTATTTATTTTTCTCATTTACAGATTTTATCACTCTTCACACACAGCAATTTAATTTAATTTAAATTCCAGCAATTTTTCAACATTTTATGACCTACTGGTTGGTTTGAAAAAATTCATTCTATTACTTTTTATTTTCACAATGAATTCTTAATTTGAGCAGATCTCCAATGCCCTTTTATACCAACAGTTCTTGCTTGGGCAATATTTACATAAATGTTACTTTGCTTTAAGAAGGTTTCTGAAAAAATCCAAGTAATCAATATAACAAAAAAAAAAAGTCCTGTCTTCTATATATTAATAGCACAGGAATAAGCCTTCTAAAATTTATAAATATTTTAGGTTCTAACCTTCATCCTCTGCTAATACTAAACTTGTTTGTCTATTGGGTTGCTTTGAAACAGATGTTACGACAGCAACTGAAGAGCAATCCCTTACAGGATCAGGATTGGCCATATGAATTCGGGCTACTTCTGGTCTTGTAGATCGCCTACATTTAATAAAATGGGAAGTATATAAATTAAATTTAGAATTGCATTAAAATCATTAAAAACATGTATTTATTCAATGAGATAAAATAGGAAAATATTAATTGCAAGGAATCTAAAATATTTTTAATGCTTGAAAAATAAATGTGAAGGATAATGTGGAAACAGAAATATTTCCAGTAAACACATTTCATTGCTTTTACTTATAATCTGTTTGTAGTAGAGGCTAGCAACCAGCAGCTCTTTGAGGAATGACATGTGGCTCTTGAGTCCTTCACTTCTGTGACATTGACAGGTTTTCTGTTTTGGTTGGCTGTCAGAGCCAGTATCTTTTGACTGAGGGGGTGGGGGCAAGCTGTAGCACTTTGTACTTCAAATTTTGAAAAAGTGGCTCTTTATAGCAAGATAGTGCTGACCCCTGGTTTATACCATTCTTTCACTTTATTTTCTACATTAGAGTTTAGATAGTTATACAGAAGCTGTCATCTTAAATTTTTACCTTTTTAAAAGTTGATTCAACTTTGCTTTTTACTGTCCAACAATCTTTTTTTCAAAAGGCTGAGCTAAAGAAATGAAACAGTAACCCAGTAATATTATCATCTATCCATGGATTTCTTGTTTTGATTCGTTCTAAACAATAATGGAAGTAACAATATTTTTTAAAGAATATGAATCACAGTATTTCAGAACTTTGAATCTGTGTGTATTGACTAATGTTTGGATCTGAATTTTAAGGCAAATGATTCCAATGATCTCAAGTCCCTGTATTTATATTTTTAAGCATCTTTTTAGTAAGCTTTCACTGATACTTAATTCTCATTCTATCAAACCTAATGATGTAAAAAAAATTATATGCTTTTAAATAAATCTGCACCGAAGGATAGCTCTCAAAGGATATTATGGATTTCACCATGTTTTTTTCCTACAATGATTACAATAACTCAAAAACTAATTTATCCAAGATGCTGGATATTTAATAAGCAGTTAACATAAACTGAGCTCTCTGTTTTGGCACAAACTGCATCCACAAGTAAGGTCAAACATTTTCATTATATTAAAAATATTTGTATTTAAACTGAAGTATTAGTAAAAATGCTATTTCAGTTCAAGTAAATGGAATATCTATTTTATTTTATTTCCTTTGTCATAGGCCTAATTAATTATGTTATGTCGAAGTTATGCAGCTTATTTACATTAGTTTTGTATTTAAATGTTTGTCTAGCTTAAGTTTTGAGGCACTACATTTCTTTTCACAATTAATACCATTGACCTCCTTAAAGGATCTTGAAATTATGTCACATCAAACGAAAACCCCAGGTTTGTTTCTTTATGCTGATGGAAAGTGAAGCTTTCAAGTGAAACAATGTTTGGTGAAGCATTCTTTGCATTATGTTAATCAAAACTACTTAATTTGGCAAACTCAAAATTTATCGTAACCTGGAGTCCACAGATAATTTGAGAAGGTCCATGAAGTTTGATGGGGAAAAAAAAAATCATCTTGGTTTTCACAAACCTCTGACTAAAATTTAGCATTTCTTTCAATTACGAATGTAGGCAACAAATCACAGTATTTGAGCAGTACCTGTGATTTTGTTACAGATAGAAAAAAAAAAAAATACATCACATTATAGCTGCTTCTGATTTATCTATATGTCGTAAACACTCATCATTACTTCAAAATGCACATTTTATAAATTTAAAAATGTTGTTCTGAGATGAGGTATAAAGCACTAAAAACGATTAGAATTACAGGTTTCAGCTTTCAGATGTGGGCTTGTTACTGTGTTTTGGTAACAATCCTGACCCAATGACACACATCGAAACTTGCATGATTAACATGTTTAAATGTATAAACAAACATAAAGGGATAATTATTAACCAGTATACTTTAGAAATATTTCAGAAAATTATGAATAAAAACATAACAGATTAATATGTAACAGAATTTATTGTTATATTATGTTTCAAATTGCTCAGTATTGATACCCTTTCATGTTGAAACTTATTATTCATCATATTATCTGTTACATTATGTTATTATTCTCTCCAAATTGAAATAAGACTTAAAATCACCAGAAGAAAGCTGCTACTTTAAACTGTTGAAATTGTTTATTATGTGTATTAAATTAAAGTTATTATATGTGTATTTTATGTTTTTATAGAAGAATATTATAGAAGGTATTATGAAAAGTGAATAATGGGGGTTATTTTTGCTATGAGTTCCCATGCTCCTTACCTATGGATCCAATCTGTACCACAAATAATAGAAATGACAGAAAATCAATTAGGATTTCATAAATTTACCACTAAAATTTGAAGATTCTTATTAGCAATACAGAGAATATTGATTGTAATTTATTAATTAGAATTAATATATTGTGACTGATTACAATGTATGATTGTGGTTTTACAACATTAATGTACAATCGTTTTTGGACTGCAGTTTGTTGTAGTAAAATAAAATGGGAGTCCACCATCAACATTTCTGGAATAGTTTTGGACTTTAGTTGTTATATACTGTCATGTTTACTGACAATGACAGATAAATTTTTGTTAAACAATTCATGATATGGCGTAGTCTAACTAAAGATGACAACCTATTCAAGAGGTGCCTTACAATACCAAACTATGAAACAAACTAAAAAAAACCGTGTGTTTGCCACCCCAGGAAACTTTTAGACTTAGGGGAAAGAATTATATATATGAAAATCGCACATTATGATCGTACACATATCTACACAGGACTATAATACGTTTCTAAGTGACCGATTTTTTTTTTCCCCCTCCCCCACGATACAAGTTAAATGTCAAACTGTTATCTTTTGGGGAGCTTTCTTCGATGGCTGTATTGAGTGGAATTTTTGATTGAATAGGATTATCTGCAGGCTTACATGCAACACTTACAAGTCTCTTATCATACGCGGTCTTAGGTTAATCAAGGGCCTTATTTACAAGGTCTCCCTTGCCTTGTATATAAGTTTACATAAAAAAGCGAGGCTCCATTTATTTAATTAATTCGACTCTGATCATGCAGCATCCAACCAAAAAGAAATGTGTGAGGCCCTAGGCAAAAGCATGTTACCTACGACTAAAACCGCTCTTCTTTGTATTTTAGGTAAAAAGCGATTAATTTTTTTCATGTTTAATTTCCCTTCGACAATAAATAGTCAAGATATTGCCATGCTACAAATACAGAACTAAAAGAAAATTATTGTAAGTGAACTGTATGTCATTTGGTTACGTATGATACCAGCAATTAATTTTTTTTTACATCTTTTATATTTTACTTAGGTTTTCTCGATTCTTTCTTTAATTCTTTCATGCTAAAACACGTGGAACCCATGCTTACCACTTATAACATCCTCCTTCCGATACTTCTAACGTAAAATTTACAGAAACTGAAACACAGTAAGGAAGAAGAACTCTAGGAACATTTAATTTGGCTACTGACTCGGTGTATAATACCGAGGACAGCAATACCAAAATATGATGAAGTTTGATTTTAGAAGTTACCGCCATCCTTACGACAGTTAAAATGGCACCTAACTATCTACGCATGCGTCTCAGTTGAAACCGGAATCGAAACTTCCATTCGGAGAATAAAGCGCTTGATGCAATAGATAAATGTTTGAATGGCGTGCATTATTTTATAATAATAATTCACGTTCATTCAAACATTTATCTATTGCATCAAGCGCTTTATTCTTTGAATAATAAAAAATAAAGCGCTTGATGTAATAGATAAATGTTTGAATGGTGTGCATTATCTATATATATAAAAATGAATGTATCTTTCTTTCTTTCTTTGTCCTTTATACACTCCTAGGCCCTTTGACCTATCTGAACCAAACTTTGCAGAATTACTCTTTAGGACACTGCGGAAAAGATAGGCTACCTTAGAACGCGGACCGCCCCCCCCCCCCAAAGGTGTTGAAAAGGGGTAAAAGCCCTGAAAAAAACCAATATCCACCTGGTGGTGAAAATAAGAACTACAAAAATATTGTGTAAAGTGAAAAATTCGCTCTCCTATGGGGGGCAGGGACACCACACTTGGGTGGGAGGAAGCCAACACAAAGGCTGAAGTGTCCCACCCCGACCGACACCGGGACCTTATATTTAGGGCCCCTTCTCGGGCCCCCAAGTCAATTGCAAATAAGGAAAAATTCGCTCTCCTATAGGGGGCAGGGACACCCCACTTGGGTGGGGGGATGGCGACACATGGGCCTAAGTGTCCCACCCCCGATCGACACCGGGACCTTATATTTAGGGCCCCTTCTCGGGCCCCCCAAGTCAATTGCAAAAAAGGAAAAAATTCGCTCTCCTATTTGGGACAGGGACACCACACTTGGGTGGGAGGAAGCCAACACAAAGGCTGAAGTGTCCCACCCCCACCGACACCGGGACCTTATATTTAGGGCCCCTTCTCGGGCCCCCAAGTCAATTGCAAATAAGGAAAAATTCGCTTTCCTATGGGAGGCAGGGACACCACATTTGGGTGGGGGGATGCGACACAAGGTCCTAAGTGTCCCACCCCCGATCGACATCGGCACCTTATATTTAGGGCCCTTTCTCGGGCCCCCCCCCCCCACAAGTCAATTGCAA
>JAFIDM010009631.1:146159380-146170923 GCA_023159025.1 Thereuonema tuberculata | reverse complement strand
TTGAAGAGGGCGCTTGACCGTCTAGGAGGGTTTTGATCAATCTTTTCGCCAGTCAGGCGCTCAGCACCAACCATGGAGTTAAGGTGGCCCCAGACGGTCAATATTTTGACCAAAACGGTTTCGTCAATCGATTGAGTCAAGCATGATTGGCCTTTTAGGAACCCGTTGACGCGCGTGCCAATCATTGAGGGAGATTGATAGAAAGTTTGATTTACGCCAATCATTGAAGAGGGCTCTTGACCGTCTAGGAGGGTTTTTATCAATCTTTTCCTCAGTCATTGCTCTCGGCACAAGAAATGGAGTCCACACCCCTCGATTTCCACAACGAAATTCATTCCGAACGTGAGTTTACATCCATTTTAATAGATTTATACCGAGACTGCCCTGAATTATGGAAAGTAAAAAGCCAAGATTATTTTAATAGAAATAAAAGAAGTGCGGCATTACAAAAAATTGTATGTGCTTTAAGAGCGTTCAAGCCGGAGTTCACAGTGGAGAAATTAAAACAAAAAATTAACTCTCTGCGAACAAATTTCAATCGGGAGTATAAGGCGATCCAGGAAAAAAAAAGTGTCAGGGGCGTCATCTGATAACGCGTCAGCTGATAACATCGAGGAATCGTCATCGCTATGTTATTTCAATGATCTCTTATTCATAAGAGATCAAATTGAAATCGCTCCTACAGAAACTTCAGAGGTAAGAAATTTTTTTTTATCATACCTACCATTTAATTATGTACTTTTCTATTGAGATACATAGATACATACAAATTGTTCTGTATTGTGTGTTAATATTGGCTGGTTAAACAAACGAACTGCTTGGGACGTACTGATACTAAATATAAAATGAATTAATTTATTTAGTTTAAATTTTATTACAATCATTCGCCTCTAAATATAGTCATTTACTGAAAAGTTATGTTTTGCAATTTTGTTTTTATCAGCATTGACTTGTGGTAGGGGGGATATTATAGGCAGGAAGTATTTTTTGGGATTAAGAGATGAAAATCCATTGAATGGAATGTGTGTTAATATTGGCTGGTTAAACAAACGAACTGCTTGGGTCGTGTTATATTATAACATGTTACAAAATAATAAATAATAATAATAAAATAATATAAACTACACGAATATTATAATATAAGGGAGCAAAATTTCACACTTATTTCACAAAAGTCTCGCAAAAAAAGGAATGCCACCTTCCATTAGTGAAACTCTACTACGAATGAATTTTGTTCAAAAGAATGAAGCGTGCGTCAATCGATTGCTTCCCTCTTTTGATCAAACGATTGACCGTCTAGGGCCAAAGATTGAAGGGTTATTTGAAGCGTGCGCCAAGGATTGACGCAACCGTTTTGGTCAAAATATTGACCGTCTGGGGCCACCTTTATAATTTATTAGAAGAATAAAATCGAAAGAAAAGGCTCGTATGTTTTAGAATCCATAGATATTTAAAAAAAAAAAGAAGGAAAGGAGAAAAGAAGAAGGAGAATTTTGGAAATTATAAAAACCATTGATAGATGACAAACAACTATTTTTTTTTTATCAGTGTTTTTGAATATTACAATATGTCTTTAATGTTTTTTTTTTAAATTAAGAAGCAGAATGCTGTCTTTAAGATAGTAATTAGCTCTTAAGAAAAATTAGCATTTTGTTTAACGTAGAATATTTCATTTTTATTTTTTTAAAAAAAAAAAAAAAACAAAGAAAAAAAAAACTATTATGCAAAAAAAAAAAAAAAAAAAACTAAAACTACTCCATAAGATAATTAAATACTTTAAAAATAAATAAAATGCTCAGTAAAGTTAATTTAACAAAGTGTAAAGCTTTTAATATTAAGTTTTAAAAAACATTCATTTTTTTTTTATTTTTTTTAAAAATTAAATCTAATAGATCTTGATATCCGTTAGATTTAATGTTGATCAAAATATGTATCTAATGGCAGAATGGTTAAACAGTGAAATGTTTTAATTTAAAATTAAAAAAAAACAAAAAAAAAAACAGAAAATAGATTGTCTTTGATGACCGCTTGGACACTGAATGTAATTTATACTCCCGAGAGTGTCGCAAAAACAAGACCAGAGGCAAACGACAACCGACAAACTTTCTTTTTGAGAATGTTGAATACCCCTACCACCGACACGGTTGTCGGTACTCAAAGTATAAACACTCCTATTGAAAATTAGGGAAACAAGTTCTCCCAAAATGCCCCAGGCAGAGCACTCCGTGCCGTGTCGGTCAGTATAAACGGACCTGATGGATTGACTGAACATGTTATCTCAAAATGGCCAATTGTGGACTTACCCCCTTTTTGCAAATCACCACAGAAATATTAATAAATGATACAGAGATAACTTTATTAATTTTTTTAATCTTTTCTTTCCATTTTATAAATGCATTACATTTGTCTATTTACAATTCTAAACCATTTTATAGAGTTATCACTTTTAAAAAGCCTGATATAAAAATACAAAATTAGAGATTCAGAATTTCAAAACCTGAAAAAAAATTAATTAAAATACATTAAGAAATTGAGGTTTAGAAAGGTTACAGAGTTCTAGGAAAAGTTTAATAGAAACAATTGTCTAAAAAATTATGAACAATTCATTAAGAGATTTTGAAATTTTACACTTATTAAAACATTGTGATTATTTTATTGATAAAACAAATCTATCCAGCGTGGGCTCATTTTTCATTTTTTTGGAAGATTTATTGTTGAACTGCATTTTACTTTTAAAGCAGGCTTTGGGAAATTCTCAGCTTTTGAATGTCCACCAAGACCATCATAAGCTTCGCTCTCAAAGTCATCAGATCTACAATTTGGAACAGACACGGAACGGTGCTTTTTGAACAGATTAAATCCTTTTATCACGCCAGGAATGGAATTATCAGGGGATTTCACAATACGGCATTTCATCAGTGAGGTAGAAACTTTGACATTTGTTTTGGGAAATCCAAGTATGTTACTAGATGAATGAGAGGAAGACAAATTGGATTTCACATCCTAAAAAATAAAAAGAATGAATGTGATGAAATAATCAACATGAGGCATAAGAAAGCAACACATGCATTACAGCCTTATTCACGACCCTACCAATAAAACAAAAGCAATCAGAATAATGAGAATTTCTTAGAAACACCAATTTTTACTTCTTGAATTTATTTTACTAAAATAATGATCAAAGGATCCTGAAAGAGTTTCAAAATCTTACGAAACTGCACTGCTGACAAGCTCTTTTTAGTTCAAATGAATAAAGCTGACAAACAGATACAATTCTCAAGTCATATCCAGAGATAAAAGGCTTGTTACTGTAGGACAGTTACTCTTCCTTATTTAAACTAATATTTAAGGAACCAATAAAATAGCACTTCCTCCCAAGAGTAGTCCCAAAAAATGTTTCTGTGTGTGTGTCTCGAGAGTTGTCAAAAGATTAGGCTGCATTGAAGTATTCCTCGAATTCATGTCTGCTAAGAACTCATCCTGCTACAAATATCTCCTATAATGTCACACTTTCATATTAAGTCAATAAATGTGCAATAGATATTACTGAAATCGTAAATTTAACGTGCTGTGAATACTATTAAAGAATCAAAACAAGTCAGTACCCAACTCCTCCCCATAATTGAAACAGAAAGGTAATTTCTAATCAGGTGCTGACTTGTTTTGATTCTTTAGATATTACTGAAACTATCATAATTTGATATATTTGACGAATTAAAGAGAAACACTGCTGCAGTGAATTTAATATTGTCCTAATGCTGTTCATCGTTTAAGTGTCCTCCCAGATTCAAGAAAAAGCTTTCCATGAAACGTTGATCGAAAGTCAAATTTCGCTTATCATTTTCCAAGCTTTAATGAAGAGATACTTTCTCACCCAATTTAGAAACTTAGTCGTTAAATATATGAACAAAGGCTTTAAAAAAATTCAAAAGTTACATTGAGAGAAAGGATGGTTTAGAGTCATTATCGAACATCTGGAGTGGAGTCTTTACTTTTGTGATTGATGAATTGACTCGAATGAAAATTTATGCTTGATGGGGTTTTGAAAAGTTAAAAATTGGAAAAAATTGATAAATTTCATTGTTCTTATTATTGAGTCCTTATCACCGAGTTTTTATTAATGTTCAGTTTTACACCAATGAAATACAACAACAAACGACATTGTAGAAATTGAAAACAACATTAAATTTCCGGCTGAAATTCGGCAATAAAGAAAATTCGAAAGAGATACTCAACAACAAGAAAACCAGCTTTGATAACGGAATTGATTCCATTAAATTTAATAGGTAAGCTATTTGGATATCCCATCTTATCGTAAAACGTATTTGGCACGGAAAAACATATTTGCTAAAACTGTGAAGTACCTCTACTTGATGGTTGTGGAGACCTCCAGTTTAGCTTCCAGTCATGGACTACTTTACTTATAGTAGTTTTCAAAAAAAAAAAAAAATGGGTTTGCCATATATGGCCATTACGTCGCGATCGATTTTGTCTGGAAGAAACGTCACCAGTCATGACGTCATCAACTTGAACTCCGAGCAATCAGTCCAAGAAGGCATCGTTTTGTGATCGCATAAGCTTGACCAAGAAAGGACAAACTTTGTATAGCCAAGCAAGGAGAATAATGTGGAACGTTTGAAATTCTTTCACTTTTAATTATGTATTCGTAACTGTAGAAAATACAAACTTTCACTTTTAATTTTGTACAGTAGAGTCCCGATTATCCGAGTTAATACGGACCAAGACTAACTCGGATAACCGAAAAACTCGGTAAAAGCGAAAATTGTAAATAAAATAAATCATGTAGGTTTAAATGTATATTTTAACAAATACAAAAGTTATACAGATTCACTACATGCAATTCATTTGTTACGATAATTAAAATAGTTCTTTTACTTAAAAAAGTCCTTAATTGTTTTGTGTTTTATGTTACTTCTGCAGCAATGTTTCGCCATTTTTTAAGGATAACAGGATTGCTGGTGTCGCTTCTTGTTGTTGTTCTATATATTCAATAGCACTTTCGATAGCTTTTAGTCCATCTGTATGGGAGCTTTTCATATGTTGATTTTCATCGTCACTATCTTCATCATCATCGCTAGATTCATTTTCCTTATTGACGATATTGACGATCATTGCATCTGTAAGGTCTTGTTCGTAAGTTTAAAAGTGATAACTTTTTTTTTTTTTAACGCCTCTATAAAATGGTATAGAATTGTAAATAGACAAATGTAATGCATTTATAAAATGGAAAGAAAACATTAAAAAAAATTAATAAAGTTATCTCTGTATCAATTATTAATAATTCTGTGGTGATTTGCCAAAAGGGGGTAAGTCCACAATTGGCCATTTTGAGATAACATGTTCAGTCAATCCATTTTAGACTAAGAAGCAAATTTAACTTGGAACCTCGCTATTCGTACACAATCCGTTCCAGGAAACAGTTCCAATGGCGATTTGTACGAATGGCGAATCATTTTTTTCACATATCATGTAAATTGGATTAATCCGTTCCAGACCCACAGATGATTGCTTATTTAAACCTTTGTAATAATATTTTAAGCATAAAATACATAAAAACTATGAAAACGATATGGTTGATTTCGCCATGCCATACTGAGTTCCAGATCAGAGACACGAGTTCACTTTCAAACTTCGCAACGAGTTCTTTTTTCAATTCAATTGTCGTTCTCACTGCTTTCCTTTTAGGCTTGGTTGAATCAGTAATCTATTTTGGACCCATGGCTGCACTATTTTTTAATAAAAATAACAATAAAATAGCAGAAAGTTTCACGTAGCTTGCGTGGCTGATGCGTAGCGTACGGAAGCTAGCACGAGACTGAGCTGAAGCGACCGCGAGGTGCGGCCAGTATCAAGGTCTCGCTGTCCGAATCGCGGGGCAAGCGTACGAATGGCGAGTTGAATTTTACTTGAAAAGGTTGGACGAATAACGAGTTGTACGAGTAGAGAGGCGGACGAATGGCGGGGTTCCACTGTAGTTAGATTGTGAGCCTAGCTAACCATAAAGACATATCCTTACAGAATGCAAGGTTTTATTTAGCAAACAACTCTGAACTTTATTTTTCATTTTCAAATGTTGTTCTGGAAAAGGACTTAATTCCTTTTGGCAAATCACCCCAGAATTGGAACTGAGACTGAAAGGGTTTGTTTTATGAGGCAGTGATGGAATTTGATTGATAGAGAAATGCTGCATAGTACCTACGAAGGGAATAGACTTGGATGGAGGTCTAAAGAACTTTTAATAAGTTACATTAATAAGGAAATTGTTGATGAATAATTGTTGAATTGAGGAGGGGTAGCATTCTGAAAAATGATTTGAAATCAGTATGGTCAGGGTATGGAATTTTCAATTTTCCTTGTTGAATATATAATACTGTTTAACTCCTTAATATCAAGGTTTCACGTGCGGTTTTTTTTCCTCCATACATGTATAGTAATTGTGCAAGTGATCACATCTAAATAAGAAATATTATTTTGTTGTAATACATCAAATAATTTGAGATTAGCATCTTTAAACTTTATAAATAAAATAGGAATTAATTAGAATTATAGACAGACAGATGTAATGCATTTATAAAATGGAAAAGAAAACATTAAGAATATTGTTTATTAATAATTGGAACAGACTTAAAAAGGGGTTTGTTTTTGTTAATAAGGCTTCTAAACTTGAAACCCTGACATGGCTAATGAAAGCTTAACAGAACCTCCCTAGAATAAATTTAGATGTTTGAGTGGTATGGATGTGGGTATTGAGAATCTTGTGGGCGCATTAACTCAAAAAATTATTAACCATTCTCCTCCAAACTTCTTAGCTGGAGTGTAGTACTATTATCAAGATCTGATTAGATTTTGGTGTTTGTAGTTCCTGTTTTTGGGCACTTCACAATAAGGCCATATGCTGTGCCCTCAATTAACTCGGTAATTTACTAATTTATATGAAAATTCATAATTAAAAGCTCAGAATTATTGGATACATTTTATTAAATGAAGAAAATTTTTTATCGGAGAAAATAGTAAAAAAAAACCCTCTTCAACGAAAACTTTTAAGAAAATAAGCCGGAAATGCAAATTCAATAGGTTTGGGGTTATGGTGTGTTAATGCACAATTTATTTATTTATTGTTAAGAAAATGAACCAATCTATTAACTGGAAATTTTTGCCCAGGTTTAAAAATTTACAAAATTGTTTTGCATTTCTTCCTCTGGATAACGTTATAAGGCATGTGTTCACACAAGTTTCTAAGAAGTCACTGTGAAGGTAAATAGAAATATAACATACGTAGGAATCAAAGAAGAGTCTCCAAAAACAAATCAACTGGAAATTCACAATAAAAAATAATCATAAAAAAATTATGATATTTAGAAATATAACACATTTGGCGAGCAGTCAAGGGCTAGACTTTATCTGATATGCGCAAAAACTTCTTCTTTAAATGTAAAAAAAAAAAAAAAAAATGACGCTGCTAGGTTCTTCTAAGAACACATGAAACATTAGAAAACTATAGTAGGTTTGAGTTATTCAATAACTTATAAGAATTAAAGCAATTAATACGAATGAACGACCACAAAAAACCAAGGCAGATATCGTTAAACAATGTTACCATCAATATTCATGAGCTTGTGAATAATGTTTTAATGTATTACTACAAAAGTGTTAACAAAAATCGAAGTATCAGTTTCCTACCTTTTTTATCGCAGAAAATAGTAAAAAACTGCCTCTTAAACGAAAACTTTTAAGAAAATAAGCCGGAAAGAAGAGCCTCCATAACAAAATCAACTGGAAATTCAAATAAAAAAATAATCATAAAAAAATTATGATATTTAGAAATATAACACATTTGGCGAGCAGTCAAGGGCTAGACTTTATCTGATAATCTCCGAGAGAAGAATCCTTTAATCTCGGAGGTAACGGCTAGACTCTCAAATTCTTATTTCTCTAGAATTTTATTTTACAAAAATAATTTGAAAATCTCGATATTCAACAAAAAAATCTTTGGCTTCAAGTAGTAATTCATTACGAGCTATTATAATTTATGATGAATTGCTATTTACCTTGTAGGCAATAAATGTGATTTATTAAATTGAAATGATTTTCAGACAGTCTTGAACGTTAATTTCCGTATTCTATTTTTGAAAAATAGAATAATTGAAAGATTTACTGTTGAAGATAATGAACTGAAAACCAAATCTTTGAAAAAATTCCTTAAACCCCATAAAAGGTAGAGGAGTAGGTCTACTATCATTCACGAAATTTCCGGAAATTTGGTCTCATTATCAAGTAAATCGATAGGCTGAGTAAACGGACCTTTTTTGAAATATAAAAAAACAAAACAAACTAAAGTATGATTTAAATAAAGTGTTATGTGTTCGTAATGTTATCTGAGAAAGTAACTGGCTTTGTTGTGGGCTGCTTTGTATAGGTCCAGGTCATACAAAGAACTAGCACCTTTATAAACACTGGGATTCAATATAAGCCTAACTAAAATTACGACGAAGAGCATTTTACAATAAGTTAAAGAATAAAAAAAAAAAAAAATATCAGGATTCTACACAGACCCGGACTGGCTCATTGAGGAGGGCGGTGGAAACTAACATGTTAGGGGCGCCCTCTATATATATATACGTATGTGTGTATGTGTATGTAAAATAGAATATATAACCAGAATATATAATTACAGTGAAGTCTCACTTATACGAAACATTCAGTTATACGAAGAATTTCTCATTCCCCGGCGAAACCCCCATAGTCCTATATGTAATTCACTTATACGAGATATTTACTGATACGAATAATTTTTGGGTTCCCCTCATATTCGAATAAGTGAGACTTCACTATATATGGTTAATGTTATACACAATTTTATTTATTTATATGTATGTATATCAAGATAGAAAATTACATATTTAATAAATCTTAATCACTATATTTAATACATGTATTGTGGACATTTTGTACACGTTAATAATGATTACAAATGTTAGGCTACGGCATTGACTTTTCAACTACAAAATCGCCTGGCGGCTATTCAGGGGATGTATGTGAAGTGGCACTTCACCAATTATTTATAATAAAATAATGTTATTTATTTATAATATAATAATTATTATAAGGAAAAATTTATTTTCCTTATCACGTATGTTGGTTTTAATAGAAACGTATTTTTGTATTTTGTAAAGTCCCGCGCCTCGCCTGTAGTGCAGGGGTTTGGAGTCCCCAATAAAGGTGCAGTGGGCAAGGCAGGGCCCTCAGACTGCAAGGATGATATAACAAACAGTTCATTAATAAGATTCGAAGAAAAAATAGGCTGGGTTTGCAAAAAGGCGGGGATTTAGTGCAGAATGGGGAGTATGAGGCGTGGGCGGTTTTAGAGCAGGAAGTGAAGAGAGGAAGCAATTCGAAGGAGAGGCGTTAGGGGGTGGGATAGTGCAGCAATTTAAATGAAGAAGGAGAATGGGGGGTTCAATTAAGGTGGGTCATCAAGAATGACGTGGGGTCGAGGACGTTTGATGGCTGGTGGTTCATCATCTCTGCTGGCGAGGAGCTGCAGGTGCTCGTGGGGGGAACGGATCAGAGCGGTGAAGACTGTTACTGCCGTGGATTTGGCGAAAGCTTCCAGGAGGGGAAGACGGAGTCCGTTACGGATGGCATTGTTGCAGACGTACCAGGGCTGGCGTGCAATCATACGGAGAGTTGCAGATTGAAATGATTCCATCTTCTTCCTGTTCGAGGGGCTGGCCAGTGCCCACCAAGCCGCTGCTGCATACATCAGGGTGCTCCTAACAATGGTGATATACACCGAGTGCGGTGCGATTCTGACCAACCAAGTGAAGTAGGCCTCGTTTTCAGTTTTTCAACCTCAAAGGCGGAGCTTAGATCGCCAACCGAGGCGATGGTTGCTATGACAACCGTGACGTCACCCGCTGTAGAGCGAGGCCATGGGTGAAGTTCCAAAGATATATAGGGCTCTCTTCTTCCAGTGAAGAAATTCTATCGGAGCGCGCTTGTTTTAATATGAATCCTGTTTAAGATATAGTGTGTGTTTTATTAGAAACATCATTTCCACGTTGGAAAGACGAAGATAAGAAGAAAGTTATTATAATATTTTATATTATATATTATAATATATGTTATATATAATATATATAATTTATAATATATACTAAAAAGAAAAGGCATACACACAATTTCAAAATAAAATCAAAATACATTTAAAAACAAATGAGCATACAGTTTCGGAATGCCGAAATTACATTCCATTTTCAATGCTGACAATTAATTGCAGGAGTCTCCCTTTTTAAGTAATCTCCCACCAATTAAAGCGAAGGAAAAACCACGGGTGGATAACCCCGTAGATCGGCATCAATCAGAATCTTCAAGGTGTAAACCAATCGGTGAATGCTGGAAGCGCCTTCTTGTGTTGATCGACGGCAGTCGAACGTCAACAGAAGCACATGGTCTTGGAATTGTAAACACCGGGAATCGGAGCCTTATTGTCCAATGTCAACAGTTCACAATTTTTTTTTTCTCTTTTTTGAAAGTCCAACAGTTCAAATGTTGAACTTAGCATGGCAGTTGAGGCGGGTAACGGTTGAGGCATTTCATTGGTGGGCAACCAGAGGTCCTACAATCAAACTCAAAAATAACGATGAGTAACAAAATAAAAAGCCTTCAAATCTACATATCAAAACATTTTACGTGTGTTTTAAATAATTTACTAAAAAGAAAAGGCATACACACAATGATATATTATAATATAATTAGATAAGAAGGAAGTTATCATAATATTTTATATTATACAGGGTGTTTCAAAAATACACGGCATAATTTCAGGTATGTATTTCCCACATGTAGACAATCAAAATAGTTCATTACAACATATGTCCGGAAATGCTTCATTTCCGAGTTATGGCCTTCACAACATTGAAAATCACCGGAACGTTTTTCGTATTTACAGATGAAGCACAGTTCACACGAGATGGCATAACAAATTTCCACAATCAGCATGTATGGGCGTATGAAAACCCAAATGCAACTGTTGTATCTCATCACCAGGTGCGGTTCTCCCTCAACATGTGGGCCGGTATCATTGGTGATCGATTAGTTGGACCCCATGTACTTGTAAACAGACTTACGGGGCAGGCGTACACAAACTTCCTGGAAAACACCATACCTCATGTTTATGACGACACTCCACTGATCGATCGTCAGCACGCTCACTTCTTGCATGACGGCGCTCCTGCACACTTCAGTCGTACGGCTCGCCGGTACTTGGATCGAACGTTTCCTGATCGATGGATAGGTAGAGGTGGCCCAATTGCTTGGCCTCCACGCTCACCTGATCTGAACCCTCTCGATTTCTACTTGTGGGGCCATTTAAAATCATTGGTTTATTCGTCTCCGGTGCCTGATTTGGAATCCCTTCGGAATCGAATTGTGGCACGTTCTGAGGACATACGCAACATTCCTGGAGTGTGGGATCGTGTTCGCAGGTCATTGAGACATCGATGTGAGGTCTGTATTCAAGC
>JAFIDM010009631.1:146132619-146148251 GCA_023159025.1 Thereuonema tuberculata | reverse complement strand
TATATATCCTTAAGGTTTTACAGATAATAATATTAAAATACTATTTGATAATTATAAAAAATTATTGTAATATAGCACTATTAATGTAAATATAATAGTATTCATGTAAATATAGCAGTATTAATATGATTAAATTAATAATTCTAAAAATTTTTTAATACTTATACTTAAACCATTACAATCCAAAAAAGAAAATTTTTTTTTAACATTACAATATTTTCAATGTTAAATAATATCTTTTTCAGTTGTACTAAATTAATAATAGTTCTAAATTTCTTTGATGGTTATATTTAAATTATTACAATCTCAAAAACAAAATTACCTTTTTTTATTTTTTTTATTACAGTATGCTACATTAATTAAATTCCTTTTTTATAACTATTAAAATCCAACCAAAAAAATTTTTTTTTTGAACATTAATGTATGGTGTTGTAAATTAAACAATAAAACAATATCATTTTTAGTCTTCCTAATAATTATAATCATTAAGAAAACTTTTTACTTAAACTATTAAAATATCAAACAAAACAAAAAAAAAGTTATCCTATTAATGTCAGAAAATCAAACCCTACATCATCCCCAAACCTACTCCGTTTTAAAATAATCATTTCCGGTGGCACACGAACACATTGAAAAAAAAAAATCGTCCTTATAAAATACAGTCCTTCATTATTCTGTAGCAGTGAAGATAGAAATAAATGTATTCAGGTTTATCTATTCAATCAGAAATATGTGAGATGACACCTAAAAAGACAAAACCTCTTATATAGTTTTACGTTCACCTTCCTACAGTGGAAATCTATTACTTTCCGGTAAGTGTCCGTTTGCTTCCATGGAAGGACGTAGTATAAAAGTGTAGCCTACAAAAATATATATAAAACCCAGGGTCGTTTCTACCATTAGGCAAGTCTAGGCGGGCGCCTAGGGCGGTCGAAGGACGGATTCCGTTTTTTTTTTGTTGTTAAAATAGGATTGTGGTTTTCTTTTGATTGTTAAATAGGATTGTCGTTTTTTGTTTTTTGGTGGGGCGGCATTTGAAAGGGAGGGGGCGGCATTTTTCAGTTCTCGCCTAGGGTGGCAGAACACCTAGAAACGGCTTTGATAAAACCTTTTCATTTATAGTAGTTCATAAATAATACTTTTAATCTGTCCAGTCTTCGATTTATCATCACCAATTTAAAAATATTGTTGTGAAAAAAATTTTTTTTGAAGGAACAGGACTTTTTTAAAATGCATTGTAATTTTTTTTAAAAAAAATTCTATATTCAGATGACACTCATTTTTTAATTAAATATTTAATATAAATCTTGGCAGTTTACCCTCAACTTTTTTTTTTTTTTTGTGCAAATAGTTCAGTAACTACGTACATCAGACCGTGAGTCAGATCGGGTAGTTCTGAAATTTTGCTTACTTGTTTATGATGTTATCCCAATGTAAGATCCAAGTTTTCCACCTCGAGCGCCGAACGCAACATTGGCAAAAATCCAAACAACCGCGAAATTTCCTACCCTTCTTCAGGATTTGGGGATTTGAACCCGGAAGGTGTATTGTTGTGATAATAATGACTTAGTACGTTTTTAAAGGAGACGAAATTTCCTACAGTTTGAGACCAGAACCATGTATATGAACCTGATAGTTTCCGAAATACAACGTTTCAAAATTTGGTGAGTTTTGCGAACTCGGCAATTGTTAGCATTAATGTGATGTTCTGTGGGAATTTTGATCTTGTAGGCTGATGCTCCTCATAAAAGCAATCGAATACACCTAACCCTCCGCTATCGCGCCCAATTGGTGCCGCTATTGCCGCGCTATAGCCGAACTGAAGAACTTATGGTAGTAATTCTTATTGGTTCCCCGACCTCAAATTTTACTCCTAATTTACTCTATTTTGAACTCTTTTTAGTAAAATTACTTTAATTACAAACCAATACTGGAAATTAAAAAAAAAAATCACGGTTATATAAATAATAAAAACATAACATAACAGCCCGTTTCATTAACCTTTTTGGGGACGATGAGGGGCTTGGGTGGGTTGAAGAGGCTGGGGTGGAGTCTTACTGGCCACCCCTTCGACGTTCTATCTCGTCGAGGAAATCATCAGCAGCAGCAGGAGTCTGGAAGGGACCCTCAAAACCCTCAAAATCATCCTCAGACTCATCCAGCTGAGACTCACTGGATGGTCCTGGTTGAGGGTCTTTCTGAGCCTCGGGTGCGACGGCGTAGGAAGTCTGTTATCTGGCGTTCTGGAGGGAGTTGATGTGGGATACTGTTGATACTGTTCGTCGTAACCTTCCAGTGCTTTCATAACAAATGAACACCTTGCCTCACTGTTGATGGTAACATTTTGTTCAAGGAGGTGGCGCATCCTGACACCCAAGTGAATGAGTTCCTTGATGTTAGCCATGCTGAGTCCCTCACGCCTCACAGCATCATCACCACCACCCTCCCCTTCTTCTCCTTCGCTGTTGTCCTCTTGTGCCAGATTCTCCTCTTCTATGATTTCAGCAGCAGTAACAGGGGCTGGCCGTATCATTTCTATAATATCTATATCATTATATCTATATCTATATCATTATAATATCTATATCATTATAGAATGTCTTCTTCTGTTGTGTCAGCAAAACCAGCTCCAGGGACTTGTCGTGCCTCTTCCACAGCTGGCTGAATCTCAGCCTGCACTGGCTGTGGCTCACCATCCACATTCCCACGGCGGGCCTCAGATAAGCCCTCCAAAATATTACGCCAAGCGTGATGAATTGTTTTCTGTGTCACATTACTCCAACAGTCCACAATTAAATCTACTGCTTGTTTAACATTGTATTTCTTCGCTTCAGATAGTCCGTGACTTCATGACAACATGGTGGCCACTCCTGGGGCTTTGGCCAATCAGCACTCAGATCACCCGTGATGTCCTGACCAATCACTGAATGAATTTACTCACTTGCGGAGCCCGCAATATTTGAATTTTTTCGACCAACCAGAGTGCGCTATAGCAGTGATTTACAGCGACAATGGTAATCTTGCGACAATGAAGCTCTTTTTTGCCGCAGCCCTCGCAAATAGGTGCTGCTGCAGCTCATTAAGGCTCTGGATGTCGGGGTTGACACTATACAGCGCAACTATTATCCGCTCCCCTGCTGCTGCTATCTCATCATGTGTAGCGGTGGTGTCGAGAAAACTGGCAGCGTCCTTTTCGAGGTCCGAGTGTTTTTAGTGCATTTCGAACATTATCAATTTCCCTTGGCCGAAGACGCAGGAAGTCGAGTCACACCCACTGAAGGCGTGGATGAAAAGGAAATGATCCGGTTTTAATGTGTACTTTGATGAGGTGATGCTGGAATAGATGGCATCTGTAGCTTTGTTTCTAACACATTTCTTGAAACATATCTCAGCTGGTGTAAGATCACAGTGAGCATTATCAACAAGTTGATGTCCTCGCCAGCGACTAACACTACATCATACGAAGAGGCAAGAGTGACGATGGGCCTGTCAGCATCTTCCTCTGCCTGCAGAATTTTGATTTAGAAACGAATTTGGATTTTGTCGTTTGATTCGAAATTCTCTTGTGAAGCTGCCATGTTTATCGACACCACCGCTACACCTGCTGGGATAGCAGCAGCAGGGTGGCAACCTGTACGGTGTGTACGGTGGCAACCCCGACATCCAGAGCCTTAATGAGCTGCAGTAGAACCTTTTTGCGAGAGCTGGGTGATTTATATACAAAAGTATCTCATATACAAAAGTATATGAAAGAGCTGCCAAGCATACTGATCGCCCACAAAAATAATTGCTAAAATATTAGAAAACCTTAATTTTAAAAATTTCTTAATTGAAACAAAACAAAATACCAAATAAACTACTAGCATTATGTAAATACATTTATATACGACAATCCATTTTAAATTTAAAATGCAACATTACTTTAACGAATTAATCATCAAAAAGGCACAAATGCAGATTTTACATTTATTTTATTTGCTAATCACAAAAATCAAAACCAAATAAAAAATGCATGAATGTCTCCTATATATTTTTTTTTACAATTCATTGAAATATTTAAATTAATTATAATACGGGGAAATGCATGAGACTTTTACTACATTTTAATATAGTTTTCATAAATTGAAAAAATCAATAAACAAACAATAAATTCATTAGGTAGCAATTTCCTAGTGACAGACATTCAAAATACTACATTCCTTGAGACCTGCTGAAGAGGCTAATGGCCAGATCTCGCGTTTTTCGTAATTCTCGCGCAAACGTGATCATCAAGAACCGTCTGTCGGCCTATAGTTGAATGTATTTTAAGTGCATCCTCCCGTGAACTTATTTGTCTTCCTGTCTGCAGAAGAAACAAATTGTTTTGCAGGCAAAAAAAAAAAAATATATTGATATGCAGATTTTATTTTTCTAAACTGAAAGTAACTTAAATTAGGAAAGTTAATAGATTTATATATTTTTAATTTTATTTTTATTTCTGCCTATTAGAAAAACCATGAAAAAGAAATAAAGAAGCAGATGCAAAAAGGAAGGTAAAAAAAAAGAGAAGAAAATTTAATAAAAAAGAAAAGAAAAATTAAAAAAAAGAAAAAAAAGAAAAGAAAAGAAACTGCATTAACATATAAGACATGGATTAAAAAAAGAAGAAAAAAAAAAGGTTTAAAAAAAATACATTCGTCAGACAGCTGACTTGAACCAACGACCTCAGGCATTACAATCCAAGAGATTACCAACCGAGCTCTCGTGGAACTTATTTCGATTTATAGGCAAGAAGCTTTTATGTGTAAACGGCAAAAAACTCCAAAAATTATCAAATATCTCCAAAACGCTTGAGTGTTGGACCCTAAAACCTGGTATATTTTTGAAGTACTTCATGAGTTCTTTCATCTCCCAAAAGCGCATGAATTTCTGTGTCGTTCAACCCGTGACCTCTCCTTGTAAGTAAACAAGTAAGGTAAAATTACTCAGTCATCTTTTTTTTTTCTTCAAAAAAAAAAAAATCAAGTAATAATAATATAATAATCATTGTTATAACGAATTTCTTTCTTGTTTTTGAAACAGTAGTTGTTTTCAAAATTAGCAGAAAATGCAATTACCATGAAAACGAGATTTGTCTTTCATTCAAGCATAACTATCAAATGTTCAGAAGCTTTAGCGTTTTTACTCGGTTTGAAACTGAAATCGAAACAAACGCGCTTTTACTTAGTTGGTTGTAATCAAATGCGCAAAGTTTGCTTCTCGAATAAATTAAATTATGAAATTAAAATCAAATTTAATTCTTTCATTAGAATAATATAAAATCAAGACAATCATGCTTAAAGAAACTTAAGCTCCGGAAATTAAAAAGGACTTTATTCATTGCATTGTTTTATTAACTTCAATAATCATTTTCTATTTTAAAGGTGTATATTCTAGTTTTAATTCAGCAAGGTAGAAAATAATAGCACAAAAAATGTATATTTCTGGTTAATCTAAATTTATCTCTTATTTAAGAGGCTTCAAAACAATAGTTATGAATTATTTTATTATCTCTGATCAGCTGGTGTTAGTCTTTAGTCGACAAATCAGATTGACTTACAAAACAATATAATAATGAAAACAAAAGCGATCTTTAGAAATTAGAATCCAATCTAAGTTATACAGTTTGACCCAAATAAATTTTAGATCAGTTAATGCAGAACCGGTATTTTTAAATATTAATTTTTCTCTTTATGAAGCGAGAATTAATTTAAATAATTGAAAATGTCGTTTAGGACTTTAATGAAAAAAATAAAATAAACAAACTTAATCATGAAATTATTCAGAAGCTTTAATTATTTCAATTTTAGTTGCTTTTTTTTTTAGCGCCCATTTAGAAAATTCTACAATATAATGAAATATTAAAAAATAACTGGCTTGAGTTACGATGCCAGTAGTAATTTTTGTTACTCACGATTACCTTATTAATTAAACACGTAGATAAGCTAACGTTACATTCTCCAAGAAGTGGATTGAATGTAAATATCAGCTAAAATTTGTTTAAAAGTTGAAGGCACGCTAATGTGGATGATGACGCACAAACAATTAAAGAGTTGGGGAAAACAAAACAAAAAGTCCCCTCATTTAAAAGGAGTCTATAGACATTTGAATCTAATGAGATCTGGAAAAAAAATGGACAAATTCTTAATTGTTCAAATGTTAGATATATCAATGCATTTTTGTTTGAGTTACCGGTGTTGTAGGTGGATTGAATCTAAATGCATTTCTGTGTATAAATATAAGCATATATATATAGAAACCTAATTGACTCCGGAACAACAATTTTTGATAAATTGCCGCTATCTTCAAGACAAACTAAATAGTTAAAATATATAACACTTCTATAAAATAAAGTAAGTAATTTATTTATTTAATGAAAATACGGAAATGATGTTAAAATCGCATTAAAAACTTGTTACGTCTGGAATCGACATCGATGGTTGAAATGTAAGCAAAAAAATCTCTTAATTCTCGGAAATGTAATCATATTAACATCTTCAGCAGCTTCGTTGTACGTTCATCTTCATTAAAATGTCTACTGTGAAACATCATTTTCAGGTGTGCACTGGATAACAATCAGGGTTGCACCTACAGTGTTCGGCAGTGCAAGAATATTTTTGCCTCCCCCCCCCCTTCCCCCCAAAAAAGAATTAAAAAACATTGGTCGACTATCACTGGCGCCATTTCAGAAACTTGGCACCCACTGCACTTCGGATAAGGATACTGCACTACGTATTAATAGATAACAATACATACAGTCGGACCTCTATTTTACGAAGTCGCTAAATCCCGAAAAAAAGTTCGTTATATGGAAAATTCGTTAAATAGAGATTCACCTTTATTATTCAATGTTGTTGAAAAATTAATAATTTTAATGACATAAAGCATACATTACCATATGCGTACTTAAATTTTACTAATAAAGTCTGTTAATTTTGTCTGAGCTTTTTTTTTTGAAAGTGTTTTCGCTCATAGTCCGTCTCGCATCTTTGCAATGCACCAAAAACCCTTCAGTATTTTCTTCAAATTGTAATCCGCGTCGGATTGTTTCATATGATTTTAGCATTTCATCATACGACTGTTTTTTGATTTCTTCATCATGATCATTTCCATTTTCATCATCTTCATCCCAATTCATTGTTGTATTGTTTTTATTTCTCATAGTGTCCTAAATATCCGATTCAGTTAGTGTTTTCAAAGTCTCAACTTCAAAATCAAGTGAAAGGTAATCATGAAAAAATGAAAGATAATTTTTCCCTCAGCTATATTCAAATTTCATTCATTTCCTCTAAGGGAATATTAATAATAAAAACATTTCAAGGAGAAAAAAAAACTAGATACCACGAAAAAGTTCGTTAAATAGAAAATGCACTTCGCTATTTGGAGGTTATTTTACGAAGAAATTAGCAAAATGTTCTTGGTTCCAAAGAAAAGTTCGCAAAATAGAGAAATTCGCAAAATAGAGGTTCGTTAAATAGAGGTCCGACTGTATTATTAATGGGGATAAGAATTTCCTTACCTACTCCATTAAATGTAAGCTATACAATGTAGTAACATTATCCCATGTCACCTACTTTTGTTTGTTCATGGAGACACTGATAAATTTCTCAAACTAAATTTTCAGACAGTTCGAAATGTCTGCATCCTATTTGCTAAATCTTCTAAATAAGTGGAGTTCTGAAATGGCCTCTACTTGTAGAAAATGAAATAAATAAAGCATTTCGGATCTTTTCTTGTTTTTTTTGTTTGGAAAGCCATCTTTTTGTAACTCTCCACCTCATCCGGCAAAAGAAACAACTTGTATTTTTGGTGGAACGTTAAGACTATCATTTTAAATTCCCCCCCCCCCCCCGACTCTTGTTTAATTCAAAACCCATTACCACTCAAGATTAACTTATCAGATTTCCTGATGCCACCCTCCAAATGAACAATTCTGATTTACTACAGTTTTCGTATCATTGACTTGGAGGATTGGATGGCAAATTGAACATTCAGTATCTTGAGATTTGTTGTGTGAATCTCGTACATATAAATTAGTTGAGCATAGTTCATATAAATAAGAAGTTACATTTATAAAATTAATGCTATGTTTAATTAGATATCAACTATGTTCATCTACTTTTGAAAATTTCGTTATATTACCGGTATCTTGTTTTGTAGGTATTTATTTAGTAATTATATTTTCAACTGCAATTACCAATTAATCTTTCTTATCTTAAAAGAGGTTTTGGTTTCTTTTATAAAGTTGAGGAATTTGAAAAATAAATCATTTAAGGACAATAAAAAATAGCAGCTTTATTTTCAATAAAATTCAGCACTTCACATTTTATGATAAATTAAACTTCTATCAGATAAAAAAATATAATAACGTATGTAAGGAATTATTCTAAATTTTCGTTTTTCTTAGGAGTCGTTAACTTCTTTTGAACTTCCAGAATTATCTACAAATAAAATAATTATTCCAATATATTAATAAGCAACTTCATCAACAGTAAACAGGTTAAGTTAAGTTAATTTTGTTTCAAAATTATAATAATATGGAATATTCTAAAACCAGAATACAGTGGAAACTCGATTAACCGTCACACTCTGTTATCCGTCATCGATCGCAAAACCTACTTCCAGAGCCGTCGCGTGGGCGGGGCGACCGGGGTGATCGGCCTGGGCGCTGCGGCCAGGGAGGCGCCGCGCGGCACGGCAAAAATAAAAAAAAAATTGGAAATTCCGTTTGTTTTTTTTGGTTGTTGAATTGGAAATTCCTGTGCCGCGGGGCCAAGGGGGGCGCCGCGGCCAGGGGTTACGCCGCGGCACGGCAAAAATAAAAAAAAAAAAAATTGGAAATTCGGTTTTTTTTTTTTTTTTAGATTGTAGATTTTTGGGATGGTGGGGGAGGGCGCAAATATCAAGTGTAGGGCGCCTGATGAAATCTTGCCCCGGGCGCCAACAAATCACGCGACGGCCCTGCCTACTTCTCCGGAAAATACGGGACATTGCCGCGAAAAAAAGCTCGAGCCTCGAAGAAACAGAAGAAGATGACTAATTACAGCTTCAACATATAAACCTTATTATCTAGTAGGCCTACTGTTTTATGTTTCTATTATTATTATTATTTGTTTGGTGTTTGACGATATCTATTTGTTACCGATAGATTTTTCTTTGTATTAATTTAATGTTT
This sequence comes from Thereuonema tuberculata, assembly GCA_023159025.1. NCBI lineage: Eukaryota > Metazoa > Arthropoda > Chilopoda > Scutigeromorpha > Scutigeridae > Thereuonema > Thereuonema tuberculata. Next base: position 146,139,058 of record JAFIDM010009631.1, on the reverse strand, counting down.
GCCTTTCGTCCCAAACCAGCATTGAAATTTCGTTACTGTATATGTTTATTGCGAAATTTCTGTTATCCGTCTATTCGGTTAACCGTCACAGCCCCGGTCCCGAAGGTGACGGTTAATCGAGTTTCTACTGTAATTCAACTTAAAAGTAATTTTAACTTATAAAATTGTTTTTCTAATTTCTTGTAAATTATAATTTAACGTCATAAAAATATAATCAAGATAAAAATATAACCATAAATGATGTCCATGGTTAGATGTGGAATTAAGAAAACTTGTAATTTATTGAAAATCAGTAATAAAAATGATTTGAAACTATTATCTGAATATAATTAAGAGTTCTATGTTTTACGAGGGTGAGTCAAAAAAGTAACCTTAATTATTTTTTATTGACAAAATATCCACACATACAACAAAAACACTTCATCACTTTTTAATAGAGTCCCTATTACGTTCAATAGAAGTGCACCAGCATTTCAGCAGAATCTGGATTTCGCAAGAAAAAAACTCTTTTGGTTGACTGTGAAGCCGAGTATGCACCGCCTCTTTCATATTATCATCCGTGAGAAACTTCGTGCGAAACTTAGTGCCTCCTTGAGGGGTCCAAACACAAAGTAAATACTCGGTGAAAGGTCTTGTGAATATGGAGGATGTGGAAGACACTCGAAATGCAGATCTGTTAGTTTTTCTACCAACGCACGAGCGGTATGTCGCTGAGCATTATCCTACTGCAACAGCAGACCAAAACGGAGCAAACCGCGACATTTTGACTTGATTGTGGGTTTTAAATGGCTCTGAAGCAGATCACAATATGATTCACTGTTCACAGTAAATCTCTTGGTCATGTAATGTACCAGGAGTGGACCTTTACAGTCCCAGAAGAGCGTGAGCATCATGGCTCCGTGCCAGCTGACGGAGTTGTGCAGAATGTTTTTGGTTTCGGCGATGATGAATGTCGCCACTCCTTGCTTGCTCGTTTAGTCTCTGGCTGGTAATATTGGACCCAGCATTCGTCACGAATGACGATATATCGTAAAAAGTCATCCCCATCAAACTTCATAACGTCGCAATAGCGTTTCACAAGCATCCACACGAAGTTCTTTGATTTTGGGGGCAAGTTGTCTTTGTACCCACATAGAGGAGACTTTCCTGTACTTTAGCATATCGTGAATGATGTGGTATGCCAAGCGATGACTAATGAACACTATTTCAGCCACTTCATTAGTTGTTATCCGCCGGTTTTCCCATATCAATCGTTCTACTGCAGCGATAATGTCAGCCACAGTCGTAGTGTGACGCCGGCCAGAGCGATCTGTATTAATCGAACTTGACACCCCACTTTTAAACTTTCTGTGCCGTTCGTAAACTTGCTGAAGCGACAGACAACTATCCCCGTACTGTCTTTGCATCTTGTGATGAATGACTGCCAGTTTTTCACCCTTACTGCCCAAAAACCAGATAACTGCACGCTGCTCCTCTTTGCAGCATCCTTCTAACTGCGTGGCCATGTTGGCTTTGATTTGCTGATGTCACAGTCGGCGCGAAGGCCAAAGTATATGCGCCCACAAGTTCCTCAAGTGGCAAGATATAACAAATCTGTATTAGAATCCTCTACTGCGAGATTTCAAATTTTTATGGCCGTATTATGATTACTTTTTGACTCACCCTTTATTTAAATTTGTTATTTAAATAAAGGCTATTTACTTCTAAAAACTTATTATTAAGTTTTATTATTATTATTATTTACTTTTCAAGAGTTTAATGAAATCGGGTTTTAATAGAAAATAACAAATGCAGGGTGTCTATAATTAAAATTCACTTATTCTACGCACTCTACAGCAAAAACTACTTAACGGAATTGCACCAAATTTGTAGTATGTCGTAATGACGCCATGGGAAGGGCATTCATTGAGAAAAAAAAATACTTCAAAAAAATCACCACCAGGGGGCGTTTGTAGGCGTGTATGCTGACCATGACAATGCAGTATAGCGCTGATATGGGTACAGTCACGCCACAACATGTTCAATATATTGATCACCATTATCTGCTACCATCTGAAATCGGAGAATCTCATGCTCAACTGTTGAACGCAAGGTGTCCCTGAAAATGCTGAGCACATGACGTGATATGATTGCTTTGAGCTTCCAATGTTGCTACGTTGTCACGATAAACCAGATCTTTAAGATATCCCCACAGCCAAAAATCGCATGGGGTGAGCGTGCGGGCCACGCAGTACTGAAGTGCCGGCAGATGACGCGGTCATCAGTGAAATGATTGCAGAGCACCTGTTTAACACAATTGGCGATGTGCGGAGGGGCACCATCCTGCATGAACACTGTTGAATCAAGACACAGACGTTGTAGGAGTGCTGGAATCATTGAAGTGATTAGTAATGATGCATATCGATTGCCAGTAACGGAACATGGAGTAGGACCTGTGCGCCCACGATCTTCCAAGAAAAACGGTTCAACAATGAATGTTGAGATGAACTCACACCAAACTGTCACTTTTGGGGAATGTAAAGAAATTTCCAGACATGCATTGAGATTTTCTCTCGCCCAAATGCGACAATTATGCGTGTTAACTATACCATGCAGATGGAAATGTGCCTCGTCCGTCCAAAGAATGTTCCAGGGCCATTCCGGGTCAACCTCGATCTGAGCTAAGAACTATAGCGCGATGGACTATGGTTGATGCGGATAAGGAGACAGCAGTTGTTGAGCATGAGAAATTTTCTAAGGACAGTAGCGCATAATGTTCCGAATAATTTTGTGGACCGTCGCAACAGGCTGGCCCAACCAATGTGCAACGAGCACTGATGCTGGCCCCGACATTCTGTCCTCTTCCATTTTGATCGCTACATCGTCAACCACCTCGCGGCAACAGGCTTTCGTCCTCTTCCGGCTTTCACATTCAACGACCCTGTTTCTTCAAATTTGAGGATAATTTTTTGTAACCCATTCGCAGTCATTGGACTTCGTGGAAGACCTTTTAATGACCTAAGCCTCCGCACAGCTTCTGTTGCAGAATTCCCGTTTTGATAAAACAATTTCACAAGTAACGCACGTTCTCGTAAACTTAACGTCATTCTGAATTGAACATAAAATGCGAATGAAAACGCGTGTGAGGCTGTTGCATATAAATAGTGATACGAGGGATGACATGCTAACAGAAATTTGCATTTATGATACTGTACACGCCTACGAACGTCCCCTGGTGCTGATTTTTGAAACTATTTTTTTTTTTTTCAATGAATGTCCTTCCCATAGCGTCATTACGACAGTACTGCAAATTTGATACCATTTCGATAAGTAATTTTTGCTGTAAATTGCATGGAATAGGTGATCTTTAATTAAAAACACCCTGCATATCCAAAAATTCAACAAAGATGGCACAAATCAACAGAAGTAAAGAATTTATTTTAATTATACGGAACAAAAAAGAAATTTCACAAGTTTCAACTATTTTTAAGTTGAAAACTATTTTCAATAAATTATCCTACCCCAAAAGCAACTGTATCAAAATCCTTACCGCTACTAATTAGTGCCTTGCCAATATTCACTTCTGTATTCACGAATAGGAGCAAACTTTACTTTTGCATTTCTGAAAAAAAAAAAAAAAAAAGCGAAAGCAATTAAATATTGAGAAATTATCTTCTAAAAAAATAAGATATCGTAAGACATTAATAAAATAGTCATTTTGAATTATCATCTTCCAAGGTAGCAATTTGTCAAATTAATAAAGATAAAAAATTGATGTAAAAAAAAATTGAGCTTGAATGTTCTATTGTCTTAATGTAATTTTTTTCCCAACAGTTTTGTTTGTTCATTTTTAAATATTGCTGCTGTAATATTTAACTTCTAGAAAAATACAGACAACTTCAGGTTGACTATTTTCACTGAGTTATTACCTGAGTCGTGTACATTTAGTTTTATTAATATCAAAATCGATTGTAGTTTTTTTTTCCTCAAGGACGGAAGTATTTAGAAAAATTCTACAGTCCTTAAAGATGGTAACTTTTGGAAGAAGAGGTAAATCATGCTGTCGACCCCGGTTGATAGTGGTCAGTGATGACAAAATGAGTGACTGTTTAAGAACATTTTAAATCAGCATTTTAAATATTGCTGAAAATATCAAGAAAAAGAATCTACAACGAATGCCATCTTCTAACTTTAGAATTTCTGACAGTGTTATCATTTTTCAGGGTATCAAAAGCATAGATTCTATTCCTTTTTGTATTTATCAGAACAATATACAAATATATCAATGTCAGAAAAAAAAATCACAAATTTTGAATAATAAGCCTTGAAAATGCATGTAATAAAAGCCTTGCATGTAATATAATGGGAAACATGTTGGCTGTAATAAGAATAAACAAAATCCAGTCAAAGTAGAAATTGCAGTGTTTATTCTTAATATAGCCAACATGTTTCCCATTATATTACATGGCTTAACATTTTCAAGGCTTAACATTCAAAATAATAAGAATTAGATTGGAAAATACAATTTCTTTGTTTATTCCAATCTAATTCCTATCATTTTGAATGTTAAGCCTTGAAAATGCATATCATGGAAAACATGTTGGAATTTCTACTCTACTGGATTTTGTTTTTGACATTGATCACTATTGTACGGTAAAAATGAGTTGGAAATGCTTGAAACTTGGATATGTGGGGTGAAAACTAATGCGGATGTTGAGTGGTGTATGCAAATTAGTGGCGCTGTTGTCGTTTGATTGAAATGAACCGCACCGTAAATGAAGCTGTTTGGATGATGTTTGTCAGTTCGTCTTCGGATTGTGAAGGAAAAGGTTTAAGATAGCAGAGGTGTTGCAATGGCTTCGAGACATAATTTAACAGATGAACTTAGATGGAGAGCTGTCGGAACAATAAAGGCAAGCTAAAGTCAGGTGGAAGTTGGAAGTAAGAAGATGGCTGAATGTGAGTTCTTCTATGATCCACAGACTGTGGAACCAATTTCAAAACTCGAATCAGCTTCCCAAAGGTTCAACGAAAGAAGGTCTAGGACTACAGCTTCCGTAAATGACTGCTATCTTATATTAAGTCCTAAGAAGAACAATCTGGTACCCGACACATCTCCAATCTGCCCTTGTGGCTAGAGGAACGTTGGTTCTGCGTCCACTGTGCGCTGAAGGATTCACGAAAGAGGTCTCCTTATGTCAGCATAATGTCACTTGTCTTCTTCCTTCCTGTCAGAGGAAAAAACTTTTGAAATAACTAAGACTTTGTGTCATTTGGACTGAAAACCAATGGAAGTTAGTACTATTCATAGATGAGTCCGGATATGCTTTGTGGGGCGACTGGGACATGCTCTGATCTGGATAGAACGAGGGGCACTTTGTTCTTCTTTAATATCAACCTAATATCCATTTATGATGGAGATGCATATTGGTTTGGCATATCTTATTAGGTGGAAGCACATGCCTGTTTCCAAGAGGAAATGCGAATGCTAGACGATATAGGGATAATATCCTGCACCCCTATATTCGCACTTACACAAGTGCAATAGGTTACAGTTTTCCTGCTGTAAACGATAATGCACGTTTACACTGAGATAAGCTAGTAGATCGATATCTTCAAGAAGAGATCATTGTATGTATCGATTGGCCAGTCAGGTCTCCCAACCTTAATCCAATGGAGCATCTATAGGATGCTCCTGAGAGACGTGTTGCTGCTCTCAACTATCTGCCAAGATCTGGAGGTGCTTAGAAGAGTTTTAAAAGAAGAGTAGTCGTTGTTATCTACTGACTTTCTAGACACCATCATCAACAACATGAAACATGGCTGAGTCAGACATTGCTGTCAGGTGGGTATTTAAAGTATCTTTAAAGTACTTTTTGAGTTGGTTTTGTATGTGCTCATTGTTGAGAAAATTAATGTTCCCAAAAAGTGTTTTTAGTCGTTAGCTAACTTACAATTTGGTAAGGATTTAACCAACTTTTATGTATATTATCATGTATTTTTTTTTTAGTTATCACGATTTCTTCTTCGTTTCTCCGTTAATTAATAGTAAACAATATGTATTAAGGGCAGTGGTTCCACTCCAATAGTCCTCAAGTCGCAAGGACCTTTTGTACAAGAAAAAACAAAACAAAAAAACAACCTAGATTAGTCACTGGATGGGATTGTTTCAATAAACCTAAATTCCGGAGTTTACAAATTTTCTTTTCGGGTTAACGAAATTACAGGTATACCTTGACTTCGACCATTTTCAGCTATGACAAAGGCCCATAAAGTGTTCACAAACCTTTACGAGTTGTATTCGACAATGATCATAGGAGCAAATCTGTGCGTCTTTGGTTCTAGGAGTTTCCGCGTAAACAAACTGCCAGCGGATTATGTTAAAAGTACATATCAAACTTATAATACTATACTATATATATATATATATATATATATATATATATATATATATATATAT
>JAFIDM010009631.1:146106612-146117658 GCA_023159025.1 Thereuonema tuberculata | reverse complement strand
AGAAACATATGTGGAGCCGTACACCTGTTTATTATAATAAACAGGTGTACGGCTCCACATATGTTTCTAAATATCATCAGTACACGTAAAAATTCTCCTATTATATTTATATTTCTTATTTTTCTTCATTTACTAAATTCCTATTCCTCTTGTTCTGTCTAGGTCAATATTTATAAATATGATCTTCTTTTTGTACTATTTATCAGCATGCATATGTATTGAAATTTGATATTACCAGGACTTACCACTAGGTTCGCTGCTGTCAAATTGTCTCTCAAGTTAAATGGTTAATCGTTCACTTTCGCGTATTATATATTTTGTATTTGATTGAATGAAGTAAAACAAAACTGAAAGACAAGCTTGAATTTAGTTTTAAACATAATGGAAGGTCAAGAATCTATAAGCCTAATACATCTATTTATTTCTGAAAGTTATTCTTTTATTTAGAGCGAAAATTACTAATTAAGGTTTTTTTTTTTACTTTCAATCTGGAGGGGAGGGTGCAAAGGAAGTCTCATGGTGTGATTGTTTCAATTAGGATTACAAATTGCCTCTTCTTGTATTCGGTTGAAAAAGAAAGAAAAAGGACCAATTAGAATATTGCTTCATGCCGTTCGGATACGCGAAACAACTTCGTTATATAAAAATACGCAAATAGAGAATGCAAAATTAAAGGCCACGACGAAATTCAAACTCTCGACCCAATGTGCTCCAGACAAGCGAGCTAACCACTCTTACTTGAGAACAAAATTGTTCCTTTCTTTTTGAATTTTAGTAACAACAAAGTTTTTAAAAGCATTTCCAATTGAACTTCAATAATCACTTGTAATAAAAAAAAAATACAGAAATAAAAAAAATAAATAATACAAATGAAAAAATAAAATAAAAAATAAATTGCACCAACTAACCTAAGGCTCAAATTCGAAGAGGATATTTAAACTACTTAACTTGTAACCCCAAATTCCATTTGTACATCATAATTAATTATCTTTTTATTAACTTGAAGGTCTATTACAGATTAAAACATTTTAACTTTTCCTATTGTGAAATTATAAGGATATATACATTTGAGGCTTATAAATTTCTATTTACTAAATTATTTTTATAGAATTCTCATTGAACGTCGTATTTTTCATTTATCAAAAAATGTCTTACAGTAGAACCTCGATTAACGAAGTGGTCGGGACCGGACCTCCGACGGTAAATCGAAAATTCCGGATAAAAGAGAGTACTTAAAAATGACCGTCAGGAGACCGCAAAAATTTTAACACTGGATTTTAAACATGTTCACATGTACAAAATAACTACATGTGATGCTTTGAATTATATTACTAAATTATAAACAATAAATTTGTTCAATAGATGTCACACAAGTCAGAAAATGCAATGTAAATGTTTATATGACATACGATACATACTTTACATTGGCTTAATGGAAGTTTGCTCTGCCGTAAGCATGACTGACGTCGTTTAGCCGCTCTGTCCCGGAGTTGTTTCAGTAGCATAAGTTCTGTAGAATCAGAGTCAGTCTGTAGCTCCAACCACATCAGTCCTTTAGCAAAATATTCAAAAGCATCGGAGTTGCTTATTTTCGAAGTTTCGATCACCTCATCTTCATCACTTTCGCTGTCATCGCTATCGGATTTTCGTTTAGTGGGCTCCATGGCATAAATGAATGTTCTACATTTCGGTAAAGCCAACGCTTATGAGTCGGACAGAAAGTAGCCAAAAGAAATGCAGATGGTCTTGGAGATGAATGGAATTTCCGGCAAAGGGGGACAATAGAACGGAATAATAAGATAATAGATAGATAGAATAGATAAGATATCGGCATGTCGGCACTGCCTGCAGTAGGAATAGCTGCCGCCGAAGGTGACCTTGAAATGATATTGTTTATTTACCCAAAAAAAAACTTAAGGAAACCGATGTCGGTTAAACGAGGTTCCGGTTAAAAGAGTTTCGGATAATCAAGATTCTACTGTATTGTTAAATAATTATAATTTAAAAAGTATTCGTAATTTATTTAATATTCTCATTTTACTGAATTTTCAGAATTTCACATAATGTTCGATCTTTTGACCTTTCATTTCAAAGATTCTGCCTCTGATTATTGTCTTTTTTCTTTATTTATTTTATCAGAATCCTTTATTCAGTTTGAAGGAAGTCCTGGGGGAAAGAATGAAGGAAGAAGAAAGAGACGAAGAGATGAATCCAATTAATTGACGATTTGAAGGAAGATGGGGAAGGTGAGGTTGTAGAGAATGGAACAATAGAACTGAAGACAGAAAGCACTTAATAGATCAGACTCTATCATAAGAAAATAATTAGACTAATTAACTATTTATTGCCAAATTACAATACAGATTAGTTAAAAATTATTTAGCATAATTATATATTATTCCACATATTACAATATGTGTAAAAATCAAAGACACTTCATTAGAAACAAAAAACGAATTTACAATAATTGAAACATTATGTATAAATAATAAAAGCCTTGGTAAAAATTAAATTTTAAAATTTAAAAAAATACTGTATTGAAATGTAGTAAATCTGTTTATTTGTCCAACTGTGATTGACCATATGAACCCAAAATTATCGTACTTTCTTATTTAAAGGTTAAAGCAGCGTAGCTGAAGATTACTAACTCCTTTCCGGTTGTTTTCTCAACACGAAGTATCGGAACTTAATGTACTTAATGTGAACTTAATATGAAAAGGAAAGTATCGGAACGCTGATATATCAATTAAATTACAATTATGTTGACTATGTTCAACATAACAGTCAATCCATATCAAATGGTTCAGAAAACATGAAATTCGTTGCTTGACCATTTTTACAAAAATTGATTTCTTTACTGTTGTTACCCCTACGCATGAATACTTCAAAACTGGCATTATTTTTTTTTTTTTTTATTTTTGTTCGACTTCGTTTAAAATTGGCGTCCATTTTTGTTTTTTGGTTTCCTGCATTTTTGGCCATTTTTGCCCTTTGCAGACAGTTGCCGTAAATTTGAGAACTCAGCTAAGCAAAATGATACAAAGCTGTGGCAAAAACATTATTTTCAGCACATTTCAAGCTACATTTTATGCCCTATACTTTTTTTTACCACATCTCTAATGCAAATGGCTGAAATTTAGAACCAAAACTGATATTCGCTTTTGAAAAAAAATCAAAGTTCCGGGTTTTTTTTTTAGCAGGAAGGAATGAAGTAGAAAAACTATAATTTTCTTAGAGGAAAGATATACATCTAAAGGTTTAGCAGAAAATATTTCAGCCCTTTTACTGGCTTCCTAATTTAGTTATAGCTCTTGATAAATGCTTGTCTTTCATTTTTTTCAAAGTTTGAGCCACAATATCTCTGGTGGGGGACTTAATAAAAATTTGATATTTACAGTACAAAGAGTACTCTACGAGAGGTACCTGTGAAAAAATATTGAGTTTGATATTCCACGGAGAACAAAATTAGAGCAGGGGGCAGTTGGTGAAAAATAGACAAATTAACGCTAGGCTATTACAACAATACTTGTACAATTCAAAGTTTAATAAACCATCAAAGTTTTAAAAATCCATTAACTTACCACCAATTAATTGATTTAAGATTTGTGTTGATTAAGCAATTGAGATATTTCTTCAGTCAACTTCTCGGAAATAACATGTGAGCGGCGTGTTACTGCTGTCAGTTCCAAAGCAGAGATTTTCCGAACAACATTTTCAACAGGCACCCACACTCTGTCAACAGCTAACTTTTTGAAGGAGGTTCTTGGGCCTGCTGGTTGATAGAACAATACATAAACATCCTTGTTTTTTAACCCTCAAACCCTACCCATCCTTGGAGAAACACTATTACTACACAGGATTGGGGTTTGGAGGACCCCCGGGTAGGGTTTAAAAGTTAAACTGATGTCCTCGATTTCTGCGATCCACCACTGTCAATCATAGATTATATGCAACAGTATCACTTAGTTGCAAACTCAGATATACAATCTTGTTGATACATGATCTTCAAATTGTTCTGATTTTGATGTAATATAACATGTAATAATATATTTTAACATATTTTAACATTTAATAATAACATGTAGTGTTGTAATAGCCTAGCGTTAATTTGTCTATTTTTCACCAAAATCCTCTTGCTGTAATTTTGTTCTCCATGGAATATCAAACTCAAATTTTTTTTTCACAGGTACCTCTCATAAAGTTCTTTTTATACTGTAAATATCAAATTTTTATTAAGTCCACCACCAGAGATATTGGGGCTCAAATTTTGAAAAAAAAAGAGAAAAGAGCATTTTCAAAGAGCTATAACTAAAAGAGGAAGCCAGTAACAGAATTGAAATATTTTCTGCTAAACCTCTAGATGTTTATCTTTCCTTTAAGAAAATTATAGTTTTTCTACTTCATTCCTTCCTGCTCAAAAAAAAAAACCCGTAACTTTGATTTTTGTTCATAAGCAAATATCCAGTTTTGATTCTAACTTACAGCCATTTGCATTAAAATAAATATGGTAAAAACGTAGCTTGAAATGTGCTGAAAATAATATTTTTTACCACAGATTTCTATCATTTTGCTTAGCTGAGTTCTCAAATTTACGGCAACTGTCTGCAAAGGCCAAAAATGGCCAAAAATGCAGGAAACCAAAAAACAAAAATGGACGCCAATTTTAAACGAAAACAAAAATAAAAAAAATAATACCAGTTTTGAAGTATTCATGCGTACGGGTAACAACAGTAAAGAAATCAATTTTTGTAAAAATGGTCAAGCAACCAATTTAATGTTTTCTGGACCATTTGATATACATTGACTGTTATGTTGAACTAAAAGAAGAAAAGCTTGCTTATATCATATTGTTAATCATTTAACAAACAGCCTCAAGATATTTGAAATGATTTTGTTCGTTATTTCTCTTTTCTTCTTTAAATATATGTAACTTATATCTTTATATATTGGAAAGATTCTACAGAAATAGAGTTTATAAATGATAAGTTATACATGAGATATGTAACAAATTGATCAGGATAGTTTTCATATTGCTATAATGTAACCCAGTCAATGTAGTTAAGCATTACACTGTTTTTAAACTGAAGTGTCTGAATTTTTGAGTTGGGTTTTGAACTGAAGTATCTGGATAGCGTTGTTTTATGATTTTTATCATCGTCACCTGGGATTAGCTAAAAGATTTGAAATTCTCCTCTTGTTGCTCTCAATTGCCTAGGTAATATTTCCAGTTTTTCTTTTATCATATCTTTTTCTCTTGCTAATTTTTACACATCGCAGAATGGAATAACAATCGCGAAAATGCTTGATACTTTCATGTTTTCTTAGATGCTTTTATGATTTAAAGTTAATAAATTTCCATTGAGAGCTTTTGTAAACTAATTCTTTCTTTTTATTGCTTGAAAAATTTAAAGATTTAAAACTATTTCATGTCATTATCAGACATTCGCGATGTAATACTAACTGTGTCATTTTTAATAGAAGGGTCGAAGAAAAAGTTTAATACATTAATTTCATACTATTTTTTAAGTTTTTATGATACATTCCTAAAGAATAATAATAACTTCCCTTGGTTAAAATTGAATTATCCCTTGGTTAGAATTCAAATTCTATGATTTTGTGCATTTTCATTGATCTTTTATATGCAATATATATTCTACATTTTTTTGTTTGACCTGCGTAAAAATTCTGTGAGTAGTAATTTCATATAACACTTACCCCTCCATTGCCACATAAAGTACCTGGTAAGGGTGGTCCTTTAGATCTCCCGAACAATTTGAGTCCGAAATAACAAATTAATTTCTGACAAATATCAGGATTGTTCTGAAAGGTAAATATTGTAAATATATATATTAACTTTGAAATAATAATAATAATAATAATAATAATAATAATAAGGACAACATTTCATTTATACAGAAGAAAGTAAATAAAAAAATTTCTTATTTTTATCTTCGTAATTAAGAAGAAAAATATATTAAGATAGTAAATGCAACAATAAAAATAAACAACATAACACTAATTGATCTTCTTTAAAAATTAATTTAAAATTACAAAGAAAAGAGAAGGTGTCTCCTAATTAGAATATTTTATATAAGAATGAAAATAATAAAAACTGCTTCTACTGACTTTATCGGCAAAATAAGTCAATCCAAATTGTGACTGACATTGTTGATCAGCACTGGGAACAAGATTATCAACACATTCTCCATTGATGCAAATCTAAAAGACAATTATAAATAATATATACTCACTACATTAGAAAGTTACTTTTTTTTCCTTCAAAAATTCTCGAAGTAAAAATTATAGAATTTCTCTTACTTTGTTGATCCCACAAGTAGTTCCATCCAATGATGCTCCAGAACTTGAAAACGAACTACCTTCTAAACCACACCAAAGTGTACTGCACAGTTCTGGATCAAACTATTATTAGAAAAATTACAATACAATTACAATATCGAATAAATTTTTAATTCAATATAGATTTTCTAAGGAACTTTATAGAATTTTACTCAAGAGTAAATAGTACTTTTCTTTGGCAGCTGTTACTTCGAAGTAAAATTTAAGAACGTTCTTTTCTTATTATTTAATGTAGATAAATCTGTTTAGTATAAGGAAATGTTGTGCAATGAAACTAGAGATCTATTTTGAGAGCATCACAGATTCTCTATGTAGATCTGATGGTCAGGGGTAAAGAGGCTGACCTGTGAGCTGGCGGTTCAATTCCCAGCAAAGGACAAGGTCTGGGTATTTCGTCTCCAGACTGGTCCTGGCTTCACCCAACCCTCTATAAAATGAAGACCTGGTTTCTTTTCCGGTTTTAAAGAAGGGAGGGCCTTGGATTGACCACCCGACCCCAACTTCATCCCTATGAAAATGTTGAGCATTGTACCACCAAGGGGTCAACATGGCCTATAAAATGGGGTTCTTTAACTTTTAGCAAATTCTTTATGTATATCAGACAAACAGTTAAACTTTAGGATAGAGTATTATACTAGCCTCATGAAATAATCTATATAATAAGTAAATATATTTTCTATTAAAGATGAAAGGAATTAGAAAACTTTTTTATTTATCTTTCTATTAAAAAAATTAACTAGAACTCACACATAAATATTTTTCTTAAAAAGGATTTAAATAAAACATGCCAAAATATACAATACGTTAAAATGTTCCTCGAAACTGTCCTAGGAACATTTTAACGTATTGTATATTTTAGCATGTTTTATTTAAATCCTTTTAAAAAATTTATTTATTTGTGAGTTCTAATTAATTTTTGTAATATAAAAGCAAAAAACACACGTTAAAAACTTTTTAATTATTTATCTTTCTATAATTTAAAAAAAAATGAAGAGTGATTTTTAATTCTTCTATTGTTTTTGAATTCTTTTTCAATGCCATTAAAACTGTTACTTTTTTTTTTTGTTACTACACAGATTAAAAAAACTGGGAACTAAAAAATCCATTAAAAAAAATGAAAACAATTCATGATTGAGGATGTGTTATTGATCATAAATTCAGTGATAGGATATTGGACCAAATAGTGGATAGTAAATGGTTTCTTATTAGTTATCCTTCAAAGATATTTTAAGACAAAAAAAAAACTGATCTTATGCCAAAAGAAAAAAAAGAAAGAAAATACTAGATTTAATACTGTAATAGCATTGATACAGTGAATTTATATTAATGATTGATCTGGAAAATAAAATCAAAATGAATCTTTTTAAAACAAAAATGATATTCAATTGTTATGACGATACTTTACAATATAATGATTTTTTTTTTTTTTTTTTTTGCAAACTTAAAAAAAAAACATTATTTCACACTAAAGAAAAAAATAAAAACAGAAAAATAATAATAAAAAAATTGAGTTTAAATACAGTCATTTTTTTTCCATTCTCATATTAATTAAAATAGATCATTATAATCATTATAATTGTATTAGTAATTTGTGCGTTGTAAATCATACATAGTTTTAACGTAAAAAAAAAAAAATCATCTGCTTTCCAAAGCTACAGAGTTGAGATTTCCTACAGAAGTGAACTATTTCTTATGACTTACATTACTACTTCTTCTTCTTCTTTCGATTTTGTCCGACTATGGACCACGTGAAACAACTTTGTCATGATTTCCTTTCTCTCTTCTTTCTCTCCCTCCAATACCTCTTCTGTTGCTCCCTCCTCTCCTCTGTCCACTGCACACACCCCTTCTTCCTAGTCTTATCCCAGAAGCCCTCAAAGGCCTTGATCTTCTTTCTAAATGTGTTTCTGTTCATAATCTCCTCCTCCCCAATGTTCATTTCTCTCAGGTCCGCCTTGACACCAGTAAACCAGGTCATCTGTGTTTTAACATTCCTATCAAAATAGTCAAAAATTCTCCTCTCATCCTGTTCTCATCCATTCTCCTCAGATGTCCATAGAAGTTAGCCCTTCTCTTCTTCATTGTGTCCATCATTCTCTCAGTTCTCTCATAGATCTCTCTGTTACTCCTCAATCTCCATCCATCGTTCACAAATCTTGGTCCCAAAGTTTTTCTTATTATTTTCCTCTCCTTCTTCTCTATCTCAGCCATCTGTTTGCTTGTTACATTACATTACTATTACATTACTATTACTGTTACATTACTACTATTATATATTTAAAAACATTTTATTTAATTAAATCCAATTTAATTAAATATTAAGCATATGTGATTTTTTAAAATTTGTTATTGAGTAGCATTTATTACCAGTTGTTTCGATATATAATTTACTCCATGGCGTGCTGTACACTGATCATCTGGTCCTTCTATTAACCCCGGAAGTTGATTTATCATAGGATACTGCGAATGATATGAGCCTTGAAGACAAGCAGCTTTATCGGAACTAAAATTAATAGAACTTAGTAAAAAATATGCCTTCCAAGTTAAGAAAAAATTGTCTTATTAACTGTAAAGTTTGGCATAAATAATATATACACAAAGTTAACAATATAATAAGTAATTATTACAAATAAGCAGTACTTTGAGTTATGAGAATATTGTTTATAAGTATATTTTAAATACTGTAATATACAAATGAAAGTAACATCAAACAAAACAGAGAAAAAGTATTTAATGCTACTAGTATTAGAAATAATAATTAATTATAATTACTTTATAAAATTCTTGATGGCTTCTATTGAACAAGAAGAGAATTTGAAACTGTTGGCACCGAACTGTCCACTTCCCATTATGTAACCACTAGAAGCAGGACATTCAGTGGCTTGCTCTTCACCGTCGTGAGGACAATCCAGTCTACGAAAATGATTACAGAAAGATTAAAGATACGAATCAACTGTTCAATGTACATAGAGATGCCGGTCTATTAGTTACATCACCCTTCACATAAAATCCAAGGATTCTAATAAACTGGCAATTTAGCGAAAACATCAAAGTGAATTATGAAATTCGTAAAAACATTTTTACAGATAGTTTCAGTTAAAATATGAAGTAAGATTTCCTTTAGTACTGTAACAAATAATAATATTATAATGGAATAATAGACGACGCTTCATTAAAGAAGTAAATAAAAGTAATAAATCTACAATTCAACGCTGTAAAAAAGTTTTCATGCCTTGATTTGATACATTTGCTCTATTCATGTATGCATATATATATATTTGCATACAAACAGACAGATATTCATTCATACATAAGAGATAGATAAATATACATAGAATCATGCAGACAAACGTACATACATACATATATACATACATGCATCGCTTTACCGAAAGATGTTTATACGACTTCCTTCTCTGTGTGGATGTTTATGGGTATGCAAGTAGGGACATAGGTATATTTATATGTATATACATACATACATGTATATAACAAAAGAGATAGGTAATATTAAAACCATAAAAAAATTGCAGCTTTTAATTGTAGATTTACTTTCATTCCGAACTCATGAACTATGAAATAACTAGCTAAAGTGTGAAATTTTCATTTGATTGTGCACTTTAACTAAGACAATCAGTTATTTTATAGACAAACTGATAATTATACATTTTAATGATAACAAATATAATAAAGATTATTTTTATACTGATAATCTTTAAATATAAGATTCACATATTTGCTTTTCAACATCATTTCAAAATCATATATGAAATATTGAACTACAAATGGAAACGTAGATGAAGGTTAATCGGAAAATCAGATTGCAAAGCAGTTGACTGTTGAATTACAAATAAAAAGCATCAAAATTTGCTTAGAATTCATTAGTAGATCTCTTATCTATTTTTCCACACAATCATCGAGACGATCACCACATTTTTGCCAACAAAGTAGGCCTATCAATTTATCCTTCTAAACTTTTGCTTAAAGGTTTTTTCATCCTTCCCAGCATCACTTTCATGTATTGCTCAAAGCCATATAGCAGGACAGGGCTCCTTAATAAACTATTTTAAAATATTAAGAAAGTTTTAATGTCTCTTAACCTCCAGCATGCTCCTCCTTTGGCACACTAGTGAGTGATCTATTATCTTGCAGATTGATGCTTGACCGTACAGAATTGGATTTTTCCCTCGATTTGTCAGATGTAAGGAACATTTGTAAAATAATACGCGAGAATTAAATCCCTAAAACATCTTAAAAGTTGTGATAGTATCTTTCGTATTATGTGAAAATATCGTCATCTATTATTTGAAGTGGGAGTTTCTGTGGAAAACATCAGATATCATTTGAGGTTCAAAAAAATCTAATCCAAGATTTCATTTATTTGCTAATTCACTTTAACTCGAGCCTTTGATCTGGTCCCTTCAATTAAAGAAATCAACTTCGTGGAAAACGTTATAACAAGATTACTAAGGTAAAGTTTGGAGAGATGACACACAATTCGAATTTTTCACGTAAAATATTAAAAACCTTATTTTTAAAGATTTGAAAGCTTTAAAATGTTGATTTATCCTTTGCTTTCATATTTACATTATTTTTTTTTATGTTTGTAATGCTGTTTCTTATTTTTAGAATAAGATTTAATATTTGCAAAATACTTTAGATTTTATTTTTTTAAGTCTATATGAAACT
>JAFIDM010009631.1:146064104-146106602 GCA_023159025.1 Thereuonema tuberculata | reverse complement strand
ATTTACGTGTTTACACAGTGAATTATAGCGAAAGATGCCTTAAAAAATATTAAATATTAAAAACCTTATTTTTAAAGATTTGAAAGCTTTAAAATGTTGATTTATCCTTTGCTTTCATATTTACATTATTTTTTTTTATGTTTGTAATGCTGTTTCTTATTTTTAGAATTAAAAAATTTTTTTGACATTGAGTCATCTCTCCCATACCTATGGGAGAGATGACACGGGTAGTAGGGGATAGATGGTCACATGGAATATGAATAAGAGACCTGTGTACATCAAGCTGCTACTTTATTTTTATAAATATTAACAGAAACTTAACTAAATTCCTTTAAATAAATCCAATATATGACAATAACTCCAAGGTCTCCTCCCCACTTCCTTCTGACTTCCAAAATAAAGCGCTTACAGTTATCAGATTTGCAAAATACTTTAGATTTTATTTTTTTAAGTCTATATGAAACTTAGCGGTAATTACTTTTTTTAAATTATGCAAATTGTAATTGTATTGGGATGAATATAAAATAAAAGAGACAAAAATAAAAGAAAAAGAATAAAAAAGAGGTGAGATGACATGCCATCTCTCCCCTTTTTAGGTGTGCCATCTCTCCCCAAGTGATAGGACAGATGGCACACACCGCCATTTCCACCAAATGGGACCCAAGACACTAGTGACCGGTACATAACCTTGCTTACTCTATTTACGTGTTTACACAGTGAATTATAGCGAAAGATGCCTTAAAAAAAGGCTGTTAACTAAACAAATTCGCAAAGCCAACGAATATTCAAGCAAATCCCTGGCTATATCATAGGAAGAAAACTCAATAAAAATCTCATATATCAATTCAGCACAAGCACTTTACACACACTGAAGCTCAGACTGGCCTTGGGTTTTGGTCTTGTGATGCGCTGCAGTCTACTGCAAACCCTGTTTGAAGTTACATTACATATGTCATCTCTCCCAACTCTTAGACTTTGACTCGAGTCACCGGACACCTTAATGGGACTGTTTGTTTATGTGGATTTAGAAATTGCTTTAATGATGGAATCAGTTGCTATTTTGGACAAAACTTATGTTAAAAAGTCTAATAACTCTCTGTTAAATACTATACATTTCCATTGTTAATGTCAAACTTTTCAAAAATATTCTCCAAATTCAAAGTAGATGACAAGAAAGAAATGAATTCTAATAAGATGAGCATTTGAAATAAGTTACGAGTACTATTAGTTTGATATCTTTGCATCTTTTAAAAATAAATAGATTTAACAAAAAAAAAATAATTGCTTTAAGCTAAAAAAATTATGATACAGTTTTATTTATTATTTCACTAGTATTGCGACAGAAACTATTCAAATAATGAGAGTAAACTTTTAATTCGGTCGTTCTTCTGGCATGCAAACTTAGCGCTTGTCCTATTAAAAATAGATTGCTATTGTTTCATAACTTCGAATGTGTTTCTATAAATATTTGTGTGTTGACAAACTGATATGAACATACAAGATACACGGTGTGAGACTTAAATATAGAAATTCAAGTCCCATACATTATGTTGATGTTATTAATGAAACTTATATATCATATATTTGTCTGGTTGAATACAGACAAACAATGAAAAGTCGAATTTAAACAAGTGAATATAACTTTGTGCTAAAGCATAAATTTAAGGGCGACCCATAATAAATAAAAAAAAATAAAAAATAATAATAAAAAAAAGTAGTACAATAACGTAAGGAAAAATAAAAAAAAAGTTAGGAACAAAATAAAAAAAAGATAGGAAAATAAGAAAAATAAAAACCACGCGGACGTAGAGGAAAAAACAAACAACAAAAGCAGATAACGGATTCGAACCGACAACCTTCAGTTTATGAGTCAGCTATAGCTGACAACTGAACTGCGATGGCTGCATTTCTAACATTTAAATAATAGAAGAAATCCAATGAAAACAATGTCAAATATCTCGAACATGAGGGGGGGGGGGCGTTGGCCCTTGAAAATACCTTGCTGTTCAATCACTGATTGGGGAAATGACAAAAAGAATATGGAAAGTCAGCCAAGATGGAAATACAGATTCTCTAACTAAAGGATCAGAATGGAAACACTTATGTAAATACAGTACGGCCGAAAACAAATGACACTGAACACTTAGACCACATGAAAGGTGGCACTGCGAGATGAACACACAGGTGATTGTTGTATTCGGAACAGGAATGATTGTGGATGTGAGATTAATCAGTGTTGCTATGAAAATGGTATTAACTACCGAAGAGAAAGGGTTAATTATGGAGCACTATTTTCGATGTTACGGAATAGGCCGTGGCAACAGACCTAGCCTGCTACATGTTGCTACGGAATTTCGGGAGCGTTTTAACCGTCCAGCACCCACGAACAACGTTATGCTATCCGTCGACGATAAATTCCGTCGAACCGGAAGTGCAAACCAGCCCAAAGTTGCACCGGCCATCCCGTAACAGTAATAACGAATAAAAATCACGGCCGACTTTTTGAGCAAGTGTTGCAGTCGCCACAACGAAGTCTCCGACGAACGGCAGTTAAACTGGACATGGGTCGAACATCAGTTCGACGTGTGTTTAAAACCATTGGTGGGTTCCCAACCAGACTGGCCAACCATTGAAACCTGTCGATAAAGAGGAGTCGTATACTGTGCTGCCATGTTGGCAATGGTGTATGACGATCCCGGATTTTTGGATAATGTTCGGTTTTCGGACGAGTGTCATGTCATCTGAATGGCTATATCAATAAACAAACAAACAATTTTTTGGTTTCGCCCGACCAGACATCATTATTGAAACACCACTTCACAGTGAACGGGTGACGATATGGTGTGCGGTCTCTGGAAACGGCATCATTGGTCCATACTTCATTGAGGATGACCAACAGAATCCGGTGACTGTAAATCAATGCATTATAGAGAACAGGTAATCACGCCGTTTCTCAGGGACTTCCAATGTTTCTGCCGAGCACGACACCTAAGTCTTCATTACCAGTGGTTTCAACAGGATGGGGCTACTTATCATAGGGCGAGAGAATCACTTCGGCTACTTCATGACACCTTCTGAAATCACGTGATATCCCGTGGAGCAAACATTCCCTATCCCTCACATTTAACTCCACCTGATGCGTACGTTTGGGGAATGCTGAAGAAAATGCTTTTTCAAGGACAACCTCCGGCAAACATTGCTGAACTGCGGCAAAAGATTGTGACAACTCTTGATGGAATGGAACAACCTCTCTTTTGGGACATGAACCTATGCAACTGCTACGAGTACTGCTTACAGCGCCAAGGAGATCACATTGAACATGTACCGTATTTGTCAACAACCACGGTTGATTATTCTTTCGGTTGCAGCGTTTTCTGTTCAAAACGGTTCAAAACGTTTGTTTTGGATCATACTGTATATTTGAAGCAAGGGTGTGTACAAAGCTTGAATTATTTATTCTTAAACATAGATTATCGACCAAGGGTAAAATAGAATAACTCAAGTTTTAATCAGTGATAAAAGGATTATCATTAATTAATAATAATTAAATATTATCGAGGAATTACATAGGTCTAATAAGAATTTAAAGTAAAGTTAGAATGGTATGCGGAGTGAAAATTGACAATCCATAATCTAGTTTATCAACTATTACAGCTTCACTTATCTTATCAATTCTTTGCATATTAAAAATCCAAAATTTAGAAACTCAGTACTTCAAAGACTATGACCATTTACTTCATAATTTACTTACTTACAACTAAACGACTTAGAGAGATATAAAATCCATGAAGAATCCAAGCAATTCTCGACCGGAAGCAGGACCTCACAGAAGCAAAAAACACAAACAAAAATTCACAATAATAGAAAAAATGTGAGATTCTATATGTTCACAGCTTTTGAGCCTGTCATCGGTGGAGTTTGTCTGGCAGACGAGTCCTAAAGAAGTCGAAACGGCCGTCATAGACTCTCCCCAATGACAGCTCAAGGTGAGAAATCTTTTTGGTTCCTTTGTGCCTTCCGTAGTTACCATTTTATTGAATAATTAGGCGAAAACTTTTTGTTACAGAAACCCATTTCCTAACCGATAACGAAGCTCATCTTCTCTATCCATTTGATAAGAACCTACAGCACTTGAGCTACTTTAGACCAACGTATGTATAAACATGAATAAAATTTGCCAATTTGAACTTAAGAATTTCTTTATTTAAAAATAAATCAATCAATAATTACTTGTGTCCTAATAATAGCTCTACAGAGAAGAAAGTCATATATTGACTGCTGTAAAGCGACATTTAAGACATACACTTAATTGACTTAATTTCCTTACCCATGAGCTATTTCATGTGGGACAATCAAAATCCCTGTATAGTTAGGAACCGAATCTTGTGCGTAGGCTACATTATAACCATCAGTGTCACAAGTGGTACCACGAAACGCCAGACCTATTACATCACAAAGTAAACAACTTAATTAAAATTTTCAACATACATTTTCATTTATTCAAGTATTCAATAACAATTGTCTTACAAATGTTTAATTTTAAAACACAATTATGGTTTTACTATCATTAGTTATTTCTATCGTTAGTTATTTCATATTTCATTTTTTTCTATGAAATTTTGTTTTTAATCAGCTTAAATCTAAAAAACATCTTTTCTATAGGCCGACAGACGGATCTTGACGATCCCGAAGTTTCGCGATTTCATGTGATTGACGCGAGAATAGCCTCTATCCATGTCTTCTCACAAAATGGCGAGAAAGAAGGCTTATCGACTCCGGGAAAGAAGCGACCACGAGCAAGCCCCGTTACTGATGTAGACGATTTTGACCGATGCCTTATTCGCCGCTGCATCCATCGTCTCTACGCTGAAGGTAAAAATCCAACTTTAACATTTTTTCTCTAGCATTTTCCTAGTGACAGACATTCAAAAAACTACATTCCTTGACACCTGCTGAAGAGGCTAATGGCCAGATCTCGTGTTTTTCGTAATTCTCGCGCAAACGCGATCGTCAAGAACCGCCTGTCGGCCTATAGTTAAGCATCTGATACCGTTTGAATAAATCAACTATAAAATAACAATCACGCTATGTTCATAATTATATTAGTTTGTCCCATAATTAATGTGGGGTTTTATAGACAGAAGAAGATTTAAGATGATCGACAACATTATGGTAAATGGATCTTATGTGGAGACGAAGAGGAAGGCAGAAAATAGGAAAGATTGGAGAATGCTGGGTTTGCAGTGAAGGACCTGCCCTTGGCAGAGAACTATGTATGTATGTTAGGATATTAAATTCCTCACAAAACCTTGATTAAATGTGCGATGAGCCAATACTTAAGATCAACAGATTTTCTATCTAGATCTATTAATTACAATTTCTCGCTTTCGAAGAAGAAGGAAAGCAAAGCAAGACAGTACTTAACAAAGACTTGTTTGGATAAGCCGAGCTATCAGACAAGCAGCCTAACTATTCGGCAGTTATTGGACCGCAAATTCAATTTTATTAAGCACTAAATGGACAATCGTATTAAATTTGATATAGTTGTAGATGGAAATTAAATCTAAACCTCTCAGTTGTTAATAATCTATACTCTTACGACCGGTTTCTTCAAATAGTCCTGAACTACTCCATGATTAAATGCAGTAGAATCCAATAAAATTGCAACATGAAGTAATCTTAATTATTTGGAGAAACCGATAGTTAATGTAAAGAAAAATTTACTTTGGGAACATGGTAGGGATTGAAAAATAAAGTTTACTGATTATTATTATTTTCAATTTCTAAGTAATTAAAAAAAAGATTCTAGTAATCATTTATATAATTTGGAGTGATCTTTACCTGCTAAATTGCTAACCCATTTGTCTTCTTTAAACGAACCAACATCATAACTACAGGGAATAATAAATGAAAACATTGATTACTAAAGAAACTTGCATTATAAAAATAATTATTAACTAATGACATGATAATTTTTATTTTTATTTTTTTTATGGCAAATTAGATATTACTAAGGTAAGATAAATATGAATAGCTAAGAATAACGAATTACCAGTAACTTATAATTATCCAATATTTTGTAAAACTCAATCATCAACTTATACAATTGGCTAAGTTCGTCTGTCTGTCTGTAACTCGATATAATTAAGCTATTAAGATAGATCTAAGGTTCTCATTGAATCAAGAGTACTCAAATTGGATGAAATATTAGTTCATTTTGTCATTCAATGTTGTTTCCATGAAATTTTATCCTTGGAAACTGACCTAGACAACTGAAATTCTAACAAAACATACGTTCAAAATAATTTAAATAATTTTGATACCACTACACACATTTTAATGAAATTTGGCAGACTAACTCAGTTATTTACGCTGATTTCGAAACTCAAAACCATTTTTGCCGTAGAAGCTTCGGTCACAATTTAGCGCAGTATTTAGATTACAAAGGTGAGTTTTAAATGCCTTCGGCGTTAAGAGTCATCAAAAATAATAATTATTCCATTCTTACTTTTAGTAAAATTTATTTACAAGTACAAACTTTAGATATGGTTGGTATTTATTTCAAATCAAATCATCAATAAAATCAAATATTATATATATAAATTGGCTAAGTTCGTCTGTCTGTCTGTAACTCTTTCGACGTCAAAATCAAAATTCTTGACCGAATAGATCAAGGACATCTGATAGAAGGATCTGCAAAAAATGTAGTTTATAAGGAGATATTTACTTTATAGTTGATAGTTGATAATAAAATGATTTTTCAGATTTTTTTATGCCTGTCGTCCGACAGGCTTTGCTGCTAGTAACATCATAATTTCCAATTTATCGGTTATTTCTTACTTAGATTTAATCTTGTTCTTTTTTTTTTTGGCCATTGTTGGTTTTCAGGGATATCTAATAACAACACTTGGTAAACATAAGAAATACAATGTAGAGTAATCTTTTTTTAATGTTTAGGTTATGGTGAGGTTGAATAAAGGTTGAATTGGATCAATCTATATCAAAACAAACAAAACCTCAGGCATCTCGAAAAATCTAAAATTCTTGAGAAATTGGAATTTGTCCACAATATAATCAGGAATTTAGTTCGTGAACTGTTTAAAAAGTTGTTTACAAGCTTAGGCTTTGCGTCTTAATTTGCATTTTATTATTAACTATACCAGCATTTTCAATGTGGAGATTCGGGTAAAAATTCATTAATGGCGTCTCCATTAAACTACAATTCACTGCCAGTTGTTAACAATTAACGTTTTAGCGACCCATTTCGGAGCTATTGTCATAGCGACCAAATCGGTAGCTATTGTATTTATCCTGTCCATCCGTCCGTCCGTGTCTGTCCATTCTAACAACTCCCGAACGGAAGGTCGGATCGAAAAATGGACTTCACCATCATGTTCAGAAGCCCAAACACTATAGGAATGGGTTATCTTTAGGAGCCAACGCTCTCCCATGTTCGAGATATTTGGCATTGCTTGTATTTTACAACCCTAACAACTCCCGAACGGAAGGTCGGATCGAAAAACGGACTTCACCATCGTGTTCAGAGGCCCAAACAACATAGGAATAGAGTATTTGAAGGGGCCAACGCCCTCCCATGTTCGAGATATTTGGCATTTTTTTCATTGGATTTCCGCTGTTAGCTTAAATATAGAAATGCAACCATCTCATTTCACATGTTAGCTAAGACTTAATTGATAAGTTCTCGAGCTGATAAGCTGAAGGTTGTCTGTTCAAATCCGTGAAGTTGTTGTTGTTTCTTCTTACTTTCCTAACTTTTTTTTTGTTTTTCCTTATGTTAATGTACTCCCTTTTTTATTATTATTTTTATTTTCGTTTTATTATTATTGGTCGCTTTTAAATTTATGCTTTAGTACAAAATTATATTCACTTTTTTTTTTTTTTTGAATTATGAATAGGTTTGCGAGTAACATGGGGCTCGAGTAAAAGATAACAACAATACTTTGGTAATCGCTAAACTAGGACAATAACGCAGTTTTGCCAGGGTGAAAACTTAAATACAGGAAGGAGGAGGGATTGGTAGAGGTTGTATATTCCCCGCCTCATTGCATCCGAAAATGAAAGAAATACACTATTCTGGACCTATTTTTTTGGTTGGTAAGTTCATTGCTTTGTTTGTAAGCCCCTTATCCGATTAAAGATACGACATTTATTTATGGGTAAATTCACAGCCTATGCTTCATAACATCTCAAAGCTGAATTTGTTTATTTTCATTGATTTCCATATTTCCTGGATTCTGCAGAGAAGTTCGTGAAGTGTCTTTCTGAAATTTTTCTTCATTTAAAATGTAACCAAACTGAGGTCTTAAGTTTTGGATTTAACGTAATCTTACATTGTTTCATTACGTACTAATGTTTATCATTTCATACTGACTAAAAAGTGTGATGTGATAAATTTTATGTTACTCATTTTTACTAACATCCTTGAATATTTTAAAACCATTTTTCCCAACTACCAACTATCGTAATTTTTACATAAATTCATCTGTACCTAAGATGAAGTAGAATGCTGTCATGTTTTGGTAAATCCGTTTGTGCTGCTACCCATTCTTGAATATCATCCAAAACTGTTCTGTCTAATCTATGATTGGGATATTTTTTAGATTCTGGGAATGGTTCGTCTTTTGTTTCCTGATTTATTAAAGAAAAGAAGGTATGATTTTGATAAATATTTTGAATACTAAAGAAGTACCTTTGAAATGAAAAAATAACAAACAAAAAACATATACAAAAGCATTTTTTGGTAAATCTTTGTTAAATGCTTATCAAATAACCAATTAAGCAATGATCATTGAAATTTATTTATATCTAGCCAGGTGATGTCTATTTTTTTTTTTTGCCTTGTTGATTGGTCTAATTAAAGATGTTATTATTAAAATTAGAATTCCAAAACAGAATTTTCCACCCTGATTTCTAGGTATTCAAGATTACTATAGAATCAGGTACTATAAAGCGGGCAATTCTTGCAACTTCTAACTTGAAAACGTGGCTAAGGATTTTTATGAAATGAACTGAATCTACCGTTTTCGGGTGCGAGAAAGCGATTTAACTAGGTCTCGACTTCGGGAAAACTTAATAAATGAGTTTTATGTAATAAAATAATAATTTTACTTAAAAATATTTTTTAAAAGTTTTTCAACGTCCGTGTATTCACTATGGAGCTGTTTCATTTCGGGGTTAAATAATTAGGTGATTGTCTAAAATGTTCTTATTTTATTTTCGCTTTATTTTACCGAGCAAAGCTCGGTCTTCCGGCTACTATTCTTCTATATAAGATTTAGTCAGTTTTTAAGTATTAGACCCTTTTCACACGACGCGACCATGGTCCCACGGCCAGGCCGTTCTGTAGATTTCAGTGAGCCTTTCACACGTGGCCGCGAGGTCGCTTCTGGTCGCACCATTACGCGATTTTTCACGCGGCCAGAAGATAATTTATGTTTATTTTCGTTTTGAGAAGTGTTCGAAAACATGATTAAAACGAAACTACTTTAGAGAATGGGGACTTTGACACTGAAAGATTCATATTAGAAGTTCAGTGAATATTTATAAACAAAGAATATGCCACGGCTGCAGAAAAAAATGAATTTTGTAAGTTCGATATTTTTATATATAATTGAAATATGACGATTTATTATATATGTATTATGTAGTATATTGTAAAATTTATTTACATATGTCCGAAAAGAGACATAAGCTTGATCTTTTTGCCGTTTTCGTAACTGAAATAACAGCACAATATCAACAGCAAAATTTATTTTGCTTAATGAGCTTCGGCTGGTGGCGTGCTTGGCCGCGTGACTATGGTCGCTTCGTGTGAAAGAGCGCTTACAGAGACAAATGTTTCAATAAAAACACTTTAAATGTGGTAAAAAAAAAAAAAGCAGCTTTAGATAAAGATTAACAAAAGAATTTTACAAATACGTACGTTTGATAGAATAACGCCAGATAAAACAATTTCAATTTTAGGATTTGTTATTTGTGTATATCTTGCATTGACCTGTAAATAAAAATTTAAAAACAAAAATTCCTTTCATAGTTTCATTTAAATTTATAGATAATACTATAAAACTCTAATGCTTACTTTTTTTAAATAATAAAAAAAAAAATCATTAAAACTTATAAAAAGATTGTTTTAACAAAGAGAAGTTTTCTTAATAAGCTTGAATCATTCTTTTTAGAAACAAACAAACTGATAGGATATTAATAGTAACTAAAAATGAATTCTCAATATTAATCTTATTATAATGTCATCATTTTAAATTAATTTAAAAGGAATGATGTGAATAGTTGTATTTACGAAGTTTAACCTTAATGAATAATTAGTTTGTAAAAAAGAAAAGAAATTGCTGTAAGAATCAGTGAATAAAGTGAATAAAGAAAAGGAAATTCAGCACTTACATGAAAAGGAAATTGCCTTTCTGATTTGATTACGGGAAGGAATTGGGAACGGCCGTTTCGTCCTTATACGGACTCATCAGCTTTCACTAACTAGATCTTGCCTTTCTGATTCTGTTAAGGGAAGGCGGGGATTGGGCAGATGAATCCGTAGAAGGACGAAACGGCCGTTCCCAATTCCTTCCCGTAATCGAATCAGAAAGGCAATTTCCTTTTTATGCAATAGCTGAATTTCCTTTTCTTTATTCACTTTATTCACTGAATAATTAGTTTGACAAAGGAATAAATTTGAATAGAAGCTGCTTCATCATTACAAGTCTCCACAATTATGCAGATCCTTATCCAGATTGTTGTTTTTGTTAAATTGCGTTAAATTAATGTATTTAATATATTCAAGTAACATCACAATCACAAAAATTTCTTTTTAAGGGTATCTTTTTAATAAAATCTAATAATGCTTTTAAATAGCTTCTCCATTTTAGATACTAGATCAATAACATGAATGCCATTTAATCCAATAGCATATTCAATCGGATTAACATAATCACCTGAAGAAAGTTCTGCAAAGTTTCTGCGTGGAACTGTTGATGATGTAATAGCTTGTATAAAATTCATTTAATTTTAATTTAAACCTCTCTATGGTTGTGTAACTCATAATTAATTCAACATCTTTTATTACTAGTTAATCCCCTTACTGCTGTACGTCATAGTAAGGGAATTAAAGAGTAGTAAGCGATTGAATTATAATTTGCCGAAGTAATAATTGTTTCGTGCTGATTAACCTGAAAATTTGATTTAAAAATAAGGAATGATTTCTTCATCAAATTTGCATTATGAAATTAACTTTTTTGTTCTTAATACTTTCCCAAATGCCTTAACAAACCTTAAGGAGTTTATTATAAAGAACTGTGAACTGGAGCCCCTAATAAAACATAGAAATATTGAACTAATGTCGGTATTTATTTACATAGTTCTTTTATATTATCTAATTATAATAATCAAGAATTTTTACTCACATTATTATAAAATATGCCAAGATATTGAGCAATACTTCGCAGATTGTTTTGTAGTGCTTGTGTATTGTTGTAATCGAGGAAAGGAACCAGCTCTATAATAACTTTAGAAGGAAGGGGCTTACTAGTTGCAGTTGTTTGGTTCGTTTCTGACATTTGTCTTCTTTGCAATTTATTTGGAATAACTGGTAATAATAAAAAGAAAATATAAAATACGATAAATACATTAAGTTTTAAATTTAACGAGTCAGCAATCAAAATAGTATTTATAATGTAATCATACATCTTATTCATAACAATCTCAGAAATTATTTTGAAAAGATAATATCACTCATATTTCAATTAATTAAGGCGTCGTAAATATTATTATTAAACTTATGTAAATGGAAATGAATATTTCTTTCAACTTTAAAGAAAGTCGACAGTTCTTTTAAATCATTGATTCATATGAAATTTAATAGGAATGGTAACTCTCTTTTAACATAACTTCATAAAAAAAGGTAACTCGGAGAGACAGATAATTATAGTAAAAATAAGCTCTAAATACTTGTCGTTGTCAAACAAAACAGCAGACGAAGATGTATATTAAAAAATATAGGAATTATCGCATAATAGAATCACCCTGAAACTTACGAAAACTTGGAAAGAATGAGGTGCAGTTATACTTATTTGTTTTAAATCCAAACAAAATGATATGTAATAAGTAATTATGAACTTATGTAATCTCAAAATAAATACATAAAATTTCATCGATATTTCCTTCAAAATAAATAATAGTGATCCAAAAAGAGGAACTCAAAGAATACTAACGACTAAAATATCACCATTTGAATGCTCTGGTCAAGCTGATATTTAATATAGGCCTACAGATTGCACAAACGATAAAAGAGGGTTATTGCGTTTGCATGAGAGTTAATAATAGATTAAATAGCATTGAGAATCTACTTCCCTATAGTTACTTTTACTACAGTATTTGTTTTTTCCTGCAATTGGTTGCTATCTTATGACTATTATATTTAATTACATCCGAAAAGTAATGAACAATAGTCAGAGGAAGCACTGATATCACTTCTGTACCATTTTTGCTATTTTTTGTTTCAATCGATACTTGAATTATTTAAGTGTAGTGAATACTTTATTTGTGAATTTCTTTTTCCGATTGAAACGCACAGGGAGCGAATGTTTTGTTTACATTTGATTTTGCAAATGATTTCTCGAATAGTGGAAAGAATATGAAGCAGCATGTTTCACTCAAGACGTTAATCGTAGAAGACGCTAATAGACTCTCAAACCGGTCAAACAATTTAGATCTCTTTTCATTACCAGATTCCACTATGTTATTACTATTTTCAGCAGTTTTTGAACAGGAAACTACATCATGACTAAAATAATATTAAAAATTATTCAAAATTACATTAAAAATTATTATTTTACTATTCGAAAATATAGCATTTTTTAAATTTATTGTTTACGGTCTATTGATATCTAGTTGAAGGTTTCTAATTCAATAGACTTTCGCTTGGTCTTAAATAAAGGAAATCCTACAATGATAGAGAGAATAACGGTTACAGATATGTGACAGAGAATATATTGCACTTTATTGCTGATTGGTTTCATTTTTTTTTCTTCGGATATCATTAACAATAGAAGGGTTATACGACAGCAGCAAATTTTGAGTTAAAACAAATCCTGAGGTAGCAGCAACGTAGAAGTATATTGTGGAAATACCTCATTAATAACTGTATTTTAAAAGTGAAAGAAGTCACGCGAAAATGCTGCTACATCTTTTATTCTTTTAGATGTGCAGTAGATATGTTAAATATCACCTTGATTTAAGCATTCATGTTGACAGACTTTATTCGATTAGAGCTAAAAATCTTATCCAAGACCTACCGTAATCTCCGATCCCAATATTTTGCAAAATATTAGAACGGAAAACTTCATGATCTAAATCATTTTGGGCATCTTCTGACCTCAGTGGTCGAATCAAGATATCTTCATCCAAAAATCCATTCTGAAAATTGGAAGAAAGAGTTAATGCTGATGATCATAATCTTTGCGTTATAAATAAAGAATTTGTCATTTGTGGTCATCTCTCGCATACTACACAATAGCAGTTACTCATTTGTATTTAATCTTAAGAATAGGCTCCGTAGAGCTAAAGATGTAAAAGAAGGTTACACAAGACGTATTAGAAATAAACATTAATGAAAATTATTTTCTTAACGATTAAGGTCTGAAAAACACAGAAAATAAATTAATGGAAAACTGTTTCTTTCTGTCAGATTAAAAACTTATTCAAATAATTACTTTATCGAAAGCTTCTACTTGAACCTTAGACCAACAATATTTCCAGCAAAATAATTTGTAAAAATATATTCAATCTTCCATTGGGTTTTCATTACTACACTAAGGATGCATAAACATGAAATATTCAAATTAAACATTCTGTGTAATTTGCTGATGTAGATTATTATTAGTTATTTATTTGTTATACTATTAGTATTTGTTATTCCTAATGATGGATGAAATGTGGCACAGGTAAATAATTTATACAACACTTATTTTATGACTTTTTTTTTTTAAAGTTGTCACAGCTTCCATCCATCCATAGTATTCTGTCCGGAGACAGGTCCATATCCCATGGAATTCACGTGGAACTCCCAGATACACCTGGGGAAAGATACTGAGGTGGTCTCCCTTGGCCTTCCTCAGGACGCCATTAAGGCATGACGTCAGACCGAAGAGAAAGTGACGAAGAGGCTGACAAACACAGAAAAGGAAATTGAAACAGCCAAGCCACGACCGGGAATCGAACCCGGGTGCAGGCACAATGGCCGCACGGCAGATCGCCGCCCAGACCGCTCGGCCACGCCGGCACGTGTCACAGCTTAGGATCTTACAAATTTCAATCATTAAATGTGAAAAATTGCTATTCTGGAACATATTACTATAATTTAATCAGAAACAGTTCACACATTAATTCTATACATAACTAGTACGTATACGCCCCTTCAACTATGACGGGATAACAATGTTAAACGGCTTTTAGTTGAGATAAGCTAAAAAACGAACATTGAAATTTAAATTTTTAATATAGTTGGCTAAAATTAATGAGTTATTTTCTTTTTTCTCTGGCTTTTATCTCATTGCGCCACACACACACAAAGGGAGTGATACGAACCAATAGTTTGAATATAGTCCCTGTGAAGATAGTCCTAATGGATAAGACAGACAGACTTCGGATCAAAAGATTGAAAGTTCGATTCCTGTTGCGAACGTTTCATTGTAGTAATTTTTTTCACAGGAAAGTAACAATTGCGCCGGACAGACAGAGAAATAAAAGATTTTAGTAATATAGATTCCTTTCTAAATGAAAAACAAAACAACTTTTTTAGATCGATGAAAAACACTATATTTTATCGTGTTTACACTCTTTTATAAAATTATAAATAATATCATTTACTAAGCAGATTTTTCTGTCTAACTATAGTAAAATGAATAAAAACAATACACAAAGACCTGGTTTTTACTTGAAAATCAAAGTTGAAAGTTTTCATTTGAAAGATTCATCTTTAACTTTATTGCAAAAAGATTGCTGTGGAATTACTTTTGGTGTGATTGAAGGCTTATTTACTTTTCTATTCATTTTGTCTAACAAGGATGTAAGCAATTGTAGAAAAAACTCATTTTAAAGGAAAAGTAAATATCAAACTATTGTAAGATGCAAAGCCTAAAGTCAATGGATAAAAATAAGAAGAAAAAATTACTAAAAATGAATAGGATAGTTGAAACTATAGTCATTCTGAGATTTATAATCAGAAAAATAACAACTACGATGAAACGATGAAAGGAAGGTAGTTGTGGATTATTATTTTTTTTTCTCTAAGAAATGGACGAGTTGTAGAGAAAGTAAGAAAGCACTTACATATGTATATGTACTTCAAGTGAAGAGAAATAATGTCAAGATTGGTTTCCTAAAGTGCTTCATTCAGTAATGGGAATACTGCTTAAGAAATGTAAAATGATTTATTCAAAAAATGAATCGTAGGTATTTTAGGCCAGTAAGCAAATGTCACATTAGTAACAAAGAAAATAATAAGAATGCAGCAGTGAAAGGTTTTCATTTTAAGAACAAAAGAATATCCGTAACATTCATATTTGTTCTGTTATTTCATTATCAGTAGCTTCCTTATCAAGTATTATAGGCCTACTTCGTTTGCAAAGGCAAATTTATTTACGAAATCAACATTGACAATTAAAAGCATGATTGATTAGATTGATTACAATTATTCATCTAATGTAGTGATGAACAACTGGAAATGATCTCTGTTGCAGATCGAGGATGATTACTTCAAATATAATGATATTTTATTACAGTCGTTCCAATTTATTATAGATTATAAGAAAGAAATAATTGAAAAAGTTAAGAAATAACAAACTCTTAAAAATGAAATTTTTACTGAATAGCCCAATGATTGGGATTAACACAATGATAGAACAAATCATATTTTAATTAAAGTAATTTTTGTCCAATTGTATTTTATAAAAATTAAAAAAAAAAAAGCAAACAGAAACTTACAATTTCAAGTTTGTCCCTTTTAGAAATATGCAGAGAACCAAAGCCATCTTTTACAGTATAGAAATCTCCTAAGACATCTGGCTAGAAGAACAAAAAACAGGAAAATATATTTTAAAGTTTTAAATGTAATAAATTTAATTAATTTATACAGGGTGATTCAGGAGAAGCTACTTATGGAGCTCATTTACGACGACATTTTGAACAAAAAATGTCGTGTAAACCCTGGTCGTATTCTCAATATTTCCAGTTACAATAATGCGAAGTTTGTTTGTCAAAGAACTCTTTAGTTAGTTGGAGTAAAAACAAATGAGAGATAAAGAATGAACTTTTCAGAGACAATGTTTTCTTTGTTTCTGAAAAGTTTATTCTTTATTTCTCATTTGTTCTCACTTGTTTCTTAAGTTAAATGTTTTCTTTTATTGGGTAGTATGTTGAAGCTGATAATGTGTTGTGAATTGCTTAATTGCGTCGTACAGAAAGTTGCATCAAGTGTTAACTACAAGATTACATTATTCTGGCGAACTTATCAGAACAATTGTTACAAATCCCACCAATTCTATCGACTTGAGTCTTGTTATTCGTAGTAATGCGTTTCAATAAAAGAAAACATTATATCTGAAAAGTTCATTCTTTACTTCTCATTTGTTTTTACTCCTCCAACTAACGAAAGTGGTCTTTTACAAACAAATTTCACATTATATTGAGAATAAGACCCGGATTTATGAGACATTTTTTGATCAGAATGTCGTCATGAATGAGCTCCGTAAGTGGCGGTAACTCCTCCTGAATCACCCTGTATATTTCATATTATGCGATTAGTATTATGCGATTAGGATATTAATGAAAATATTATAAGGATATATTAAGGAACATTTATTTCATTATTTTTAAACAATTTAGAACTTTGCTTAAAAAGTAGCGGCGTGAAAAAGTGTGGTAGTCAGACTAAACAATGTTAGCTACGGTTGATTTCGTTATATAATGAAACCATTACGCATGTTTGTTCAGCTTAATCTACCGATGGTTGTCCAAGATTCGAGTATATCACATTGATTAAGCATGAATCAAATCAATTGATGTGTAAGTGAAAACGCTTTTGGATGAAACAAGAGATTAATATATGATAATCGGCTCCACATTCTTAATTATTTATTCAATATTGAATACTATAAATATAGATATTCAAAAATTTAGAATAGTGTAAATAATAGCATTAAAAAAAAAAAAAAATATTTCTGTTTTATAAATGATATGTTTCTAATAAAACATTAAAGAAATTTAGAAATATTATTTTTTAGTATTTAATTTTATGGTAATTATTTAATAAATTTAAATTTAATTTTTTTTTTTCAATTATTTAGAAAAAAAAAAATTTTCTTCTTTTCTAAAAAAAGAAAAGTATTTCTGTTTAAACTGAACTGTAATGTTATTAATAGAACACTAACACACATTTGTATGCAATCAAGAATAATACTTCATAATTAATTATTTAACATTGAATAGTCAAATATTTTTATAAAATTAATTACAATTTTATGGTATAATATTTACAATAATATTGATATATGTATATTAATACTATTATATAATGTATTATTATTATATTTACTAAATAACAATATATGTATGGTAACATAACTAATTATTTAAAAAAAAAAATATGTATTTATTCTGTAATAAATCAAAATAGATATATTGTACAGAACCTACAGACAGATCACATTTATAGTGGATCTAGTAGGACTGGAATTGTAAAATTATTAAAACAAATAAAAAAAAAACAAAAAAAAAACATATACTTATCCAATAAAGCGTTTCTACGGATACGTTTTAAAATAGCATTATCCCTCCTTCTTACTGTGGAATACTTTTCGTTTACACAAAAGTCTTTTTACATTCTCAAACTCTTATTTTAAAAAAGCATTTCAGGATGAATTGGAATATACGTATATTGATTCTTCTTCCAAGACTGCAAAACTTCAATAAAAATCTAAGCCATATTTCATTGAGTTAAAAACGGAGAATCAGATAAGCGTAAATATTGAATCTGACAGGCATGCTAATTCAACCTTAAACGACATATGACATGAAATGATGACCTTTCAATTTCTTCAATGGTGGGACCAAATTGAAATTGCAGCCATAAAATGTCGCAACATCGTACAAATATTAGGTCATACAAAGGAAAAATACCGGTAATCATATTTTATATCAGTAGATTTGTGACAGAAATATCCAATCTTGGAAACATTTTTATTGAATACTTCTCGTTTAAATCCTTATTTGAAAACAATTGTGTATTTTTCTATTGAAGAAATAGAACCCATGGTTAAATTTTACTAATAACTTTTAATTAGATAGCCTAATGATTTTCTGAATGGTTAAAAGTTTTAATCACATTTCTAATGTTGTATAATGCACAGAAACACCTGCAACTTTAATTGGCTTCTGAACATTGTTAAGAAATTATTTACATGGATCTTAATAAGTACAAATTAATTTAATTTCCGGAAACAGGAGGTATCATATTCGTTTTTCAAATTAATAATGATGAATTAATAAAAGCATGTCGTGGATTTAATGTATATCATGGGATTTAAACAGTATTTTTTCATTACAATGGAAAATTAGATTAAAATTAAATACTACTGAAGTTTCATTAACATGTTTTTAAATCAACTATGCAATGCGTAATATCTTATCAAAATGAAATTAACCCCTTGAATAATCCTTCATTATAAATAGTTATAACTCATGAGCATTTTTATCTCTTTTCAGAGATAAAAAGAAAATCTTTTCGTTTGCTATTATAAAAATAGGAATTACTCAAAAAATTGTAATCAAGATTACCAAGCTGTTAGCATGTTAATTAAATAAACAAAACTATTTGCTGTTTTTAAGCTTAATTGGACTTATATATATATATATATAAAGCGTTGTTTTATATATAAAATAGCAATATAAAACAATATAGGAATTTTTTTTGTAATAATAAGACATATAATGAGAGAAAGGAAATCAACTTAATATGTAACATTAGAATCGTCAACAAATAACAATTGACCATGGAGCAGGAAAATAGTACAACTTTTTTTTCTTTTCTTTTATCTATTATCTCTAATATTTATAAAGGAGGATGTTTGTTGGTTTGTGTGTCTGTTTGTTCAGTATACACTCCTAGGCCTTTGACCTATCTCGATCAAACTTTGCAGAATTACTCTTTAGGACCCTGAGGAAAAAACGGGCTACCTTGGAACCTGAACACACCACCCTAGGGATTGAAAAGGGGTGAAATCCATGAAATAGCGCCACATATGCGCCTGGTGATGACAATGACAACTACACAAATATTGTTGATCAACAATTGGAACTAAATTATTATTGTTCAAAATAGTGCCATATATCCATCTGGTGGTGACAATGGGAACTACACAAATATTGTTCTGCAACAATCGGAACTAAAATATTGTTGTGCATAATAGCGCCATATAGCAACCTGGTGGTGACAATTGGGACACTTCTTGTACGTAGTTCCAATTAAAAGCATGAATTATAGATACATGTAACATATGCACCTGGTGGCGACAATAGGAACTACATAAATATTGTTCTTAACAGCGCACATATGCACCTGATGGCGACAATGGGAACTACACAAAAATTATGGTACAACAATAATTTGGAACTAAAACATTGTTGTGCATAATAGCGTCACATATGCACCTGATGGTGACAATGGACACTACACAAATTTTGTTGTGCAACAACTGGAACTAAAATGTTGTTGTGCGTAATAGCGACGGGGTTTTCGGGATAGATATAGACTTGTAATGATCAGATGATGTTTAAGAATTGGGGAAGGTTTGAAGTGATAGTGTTATGACATTACAAAATTCGAATAACCTGGATCTCGGGTGTAAATGGGATGGAGAAGGGAAGAAATTTGTGGGAAGTTTTACATTCTCCGATCTCGATATTCATTTCATATCTAGGAATCTTAAGTTACAAAATTCGAATAATCTGGTACTATGGGTGCACACGGGAAGGCGGTGAGTCGATGGGCAAACATTGTTTAAGGATACTTCTACGGAATTTTCGGGATAGATATAGATTTGTAATGAGATCAGACCTTTTGAGTTACTTTTTATTTTATTTTTTTTTTGTACCAACCGGGAAAGTTTCGAACTGATCTCTCAATTGCAATTTCTTTATCATCCACATTAGAACATTTGCTTTTTGTAACCCGAGCGAAGAACGGGTCTTTCTGCTAGTCATAATAAAATTTTAATAAAGCGTTTTTCACTTTCACTTATCGCTCTTAGGAAAATAAGATCTGCCCTACGATCGACGTTTCTGGAAGTACTAATTTACAATAATATAATTGAAGCAACATTTGAACAAAAGGATAGAATTTTCCATTTTACGATCTGTAAATGAAATGCCTACTTGAAGTATCTAGACTACTGATATTTATAATTATTTCAAATTATCAGCTACCATCGTCAAGATGAGTTATTCCCACTTGTTATCTTTTAAAAAGTAAAACGACAGTCATCTACTTTCTTTTTTCACTAATTACAAGGATTTTTCGTCGTTTGGATGTAAATAATAATAATAAAAAAAAAGGAAAGTACTCTTAATTAGCCATTGACTACGAATTGTAATGGATTTACGTAGCTCTGGTGTATATTATTGCTACTTTGATAACTGACTAATAAAATAACTTTACAAAACATATTTTGAATAACAATTATTTAACAAATCCAATTCTTAACATCAACATAATTGAACATTATAAATGTTTTGGATTCAATATTTCATTAAAATTTTATGATTCCACACTAATTAATATTTGAAAATTAATCTCAATAAAAAGTAATAAGCATTCTTTTTTTAATGAAAAGTTAATTTTTTATGTACCAACTATTCAACAATTTGTTGATTTTAAATTACAGTATATACAAAGAACTGCTTTACATACTAAGTTGAATATTTTAATTTTAAAATTTAGGAGTTTTGATTTACACTCACTTTGATTTTCTTGAATTTACTATCAAATCACAATATTCGTTGTGTCACGAAGCTAAAGTCTCTGCTTTTATGTTCTAAACATTTACTCTAATTGACAATACTTCAGACAGTTAGGTCTTGCAGATTTTTACAACATCCACAAGGCTGCTTTGTTATTTGGATAAATGGCTTGATTGAACTTATTTGCTTTATGTGAAGGAGAAACTCTAAAATACCAACTTAACTTTTTTCTGAGTTCTTTACTCAATTGCATTTTCTTTTCTCATTAATTAAAAGGTTTCCTACATTTTCTATTCTGCTGGGCAATTTGAATCAACAGAAAACGTGAAATTAAAAGAAAAAATAAATTGTTCTACTTTTTTTTCTGTAATGAGTTCAAAATGTTTTCGTATATTCATTCCAAAAAAGGAAGACCAAATAATTAGTAAAAGTCTTAAAGTTAATATATTTTAACTGATTGAATTTATCATTTTACCGACATTTATACAAAAAGAATAAATAGTTTCAGAGTTTAGTAAAATTAAGCAACTACATTGAGTTAGATATGTTTATCTAAATTGACAAGTCAGCAAATATGACAAACTTTTACTATCCACGATCCTTAAAAAAAAATCACTTTTTTTTAATAGAGAAAAAAACAAATCAAACAACTGAGATAATGCAATAGAATTATGTGACTTACATTACAATAAATAAAATACAATATTTTAGTTACTTTGTACTGAAATTTCTATTAAACAATCATGTTATCAATAATAAATTATGGATGTCATAATTTATAACTATTAAAATTGACAAAAAAGGAGTTGTTATTATATTCATTAAAAATAAGCTATGTGCTTTTTTTAAAGTTAGATTTTGTAATCTCATGGCTAATTACAGCAATTTTAGCATCATAGGAATTGTTTTAACATAAGATTGTCTCATAATGTTGAAGTTTACATTAATTATAAGGTCTTTTTTTATATATTGAAAATTGCAACATATTTAACATATAACAAATATAAGAAACAATAAATTTTATACATAACTTAGAACATATAATAATTTTTAGTAATCTGCAAAAATAATAGATTCAGATCAGAAAATATACTTGTCAAATATATACATATTAATATTCAACAATTGAAAAATAGGCAAAAAAAAAGCAAATATAATTAAATGTATTTAGCCTAATGAAAATGGCAAATTCAAAATTTCTTAAGTAGAAATATAGCCTACTTCTTTGATTATATATTGATAATAACACTTCTAATAGTAGCAAAAATATCAATTTTTTCTACTTGATACTGTAACCTGCCTTTTTAGATTAGAATTAGATTTCAGAGAGCATAACAAATAATTCAGCTGAAACAATTGACCAACCTGTAATAATCTTTTCTCTAGAACAGGATTTCCTCTCGAAGTTCCACTAACAGTAACAAACTGAAAATCAGGAGCAAATATGTCAGATCGTTCTAAACGTAAATGATAATTTTTCCCAAACGCTTCTAATTGAAGTTCATCTTTTTGGTCCAATTCATTCCGTTTCTCAAATAATCTGATGGATATGAACTCTCTCTGAAGTTTTATATCCTATAAGAATGATGTTTATTTTTGTTAGCATCAAAAGAAGTAAATAAATAAATAAATAAATAATGACTAATAAATCTATCAAAAAGAGAAATATAATTTGTCAGTTTTAATGCAATACTAAAGGGAATATTGCAG
Source organism: Thereuonema tuberculata (assembly GCA_023159025.1). Lineage (NCBI taxonomy): Eukaryota > Metazoa > Arthropoda > Chilopoda > Scutigeromorpha > Scutigeridae > Thereuonema > Thereuonema tuberculata. The sequence continues at coordinate 146,083,853 of JAFIDM010009631.1, read as the reverse complement.
AATTAAAATATTTTTAAAAAATATTATCAGTATTCTTTAAATAAGTTAATTTTTTTTTAATTTTACAAATTATTTAATACATTTTTTTTAATAAAAATGCTAAAAACAATCAAATCATTGACAATAATTTTCCATCAGATTATTTATTTATTCTTTTTTTTAAAAGAAGAAAAATAAAAGTTGTTTTAAAACTAAATGCTCTTAATTTACTTAATAAAGTGTTTCTAGCAATTCGCTTGGATTTTTATTGATAACACTGACAATAAAACAAAACAAAACAAAAGCAACTAAAATTGCCAATAATACTAATACTAATACTAATGGTAATAATACTAATAATACTATTAATAATAAATATATGAGAAAGTAAGGTTTATTTTTATTTTTATAGCAATTTACAACAGTTTAATAGTTCCTAGAATTGGTTGAAATTTCCAATGTCAAGATTAATTTGATAATTAAAAGGGGTTAACCCGTAAAAGAAACAAGACAAAAATTCTCTGTGTCTTAATTTTAGCTTAGTAAAGATTAGTTACCTTCTACTCTAATGTCTTTAATGTACTAATATTAACTTCAAATAAACTTCTTTCTTTTATTTCATTTCTCCCAAATGAACTCCCACAAACTATTAAATGCTAGGTGAAATTGTTAGTTTTTTTATGACTTTCGCTTTTACAAATGTTTAAATAGATTATGTAAATTTTATATACGAATCTACTTATCACTTTAGGCGTATCGTTAACTTTTAACTTCAACCTAGTGGCTTTTAGTTGATTTATTTATAAACACTAAATACTAATATCTATTTGTTTGTTTTTTAAACACCATATATTTTTATCTATTTTTTTTTTTACTAAATTGATAATAGTTAAAATTACAAACCGCTAGACTGTTAGTAATGAAAAGAAGCCAAATGCTGACTAGATGCATCTTCTCCATTTTCAGTTCGAAGCGATGGACTACTTGTATCTGCTCTAATCCCAGATGATAACTGATATTTATAAAATGGCCATGAAACCAATGAAAGGATTGTCACATCTGCTTGTCAGTCTTTCGATTGATGTTGCCACTGATTTGAATTTATATAAAGGATTTTAGAGTCTGTATTTTTAATCTACACTCCACTCGTAGCTAACTTACTTTGTTTGAACAAAAATATTCCAATAAAAAAGTATGAAGTTGTAAAGTTTATTAATACAAAATTAGCTTAGGTTAACTTTTGAATTTACAATAAAAGTTTTACTCAGTCAACTTTCCTCGAAATATCAAAATAGTATTACATTATTATCATCATTTTAGAAAAATAATTCAAATTACAATAATAAAATCGATGCGTGATTTTTTGTTACCATACTAGTATTATTATTAATAGAGAGAAATATGTAATGATATGCATTATTATCGACACTGTCTCGAAACTTGCAGTGTCTTGAGTAATTACGCCAGTTAAATTAATTTAATAGGTTAACTAAAATTAATTCAAGATTTCGTCTCTCCTTCTTATTGGATTATTCAAAACGGATAAAGAGTCTTTATCTTTTTTTTAAGATAAAGAGTCTAGCCCATAAATATTCGTTTCAAAAAGATCAGTCATTGAGCAAATGGTATGAGGGCAACACACAAACATGACGATTTCATGAGTCTATCCTTCTTCAGAAAGAAAGTTAAAAGGCACCAATGAGCTGTTTCAATTTTTTTTTTCTTTAGATCACAGTAATAATGTGTGGCCAAGTGAAGAGGCCCTTGACTGTGGCCTGGATGAGGTCGGGGATTTTTCCCGCGTTGAATTCTTCTCCATTCGGGGCCTAAGGTCCACCAGCCCTCTGAAGAATGGGTACTGGGTTTCTTTCCCGTGGATTCAAGTCGCCCCGATGTTGGTCTGAACTACCTCATTTTCGTCTCGTTGGTTAGGAAACGCGAGATCCTTAATTCTCGGCCCTCGGCAACACCAAGGGCCATGTCGGCCTATAGTAACTTTTTCAACTAGCAAATGTGATATACTTAAAAATTCTGAGACAAATTACATTCTTGGAAGGAATGTAGCAGCTACTGTAGGTTTTTAGGCTTCTGAAAGACGCTTTATATCCCCGTTTTATCTGTCTGTGGACACATATCCCACAATTTTTCGCAACGGCTTCTGTTAGCTCAGTTGTAGGTGGCCTGAATGTTGAATGTTAAAGGTGGCCTGTTAGATCAGTTGGTTAGAGCGTCGTGCTAATAACGCGAAAGGCGTGGGTTCAATCTTCTCATGGGCAATTTTTTTTAATTTTTTTTTTTTTTAAATCATTATTAGGAATTTAGTGTATTAACAAGGTTTGAGTTAAGAATGACGATTATTCCATGTAAATAGGGGTGGGTAAGATAGCATGGGGTCGCAAACAGACTCGAGCGAGCATTTTCTAGACCACCCGGTGCAGTCTATTCTAAAGTAAAGGTGACTCAGAAGCCGTTGCGAAGCACTGTGATTGGTTTACTAATCACTATCCCTACTTGTCTTTTTTCATATTCAGACTGAATAATATCATAATATTTTTACAAGATGACACCTTATTAAAATTCTTTAATGAAATCGGCAATAAATGGCTAAATAAATTTGAGGAATTACAGTCGGACCTCTATTTTGCGAACTTTTCTTTGGAACCAAGAACATTTTGCTAATTTCTTCATAAAATAACCTCCAAATAGCGAAGTGCATTTTCTATTTAACGAACTTTTTCGTGGTATCTATTTTTTTTTCTCCTTGAAATGTTTTTATTATTAAAATTCCCTTAGAGGAAATGAAAGAAATGTGGATACAGCTGAGGGAAAAAGAAGAAATTGTTGATGATGTGCTGATTGATGATTATCTTTCACTTGATTTTGAAGTAGAGACCTCGGAAACACTAACTGAATCGGATATTTTGGACAGTGTGAAAAACAAAAACAATACAGCTATGAATTGCGATGAAGATGAAGATGATGAAAATGGAAATGATCATGATGCAAAAATCAAAAAAAACCTTCGTATGATGAAATGCTAAAATCATTTGAAACAATCCGACGCGGATTACAATTTGAAGAAAATACTGAAGGGGTTTTTGGTGCATTGCAAAGATGCGAGACGTACTATGAGCAAAAACACTTTTTCAAAAAAAAAAATAATTTAAGTACGCATGTGGTAATGTATGCTGTATGTCATTAAAATTATTACTTTTTTTAATAATATTTATTGTTTATGTATTTTAAATCTGTTTTATGTAGTTTAAAGTAATTTTAAAAGGTGAATCTCTATTTATCGAATTTTCCAAAAACGAAGTTTTTTCCTGGATTTAGCGATTTTGTTAAATAGAGGTCCGACTGTAGTTCCGTTAGCTTGGGACACTGTAATTTTTCCAAATTGTGGGTCAATTTTTAAAATGAAAATTTAAATATAAATAACCTGCCCATCATTGAAAGTTAAAAAAGTTCTGAATAAATAAGACTTAAAGGTATATTAATGAGCATTCGAAGCTGTGATATAATTCGTTGTCTATTATGTTTACTCATTGTTTGTCTCAAACTGAAAACTATGTCGTAATCAGACTTTTAAGAATCGTTTTTTGAGTCAGTTAGAAATTTGAATGATTACATTGATGAAATATTAAGAAACTAAGAAATGAATGAGAAATAACAAATAATGATTTAAGTATTAAAAAAATGTTAGAAAAAGTATCAATGCAAGTTTATTGCTTGAGATATCCTTTCAAATGTGTCAAAACTATGCAAAAACTGAAAGGATTTAACTGTAGCTTGATTGTAAAAATACAATTTATTCACAATTTATTGAAAAAAAAAATCCTGATACTATTGAAGTGAATTACTGACAATCAATAGCAAAATTAATACAGTACTTAACAATGTGTGGAATTTTGATAAGGATTCTTAATTTCGTGCTTAAAATGCCATGTAGTTTTTCATAATTGAGCTAAACATAGGAAAACTGAAAGGCTGCAAAGACCAAACTTGGAATGAATTTTTTTTTTTAAATATCCTTAGGATTAGTTTAATGTAAGACACAGAAACCTAAAAGAGGCTACTATTTATATTATAAATGTAAATGCACAAATGGAAAGTATAAACAGTTACTATGTTTTCCTTCAGGACACGAAAGCTTAGTCAAAAAGTAATGAAGGAAAATGATATTGCCATATAGTGAAGCTTATACAAAATTAAACAAAAAAAAAAGTTCCTGAAAGAAATTAAATCTACTTTCTTTAAAATTGTTTTCTTTTTTTTTGTTTTAGAGACAATGCAAAAATCTTCGTATTTGTAAATATTAACTAATTTTGCTAAATACTCAAAATTTCCTGAAAAGTAGTTAAATCTCAAATACTTACTTAAGTATTTGTGAAAATATAGTTTGTAGTAAGGACAATTCTACTGCCTTCACAAACAATTTTTCCAATAGCGATCAATACGAAGAAGGCTGGATAAACTAACTGGATAAAAGAATTTTTCTGTAAACATATACGACAAGTTTCAAGAACATTCATTCGCTGGTTCCGAAGTTATGCAGCTGCACTGACTGAAAGTAAAGAAAAATGAGAGACTTCCGCAAATATTCTTAGATTACAAATGAAACTGACGAAGCCTAAGTGCCAAAGAAAATTAGAATTAAATATTTGAATCAAGAGTTAACACAAATTAAATATTAGTACAAAACCCCGAGACAGAAAAAGGATAATTTCACTTTTAACATGTCTGAAATTGCTAAAGTAATTAAAATGGAGACGAGAATATTAATTTATTCAGTTTAAATTTATTCTCTCTATTATGACATTTACAGCTGTCAAACATAAACTTATTAGCTGTGCAAATAAAAATAAGACGTAAATCCAACACTATATTCTTATCATCTCTTGATCTATAATATTATTTAATTTTGCCCATTTAGAAACAAATAGAGTAAATAGAAATTTTATTAAAGCATCTTTTTTAACTGTATAGTTTGAAATTCAATAGTAAAGATAAAACCAAACAATACTTTCTAACTGTACAATTTAAACTTTTAAATATGAAGCGACCATTTGCACAAAACATTGTAAGAAGATTAAAGAGAAAGTAAAAATAAAATAAGTTACAAGTTTCGAAAACCTGTATCAGTTTTCATCATCAGACTACAAAAATATTATTATTATTATTATTATTATTATTATTATTATTATTATTATTATGTTTGTATGTTTCAAACCTTGGGTTTCCCCAGCAAAAACAATATGGCGGGTCAAGGACCAAAGCACATACTGCCAAGTGTAAAGATGTGTGCAAGAATGATTAGGGATGTGTGCTTGTGTCCATAAATTTCCTAACTATGCGTGTAGTGTTGAGTACCACAGCCTTCTGCAGTTGTGCATAAGTGTTTTTGTGAAGTCCTAGTGTGCTGAGACTGTGGTGCAATGTGTGAGGCACCAGACCAGTGGCAGACAGAACGATGGGTACAACACGTACTCGGTCCTGCCTCCATTGCTTCTGGAGCTCGTGTGCTAGATCGGAGTATTTACTGATCTTGTTTGCCTGAGTTTTCTGCATGTTCTTGCTGATAGGCACTGCAATATCAATTAGATAGGTCTGTTTGTTGACCTTACCAACAAGTGTGATGTCTGGTCTGTTGTGATGTATGGTTTTGTCTGTGTGAATGGGGCGGTCCCAGTATAGTTTATATTATTATTATTATTATTATTATTATTATTATTATTATTATTATTATTATTATTATTATGTTATTAATGTTATTTTTGTTTTTTATGTATAAGGTATAATTACATATTCAATTGTATTTACTTTTGAGATTAATTTTCTTTTCTTTATATAACTTTTAATGATATAATTAAACTTTGTATTTTAAAATTATATAAATTTATATAGTTAAAACTTTTTAAAGATTTCATTATATAATCTACACTAACATAATCTGTTAACTACACTTTTTTATTGTGTACTTTTTATTTTATATATATATATATATATATATATATATATTATGCTAGCTTTGTAAAACTACTTAATCCCAGAACTCGTTTGATAGGGATTCTTATTCCTAATGGGACTGAAATGTAATTTAAAATAATTAATGAATATAAAAAAAAAAAATATTATTATTATTGTTATTTTTTTGAAACTTGTAACTTGTTTTATTTTTTTATTTTCTCATTAAATCTGTTTCTAATGTTTTTGTGCAAACGGTCTCTTCCTATCTATTACAGTTGCACGCTAATACATTCATTAAACTTTTAAACTTAAAACAAAATACAGTTTTGGAAGAAACTATTCGTCTTCTTTTATCAGACGAACGATTGGCTTATCTCCTACTACTTGTTGTTTCTTTCTCTTGAATTTAAAGCTATTACGACTCAGTTTCATACTATTGATGAAGGAAGACGTATCTCTTTCGAAACTATAATTAATATAAGTTTTTATTAATATTTTTAAAAGCTGTAATATATTCGCCGATTTCCTGATGACTAGCAAATGTTTATTATTAATTTTCAGACTCCAAAGGAATTGATAAATTATAGAAGTAAATAAGTATTTAAAAAAGATATAGACATAAAATTGATTTCAGTTTGAAGTTGTACGTTAGGAAATCAAACAGCTATTTGTAAATTTAAATTAGACCAAAATTAGGTTAATTAAAGTCGAGGAAAGAAGGAGCGAGAGTAAAATGAATTCAAGGTGTATGACTGATACACAACATCCAACAGATGGACTTTCAATGTGGTCTGCTGAATTAATAAGTTTTATTCAATTTGTTGAATCATTGTTGGTGACTTAAGATGAAAGCAAGATTTGTTTACGAAATAAAGAAAAATCAAAGTCATGCTACTGAATTTATTCGTATAAAATTTCAATACATTAATAATGCAATTAATGCAATTTTACCTAAATTTAGAATTCTAGAGGCTTTTTCATATCATTTTCATTACATATCGTGAATAGTTCTTTGAATTTGTAATAAACAGTTTTCATAACACTTGTCCAGATTAGGAAATTACTTTGCAAAGTTTATTAATGCAGACCTAAGATAGAAAACAAGCAAACAAACAACATCAGTGAAATTAATTAGTAAAGTTATTAGTTTTCTTATTTTATGTATAACAACACATTTATAACAATGTATAGAATACTTAAAACATTTAAGAAATTTCCTATAAGCAAATACGCTGTTTCTACTAATTTTTAATCTACTTTAAATATTTTGAAATCTTTATGTGAGCTTTTCTCAATGATTTTCATTTAGAGCGAGTTATGATTTAAACAAATTTATTTTACCCGATTTTCTTAAAATTCTATTCTAGAATTTTACAATTAATTATGCAAATTTAAAATTTTTTATTGTAAATGAAATTTATTCAAAAATATTAAAGAAATATAAGAAAAATAATTGATTTCTTACTCCATTTTCTCCACAGACAGACCCTTCAATTGCTTCACCGTATGAAGAAATTTTGTTACTAGATCTTACACACCAAAGAGCTCTGCAAACACTTGGAGATGACTTAAATGGATTTCAATGAATGTAGTAATTAGTAGGATTGTTATAATAAATAAAATGTAATTAAAAGCATAATAATAATTTACTAACTACTGTACGCTAGGTACTTTGCACATTTTATTTTTATGCATGACTTTTGTGTTACCACTGTTAAATTTAAAGTAGATGTGTCATGAATGGAAAATCTACCTAAATGTTCATCAGCTGAACATTTGATCAATATTTGAGTGTAGTTTCTGAAAAAGAATTTAGTAATGCAATGTATCCCTTAGTAAAGGTTACTTTGCACTAACAGCTTATTTCAGCTTTTGTAAAGGCTTTTACAGCTCTGCTACAATGGTAGCACTTCTCCTGAATTAATTGGTCCTTTAGCAATACAAAAGAAAACAAAAAAAAAACTACTCAATATTCTGATATTTAATAGACTTACTGATAATAAAGGATTACTTAGGACAAAAATTCTGCATTCAGTTTACAAGGCTGGCCATATACTGAAAATAACATTTCATATGTTTAACAAAGTTTAGAGGACTTTTCAATATTTTCTCCATATGAACCAAACTTAGCCCCGCTGTTGTAAAATTACCCCGGCTTTTATGAAATAACTTGTGTGTTATTTTGTCTTCTTCTTTATGTTTTTTGGGGCATAGATTACAAATTACATCTGAGTTCGATGCATGAATAAGAATGGATGTTTTCTTTCCATTACTTCAATGAATTATGATAGGATTATCTGAAAATGGATATTTTGAATTCAACTTATAAAAAATATCCACTCAAATTCAGACAACAATCAAGAACAAAAATCATTTCAGAAGTGGGGGAAACTTTCGTCTAGCAGAGAAGGGAAACGACTTTAAAAGAAAGAATTAGAGAGATCATTAACGAAATATAACTAAAATATTAACTAAAACATTTGACAAAATCCAGCTTTACTATTTTAGTTATCTTCTAGTAACTTAGTAGAGTTTGAGATTGTTTAGTTGAATTTCAAAGTTTAAAGTTCAAAATCCAAATTAATATTTGATATATTTTATATATTTTAAAATAGACACATTCAGTACAGAAATCATGCAAAAAAAATAACACTAATGTTAGAAAATTAAAGTTATCAAAGCAATTTTTAAACACTATTGCCGGAAACAGAAATAAAGGAAATTATATCATTCAGTTATAAAAAGTTATGTAAATACACTGAAGCTCGGTTATATCGCGAATTCGGATATACCGCGATTTGGTCTTGGACCCCTTCTATTTTGGAAAAGGTGTATAATTGTAAAATTGCAAAATTTACCGTTTTTCTCCTAAAATCAAATCAAAGGTGTAAATTAATATACTTGTTTCCTTAATATTTACAGTAATTGAGACTTTATACCCACCCTAATGTCACGAAAATTGCGTCAAATACAATATATTTTTAAAAAAATACCAGAATCGCGGACTTTTTCGTTTAACCAAAATGAATATCGAGATCTATTTTTCTGCCAATGACAACCAGTAAAGAGGCCCACGTAATCTAATAGGATTATGAATACCTAGTTTCGATCCACGTGACTCGTCGTTTGTACAAGTTGCCAAGATGGCGGCACCAAATCGATTTTGGCTAATATAACCCATGAAAGTGCTGAAAAGGTAATGATTTATATATTTATAAATATAAAATTCTCTCACATAACTCTGAATGATGTAGGTAATCGCGAAATGACCATTTTAAATAGATTTGGAATCGTGTGGGCGATAATAGGGTGCGATATACGACATTTGACGTCGCGAAGTAATAAAAGTTCGGTTATATCGCGATCTTCGAAATCTTTGATCCGAAAGGTCGCGTAATAACCGAGCTTCAGTGTATATAAATAAAGAAACACTATCATTACTATTGGTAGAAAAAATTAACTGTATTTGATTAAAGCATATCGATATCTTCTTTTTGATATTAATCGAATGCAGTTAAGAATACTACTGCATTATGTTATTTTACTTAAGTGGTTTTGTTTTTGTTTACCTTTCGATATGCAAACGAAGTGCTGCCAAACCATCTTCTGCACTGTTCATCTAAATCTGGAATCTCATCTTGACATTTATTATTGACACATTTCTAAAATAAACATTAAAGAATTGTTATTTGCAATTCATTTTGTGTTTAGAAAGTTCATTAAATGACATTTAAAAAATGTAGTTTTCAAAAAGACTTTTATTATTAATAGTATGTTTTACAATAATTATTTCAGGCAAAAGTATCATTAATATTAAATTATCTTTTACTGATGAAATGCAACAACAACAACAACAACCAAATAAGCAATTCTAAATATTTACTTACTCCTCCGTTGCCACAGTTGCTGCCCTCTAGTGGTGGCCCAATGCTAAAGTTTTCTATTCCATCAGTACAAGTAAGCATTTGGCATAAATCGTTTGAATCCTTTTTTTTAAATAAACCAATTACAATAAAAAATAGTTTGAAAAATACAATCTTTCAGTGAATCAATAGAACTGTTAATTGTATTATTTTTACCTGACATTCTTCTTATTAAGTTTCACATATTTAAAATATTAATCTTTTGCATAAGACTTGCTGTTATAAAAATCCCTTTATATAGCATCTTTTTAATGATTTACCAAATCAAATCAAGCAATAATTAATTAATCAAATAAAAATATAACTGACTGTCGATTAATTACAAAAATTAAAAAAAAAAAAATAATGTAATGAAGACGTTAAGTAATCTTTTCTATTTTAATCTGAATTTCACTAAATAGTATTGAAATTAGTTTAGTAATTAATTAATCATTAAAATAGATTAACCTTATTTATTGCTCTGTAACTGTTATTAGCACTGAAACATTGATCATCGGAAGATGGAATAGGATTTGATGAACAAATTCCATTCAAGCAAACCTAAAGTATTAGAAAAAAAAAATCTTATTAATTCAATAATTTTATTATTATAAATTTTAAAATTTTAAAAAAAATAATATAAATTTTTAAATAACCCTTACATTAATAATATTTACATTGTTATTAATTTAAACTCATTATGAATCAATCCAGTAAAGCAGAAAAAGACCGAAAGTTGACAAAAGAAATTCAAACGAGCAAATATTAACGAAAATAAAACGAGTTGGTAAGTTAGTGATGAAGAAAAATACTAAGCACTTCCATTTTTCACAATCACTAAATTTAACTTTAATATAATTCAGATAATAAAACTATTTAGCTCATTTCTACTCAAGTGTGATCATGAAAAAGTTCACACCATAGTAAAGGCTATGCCAGTTCGAATTATGTTGTTTTACCCTCCACACCCTTTTTTTTAAATACGATATTTTGATGTTTTGGGTTGTTTTATTCTGTATTTAATTAAATTTCGTAACAGTAATTCCTACAATTACAATTGAACTAAAAAGAGATGTTGGAAACGGTACATTTTATTGGGAAAATTGTTTTTAAATACGTGGGTAGAGCAGATACGGTTTTTCATAACAAATACAAATAAATAAGAAAAATCGGTTTCATGGTATGTTTCCATACCTTGACAAATTCGTCCAAAATTTTACAAAGATGAAATTTCTTTAATCCTTGTAATTAAAGAGATACAATGGAAGCTGTTTTGTTTCCTTTTGTTAGCATTACCTCATTGAAACCACAGGGTGTTCCTTCCAAAGCGCCACTGGTTGAGAAGAGAGAATTTCCATTACTACACCATAATCGTGAACAAATATTTGACTTAAACTGTAAATATAAAGAAAAAAAAATATATATATAAAAAAATAAATAAGTAGAATGAAGTAAATCTAACCACAAAATACAGTACTTAAGCTTCAAGGCCATGCAAAGATAATCTGGAGCCAGGATGCAAAGTTGTTTTTGGTTCACAAAAAAGAGAAAACTATTTTTATTCTTTTTATTAATATGTTTGATATGTTCAGCTTCTTTAAATTCATACTTACGTGAGTTCAAATAAGTTCAAATCAGATCATATATAGTATATCACTTTTGCATGACCCTGACTATAGAATCTAATTCAGAAATAATATTTTTAGCTTTCAGAGCCACTCTGAAATTAACTTGATTTGTGATAAAAATTAAAAATAAAAATTATTTACCGCATTCCAAGCTAGAGATTTATTCCCATAACGTGGTCTACATTGGTCATCTACATTTACAGTAATTCCTGGCAAATTGTTGATCAAAACATACTGATTCTCATAAGTATCTTGAAGACAGTTCGCAGATTTTGATCTAAAAAAATTAAAATAATTTTACTTTACTATTCAACGTTGACTTTTAGAGGTAAAAAAAAGTATTTTATTAAAAATTGAATTATCACATAAAAATTTGCTGTTATTCTATTTGTAAGTTTTTTCGGAAATACATTTTTAAAAAAAGATAACATTGGCGAGTTAAAAAAAAGAAAAATTATTGATTACTTGAAGTTAGGACTTAATAGTACAAAAACAACAACCGGTAATCAAAATAGTAAAAATAAAATTCCATAAGCAGGTATTGGTTTCATGTTCAGTACAGGAAACAAATTAAAGAATAATTTATGTTTTTGTAAATCAATAGTGCCTACATCAATTCATTATATCAGTCAATCAGAATCAATCATCATACTCGGGAATTGCTTCCGGCAGAGAAAGAAGGTGGAAAGCTTGAATTAAGCAAAAAAAATGAGTAAATGCTAATTTATTTTAGCATATGCTTTCCGCTTTCATTGGTGTGGCTTTATTTGGTTCATGACCTTCTGCAAAGAATCAAATTTCCAATGAAAAAGCAGTGATGTTTAACCTTGCGCACCACAACGACATCTTGAGAAGTCTGCGAATAAAAGAGGCGTATAAGCCACGCACTACGCTGAGGAGACTGTCTCCCTTTCACGTACAAGGCATTTAAATTGTAAAGAATCAGCATGAATGATTACGAACCTTAAATTATTGGACAAAGTCTATGCAAGTATTATTAAAATAAATAACGTAATAATATATTTGTCAGTTTAATATTTTACTTCTTCTGTGGTGGATGTAGTAAACGTTTATTCGAATATTATTGCTGTCTGACCACAGATAGGAGACCTCTCGACGCGGCTGGGCATGTCAGAAGAAGAGTGATTGCTATTTGTCTCTTGATATGATATTTCTAGAATACACTGTTGTATTCGCATAAGCCTCGCTGCGCGATATGGAGGAAAACAATGCGAAAGTTTCGAGGAAAACACTGAACGCGTTTTTCTCCAAACTACCTTTTGTTTGTGAAAATGGGAGTATTTTAAGAATTTTAAGATAGATATAAGTAAAGCAATTACTCCTCCTAATTTATTAGGGATGGATCGTAAAAAATCATAAGTAAGTAGGAAATATCATTCTGGTTGAATATGAATAGGAGTTACTAAGGGATTAGCTGGGGTGAAGTTTTCTGGCCTTTCCTATTCTAGAGGCCTCATATAATCCTGTTGGAGCAAACGGCAGGTGATAACTATGGAAACCGAATTGTTCGAGATATTGCCTTTCATGTATTACAAAAAAGTTACTCTAGTACAAAAGAATACAAATGTCCAAATTTCTATAAAAAAAAAGAAAACTGCACCAGTTGGATTAATATTATTAGACTCCATTGATCTTGAAAGTATGCAGAGATTTCTTTGAGACATCTGCAGATGAGACCTTTCGCTTCATTATCTTCTTAAAAGGAACTTCTCTTCAAACGTCGCTTCCAATAAAGAAGCAAATATTTGTTTATTTGATTTGATTGGTTTCTAATTTGCTTTAAATTATTACAGCATCAGTAACTTCAACTAATGCTCATCTCAAATATACTGTGAGTAACATACGATAATGTAGGCTTCTTTCCGAATCTTACACCATTTCAAGTCTCGATGGTTCAACTTACTTATGAACTGATCGAACTAACTTTCTTATTCTGCAGTTTCTTACATAATTTATAAGACATATAGATTGACTTTTGTTATTCTGCATTTTTCTGTTCCACACTCAAAATATACTCGCATATACTTTTGTTACATATTTTCAGATAATAATCGAAAAAATAAATGATTTTTAGGCATAGAGCTGGTTTAAACTTAGGCTGTCTTCCACAAACGAGGATTAGTTGGCAATTACGGTTCTCTACGACGATACTAGTTTTAATTTGTCTTTCTTGGATCCCAGGACATGGAAATCATTGTGAGCAATCAAGCGAACTTTAAGGATCTCTTAACTTCCAAAGGCCAAATGCAAAGAAAAAAACAATGCAAATCTTAATAGGTGAATTGAATCCTGATAAATCATGGTCAAATCAGTTTTGTAAACTATCGAACTGTTCATTAGACGACAACTTTCCAAAAATGTCCATCACTTAGATCTTAAGAGGGAATAGGCCAAGGTAATCAAAATATAACAGTATGAGTGAATGGGAAATTTTCTACTCCCATTCATAATATTATTCAATCTTTCGTTTCGGATAAATAAAACCTACTTTAAAACTTCGAACTCTATTAACAGCAATATTACCTCTATTAAAGAGGTAAGTCTCGTTGTAACACTTCTAAGATTAATCTATGTAAAACTTCACTTACTGTAATGAAATGAAGAGAAAGAAAGACTTGCTTTAACCTTTGAAATAACAATTAGATTCCCTTTAATTATATTTTGTAACATTATTAATTTTCTTACTTAAGAAATTTGTTCATAGCTTGCTGTGAGCAAGACGAGAAGTGCCAATTATTTGTTCCGGCGTTACTTCTATCACCCATGATGTAACCACTAGATCTGGAACATTGCGTTGAGTCGCTCTCTCCATCGTGGGGAACATTTAAACTGTCAGAAAACAACATTGTCATTTTAAGTATTAGTTAATAGAATAGCAAATAGTCACAAAAAAATGGATTGCACAAGCTTTTATAATGCTTAAACATTAATTTTTTTTTGAGTTAAATAAGATTAAATTTAGGAATGTAAAGTACATTTAACTGAGTTAAGTATGTTTCTAAAGGAAATGTTACATTAAAGGTTATTTACGACATTGTATTCAAATATATGGACTTGAAATGTATTGTTATTTGTTTGTTTTGTTCGAAAACTCATGTAATTTGAAAGGTCTTAGTTTACGTTGACTAAATTTCATTAAGATCAAATGAGACAAATGAAACTCTCTGTTTTCGTTCCTTTTGTTGTTGTTTTTTTTTTTTTTCTGTCGCGATCTTTTTACATTTTTTAAGTGACTGCTGAATGTAGTATTCATCATTGTTGCGAATGCGTGGTTGTTGAAAGAAGCTGTAGTTAATTAGTTAATTCTTTTAACAAAAAACGTCAGATTAACGAGGTTGAACGTGGATATCATTTTGAAAGGATTTGAGCGATTTGTTTGGAACTGTTTACCATGCTCTAAGAATCAGGATGACTGAAGAACAGAATCGTGTAAGCCTTCTTAGTACGATAGTTAGAGATGTTGTTAATCAGTTTATATATATAAATTTAAAAGATTTTCTTAGAAATATGGCTGTGCAATTTGTTTTCCGTTATGATGAAAAGAGAAGATGTTTTAAATAAAGTTTCTATTAGTTACAGAGGCGTCACTAGGGTTGGTGTCACCCAGTGCGGTAGCTCATAACCTTGTAAAAATATCTGTTCAACCAAAAAAAAAAACTTATAAAAGCATTTTGGTGTCACCCCTTGTGATGGTGCGGTCCGCACCACCCTAGTGACGCCACTGATTAGTTAAACGTTTTATTCTTAAAGTTAATGTTTCAAGTAGGCCTACTTAGTTCAAGATGAACTGAAGTTTCGATATGTTTGAAAAAGTTTTTCCTTCCCATGTTAATTCAAGAGTTTTGATTATTCGTTTTAAAGAACCAAAGTAAACTTATTGAAATTCATTATGTAGTTATTTATTTTCTGAGGCTTTTCCCTACTTATTGGAAATTAATGTAAAGGAAAGTAGAAATTATTTTTTTTAGTAGCTTAAGAAATATTTTTTAGAGTTTCAATCTCTTAATACTTTATTTATTTCCTTCCGGTTTACCTTGGCTGATTAATGGAATCGAGCCGTCAATTTACGTAGGATTGGAATCGACTCATGAAGGGTTACGAAATTTCTTCATCATTGAAGACCGGCTAAAGAGTGAACGCAGTGGGACTGAATCCAGTATTTTGAACAGTACAGTGTAGCCGGGAAGTTCCTGTATCCCTATTATGTAGTAATAAATGTAAATATTTTTTTAAGGGTCATGTTAATGGCGAAACTTATTTACACATATTACAAACATGGTTAATCTCACAGCTTAAATACGCGGGTATCATGGAACGCGTATGGCTACAGCAGGACGGGTTACCTGCTCACTTCGCTCTTACTGTGCAGAAAACATTGAACATGGAATGCAGGAACATTTTGCAGGACGCTGGATTGGTCGTGGTACTCCAGCATCGCCAGCTTCATTGAAATGGCCACCCTGAAGTCCTGACCTCACGACGCCTGACAACTCATTGTGGGGAATCATCGAGGCCTACGTGTCTGAACGTCGTTATGCTATAAATGAAGAATTACTCAATGCAGTTAGAGGACGCATTTCGAACCATCACACCGGACATGCTCCAAAAAATGTCAAGTAGGACGTGGCGGCGTATGAACTTGTGTGTACAGCATGATGGCGAATACACAGATGCATTGGACACTTAATGTGTAAATATTTATTTTATTTCCCGTACCAATTAAGGGGTACGGGAACTTCCCGGCCACACTGTACTTATTCGCATTTGAACTGTAACCGTATGATTTACCAGAGAACTGAAGCCTATTCGATTTTCAAGATGGCATATGATTCGATCATCAATTTGTTATGTAAACGTCTTTTTAATTTAATCTTTAATTTTAATTTAATCATTTAATGATGATAGTTTGTATAGTTAATGAATGTATTTAATTTCAATGTGATTGAGCCACAGAAATTCAATTTTCTAATTCAATTTATTAATTTTTTTGAAAGACTGCAAAGTTCTGTTGTCGAGGTTTTTTTTTTGAATATTATTTATATCATGTATTAAAATTTGTTTATCTTGAATTATATCTGTAGTGTTTATTTAAGGCACGCTACACAAATGAGGAATTTAGTATTAATAAGCTCGCAACTGGTCAACGGTTTATAAAGATAACCTTGCAAAGGAAAAAGCACATCTAGAATAAATTTTCAATTATCTAAAATTAATAAATCGTTCTGTTATAGAATTTCTTACCCATGAGCCAGTTCATGAGCAGCTGTGGTAATTCCACTATAATAAGGAACTCTGTCTTCCGTAAATGAAGAACTATATCCAGAGTCGACCATACAAGTTGCTCCTAAATATGCTAAACCTAGAATGACAAATGTGCTAGCTTACTTTCATATAAGTAACTTATGCTGTCAGTGATGAACAGAAATAAAACACTGGAAGATTTAAATCGTGCTTATTTTTTTATTTTTGTACTGGAAAACAAAATGGATTTTACCTGCTACTTCGCTATACCAGCGACCTCTGTAGTAAGCACCAGCATCATAGCTATATACCAAAAAAGCATAAATTTAATAATATTTAATAAAAACATAAATTTAATAATGAGTAATACAACTTATGAAAGTAGTTTTTATATTTTGATTGGAAGTTAGTGGAGATATCAGTTACTGATTATTTAAATTAACACGACAGTAGTTGCTTCCCAAAAAATCAATAAAAATAAAATTAATTATTCTCTTTAAATTATTTTTAAGTATAGAAAAGTTAAATCTTTGTTAAAATCTGATACAAATTATAACTTTAAAGTAAACGAAAGTTCTGTCATTATAGCCTTCGATGTTTTTGAAAGATCGAAACAATCCCAGATACAATCCATGCTATACATTGATTTTTCATTAAGGAAATCACATTAAGATATATTATTGGCATCATAGTTCTTTTCAGTTTTTAAAAAAATATGTTGATATAGAATAAACATTATTCTCGACTAGTTTATTTCTCCCACTATTTTATTTTATCACAAATCTTGAGATTTCTTCAATTTCTCATGGATTTTTCAATAATCAAATTAAAGCGAACTAGACACGATATCCAAGTTTATAAAATGAATCTCATCTAATTTGGATTCACTCGAAAAAAATTAAGCATATAAATGGACTAAAAACGAAATAACCTGAATTTAATGTACTTAAATCAAATTCAACAATTTCCGAATCCTGCTAAGTATTATTCTAAATTCATTTTTAGATTTTTACCACCACTAGATTACTGATATTTCTATCTAGTTCGGCCAATAAACTCTGACATTTAAGAATTGGTGGAGCAATGCAAGAGACTCATCAAATCTGATTTACTTTTCTCATTCTCTCAAATCTTACATAATTTTCCTACCAAACCACATCAAAGTCTCCCTAGATAAACAAAATAGATAATAAATATTATCTAATTTTTTTTTCAGTAATAATTTTTAGTTAAAGTTAAAATGCTTTTTTCCTCTTTTCTTATTGTATTTATTTATTTAGACTTGGATTCAAATTCGAATTTTTGAATTAATATTCAAACTTCCTTTAACTTAAATGGTTGAATTGTAATTAACAATAAAATTAAGGAATTCACTTTTTTCGTTTTTATAAGAACTTGACAGTGAGATGGAGGAGTTCAATCTAAGAATCTTGGATTTTTCCAAGCTGAATTCTTCCCCAGACGGGTCCTAGGATTCACCTAGCCCATTGTAGAATGGGGGGGATGAAGGCGGGCGAGCGTTGGACTGACCACTCGACCCTTCTTGTGGTCGATTGGGAATCTTATCTCCAGCATCCCCTTGGGCCAGTGGGACCCTTTGGGATTAACCTTTACTTACATCTATAGTTCCTAAATGTTAAAAGTAGCCTAGATATTTAGCTTTTTTTCCTGAAATTTACAAGACATCCACTTTTAACACTATTTTCTTCTTTTTTCTTTTAGTAATTTTTACTACTTACAATTTCTTGTAACCTGGAGGGTATTCATATCTATAAGTTTATAGCTTGTATTGTAGCTTTGATGTACCGCAATATGTAAACTTCTTAATTTGAAGAAAAGAAGTTTAACGTGGCCAAATAATTCAAAATTAGATATCAAGCACAGGCACAAAGCTAAAGGAAGGTTATTTGAATTTTGAATTTTAGAGAAAAATATTTGCATTGGAAATTTATATTTGTTGGCTAGAACAAAAATAAGTTTCCAGTGCAAATTTAAGTTCTTCCTTCAGAAATTAACATAACTCAAAATCCACTTATCCGAAAATTTTTAAAAAGTTTTAAAGGGTATCTTTCTATCTACAAGATGAAATGCTACATCTGTTTTCTCATACTGAGCTACAGGTAAGTAGGTCAATTTAAATGAAGTTCCTCCCTGCGATTATTCGAAAGTTGAATGTCATGTAAAACTGTATTTTACTTTAACTGCAACTTTCATTTAAAAATTTAAAGAAAATATGGTTATGTTTATTTGAATCCTTATAAAGTTTTCCTCTTAATTTTCTTTATATAGTAATAAAAAAAAAAATCTAAATAATTATTTTCTTTTTTCTTCAAAAGAAAAAAAAGTAATTTTTAAATTTCTATATTAAGCATTTATTGAAGTACGAAAAGTTACTTATTTGTAGAAATATTTTAATCCCACCCAAAACACTTCGTGTAAAATAAGTTGCCAAGACTCACATGTCATAATGCTTTCACTGTTAAAAAGATATGAGATCTCATGTAGAGCCAAGCCCCTAAATCAACGAGGCCTAACTCTACAAGCCCCAACTCTAAAAACCCTATATCTTGGTCAAAAAGTATGCCTTGGCCGTTTCGTGGCTGTCACACAGACAATCCCATGGAGTTATGTAAAGGATATGGAGTATGCCAAGGCACACTTTTTGACCAAGATAGTAGGGTTTTTAGAGTTAGGCCCCCTTGTAGAGTGAGGGGCTTGGCTCTAGATGAGATCTGATAACTTTTTAACAGTGAAAGCGTTATGAGCATCTTGGCAACGTATTTTACATGAAATGTTTTGGGTGAGATGAAATAGTTCCATGAAACGGCCAAGCCATACTTTTTGACCAAGATATAGGGTTTTTAGAGTTGGGGCTTGTAGAGTTAGGCCTCGTTGATTTAGGGGCTTGGCTCTACATGAGATCTCATATCTTTTTAACAGTGAAAGCATTATGACATGTGAGTCTTGGCAACTTATTTTACACGAAGTGTTTTGGGTGGGATCTCATGTAG
>JAFIDM010009631.1:146040480-146064004 GCA_023159025.1 Thereuonema tuberculata | reverse complement strand
CAAGATATAGGGTTTTTAGAGTTGGGGCTTGTAGAGTTAGGCCTCGTTGATTTAGGGGCTTGGCTCTACATGAGATCTCATATCTTTTTAACAGTGAAAGCATTATGACATGTGAGTCTTGGCAACTTATTTTACACGAAGTGTTTTGGGTGGGATTTCATTTCTTTTTGTAGGATGAGATCTGATAACTTTTTAACAGTGAAAGCGTTATGAGCATGCGAGTCTTGGCAACCCCTTATTTTACATGAAATGTTTTGGGTGGGATTTCATTTGTTTTTGTAAGATGAGATCTGATAACTTTTTAACAGTGAAAGCGTTATGAGCATGTGAATCTTGGCAACTTATTTTACATGAAATGTTTTGGGTGGGATTATCTATTACATCTAAATTTAGTTTTAAGATTATTTAGAAAATGGATTTTTTTTCAATACCCTACTTTTCTGTTTTTCTATTGGTCAACTTGTATATATAAGCTGTTTGCACTTTTGTAAGAAATCACATTATTACACAGTATTATTTAGGCCGAAGCATTGAGGGTACGACGTATTTCAGATCTTAATAAAATCCAAAGTATAAAAGCTAGATAAATGAAACTTAGCGTATTTCATTAGTATGCTAACTGCATCTTATCCTGAAAATTTGAGCTCTCTAGTATTATCCAGGCCGAAGCTATGAGGGTTCGATAATACATAACCAAACCCCCCCCCCCTTTATGAGGGGTTGGAATGTGAAAGTTACGGATTTCTTAATTTTTTTGTTGTTTGTGTGCTAATCCTAACCTGCATACCAAATTTCAGCTTTCTAGGACTTCAGGAAGTACCCTAGAGGTTTTGATGATCATGAGTCAGTCAGTCAGTCAGTCAGTGAGTGACGGAATCGACGTATTTTAGGTATTAATAAAATTCAAAGTATAAAAGCTAAATAAATGAAACTTAGCGTATTTCATTAGTCTGGTAACTGCATCATATCCTGAAATTTGAGCTCTCTAGCGTTATCTAGGCCGAAGCTATGAGGGTTCGAAAATACGACGAAACACTTCCAGAAAAGGTACGTAGTGCCCTTCCTGCCTTCGGCTCGTCTTGGCGGGGGCACTGCCGTGCCCCCAGATCCAATGGGAAAAAAGTGTTATAAATACGAAAAAGATGGTTACGTAAATTAATTAATAAAAACATTGTTATCTAACAAGATTAAGGATTTCCATTAGAAAACAAACCATTGCGTAGCAAAACAAAGATATTGTTGTAAGAAGCAGCAGTTTAATTTGGGAATATTATTAATCATATGAACATTTTGAATTCAATTTTTAAAATATTTTAAAAAGATTATTCAAAACTGTACTTTCACTCATTTACAGATCACTAATTGCTAACTGTAATTTTTAGATTCAACAATTCAAACTGATTTTAAAGAAAAAAAACCGTTTAAATTACCCTATTTTATGTCTTATATCAATTTTATAAATGAAACCTTTGTCACCAATTTTGGATACTTAACATCTGCAATTTCAATAATTGTCGAAGACCAATCGGAATTTGTCATAGAAAATCATTTTTACTTCCTTGATTTTAATAAAATTTATATTATTTTATGATAGTCTTCAAAAATAACATATAAAAGATACTGTCTTTGATACAAATCTCAACCTTTTCTCTAAAAAATATTTAATATTTAGAATAGTAAAGGATATTATTACTAAGAACCTATTCAATTAAGTTCACAGGTGACTGATTCAAAATATATTCACACAACTACAACATCACCATCATTTAAATATTCATTGACCTCATCAATGCCATTAATCAATATCAATTTTCTGATAAACAAGCAAAATGTTACTTCCAATAAGTTGTTTTGCCGAAATGCTAGCGAACAGATTTTAACAATTTTTTTGAAATTTTCTTTAAGATACTGAAATAGTTGTCTTAGATGAATAAAAGCATCTTTCAAATTGAAGTTAGTTAGTCTGCAAAATTTCATTAATCTCAGTAAGACATGTTCAAAACTTTTAATATTTTTAAAAGGGGTCATCTTACCTGAGATGTAGCATTGCAGTATCATACTGAGGTAATTCCCCTTTCCTCTCTGAAAGCCAATTCTTAAAATCTTCCAGGACTCTTAACTGCATTTTATTTCCATCCAGTTTATTTTTCTTTATAAAAACTTCACTTTCAGAATCCTAAAAGATTAAAGAGAAAAATAACTGATGAAGAAGAAAGGTTAATACTTAATAAATAGATGTAAGGAAATAATTTATGATTTATACTTTCTCTTTATTTATTTTTTTTAGTTAATCTATGAAACTTGCTTATTAGGTAACATTTTATAGGTATATAAAGTTGATAGTTTAGTTGCAGAGTATTATATTGCTTCAGAAAAGAAATGAAGAATTTAAACTACTAAATAAAGATATCATTAAATAAAAATTTTACTGCTTGTGGTCAGTAGATTTTACTACTTATATATCCCTACAACGTAATTATTTAAACGTCAATTTGTCAAATGATTACTTATAATTTTGATAATTTTTTAATATATAAGATACTATAATCGTCGCGGCGAATGTTGAAACAGGAAACACATTATCATTGACTAATTTCTCCAGTATCAATGCCATTAGTTCCGCAGGAAATATCAATCTCAATTATCAAAAATAGGAAATATCAAAAATCTCACATACATCTTGAAATCGACGAGCAACGTTAAGAATAATTTCCCTAGCTTGACTGTTGAGAACTTTTCCTCGTCGAAATGTTGAATGTGAAGCAGCGACCGCCATTTTCTCTTCTATTTGAATGTGCGCGACCGGCCAGAAAAGGAAAATCTATAATCTGCGTTGCATTCTGGGAATTTCAACTCTGGCCGCGAAGACTTTAGATAGACGTGGATTATTGAAATTGCAATGAAACCCTAAAATAGTTGAAGAAAGTAGATCCGAAATGGACAATAAAAATGCAGTTGCTACTGTTCTAAATTGAAATTTTTGTTTTTCTAAACAGATTGTTATTTAAATTACTAACCTTTTAAGAATTATATGTATATTAATTTGATAATTATTAATAAAATAGCTATTTAAACAATCGTATATTTCATTAGGATTAATCTTTGTGATCATCTTAGACAACTCAATTTCGATAATCATTGATAGATGGTGAGCAGTCCTAGTTTCAATTCTCGTACTTTCCTGCTTGCTAGTTACTTGATTCTTTGAAATTCATATACTACAGGCAACTATTCACTGAAAAAAATTCACACATGGGGTTCAATTTTTTATTAAGTTTTCATCTTTTATCGAACATACAAATTACGGTAGATTATAGATAGTTACTCTATCTGAAACGAGCATCCCATATCCGTTTGAAAATTCTTGATTTATTATTTTGGTGGGATGAAATCCAGTTCTCGCTCTCTCCAGATTAAACAGTGTTTAGAATATAGTATTGATATTCGTCCAGAAACATAACATTAGTTCACTGTTCTGGACTCTAAATGGTATACAGGCAGTATTAATAAATAAGCATACCACTGGCCTTTTTGCTTAGAGCTAGCTCGTATTCAAGCCAATTAACATTGAATTGATAGAAAATGTAATTGAAATAGCTGACCCAGGGTAATTCTGAAAGATAGTCGACGCAACGTCATCTCATTGTTGATATAGCTGTCTGTTTGGGTTGAAGTAAGTTCTAAGCGTTCTTAGCCAGATGTCTCAATAATGGATTATTGGTTTCTCTCTGAAAATTTCCAGACTTGATGCTACTTTCCAAGACACTGAAAACTTCTTACAAATTCGACTGCGACTGTCTTTCAAGTTTCCCAACATTGTGTCCTGTAAAGGAATATTCAGCGATGATGGATTGTCTTTTTCATTAGCAATCGGGAGACTAAGTCTTATTTTATGGATTTACTGTCAATCTCTGTTTTGATAGACATTATAGTCCGTTTACTATATTTGTGAGGACACGTGACAACTTCAAATATAGTGAACAATTGAGCATTAGTTATTCCCTGTACTTCCGTTTTGAACATGGCGGCTGCTGAACACACACCATTGCTCGTTAGTGCCAACAAAACTTTAAAGGGTCAATCGAGAGGAATCATTTGGAATGTTTATCGATAGAGTAAAACGGCTGAAGCAGCAGGTATTTCATCTCATTCAGTGTTCAATGTTGTTAAGGAAACCGAAGCCTCGCTTACCACTCGCCAGGCATGAAAAGAGAGCAGCAGGCGTCGATAACAGAAATGGACGACTAAAAAGAAAATTTTTTATGAAATCGAAAATAAATAAATAATAATAAAAAATATTCTTAATATTGGAAAACAAACCAAAATAATAAAAATAAAACATTGTAGGCAGTGGCGTAGCAACGCTTGGGGGGCCCGGGGCGGGAGTTCCATTATTAAGCAACAACCAAAAAAAAAAAAGAAATTTTCTATTTAACAACTAAAAAAAAAAAAGGAAATTTTCTATTTAACAACCCCCCCCCAAAAAAAAAAGGGGGAATTTCCTAGTTATCAACCAAAAAAAAAAAAAAAAAGGAAATTTTCCTTAGGTGGGGCCCCTAGGCTGACTGCAAAAAACAACCAAAAAAAGAAAAGGGAATTTCCTATTTAACAACCAAAAAAAAAAAAGGGAATTTTCTATTTAAGTTAAAGTTAAAGTTGCGATCAGGCCCAGAGGACCGCGTAATGCAACTGGAGGGTAGGCTCCAGTGCTCAGAACCTACGGGACAAAGTTGAGGACGGGGGGTCGGCCCGTCGCTCGCCCGCCTTTAACTCCCGGGAAAGAAACCCGGTACCCATTCTATAGAGGGCTGGGTAGACCCTTTGGCCCGTTTGGAGGAGAAAGAAGCGTGGAAAAATTCCCGTCCTCCGCCGAGGCCGGGAATCGAACCCGTTACCTCCAACCCGCAGCCAAGCGAATTTTCTATTTAACAACCAAAAAAAAAAAAGGAAATAAGCTGATGCTATGCCACTGATTGTAGGGCGAGGCCAAATAGGATGTAAACACCGGAAGTAACTTACAACAACATTCCAGACGTAACCAAGCAATAACTCTAGTGAAGAAAGGAAATGATAATGATTGTTAACTGTGACCACGTGTCTTCACAAATATAATGAACGGGCAATAGTCATTTGAATTTTGCATTTGTTGGATTATAGAAGATGTTGATTCTTCAAAATTGTACGTACTGTTAGTTATTATAACGTCTATTAACTTTAGTATGTTGGTTACACAATTTATCAATACGATATAAAATATCATCATAGATGCTATATTAAATTTGTCGAACAATGTATTGTCTGAGATGGAAATAAATAAATATGCTAACATCAAAAATCTTTAAGAAAATTTATTTCTGAAAGGTTATCTAAAGGCCACCTTGGAGAATGAGTGAAGCTTTTTTAAAACCCAAGTTTTGATACTATGTATAAAGGAGAACATGCTCGTGACTTCGTTATCCTTCCAAGAACTTTCTTTTTTTAACCTAACGTTTGCTTCTAAGAAATTCTGTATAAAGTCTATTGTGTTCTTCAGTCCCGGTAAATTTAAAAAATTTTTCTCTTTACTAACAACAACAAGAGTAGATGGGCTAATGGGATGTATATAAGATCAGATTGCAGAGGATACCGTAGATTCTATCTAAGAGATAATCAGACATGATTTCCTCAGGGTTCTACGAAATAGGGGCTATATTTAGGAAAATTGTGGAACCTTAGAAGGAACTGAAGAAGAAAACGTTTTGAGTAGTGAATTGATCAACAAAAATATTACATATTACGATTCTTTTATATTCCTTTTATATTTAAAAGCAAAACTAATGCATCCATTTAGTTTCATCAACTTTCCTGTAGAATTGTATACTATAATTGTTTGAAAGCTTTTTATATTTTAAATATTTGGTATAACATTTTATACAAAGCAAAGAATTGTTAAAAGATGTGATTGCTGGATGCTTAATGCGTTATTTGTATATGAGTTTGAAAACAATCATATCCATCTGTCTGTACGACTCTTATTGACTTTATTTGAAATTTTAAATTGAATCATTTCAAAGAAAATCATCTATAAAAATCGAAACTTGGACAAATTTGCCCAATAATTTGAACTATATCTAATGAAAATATTCTTTTATAATATATTCTGAAGTTTTAAAGTATATTCTAATGTTTTTAAAACATTAAAAAATAAATTAAAGAAACGACAATTTCTACTAAGAAAAAAAAGAAAGAATATGAATTAAATTAAAAAATATTATTGAATTGAAGTAGTATTGAATTGAATTATTTAAAAAAGTAATTAATGTTTTTAATTATAAATAATTTAATTTTCTTAATAATGATTTATTAATTTTCCCTAATATTAATTAGTTATAAGTTCATTGTAGTATTTAATGAATTATTTCAGTGATTGCTAGTCCCCTCTCCTTCCTTTAGTTATGTCGCGTTGCAGGAATCGTTGCAATCAACAGAAATTATAGAAATGCGATGTTTAGATAAGAAAAATAATCTTTCATTAGAAGTAAATAAAATGTACTAAAATTATTTATTACAGTTATTTTGTATATCAATGATTATTTGCAGTCATAACCGCGGTTCAAAAGTTTCGAGAATCTCTGTTCATGAATTTTATTAGCTTTGCCTTCTACACTGCCAATTATCAGGAAGATAGACTGGCAAGTGTGCAATTGCTCTTCTACACAGCATCACTTCGACCAACGGGACAATTTGCTATTTGTATGATAAGGAAATTAGTGTCTTCAGATGCTTTCATTGCAGGAACAGCTTCTGCTTCACCACCAACGTATACGTTTGTGTTCACTGTAATAGATCCTTGTAATACATTCTTCTTCTTTTTTTCTTCAATTAAAACTTGATTTTCTTACATAAAACTTTGTGATTTACACTGAATGTCGTCGTATTTGTGCGTAATTCTACAATCTCTGGCGTTTACCATTAAAACTTTTCTCTTTACCAATTCTTTCAATTGCAATTAGTCCCATTCTGAACTACATTCATATTTTACAAAGCCTGTACTATCCTTAGCCTTCCTAGCTGTGCAAGCTCAGCATCGCTAAAGATAATGTTACTTTATTTTCTAAAAAAATTGTTAAAAATAGAATGATTGTTATGATAATTATTTATTTATTCAAAAATTATTATTATTATTAGTCTATTATTATTATTATTATAATGACTGTAGATTGGTTTGCTAATTCTTTTATTATTATTATTAAATTTTGGAATTCTGTAAATTCAAACTAATTAATTATTCAGGTATCAATATTGTTGCAACCACAGTGGATCAGCTAATCCTAACAAACTGGAATGAAGACCTGTTTGGAGTACCTAACGATCTCTTAAGCGGAAGTTTTAATGCATAAACTATGTATAATTTCTAGCCTCAATTATCCGTTTACTAGCAATACATAGTTTTAATTTACCAGGCAGCTACTACTAATACCATCAGCTTGTATTATATATCTGTAAAATTAACTAAAAAAAAAATAAAGATGCTTTTTTTTTAGTAATAAACACAGGATCTGATTACGAGCGAAACCATTCCTATTAAGATGAATGGATCCAATTACTTTCCTTGACTGACAGATCTCGACGACCCAGTGTTCATTACATGCCAAGGTAACAACGAAAGTGTCCCCTTCTCATTAAGTAGCTTCCGCATCTTCGCGTTGCCTCTATTTGTGCAATGAATGAAGAGCTCGGGATATGCTGCTATTTCGTGTGATTTTTATGTATACGTATTTTAAAACACGATTAATTTTTAGGAATTTTTATTTAATAATTAAATTCTAAAGAATTCGTTAATTATTAACATCACAAGCTTCGCGATACACATTTAAATTTATATTTCGATTGTTTTATCATCTTTTACTAAAATTTACGAGTATGACTGGAAATTGTAATCTTTAAAATTGTGAGTTACACAATAACATTTCATCTACAATTTTCATCTGATAATATGTTTCGTTTTATTCGATCCTGACAATGGATCTTTTTTTTTCGTCACTGATAAGTGAGTGCTAATATTAGGGCTACGAAGATTGGTCTTCACCTAGAATTGCATCAGAACAGAGCTCATATGGGCATCCTAAGTGATCAACCATGATAGTGTAAGATTTCTTGCGATTCTACATTTTCTCTGTAGTTATTTCATCGTTTACTTTGCTAGTAATTAGACAGACGACAGTGACGATTGGATTGTTAATGAACGAAGTTGATATTAATATTAACTGCAAAAGTTACCATTAATATTAACATTGATTATTTTTTTCTAAACAATTGCTTTAATTATTTTAAGATTCCAAGACCTAAATTAAAACAAAATCCGTAATACTTGCTTTATATATTCTGAGAAAAGAGGCGGAGTGAATTTTATAATCTATCAAATATTTATAACTTTATAACATCATTTTTTTCCCAAATATTACAAATATGCATGAATAATGTAATTCTCTGTGGCAAAGCTGTGAATTAAAAATGTTGCTGATGAAACGTAATTATATATTATATCACACATACAATATTATATGTATTATAATTATTATGGTGGAAATAGACTGCTATAATTATAAATATATCTACATAATGTAATGTGAATAAACTACTAAGCAGAAAAATATAATTAGCTACAACTTACATTAAATGCAATTATTCCTGCGATAACAATGTTGACTTTGGGATCTTCGGTGTCAGCATACCTTCGTAAAACCTGTAAAACAAAATGTATATGTATATGTCTTTTTGTTTATTATTTTTTAACTGAAGGACCCAGTCAAATTAATCATGTTTTGAGATATTGAACTCTAAAATGAGGATTATAAATCCCTTATTAATGAGACTTATTCATTTGTAATGTGTGAAAGTTATGAGTTACTTTTATTTTACATGTAGGCCATGTTATAAAACGATAATTTTGTATCTTATGCACTGGTATATATTAAAAAACCAATTTCTTATATTTTCTAGGTTAGGAACCTTGGTGTTATTGAACCCTGATGTATTTTGTTTTTATGTATTTCTTTTTTCTTGGAATTAATCTCTAAAATTAAATCAAATGAAAAGAAAACAACTTCATGAAATCTTACACTATTCCAGAAGATCCCAACATAACGTGAAATTTTTTCTTTGTCTCCGTCTAATTGCTTCGTATTCCCATAATCAAAAACGGGAATGATTTCTATCGTAACAGTCGACGGTGTTTCTCTTTTATGAAGGTTTTTTGTTTCTTCTTCTGATGTTTCATTACTACTTGGCATTTTCTTTGGAAGTACTAAAATAGAATAATATTAATTATAAAAAGAATAATTTAATTTTCACAACAATGATTTACAATTTCTATGGAAATATAAGTTAAAAACTAGATAAATTGATTGTGATTCCTAAAGATCCAAATGGTTCCTTTTTCATGATCTTTGATTAAAAATGTGGGAACTGTTTCCGAATTCTGAAAACATTTAAAAGCTTTATACGAAATCGTAACTGGAAACTTTGCAGTTTATGCAAAATCTTTTCTATAATAATAGATTAATTGTTTTTGTATGATCTTCGCACATTATTAATTTTGGCAGTCACAATGTTATATTACAATGTAATAACGTAATAATATAATGTCTTTGTAATATCATTATAATATTGCAATGTATATTCAGTAGCAAAGCTGTTCAAAATTAAATCAGATTCTTAAAAGATAAACATATTTTTAAAAAAATGGAATAAATAATATTCCCAAAAAGGTATGATTACTACTGAAATATGAAAACTCAAAACTTTTGATATTATCTTATCCTAATATATAAAACTGAAGAGTTTGTGTGTTTGAACGTGCTAATCTCAGGAACTACCAGTCCCATTTGAAAAATCCTAGTTGGATGAATTCTAGAAACTCTCTGGAGGAGAAAGAACCCAGAAAAAACCCAATCACCTCCGGGAATCGAACTGGACTCTTGACTCCTGCTCTATCACTCTTTACTCTTTAAATAGTTCACTCTGTAAATATTATCTTTAATGAAGGCATTGTTTGTTGATATTCAAATAGGCATAATGATTTGGCACTTCATGTAAAAGGGTTAGAAAAAAATCTCTACAAAAGCCATATCAAGGTTGACAATCTAACAAAACTTTTGAATGCGAAGTTTGATTTACTTCAGCGCATTATTCTTTTAGCTAGAGGTGCAGTGATTTTTTACCTTAAAAAATCTCTGTATCAACACGTATATCTGACTATATGTACACTAACATTAAGACTAAAGTTATTAACCTCAGCGCTTTGACCTTATTATAAAAGTCCTTAAAATGAATCTACGAACAGCAAAATCTAATCAGATCTTTAAAACTTTACTCAGAAATTCAATTTAGATGTGGATCAATGCATCGCTATTTATTTATTTATATTTAATTATCTGTTTATTTATTTTTTACATTATCATGAACTCTTAAGATTTTATATAGCAGAATATATAGACCGTAAAAATTAACATATCGTTATCACTCGATAAAAGTTTAAATATGCTTATATAAACAGCAAAACAAGTATTTTCGTTAAAATCACAATATAAATATTTTATGGGATTATTTCAATTTGCTACATAGTAGATTTAAGAATTAAAATTAATTAAGATACCGTATTATATTTTGTGTTTGTCTGCATGATTATAAACCTTCTCACTTTCTGAGAAGGGAGGGAAAAAAAAGAAAGATTTTTAGCTTTGAAGAAAGGTTTTGGTAGGTCATATATTTCGACAAATCATAGTGACAAATTTAACAATTTCAACATGACATCAATGCAAGTATCCAGATAACCAAAATTAGACAAGTTGACGTAGACGAATGATCGTTTCTGACAGCAACCCAGTTTTGATTGGATATCGACCATAACCTGACGTTAAATCGATGACTTGACCAAACATAATTTTAACGTCACATAGATTTGATCTGAGATTCAAGTGTAGCGACAAAATGGTGATCTATCTTTCATATCGATTTGTCGTAAAGCCTAATATAGAAATCTTTACTTTATTAAAATAAAGATGGCTTTAAATCTCTTAAAATGGCTAGGCTGTTGTCAAATGAGGACATAAGACATGTCCCTCTTCAATCTTTTTTGGAACAATTTTTGCCACTTAATATCAACTTGTTGGATATTTAGGATTTCATTTTGGAAAAGTTTTCATCTGACTCCTCCTTTCCCAAAAAATTAAATTAAACATTGTAGAAAAGAAGAATGAATAAAAATTCTAACTATCAGAGAATTGTTTATAATCAGATCTTAGAGTAAAGCTGATGAGAGAAAATTATATAATAAAAAGATGAAATTATTAGAGAAATGTCCAACCCTGGTGGAATCAACGAACAGAAAAAAAAGGTAATATTCTTCGCACAATTTAGTAGAAATGTCATCCTATTATATTTATATCACATGGCGATCATTAACTAGAGAAAAATCATTGAGACAAACACCGCTGTCAGTATAGAGACCAGTTAATTCAATTATAGATATTAATATGGCATCTCATGACCTAATAAAGAAAAAACAAATTTACTATAAAAACAAAAATAATTCATTGTGCAAACTATACAATCGGTTACAAATGAATTAAGCACATTAAAATGAAAAAAAAAGAATAAAAGAAAAAATGCATCCATTAAATAATTAATATTATTAAAGGAGAGCATCTATTCATTAGGAACAATTTAGTTCAACTATCTAACGCAAGTTGGCGCTTCGTAGCTAATAGCAATAATGATGAACGTTAATTCAATCATCGACCAAATTTAGAAGTTGCTGTTTACGATTTGGTTTTAGGCTTTCAGGGTTACATCAATTGATTTTTCTAATCCTATCCTTGGCATTTGAAATAATGTACATTAAGTACGTAATTAAGAATTTCCCGTTAAAATTTATGAATAATGGCAATTATTCTTTAATAGTAATTTTGGAAGTGAGGAAAATTTCGAAGAAAGGGATCTCAGTCCTTTCTTAGGCCGGGGCCAGACCAAGTTCCAACGCAAACGAACGCCAACTCTGCCGAATGTGTTTGGTGTGGTTAGGGTTGGAAACGATTGGAAAGGATTGTGATGTTGTTGTCCACATAGGATTTAGTTTTGAATTGGAAACCGTTGGTTGTAGTTCGGTCATTTTACGCAGCAAGATATTGAATTGATCTTGTCGTAATGGCGTCAACAGATGATGAATTATGTGCAAGTGCTGGATTTGTTGTTGTAAATGTGAACAACATTTAAGAACAAAAAGTAACTTAAGAACAAAAAGAAAAAGCGTAAACCGAGACGCTGGTGGATGACAATACCATATAAAAATAGAAGTGCCTACAATACAAGTAATTTGCTGAATGAAATTCGGAGTTCAACTGCAATACTCTGCCAAACACCAATCTTCTTTTTTGAGAGTTTATAATTTTTATTAGTGGGATCCCATAATATAGGATTGTCCCAGTATAGTTCAATTAGTTTCAAACACAAAACATCGTCCCATTCCATATCGACAGCAGCAAAAACAGTACGTCCAACACCAGCAAATACGTGCCAACGACTGAACACATTTTAACTCGTCCACACCGACAGAACGCAGGCCAACGCCAACAATCACTTGGTAACCGTTGGAATGCATTGGCGTGCGTTCGTCACCGCCTCTACACATCAATTCCAATGCATCCCAATATCTCTCCACATGTGCCTTGGTATGCGTTGGAGCTTCGGTCTGGCCGCGGCCTTAAATAAGCCACAGTTACTGCTGGATATTTTCTTAGTATTTAACATAAATGTAACATACCTTATTTTAAAATTAATATTTTTATATTTCTAATACAGTGAAACTTGGATAATTCGAACTTGTTAATTCGAAATTCTGGATAATTCGAATTTTTTGCTCGGTCCCTAGAATTCTGTATTAAAATAATGTTAAAAAATCGTGGATAATTCGAATTTTATTTTGGATAATTCGAATTTTTCGTACGATTGTCCTTAAAATATTACGGTAAAAATTGTTCCTGAGACTTTTCTGAGCTAAGATACATTATTTATTTTAACGGTCTTTCTAAGGAAAAAAAAAGGGAGAGTTGGGATGTCACTATGTGGGGATTTCCGAGGATTTTTCTGTCCACCCTTGTTACCCTCCCCCCTCCCTTCGGTCTTAGAGTCCGTGCGCTTCCTGTGAATGATTTAATGCGGTTGTATACATTTTTAGTTTTTGTGCTGTGCTTTATGTATTGTTTATATGCTCTTACTATGCCATTGTCAAAAGCTAAAGTTCCTTATAAGTCATTAACATTAGCTGAAAAGGTAACAGTGATTAAGGAAGTGGAAAAAGGCCTTAAAAAGAAATCGGAAATCGCCAAGGAATTTGGAATTCCATCCAACACGTTATCGACATATTTGAAGAACAAAGATAAAATCTTGAGTAGCAAAAATGGCAATGGAAAAAATAGAAAAAGAACGAGAGGACCTGGCAACCCAGAGGTTAGAATCATTCAATGAAGCAATGATTGCAAAGATTGCATTCAATGAAGCAATTAAAAATATCTGCCTTTTTTTTTTTGAAAGTGATGAATAATTAAGCTAGTAAAAAATGTTTGATTTAATGAAAAAAAATGTAGCAGTATTCTTAGATAAAGTTTGTGTGTTAAATCTTTGATCGTGGAGTTAATCTTTTTTATTGATCTCTTCTGTTTGAGAGAATATATGTAATTCGAATTTTTGGATAATTCGAACTTTCTCTCTGGTCCCTTCAGCTTCGAATTATCCAAGTTTCACTGTATTTCTAATACTCTTATAAAGTGCCAATCTTGATAAACTTCCTTTAATTATATTACAAATGTCAACAAAAATTTAACTGGTCGCCAGAAGGTCATAATCACTTATCAATTAAATCACTATAGTAAGAGCAGGTGTATTAATTAAACTATGAAGTCTTAAGTAACGATAAGCACTTAAATATTCGTAAATGCTACTTGTCTCGGCTGAGGGAGGTGGGAGAATGGGATTCTGTCTCGAGAGGCATTGCCTGATGGCGAGAAAATAAGCTGTATGTGAAGAATACTTTAAATAAATTTTTTAGATATTGATCATGTTGCTTAATCCCCAAATGAATTTTATTAGATTTGGACTATTATATGCTAACTACTATATTATAAACTATGACGATTTATTTTGAATTTTAAATTATTTAAATTGACCTACTAATTATCCTACAATATTAAAACATAACATTGCTACATCGAAACTAAACAAAATATCATTGCCATGTCTCAATTTTGAATTAAAATCTTATTTATAGAAATGTTTTATTTGAGATGACTTTTATTGCAATATTTTTTCGCAATTAATTCCTGTTGTTCAGCATGAGGATTTATATGTTTTAATAAATCATATGAAAAAAAAAGTATGGCTTTTAATTTACCTGCAAAAACCATCATCAAAACATCAACTATTTTAAAATTTGATTGCACTAGAGAAATGTAAAGTTTTTCTTGCTCAATTGATCATTAGTAGACAATGTGATTGATTCTTTAAGAGAATAACTGATTGACTACAGTAAAATCTCTTAAAATCCTCTGAGTTTTGATTAAGAATTTTCTTGATAACTTTTTAGTAATAAAGGATCGAATTTTGTATTTTGTATTTGTGAAAATTTTTTATAAAAATTTTGTGAAAATCTTCGTAAATCTTCTAAATGTCAAATTTAGTAGAAACTGACAGCGACAACTATTCCTGACGCAGAACAACTTTACATTTATGGATCAGTGGATGGAACAGTACCATCGACGTAACAATGTAGTATCTTCAGTAGTCTCCTAAAGAAGGCTAAAGTAGACAGATCCGAAAATTACTATCGCCTGGAGTAGAAAATACCTCACCCATCCTTTATGTTTCTAACATTTTCATCAGTAAATCATATTGATGAACATGACCTAATTCTGTTCCGATTTATAACACCATAATTTTCTCCCTTCACATGACAGCACGAATACAGCAAGACTTTGACCATTTATAGTTTGATTGTTCATCTGATTTTAAGTACTGTAGATTTAGTATTTTAAACTACTATTAATTTTAAAGAAACTTATTAGTAAAGTAATCAAAACCATTGAGAATCTTATTTGACTTTCTGAGCACTTAGGCAAGCCTCTATACAATATAGCTAGCAAGCCTATTTTTTAATATTAACACAACCTAAAAGTTTAGAAGACTTAACAATTTTTATCATGTGTATTTGAATTAAAGATTGCAGATTTTTGAAGGATCGTGGATACATTCCAATAGCACTGCGGTCTTTTTAAGCCCTTTGTTCAAGCCTCAAGAAGTAAGAAAAATTTAATTTTTAAAGTATGAGAAAAGCGGGCACCGGAGGGAGAAAGAAACATCCAAGCCTACGCCGGGATCCGAACCTAGGTTCAGATGTATTCTCTTGATCAGATGGCTAAGTCAGAGCTATGTATGTGCATAATACAAGAACGGATAAAGAAAAGTCTGTATTATCTCTGAAGATTCTTATTACAAAGCTGTAAAAACTAAAGGTACAAGTAATATTTTCGAATCCTGATACCTTCTGATAATTCTGACACTAGATTGCAATAGGTTTGATCTAGGTTTATCCACGAAACTATGGCAAAAAATTTATTTGGCAGTAACCAAACTCGAAAAAATTTTTGAATATCAGCTTATTTAATGAATAAGTTGGTTAAATTTGGTACAAAGTCAAAAAGCTCGGAGATATGAAAAGCAACTGTTTGAAAACAAAATTCTAACTGCTAATTGAAGCTAACTATTAATTAACTGGATCTTGACTTTCCTTCATGAATGACAGATTTAATTGGTAAAAATAGGTAAAAATGCAAGTCTCATTAAAACAACACATATTGTAAAAGAGAATTAAAAACAGTAAGTGATAAACTATCTACTAAAAAAATTGGAACACTGGAAGAAAACCGTCTTCAAGCGTATTTTAATTATTGTGTTTCGTTAGAAAAAAAGCATATGACTATGATCTATACAGAGTTTATAGCAAATATTTAAATTACAACAATAACATTTCAATAATAAAGTAATGAAGTCACAAAGCTAAATAAATCCACAGACTCCTCGTGACAAAGCATAAAAATGAAAGTACATTTTCGATTACGTATGAATGACATTTAAGGATGTTTACGATCTGAAATCTAGTTCGCAAACACTTTCATCTTTTGTATTAGAGCCTATCACTCTACTTTCATGACAAAGCTTGATATATTGAAATAGGAAAGAGATAACAGGAAATCATCTCTCCCACATTATTCACAATCCAAGAGTTCTATGATACTTCTCTATTATAGAAGTGATTAATTACACTAAACTATTACATTATAGCGATTTAATTACATTAAAGGTAATTATTTAATAGCAATCACTGAAAAGGTTAAAATGTATAAATTCCAGAATAAATGTTCAGAGTATTTTGAAAATCCAAGCCTTCCCAATTCCACAGTAGAACCTCTGGGTTTGATGTTCTGTAACCTTTGCAGAAAAACAAATTAAAGCCCCGCGAACACCATGCAATTTTTCAACAACTTAGTCGTCCGATTTTGACGTCACGAGTTGATATAGACAGTTTTGAGCCCGTTTATATGCAACTTGACTGCAACTTTTGTCATCCGACTCGAGTTGTTCGTACATCTGCAACTCGAAAAATTGCATCGAAGTCGCTGGGAATTACCCAATCACAGGGCAGCGTTGGAACACGTCAGTCATGACGTTACACCCATGGAAGAAATGGCGGCGAAAATTATATTCGCCGATTCGATACGAAGACATGCTCGTACTCAATGAATATCAAGAGTATTGCGAGTTTCTTTCATGCATAAATAAAGTTTATACTGAAATGCAGAAATTGTATGCGGCAGAATT
The DNA here is from genome assembly GCA_023159025.1 of Thereuonema tuberculata. Classification (NCBI taxonomy): domain Eukaryota; kingdom Metazoa; phylum Arthropoda; class Chilopoda; order Scutigeromorpha; family Scutigeridae; genus Thereuonema; species Thereuonema tuberculata. The sequence goes on along the minus strand of JAFIDM010009631.1, from coordinate 146,047,093 downwards.
TATCAGAGAGGTTTCAAAACCTCGATTTTTTCGGATTTTCCACATCGGGTTTGGGAAACGCATTGCATTATGGGATTCCTTCTATCACCGCCGACTTCATGCCAAGTTGCATGGTGTTCGGGGTTTGACAAAAGTTTATATCAACTCGTGACTTCAAAATCGGACGACTAAGTTGCTTAAAAATTGCATGGTGCTCGCGGGGCTTAACATATTTATTTGCAATGCTTTTTCTTTATGTATTTCCTACATCAATGACTAGTAATTCTGAACTAAATTTAAATTCATATCCCGTAAACAGATGATAACAACATGAAAACATCTGGAAAACGATAGTAATATCAATTTTCATGGTTAACTTGAAACATAGAAAAGTCAAAACTAATTTCCTTTGTAACTAAAGGGAAATTCATTATTTACCAGAAAAACAATATGCAGCAAGAAATCGTATGTATAAGCATATACAGTATGTACTTATTTAAAACAGATATATGTAATCTGTTATAATCTTGTTCATTAGAATTCAAAATTTTAAATAAACGGCTAAAAGGGAAATCCATTTTAAGAGGTCAAAAAAAAAAAAAATATTAGTTGCCTGACCACTCTCAAAAACACATTTTTTGTGTGCTGTTACCCCTATGTTTGAACAGTTCAAAACCAACAATATTAAATTTTTATGCAAAGTGGTTTCGACATGGCAGCCATTTTTTGTGCTGCGGCGTATGCCATTTTTACCATTTGTAAGCGTTTGCAGTAACTTTGATATCTCAGGTTTGGAATACCGTAGAACCATGAAATAAAAACTGTGATCCTAAGCACATTACAGGCTACAATTTTGATGAAGTACAGTTTTCTCTTAAAATTATTTCTTCTTAATGAATTTTGAGCTCAAAAGTTCTCATTGCCATTGCAGAAAATCTCATTTTCAAGAATTTTTTTTGGAGGCAAGGCAGCTTGTTTAAGGACGCAAATTTTTTTGGGAAATACCTGTGTACCAGTAGTATTTGTAAAAAATTTGGAGGTTGAAACTCAAGGGCTTTTTTTTTCAGGCGGATCATTAATAAGAATTTTTTGTAAATTTACCCAACTTAAGCTATGAATATCACTGGTGGGCAGTTATTTAAAATTCCACAAAAAAAATGTTGCTTCACAAATAGCTATTCGTGCATTTTTCATGGGTTTTCACAATGCCGTATTTCCTACACCAGTTTAATCTCAAAGTCAGAATTTTAATTCAAGTTAGCTCTTATATTGTAGCTTAATTTGTAGAAATTTCTGAATTTTAAACAACTGCCCACCGGAGATATTCATACCTTAAGTTGGGTAAATTTACCAAAAAATTCTTATTAACGATCCTCCTGAAAAAAAAAGCCTTGAGTTTCAAACCTCCAATTTTTTTTACAAACACTACTGGTACACAGGTATTTCCCCAAAAAATTTGAACCCTTAAACAAGCTGCCTTGCCTCCAAAAAAATTCTTGAAAATGAGATTTTTTGCAATGGCAATGAGAAATTTTGAGCTCAAAATTTATTAAGAAGAAATGATTTTAAGAGAAAATTGTAGCCTGTAATGTGCTTAAGATCACAGTTTTTATTTCATGGTTCTACGGTATACCAAACCTGAGATATCAAACTTAATGCAAACGCTTACAAATGGTAAAAATGGCATGCGCCGCAGTACAAAAATGGCTGCTATGTCGAAACCACTTTGCATAAAAATTTAATATTGTTGGTTTTGAACTGTTCAAACATAGGGGTAACAGCACACAAAAAATAATTGTTTTTCAAAATTGTCAAGCAACCAGTGCTGGATCACTTCATATGGATTGAACCAAAATCTTTATCTTTACCTGTTTAATTAGAAACCATAAAAAAGGTGAGCTTAAAAAGTTCTTAAAAAACTTTAAGAACTTAAAATAAGAAGTGAACTAAATACTTAGAATTATAAAATAAAAAAGGAAATAAAAAGAACCTCATATTTATCATTCTTTCAGTTTTTCAGAATCTCATAGAATATGAAGAAAAAACTTTTGTGTAAAAAATTTAAAAAAATAGAGTTTGGGATTTATTAAACTACTCATTACTATCATTACTAACTGTAATCAGCAATTAGTGATCGTTTCTCGTTGAACGGACGGAATACAACATGATCATATTCTGCATCACTTTCATTTGTAGAAAGAGGTTGAATATGAACTTCTTCGTCAAGGATTCCTTCCTAAAAATAAAAATAAATTGTATAAGATATCAAAAATAGAAGTCGATTTAAAAAAGAGTAAAGGGGTAGAAGTTCTCTCAAACATTAAGCCTATCTTACATTTTCTTTTGCTGTTAATGAAAAGTATCGATACTTCAAAGTAATTCTTCTAAACTCAAATTCTGTTTTTTTACCATTGAAGATTTTGAGTTTAAAAGAGTCATAATTTGCATTGATCGTAAATGAAATGAATTAACTGAGATGATAAAATATACTTCTTCTTACTTTGATTGTTCCTAGATTGATCGATATGAGATTTTAAAAAGCATTTATTTTATAGACAATGATAGAATAAAATTTATTCTTCAGTTGCTTAGCAGTGTGTTCTTAGAAATAAGTTAAATAGTGTATTTCCTGATGCTAACCTTCATGTCTTTTTATTGCAGAATGATGTCTCTGAAACTGCAATAAAGATTACTAACATAACATTTAGCGATTACTTTATTCTTTTTAATTATAATGCATTGCCAAAGCGACAATCTGCTTCTTCCTTTTCATAATTATTAATAAAGTTACATAATAAATTTGCTTTCCACAAAATCATAGGAAAGGAAATCATCAAAAAAGGAATGGAGGCTTATTATTTACACGATTAGTGACGTATTTAACGTGACGTAGATCAATCTTAAATTAGACAATGTAAATGAAGTGTCATTCAATCACAGAATTAAACACGATACAAAAAATTCACTTCTGTAATGATTCATATCATTTTATTTGGAAAATAATCAGTACATTAAATAAGAAAGTCTGTGATCATAGATTGCATTTATGTAATAATGTTACTATCAATTAGATGTGCAATTATTATTTATTTTGTACTGGTTGAATTTTTGAATAAGAGTTCTATGACAACGATGACTTTGAAACTTCATCAAAAGGTTAAAGCTGGCCGTTAACAGCCAAGAAGCATGAAACAGCAGTGCTCGAATGTGGATTTAGGATTTCATTAAAATCCCACTACAGGCCTATGTGGCAGTTGGGGTCGCCGGAGGAACCCAAGTTAACCGGACTAAGTTGAGGTCCGCCTTTAACCCCCACGAAAGAAACCCGGGTACCCATTCTGCAGAAGGCTGGGTGGACCTTAGGACCTGTGCGGAGGAATTTTAAAACTAGAGAAACTCCCCGCCTTCTTCTGGGAATTGAACCCGGTTTCTCCAGCCCGCACATGAATTACATACATTTTAACAATATAAATTTGGATATGTTTATTCAATTTATTTTTCCGGTTAATGACGTTAACTGAGCATAACAAAGTATAAACAGAAAAAAAAAAAATGCTTTAAATATTTTTCTTATAATACTTTTTTAAAATAGTTTTCAGTATTTTTAGTGGGAAAGAGATATATTTAAATTAAACGATATGTTCACAAAGCTCATAAATTAAGCTTTTTTTTAACCAGATTCCTTATCCGATTCCTTCCTTCTTTCTTTTTCTCAATAACATTTACTATACAGAAGAAACGAAACGTTAAAAATGAACTAAAATCTTACAATTTGGATTTTGTTGTGTTCTGTTATATGTAAGGAGCCGTGATTTCCTTCCACAATAAAGAAGTCATCCTAGAAATAAAAAGAATATTAATTGTTTATTTAAATCAGTTATTATTTAAATTTCTATGTTAACAGAGAATAATTTTTTAAGTATAAAAGAAATATAAATAAAGATTTCATTAATACTGCTTATATATCTAAACTAATATGTACAATTCATGTTAATCATGGTTGCTAACTAATGAAATGTTCATGTGAAGAATAGCTTTTGTTTAAGCTTATTTTTAAAACATTGAAGTAAGAATAGAAGAAAACCAACAAAAGTACCCTTCACAAAACTAAAGCAAACATAACCAATTCGTTATTAATTATTTGATTCAGTTCTTTACTTAAAAAGAGGGCGAAATTTAACGGAAAAAGAAAAACTAAAAAACATTAAAGCATTATTTAAAACATGAAATTAAAGCATGAAACAGGACAATGGTTCCCCATGCAATCAATTTAAACAATCAAAATCAGATATTACTTAGTAAGTTCTTAAATGCCAATCATTTTCAAATTGTATTTACATAAAATACACCTAACGAATGAAATTTCGCTTATTTAATCCAGAACAAATAGATTACAGGAAAAAAAAAAACCCTTCAGATTTTGACTAGCAGGGATAAAATTTTACTTTTCTTCATAAGTAATAAATAGCAGCACAACCATCTCAGCACTTTCGCAAATTACATATTTTAATTGCAGGATTTTCACAATGTCTCAATTATTGAGAGTAAAATGTTTTGACCTCTAATCAAAGCAGTCTTTAACATTAAAGCTTCTCTATCAAAGCGTTACTACGACTTCTCTGTAGTCTTAAATTTAATGTGCATCACTGCAGCACTGGTTGCACAATAAAGTACTGATTAACATCAAGATTCATATTTATGAGCTTAGTTATGATTTTGCTGGAATTTGATAAGTCTATCTTACTTGAAGTGCTACTTTATATAATGACCCAAAGTTTGGCCCTTTATTAGCGGAAGTAGAACTACAGTGAAATACATTAAATTTCATATTTCAAGTTATAATATTTTTAAACAGAAGATTAAATGAAATGATTAGATTTTAGTATTCTGGAACGAAAGGCACCTAAAATCATATGATGCACTCTTTTACATCAAGTTTATACAGTTCTCACAATGAAGAACGCTTTTTTACTTAATAGAAAGGGCTACACTTGTAAAGCCAAAGATAGCAATTCAACAACAGTGACCATTCCATTAACATCATGTGTTATCGGAAAACAGCAACATTCGAGAAAATCGGTTGGCTTTCAGTTAAGCGAGGAATTCAAGCACCCAGATTGAATAAATTGCCACTACATTACTGTTGTAAATCGATAGCCTTTGCAATTGAACAACGGTCTTTAATCTTTTCCTTCTTGAAATCCTACTGAACTAGAACTTGAAGCCACAACTCTTCTAGTGTTTCAATCTCAATAGACTTGATTAATTAGCTGATCAGAAGGTGTAGTGGACTATGACTAAAGAACTCCTTACATTAGAACAACTATGCAAATGGTTACTACATATTGCAAAGTGATATATTATATTTACTCAATCTCCGTTATTATAACAGAAACTTTAGAGGGAATAAAAACAGATGATGAAACTAAATTTAAATTGTATACAAGATTATTACAGAACAGAAAACAGAAACGCACATAACTAAACAAAAATTCACTGAGCTAATTTTAATTTTTGTACTGGGAATTGGAGACGGTACCGATTCGAGTTTCAACACTCTCATCAGTCCGATCCCGCCCAGTATACCTAACTCAGTGAAGAAAGACAATATACAAAACGGACAAACGAACAAGACAGTGACCCCTCATTTAAAAAACATCAAAAAGTAAATCAAGAATTTAAAGGGGATAAAGGGGATAATATTATTGTCTGTTTTGTATATTGTCCTTCTTCACTGAGCTAGGTATACTGGGCGGGATCGGACTGATGAGATTGTTGCAACTCGAAACGGTATCGTCTCCGATTCCCAGTACAACAACCAAAATTAGCTCAGTGAATTTTTGTTTAGTTATGTGCGTTTCTGTTTCGTGTTCTGTAAAAAAAACAGATGATCATCGCTGTAACAAAGATACTCGACAATCTGATAGCAGCTTATATTTTCATCAATTATGAAAACGAAATTTGATTTATTATCAACATCAAAGTTTACAAATTGTTTTTTTTTTCAGGTAAATTGTTAAGCAAAGATAAATACTTTGTAAAAATTAAGTTTTAGGAACGTAAAACTAATTTGTAGCATATTAAATCATTTTAATACAGTAGAACCTCATTATAACGGACTAATTGGGGCTGAAGGTTGTCCGTTTTATTGAAAGTCCGGTTTATAACAAATAATTCTTATAGCAGTGTAATGCAGCTTATTTTATGGAAATGCTTTTCTGAATACATAGGCAGGCTGCACAAAAGTGAAGTCCGAAGTTTAGCACCAGTAGTACAGGGAAAATGATTGTCGCAGTACCTTCTGGAAGTGATCCTAGGACTTTGACAAAGCATAATTATAATATTATATGTAGGCTATCAATATTGTACTATCAATGAAAGTACAATAGTTAGCTATAAAAAGTGTTTATTATATATCAAATAAAAAGCAGCCTTCAACATAATAGGTTGAATTGAAAAAGATGTGTACGTATACACTGCATTAATCTTTAGAACAAGAAGGTCTTGGTTCATATTGATTGCTTACATTCATTGGTTTGAAAAAATAATTTATTTTCTGCTGGGTTTGTTTGCTGCTTATTTCTTCAGTTAATAACTGACGGAGGTAAGTGTTCGTAATATGCAAACACATTTT
>JAFIDM010009631.1:146020831-146040380 GCA_023159025.1 Thereuonema tuberculata | reverse complement strand
TCACCTTAATTGTAGGCTGATAATTTTTTTTAAAACTGTCCGTTATATGCGACGTCCGTTATAATAGGGTCCGTTATAATGAGGTTCTACTGTATATGTATAATGTATAAATTCTTAAACTTAAAAAAAAAAGTATAAGAAATTCAAAACAAAGAATATATTTTTACTTGCAACGATCTCCTGTGAGGTAAGTCTTCTTCAAATTGTCCTTGATTCACAGTCGTGAACCGAAAGTTACTAGAAAATATTGGCGATCGCTTCAACCTTAAATTGTAGTTTTTTCCAAACGCCACCAGATGGAGCTCTCGATCAGAACCACTCTCACTTCTTCTATTCAGAAATCGAACGCTGACTTTCTGACTTACGAGAATGTTCTCCTATTTTGATTTTTTTTTTTAAATTAAAAATTAAATAAAGTAAAGAACATATCATGTTACAAAATTATCCCATTAGTATTTCGTATTAATGTAGTCTAACATTAATTTGCGTTAATTGTGCGTGTCAATTGTGTTCTTAGATAGTTCATTCCGCACGTTAAAGAAAGATTAATAATATTAATGTAGTAATTAACTACCAATATTATTGATACAATACCTATTAATAAGAGGAATAATTAAATAGTTTAAAATATATAATTCATTTGAAGGGCTGTAGAGAAAAAAAAAATATTTCGATTCGAACTCCGACTCCGGTTCCAGTACTTTAAAAAAATTCATTTAAATTTTAAATGAAGAGTTATCACTAGAAACTTAAAAAAAAAAAAAAAAGAAGAATTTGAAAAATTCAATAAAATTGCGAATTGCTTTTTATTATGTAAAATGAAAGTATTTTATAAGTAAACTGACAAAAAGAAATACTGACAATAAAAAAAAAATAATTATTAAATTTATCATCCAGTAAATAAGGTTACTCTTGAATAACAGATTAACAAGCAAGGGTAAATTATATTTTGTAGCAATATAATTTTCAGCTGAATATTATTCTAATATAGTTTTTACTTACAGCATAACAGCTTAAGGAGAGCAACGTAAAGGAAAGGAAAAAGTACATCATATTTCCCCATTAACAGTATCGAAGTGGACTATATATTTCGCTGAACACTTATAAATACTTCATTTCTTTAGAAGATTCAGTCAAAACATCTACGCGGGAAATATGATAAATTGCAGCTACTAATCCTCTTTTACAAATGGATTCATATGGTTGTGTAAATACTGATTTATTTTTTTTCTTACTTTCAGTTTAATATTTTTATAACCTATCTTGTCATTTTCAGTATGATTAATTCTGTTAATCGCTATTCCTTTCTGGAGAAGCTTTCCACAGAATATAATAGAAATGCTTATTCAGACATTAGGCAGTTTTCCTTTAATATACTGTTCTGGCATTGACGCTGGTGAAGAGGAAAATTAATCATCCAGTTCTAATTGGTTCAATATCGAACAATAGACTGTTGACAACTCTCATAAGCAGGCTGTACGACGTTCTATTCAATGCAATTTCATTGTGGAATTGAAGAAATAATAATCACGTTTAGAAGCTAAGATATTAACCATTAAGAATAATAATTAGTATATGAATGTAGGAAATTCATAACTTAATTTGATGTAAATAATCTACATCGGGATTTATCATTGCTTCGAGCATTGCATAACTTGCCATGAATATCTTCAATGGTGAAATGCTGTCAGTGCTATAATCTTTAGTCCAGAGTTTAGTAACGAGGTAAATTTCTTCTCGTGGAACTCTCTTGGCAATAGCTCGGCCCACTTCCGCTTCATTACCAAAGTAGTCAGCGATATCAGTCAGCCTGTAGCCATGCTGTAATGCACACAAAACTGACTCTTCCGTGGACATCTCTTCCTTTTCATCTTTCTCTTTCTTCACCCTGAATGTTCCAAGACCAAACAGAGGAATCTCACATCCTTCCCTCAACTTTACTTTTGTATGCATAGTCAAGCTCGTACTATCGCATTCCTCCCTCCTACCACCTTTCTTTCTTCTTTTCTCCTCCACAACTGTGAAGTGCTTTACAAAGGAATCTTACGCATAGGTTCGCCAAGATTTTTGTTCAAAATTCTTAGCCTGAAGATATTTATAAGGACATGCGAATAAGGAAAGAATATTTAATAAAAACTTATCCAAAATAGATAAAAGATGGTAAAAGTTTTGGGAAGTTTTCTATGAATACTGGTTTTAAGGAAACTCGAAATAGCATTAACTTAAATCAAGCTCTTTATTGTGAGACGCTATATATTTATTAATCAGTTAGTTTGCAGTCAATTCCCAGTAGGCAACGGAATTTTTCCTTGTCAAATAAGTTTTATATTTTAGCGTAGGCTAATGCACAATGTATTTTAATAAGTTTGTTAAAAAAAAGTAGTGAAACTTTGATTAAAATAGGATACCTGAGATATAGAACAAGATTAATTTTAAATGATGCGAGTGACAGCAACAATTCATGATCACAAGATGTAGGAATAAATTTTACAATATAATTGTTACAGTTTCTAAGAAGATTGTAAAGTACAGTAAAACCTCGTTAAGTCGTCACTCAAGGGACCAAACATTTTTGACGACTTAAACAGAGTGCGCATTTTTTTGAAAAAACAAAGCAAAAAAAAAACCCACTGAAATACAGTATTTCATGAATTGCTGTAGGATTCCGTGAGAAAAACAAGATTTTCAGAAATTAATACATGCAAATGAATGCATGGAAAATAAAATAAAACACTTTCATAGTTACCACATTTTAATCGTTTTAAAAGAAAGGCAATTTCTGTCATTGAAACGTTCCAGCCAACCATGGCTGCCGCCGAAATCTTCAATTTTCAACTCCTTAGCAATTTCCAAGGCTTTCTCATTGAGAATCACGGCAGAAATCGGCACATTTTGCGATCTGGGATGTTTTAGCCATCGAACTAAAACCTCCTCGATCTCGTCAACTCCGATTTCCTCATTCTCTTTCTTTTGTTTTTGCAGTCAGCTTCTTCAATTACTTGTTTCGATGAAAGAATATCATTTAATATTGTCCTAGGAATATGGTGTTCTTTGGCAAAAGTTGTTTGATTTTTCAAAAAGTGCAATTACGTCTTTTTTTTTTCTTTAAAAGATAACGATTTAAGTTTTCTTTTCCCAAGCATGTTAAAAACGTAATCGAACCACGAAATTGCAAGAGAAAAAATAGTCCTTACAGCGGGGCTTACTCGCTGTGAAATGAAGTCACACTCAGGAGCGGTCAAGAAAAACAACTACACTCGACAGAGTCGCAGCGAGAAGTGTGCTTTGAATGATTAGCAGCGAGATTCCAAGAAGCCAAATCCACCGAAGGGGTAGGAAAGGAATGAAGTGACAGGCATGGTCGCAAATTCCCCGTAAAGGCTTGGCTTTCTTAAAGTGAAGGGGCGGAGCTGAAAAGACAACACGATGGCATGCAAAATGGAGAAGAAAGATGCTTTTGGCCATTTTTGAGGGTGGCGAGTTATCCAGAGTAGAATTAAATTTGGTGACGGGTAAAGGAGGGTTATTTTACATTATTGTGTAGGAGATCTTGTCGGGACCAAAGGAAAACGACGACTTAAACGGAGTGACGACTTAACGAGGTTTTACTGTATATGATTTAGCAGAAAATGTTGTATTTGAAGTGGAAGAAGTGATCAACAGCTGTTGGCGAAGAAGTCAAATGAAAGAGTGAAATCCCTGTCTCTCATCACTGTCCCTCATCCCGCGACATTTGGAAACATGTATCGGTGTCTGAGAGACTGGTTACCTTCCACGAGGAAATAACGACCATTGCTACCGAAGCGTGAGGAAGAGATTTAAATGCTGTACAGCGAGGCTCAACCTCAAATGAGCAGAATTTCACGTACAACACGTGTTGCACTCATGCAAATTTGGAGAACTCTACATTCTAATGGTCTTTATCAGTAGTACCATCTGAAGAAAATCCGACACCTATTATCTGGTGATTATGAGTCTCGTGTCACATTTTATAAATGGATTCGACCCAATTTAGATGTGCTTCGTTACATTCTATTCAGTGATGAAACCGCATTCACCTGTTATGGTATTAATAACACACGGAATTCCCACACTTGGGCTCATCCCCGAGCCATAACAATCCGTACCTACACAATGTTTGTGGTATAGATTATTAGATATTATCTGATTGGACCATATTTCTTCAAGTGACATCTGATATAAGTGACTCTTTCACAGATTTTAGGCGCCATCACTTACTCTTGTATTAAAAGATGTGCTGCTGGCAATACGACAACGCATGTGGATGCAGCATGACGAGCCCCCACCTCATGCAGCCAGATAAGTAATTGCCGAATGAGATGTTTCCGAATCGATTGATAAGATGATGTAGACCAGTAACATAGTCTCCTCCGTCACTCGACCTATCACCATTAGGTTTCTACTTGTGTTTGAAATCAAGAGTGTACATGAATAGGAAGCCAGAAACATGGGAACAGTTACTACAGGCAATAAATGACGCTGCTGTTAACATCCGCCATGACATTGCTGATGTTTCTGAATGCAATCACTGGAAGCACGCGTCACAGCATGTTTACAGCAGAGACAGACAGTTTGAACAGCACCTGTTAAAGCTGTAATGATTGCAATGTAATTGCATTTCACATCAATAAATTAACATATTATTGAATGGTTTCATTCTTTGGCTTCTTACAACGAAGAATCGATATCTCGGGAACGAAGCTGGATCTACCTATGGTGTATATTATATTTTTTGCTTAAAATAATCACTCGAACACACTGGCGAAGTTTATCGGTTTCGAGATGGACTATTCTACGATGTATATCAATTACAGTAAAACCTCGTTAAGTCGTCACCCGGATAAGTCGTCACTCCGTTTAAGTCGTCGTTTTCCTTTGGTCCTGACAAGGTCTCGTACAGAATAATGTAAAATAACCCTCCTTTACCCGTCACCAAATTTAATTCTACTCCGGATAACTCGCCACCCTCAAAAATGGCCAAATGCATCTTTCTTCTCCATTTTGCCTGCCATCGTGTTGTCTTTTCAGCCCCGGCCCTTCACGTTAAGAAAGCTAAGCCTTTATGGGGAATTTTCGACCATGCCTGTCACTTCATTCCTTTCCTACCCCTTCGGAGGATTTAGGTTCTTGGAATATAGCTGCTAATCATTCAAAGCACACTTCTCGCTGCGACTCTGTCGACCGCTCCTGAGTGTTTTTCTTGACCGCTCCTGGGTGTGACTTCATTTTAAAGCGAGTAAGCCCCGCTTTAAGGCCTATTTTTTCTCTTGCAATTTCGTGGTTCGATTACGCTTTTAACATGCCAGGGAAACGAAAACTTGCCTCGTTATCTTTTAAAGAAAAAAAAAAGTTTTAATTGCACTTTTTGAAAAATCAAATGTTTAGAAAACAGCTTTTGCCAAAGAACACCATATTCCCAGGACTACTTTAAACGATATTCTTACATCGAAACAAGTAATTGAAGAAGCTGACTGCAAAGACAAAAGAAAGAGAATCAGGAAATCCAAGTTTGACGAGATCGAGGAGGTTTTAGTTCGATGGCTAAAACATGCCAGATCCCAAAAGTGCCGATTTCTGCCGTGATTCTCAAAGAAAAAGCCATGGAAATTGATAAGGAATTGAACTTTGAAGATTTCGGTTTCAAAAGGTTGGCTGGAACGGTTGGCTGGAATGGCTGGCTGGAACGTTTCAAAGACAGACATTGCCTTTCTTTTAAAACGATTAAAATGTGGTAACTATAAAAAGTTTTTTTTTATTTTTCACTCATTCATTTGCATGTATTGATTTCTGAAAATCTTGTTTTTCTCACCGAATCCTACAGCAATTCATGAAAATACTGTATTTCAGTGGTTTTTTTTTAAAAATTCCCACTCCGCCTAAGTCGTCACTCCGCTTAAGTCGTCAAAAATGTTTGGTCCCTTGAGTGACGACTTAACGATGTTTTACTGTATTTCCATATCCATTTTAATTCTTGAAAAAGGAAAAATAAAACAAGTATTCCGGAAAAGTTCCGAAGCTTTTTCATTTTTTATTTTATTTTTAATAGAAAAACATCTTCAAGTTCAAACAATTGTTTGTTTTCCTTTAAATAAAAAATGCCAGGATCTTTAATCGAAACCGAAAATACATCTTCTTGGCTGAGGCTTATCAGTATTAGTACATTCACTTCTCTTAAAACAAGTCAGTCAAGCTCTGTATCTACAATACAGCTCTTCCAGGTTTAATACTTCTAAAATTTAATGTTTCCCATTTGATCAGCAGGTGAAAGGTTTCCAGAGATCCCCAAATCAAAACACACAGTCAAAAAATAAAAATAAAATCGAAGAACAAGAAGAATTAAGGGTAAGTAAAAACAAGTTTCGGCTTCACTTTTTTCTGCCCACGATGTTAAGAGATTGACAGTGAATGTAAGGTAGGGGGCCCGAATTTCGTCCCCTTCAGTTTCTCGGTTCTGTCGCTAGGAGAGCTATTGACTCAGCAGATATATGTAGGGGAAGGAAGGCAAACAGAGCCAGTTGAGAAAGTTTAGTGATCTAGAAAGCTTCTGTCCTGGTTTTACGAAGATTTTTCGTTTTCTAGATATAGTGAGTTCTTGCAATGCCATTATTATTAGTAGTAGTATTACGCCTAGTGTAAGCGTTGTTTTTGTACTCTATGGATGTCACTGGCTTAGGTACGTTGTCAATAGATGGGTGTGTCACTTGTGCGCCGTCAGGTTCACTTGTTGAGAAGGTAGAAGCCGCCATGTGAGTTTCAGGGTTGTTCCTAATTTCGTCCAGGGGACGAAATAAGGAACTCACACTTTTCTTTATCTTTTTTTTTAGATGGGAGTTTCGTTTCAAGAGTTTTTAGGCTAAAGCCATTGGAAATTGGTTGACTGGTCGCATAGTTAGCAATCTCCAATCTCCAATTAGTTGGGCTGTCCAATTAGTTATATGACTATGATTTAATCATGAAAGCTGCTGTCAATGGATTACGGATAACAGGGATCATTCCTTTCAATCCAAATGATTTTGGTTCTGAACAGTTTATTTGTGGGACTCTCAGTCTCTAACCAATCATCAGGAAGCAACAAGGAGATCCTATAAAGTTTACCTGTCCTTTATGGGTCCATCCGTCAACAACCAGTCCGAGGACCACCAGCCCACAGTCAGTCCTAAAGACATCAGACAAGTTCCAGTGATTCAGCCATCAACATCTGCTCGAAGAGGTTCAGCGTCATTACAAGTTCTCCCCACTAAAGAAAAATTGAAGAGGCCTCTGAACGGCTCCGCCTAAGAAAATGCTTGTGCTGCCGAAGGGTTCCAAAGAAAAGGGCGTGAAACCATCCTCCAGAAAAACCAAAGCAGAAACGACCAGCTATAGTCACGACATTCAATATGACGACTCAATTGACGAAAGCAACAGTGAGGATGATGATGTCGAATATCCAATCTGTGGGAAAAAATATTCCGCTGATAGACATAGGAAAAATGGATTCGCTGCACTGAAATTTATTTGTGATACTTGCTTGGAAGGCTAAATGCTCATCTTAAAATAAAATAATGATAAGATTATCTGTTTTTCAAGTAAACTTAATATTCACCTGTGATGCCTATTAATAACATACGGAATTTCCACATTTGGGCTCATCACCGAGCCGTAACAATCCGTACCTACACAATGTGTGGTGTGGATTAGTAGATGATTATCTGATTGGACCATATTTCTTCAAGTGACATCTGATTTAAGTGACTCTTATACAGATTTTATGCGCAATCACTTACCCTTGTATTAGAAGATTGCCGCTGGCAATACGACAGCGCATGTGGATGCAGCATGACGGAGCCCCCTACCTCTTGCAGCCAGATAAGTAATTGCCGACTGAGATGTTTCCGAATCGATGGATAGGATGGTGTAAACCAGTAACATAGTCTCCTCCGTCACTGCGTTTCCGATAAGCTTAATATTCTTTATGAATTTTGATAAATTTATGTTGTAAGTATAAAGTTTTTTTTTACTTCTTTATATTCGACTAAGTACTTCTATATACTTCTGTACTATACTATACTATAGTATACTATACTATACTATATACTTCTATATACTAAGTACTTATATTCGACTTTTATAATGAATTTTTGTAAATAATATGAATAAAATTAAAACACATTTAAAAAATCATTTATTACCTCATTTTTTCGGAATTTTTTAGGGGGACGAAATTAGGAACACCTTTTTTGGTTTTGAGAAAGTAGATACTATTGAAATTAATCTTATTTTGGTACTAACAATTGATTACACAGGCGATTTGGCTTAGTTTCCAGGTAAAGGGATAGTTAATGAAGGTAATGTAAAATGTTGGTGCTCTTACATCATTTAATATGATCAAGTTGGCACAAAGGTTTAAACTGTGGATATAGTACTTTAGCTTTTATTTCATTTTTATATTGGATTCTGTGTCGTTTCACGAAGCAATTTGGAATGCTACAATGCTGAACAGATAATATCTGTTCAGATTGTAGAAATAATTGCTGGCCTTATCACAACTTTTTCTAACTTCTACAGTAATTACAAGGATAATTTTCTGGAGTAGGATTCTGCAAAAAAAAAAAAAAAGTCATTGTTAAAAAATTCAAACTTGAATTAAAACTTTGAAATTGACACATATAAAGGATTAAAACTTATAAAATTGTTAAAATTATTTCTCTTAAAATAGAAAAGAAACGGTTTCGACCTGTTAAAATGCTAGGCTCAGCTGAAGATGACCTAGAGTTTTAGCAGATTGAAACCGCCCTGTCCTTTTTTTTTTAAGAGAAATAATTTTAACATTTACGCAAGCTTTAATTCCTTTGTTATTTGTGAATTTCAAAGTTTTCATTTATATTTCAGTTTTTTAACAATTACATTATGTTTCACACATTAAATCATCGATTAAAAAAAACAAAAACAAACAAAACTCCTGTTGTTTTCTAATTTATTGTATGAGTATGCGTAGCCTGCGAAGTCTTACTATTCAACTTAAACTTGATGTTTATTCGTCTGTTTATACGCCTATCATGCTAGAACAATAACCTCCCCCCTTCCCTACCGTTTTTAATGAGTTGCAAGCGTGGCTCTCAATTTTCGTAATCTGAAATGTGTTTTTAGTGAATAAACAAAAAAAAGCGTGGACTTCTTCCGAATTTTAGACACATTTAATTTTAAAACACCAATATAACTGTCAAAAGTCAATACTGTATATAAAGTACAATCATATAATGGAAAAGCAGTTCTCAATATCTCTTTGTTTTTGTGTGTGGACGATACTTGTGATTATTCTATTTTTGAACACTTTACAACACCAGTATTGGCATCTTAAATTTTTTATTGTACAATACATCAGTAAAAGACTGAACATTATCGATATATTGTTATTCTATTTTCTAACGAGATCCACCTATATCGAGATCAGATTTTTTGCACCTCGAGCACCGTGTTACAACGGGGTTGAACTGTAAAATTAAAAAGACCACAATATTTTAATTTCTAGCACATACTACTAAAAACGAAATAAGATATTTCCCCCTTGATATTATTTTTCATCTTATTAATATGTATTTTGGCTCTATGTGATAAATGATCTAAAAAGATTTTATAAAAGCAAGTACCTGTATCTACAAATTTTTTATGAAACCATCAGTTTCCCCATTTACGCTTGCTCAAACACTGCCGCTCATTTTCAAATATCCAGTCGTAATAGGTCATCACCATATTGTATCGAACCCTTGTTTAAATTCTAAACATTGCAACCAATACACTTCTTTGTATAAAAGCAAAAACTAAGCTCATAGTATATACCGTAGTAATTATTTTCAAGCAATATTCGTAATCTGTAAAAATACCGATGAACATAGGAAGAAATATAAATTATAAAATTACCATAAACAATTACCAGACCAGGAAACAATTACCAGGAAACGTTGCGATGTTGAGGGAAAAATTATTCTTTGAAATGATAGTTTCGTAACATCCTAATGCAAATTCTGTTTCTTATTCGTCATATTAAAATTCACATTCCCAAAATCACAAGATGAGTAAAAAAATTTGTCCAGGAATTTGGAATGACTATTATGATATTTTATTTATTTATTTCTTCCTTTTCGAATGCAATAGATTAAAATATCCTCCTCCCACTTTCTCCCTCGGTATGTTAGTCCTCTGTTTGCTTTCTAAATTGTTTGCTTATCTCAGGGCCGGATCTAAAAATTGTTGCCCCCCTCCCCAGCGAAAATCCATCACGGGCCTTACCGAGCTTTTTCAAGTCTCCCTCAGGCCACGGCGCGGCCCCCCCCCCCCCTCCCCGCAATGCGGGGACTGGCTATACCTAGATCCGGCCCTGGCTTATCTAATATAAAAAGCTGTTATGATCAATCTGTGTCATCAATTGACACAGTGCGATATGTTTAAAGCTAAAATTTGAAAGTAACCGATTAAAGTGCTTAATTTGTGGTAGAAAGAATGTAATAATTTAAATTTCACGAGGCCTAAAATCAGACCAGTTTCAGACTTCGAATGCAATTATGATTCGTCTGCAGCGTCTCTCATTCTATTTTGTTTCGCGAACTCTCTCTTTAATCAACGAATCTCTTTAAAAATCCACCGTATTTTGTACTGTAAAACTTTCCGCTTCGCCGGCCCTAACTTTCCTTTTTGGCAACCCCTCAAGTTTGGTTGTCCGGAATCAACTGTTTCACCTGACCCCTTTCGTAGTATTATTGGGTTTATTTACCTTATTATAAAAACGAAAAATAATATTCAGAAATGTTCTGTGTATGTGTGTGTTTTCGTTGTTTACTACTGCAGAATTGAATTCAGTTGTAAATATCAGGCAAGTACTGTACTTGTCATGAACATAAGCGTCATACAACTTTGTTCTACATCACCGGAACTATGTCTATGTAAACTTGCAGCTTCCGGCAGAGGATCATTTTTTAATTTTAAGAATTAGGAAAAATCCTTGAAATACGACTCATTCTATTCTGGTATTCTCTTTTTATCTAATGCAAATACCGATGTCCACGAACTTATATCTAATATCTCTAATGACAATAATATGATTGCTTCAAAAAGTTGCATTTACCTTTCGATCAACCCTTGTAAACGAATAACTACACATACAATTATGTCCATTAATATTTATTGTTACTATAATAAGCAGATGATTCTTTAATTCATATTTAAATATTATATTTACAAATATGTTTAAATTGTAAAACTTTATGAAAATGTACAAACAGCCAGTTTATGAAATATAATTTTTTACAAAATTTCAGATTGACAATTATCTTTTGGTGTATAAAATAAATATATTTTGTAATGTATTTATTACAGTCACACACAAAAATTATGTGACATATTAAATGCATTTTCTTTAACTATTATTTTACAGTAAATTTATCAAATTCTCTCTCTTCCCTTTTATTTCTTTTATGCTCTAAAATAAAATTGATTTGTCGAGCAATTATACTGTTACAAATATTTTATATATTTTTTAATACAGAAACATTACGTCATGTTATTATAAAATATAAAACCATAGAATAAGAGAAGAAAATAGATCTGTTACCAAATAACTTCATTAATTATTTGTTACAATTTCTCATTGAAGATTACATTTATTGATTGAATTGACAAATTGTCGTTTCAAACTACAGATATATATTTCAATTTCAGATGTTTTTAGATCTGATTAAAGTAATGCATTCTCTTGATTAACTATTTTTGCATGAAGGAATTCATATAAATTTCACTTAATTATTAAAATGTTAAATGTTAACATTTTTTAAAGAAATTTAAATTGTGTAAAAAAAAGTAGACTAGATGCTAATAAACATTCAATTCAATAATCACCCACATTCTAAATTAAACCAACAAACACTTAAATATAATATTAGGAACACACTTAGCCTTATAAGTTAAATATCTAGAAGCAAACATAAAAAATACATTAACTTTAAGCAATTAATGTATCGACTAACAGTTTGATGTATATTTCTTAGATAAAAATGGTGTAATCTGTAAAAGAAAACATTTCAAGAACTAACATTATGATACGTTAACTTAAGGAATGGAAAAAACTCGAAAGATATTTTGAATTTTCATCCACACAGTCTGCTGACATTTTTGAGGACAGACTGAAGACTCAGGTATTCGTGAATAAATGTATCGTTACCGATAGATTCATCAGAATCGTGAAGTTAGCATAAACTCCGCAGAATATTAAGTTAAATGTGAAAAGTTAAAAGCTAAAAGAAATCAAAATTCTTAGATAATTAAGATATATTAACATATGTGTTAAGGAGTTAGCTGTTGATCATTATTTTTATCATAAAATATGATTGGATATCTTGGAAAAAACGCAGGTTTTGATTCTTCCTTGTCATTTAGTTGACTGGTATGTTATGTTATCAATGATATCGATTGAGCAGTTGTCCATTGGTCTTTCAACAGAAAGAGACTTATTATGGAACTACGAGTTAGGGTTTGAAGCTTTTTGAGATTAATTAATCGAAAAGCATACATAAAAGTACAGTATCTTAAAACAAGCGTCTAATGTAGAAACTCGTAATAAAATTTAACATTTCAAGCAGTTGTCAAGCTGAGTATTAACTTCTCCGAAATTTCTCAGTGTATGCTTAGTTATTACTTACTTCTCTAATCCTAACGACATTTAAGTACCAAGCAATAATGCAATTTTAGCTAACCCATGAAGCCAATCTCACAATTGTAATCAATATAACCATTTATTCCTAAATTCTTTAGAACTGGCAGCACATCTATTTACTTGTTTATGAAGCCAGTAGCCGTACAAAAATGAAATCAGGAAAAAAAAATATTTTTAAAATTGTCACGGTGTCTGTATTTCATTCAAATTGACTCAATTCAATCTTTGATTTCCTTACAGTGGTCGCGGACCTTAATGAAAAGCTTGAAAGTTTCTTTTTTAGTCATTTTAATTTCATTCATCAATAACATCATATCTAGTTTAATTCTGATATTATTGAAAACGTATTTAAAATATTTTTTTTTTTAACTTTTAAACTTATTTTCAAATACTTCTCTCAGATGTATGTATCATTCATACAAAACAGTATCAATAACATACTTGAGTTATTGTCACTTATACAGCAATTCTATCATTAAAACATATATGCAGAGAATAATCTAATTGTATACAACGAAATTCCAAATAAGTAGCCAAAATTTTAAAAACATAGATATATTATTATTAAATATTCGTAAAAAACTGAAATTTTCTTAAGATTTGTACACATTATGAACTCCTGGTATCAATTATCAGAAGAATGGCTTCAACACTTACAGCTTACAAACGATATATGAATGGGCGGCAATACTGCTATCATATGATGTTCAGACTCCATAACAACTCGCTTAAACTATTTTTTTTATTACATTTCATTTTATATGAAAAAAAAAGTTTTAAAAAAGAAATCACATTTAGGTAAATTATGAAAGAATAAATTGCTTTGTTGCTCAAATTTTCAATGAAAATTTACTACTACACAAATTATGATGGATGCTATTGTAGGAGATTGCAATTTTCTTACCTGGGTTTTTTGTAATTTTTGTTATTGCAATTTTTCTTACCATTAGTTTTGTCTTAAAAACAGATTTTTCCTTTCATATCTAATATATCTTCATATACATGATCTTATAGCAGTAAGGATAAATTGATAAATTCTATAAATACTTCTTTAAATTTATGAATTGAAAAAAAAATAAATAAAAATAATATCAAAATTGCAATCAATCGTAAAATTTTAATTAAATTCAATTTTGAAATTTTCAGAAGTTATGATAGAAAGAAATATTAAAATAAAACAAAAAATTGTTTATATTCTAGAATTTTTTAAAAAAAATTATTTCCAGTTAATCAATTATTGATAGTCTGTATGCTTAAATTAGAATATATTTGTGGATATGTTTACATTATGTGTGAGTCCATAAATGTGAGAGATAGCTTTATAATAAACATTTGTTGGGTTTCTTGTGAAAATCATAAGTTTTTGTACTGTATACCACTAAGTCCTTTGAACAGAAATTTTTAGCGTCAAACTTTTTTGCAATTTTATTGATTGATTGGGTTTAATGACGCAATAGCAGCTTTAGCTATGCTGTGCCAAGAATGGTTAAAAACAATAAAATTTGTAATTCGATACAATATTTTTAATATGGAATGTATGAAAATTATTTTTTGTGCATCAATTTATAGGTCAAGCAAAAGAAATTTATAACAGAAAAAAGTTAAATTGAATCATCTTTGATAATGAAAACTTTTTTTTTTTTACCAAAGTCATCTCATAATAGTTTATAGGAATTTCAAAAGTTACAAACCTTGAATATCGGTGGGAAAAAAAAGATACTTTCATCTACTACTTTAAAAAAACTCAATAAGTAAACAATTTATCTTGAATAGTCTATTGAACTATTAATATGAAATGTGTAAGAAACTCCATTATATGGAAATTCAATAATCTTTTTGTTTTGGTTTTCTGCCTCAGGAGTGATAAAATGTCTGAACTTCATTTAAATAACAACGACTGAACACATCGGTATATTTTTTGTAAAACTCTCACTGTCTGTCAGGGAAGGCTTTTGCCATGAGTGTAATCAGTTGAACGAAATTACCCATTTCTTGAGAAAGAAAAAGTTAACAAGAAGTGACTTCAATGCTTGGAACTACGGGAGATTTCTTGGTAACACTTGGAGTTGTTATGGCAACCAGAGGGTTTTCTTCGTCAATTGTGATGACAATTGGAGGCATAGTGTTCTCTGGTGTGAGTGTGAGTCGCAGGCCCTCGACAATGCCCTTTCTAGGACTGAAATCACCACTCTTACGTGAGCGACCGTCAGATGAAAAGATCTTGAATAGTCCAGGAACACCAAGGAATTTCTCTTTACCTGTAGTTGTTGGAAGACTGAAAAACAAACAAAGCAAAAAAGATCAGTGATTCAAAGACTAAAGAGGAGCTCTACAATTTGAAGTAGTTCCTTAACAAGAAAATTCTTTTAATACTTTGTCATATGACGAGATTGATTAAAAATTAAATTTATTATTAAATTGAAAGAGGGTATACAGAGTATTAGTACACATGTACTTGAAAACAGAAGGTGGACAGAATTGTAATCATTAGCACTAACTTACTTTAAAAATATTTTATCATGAACATTCCAGCCTATACTTCTAATACATGAAATTGTTTAATCATACAATAATTTTATCGTCGAAACAGGAAAGAAAAACCAAACTACAATCCGGTATCTGTAGGGATAAGTAAGTACATAGAAGTAACAAACTCCACATTCTAGCAAACACTAGCTCTAATAATATTGTTATTTTTTTTTGTTAATAATGCCTCTAGTTGATTGAATATACGCATTCATCAATGTATGCGATAATTTTAATCATTTATAAAGTTCAGTACTGTCCTCCAAATCAGAGATGGCCGCCCTGTTTTTATGAGATCTGCGCATGTATCATCGATTAGTCTGGTCAGGCACTTCCGTCTGATTTTATGACAGGACGCCGCCATTGTGCTAATCGCTTGTTACTTTGCAAAAGAGCATTGTATTTATAAATAATATATATTTATTTATTTATATAAATACTTATTGTTAGCAACTGGTATTGAAATAACGCTAAATAGTCGAGAGAAGTTCTAATTTGGCGTTATTAACATGTCTTTCTCAGTGAAAACAGACTACGTCGTCCATTGTGACAGGAAAACATAATTGATCAGCTACCGGAAGGGCTGCGCAGTTCAAACTTCCGCCGGCCAACTTTCATTTTGAGGACAATAGTTCTTATTTTTCTCTAAAAGAAGTACACCTATCCATATTGAGTTTGGCTGTATTTCATAATTCTGTTAATATTATTGTTATTATTAATGTACCTTGGTCTCTGGCTTTGTAGTTTCTCTTTAGAGCCTGTGTACGACCAAGTACTTGTTCTAATGCGACCTGGAGATCCAACTTTTCTCCTTGCCCACTCTTGGATGGATTGCGTCAGACTAGGAATGCGTCCAAGTAATAAAACTAAAGCACCATCTAAGTTCTATAATAGAAAGACATACAAAAAAAATAGTCAAGTTTTATAAAGATTGTCCTGACAAAGACCAAGCAAAGAATTTTAGGTAATTAAAAAAAAAAAAAAAAAAGAAAGAAATAAAAGAGACAATTCTCCGTAATTAAACTATGTAACTTTCTAACAATTTTAGTACTGCACAGTACATGGTTTTTAACAAATTTTTAACATAACTAAAATATATTAATTTACTTATTTATCATATTATATTTTGCAACTTATATGTATTTCGTAACTATAATTATAAAATAATTCAATTACATAGTAATTGTACTTTTTATGAACTTTACTGTCGTTTTAATAAAGTTTGTAAAATTAATTACCCTGATGGTTTGTGCTACTTCTTCCTGAGAACTGTTGCGTACATTTTGCCCATTAATTTCCAAAATTTGGTCCCCCTGTAGAATTCGACCATTGCGAGCTGATATGCTACCTGGTTGCTAGTTCCGTAAATGAACAACAAAATGAAAACCTAATTAGTCTATTTACTGAATGATTTCTGATTTTTGGATTACAACGTTTAGTAATACAAAACTAAAAAAAAATGGTTTTGAAAGTTTTTAATTTTTGTTGAGCAGATATATTTTTTTAACAAAATATAAGATTTGCACAGTCTGATTATTAAATAATGAGACTATTTTTTTTTCTTCATTATGAATCGTAAATGTTACAGTTGATGGTAATACATAATTCGCGCCTTTAAAATGTTCTCTTTCAATTGAACATAAGCAAGCTATTTATAGCTATTCCAAGGATAGTGGCACTGGTCAGAAATCAGAAGATGGACCAACGCGCAGATATAAAATTAATTTGCGCGAAAATTTGGAAGATTTGAAAATGTTGCTGGAGATTACTGTTTGTCTTGTGACCATGTGACTGATTTTCGCGATTTCCTGATGGCCGCGCGTCAATTAAGCACCACCTTCGATAGGATAGAAATCAATCACAATTATCGATCAGTTTCTGTATTCATGTGACTTGGCACTAATGGACTTTTTGCTTTGTTCCAGAGAATTAAGAGGATATAAAAGAACAATGGTTTGACAACATTAACTTTCCCCAGATACAGTGACGCAACATCTGAAGAGCATTATTTCAAAGCAGTTTTAGCAATGTCCCAGTTTACTTCATTGATACCAGAGTTACATACCATCAAGTGGAGATTACTTTAACATTCATCAAATTTTTAGATTTTGGAAGTGACATTTTTGTTTTTACAAATTTTGTCTCGTTATTTAATAGCCATATTGTACATTAATAATATTTTGATATACGGGGTGAGTCAAATGTCCCAGGACACCCTTGTATTTCGGAAACGGAAGGGAAAATGAAATATCTGAGTACCCCAGCATAGAATGGGTGAAGGAGCCTACATTTTAGGATATTTCCGGAACACGGCTGCCATCTTGAAGTCCGCCATCTTGAATGCAAGTCAAAATTTTCAAATGGGAACAGAGTCATGTGACGTATCATTTCAAACAAGAAAACTCTCAGAAATTCAACGGTGTAATCAGTTTTTATATTTTTATTTTATGATGACAGTTAGTACTGCACAATATCACAACATTCATTGCAAATTTGTCTGTTTCAGGTGATGCCGTTGACCAAAGAGGAAGGATTTGATGGCCGGTGAACGTAGCTAAACTGTCATCGTTGAAGATTATAACCAGTGACACCCAGATCGACCACCTGTAACGCACAGTGGAGTGGGGAAATTAATAAGATCAATAAGATATGAAAACCTCAACCGCAGTGTTAGCTTCATTCGTTTAGAGCCTTCAGCGAAGCTCACACCTGTGAGGGGATTTCTCCAGATATGTTATCACGGGTCCATGTTGACTGGCAGCGATGCCTCCTATTGTATGTGCAGCAACAAAGGAAACACATTGAACATATTTTGTAGGCCCATTATGTGCATTCCCATAGGATTTCTGCTGTGATATTTGTAACGAATTCTATCTTTGAACACTCATAAAATTAAAATGAATAATGTTACACAAAAACTGATTGCATCATTGAATTTCTGGGGGTTTTCTTGTTTGAAATGATAGTCACATGACCTGTTAACATTTAAAAATTTTGACTTGCATTCAAGATGGCAGCTATGTTCCGGAAATATCCTAAAGTGTAGGTTCCCTCACCCTTTCTTTGCTGAGGTACTCAGATACTTCATTTTCCCTTCCGTTTCCGAAATACAAGGATATCCTGGAACTTTTGACTTACCCTGTATAATTATTAATTTTACCATAAATTTTATCATTTATTTGTGTTACATAAAATGGAGCTTTAAATGTAAGTAGTTGCAGATAAATAAACAAAATAGATTAGAAGACGGTCAATATTTTAACGTGTGAATTAAAAACATTTTTAAGAATAAATATAAATCACATTAAGATTTAAGAATAAATATACTTAAAATAAAAAGATACAACGTTTCGGCAACTATCATTCAGTTGCCGAAATGTTGTATCTTTTTCTTTCAAATATATTTGTTTTTAAATCTTAGTGTGATTTATATTTATTCTTAATAAATTAGAAGATATATCAACATAAATTACAGAAATTTAAAAAGTTAAGAATAATTTAATAAAATTAATAAATACTAATACAATTACTTGCAACGATATTAAATTTGATGAGAGTTCGACAGGCTGAAAGACTGATTCCTTTAATTTATAAAATTTACAAAATGCTAATATATATTAATGGCTTCTTATTATGAAGAAGGTTAGAAACAACTGAAAATTTGGAGCTCTTAATAATTTATTTTCTTGTTACTTTTGTAAAATAAGAGAAAAAGTCCTTCAAAGTGTCGAAATCTCACTAGATTAATAAATGAAGAAATTAGTTCAATTTGGACTTAAGTACACTTTTTGTATAACATCAATTACATACGTATTCTGTAGAGGGGGTTTCTAAGGGTGAGAAATCAGAATCTGGTGTTAGTTTGATGAAAACACAAACAGTTCTGATATCTTTCATTCATTGATATCTATTGCAAGAATACCTAACTACCCTTTGGACCAATTCGATACTAGCATTATATTAGGATTAGCTGAAACGACAGCAACGAAGTAAGCAGAAGCTTACCAAATATCAACAATAAAGTCTTATTCTAGCCAAAACCTTGCAATAACAATCTTTGATATAATTGATTCCATAAAAACATGAATAATCATATTTTTGGGGCAAAAATATGAATAATCAATTAAAATTATATTACAGCGTTAGTATGATTTTAATATTAAATTACTGTATATTAAAATCCGTTTAGGAAATTTTTATGTTTTAAAAAAATCATTTTATACAATTATAAAATTTTTCAATTTTGTATAGTATTATTATAATTCTAACCTGAAAATAACAAACAATAGTTTGTTAATTTCAGGTTAGAATTATAAT
>JAFIDM010009631.1:145978557-146020431 GCA_023159025.1 Thereuonema tuberculata | reverse complement strand
TTTTTTTTTTTTTCAGGTTTTTTTTTCAAATTTAGATAATACCTAAAGTGATTTTCCAATTACCCATTTTGGTCATAAATGGGAATTAAATTGTAAACAAAAAACTATTTTCTTGTTTCCTAAAAGGTTTATTGTATTATATAAAAACGTTATTTTGTCTTTCATTCTGTCATAAGACTACGTTTTTCCAATTTTGTGACCAAACTATAAGAGATAGATTGGTCATGCAAATGGATAAAATGTAGAGCTTTTCAAGACAAACAAAATGCTACAAAAATCTTTCGAAAAAATTTTTTGGTTTTACAAGGGTCAAATTTTGACTTTTTCTCAGTTTAAACGAAAAGTATAAAAGTTGGAAGAGAACATTATATTGAGAAAACGTTGGTATTTGAAAGTTCTATCGATATATCAGTCATTAACAAACGTTTCTGCGTTTGCAAGATACATGCAAAAATGTGAAAAATTTCATGTTGACTATTGTGAGAAGTTTGTGAAGGCACGTAAAAATGAAGCAAATGTACAATTCATGGAAATACGAATACAAATATAGATCGTATTTTCTTAAATAAGAATGATATCGAAACATGCGGAGAATGCCACAACGGGCTGGGAAGTCGTATATTCTCCGATCTTAAAATTAATTTGCTAAATAAATAAAGTTTTTTTTTAATGCTATATATGCAAGGGTTCCGGAGCGAAGCGACGGTATCCGGCTAGTATTGTAAGACTTGTGCACTTTTCGCACTTTCTCTACAAATGTTTTTGGTTATCGGATGGTTTTATCTAATAGGGGAGACCGGGGCCAAGTGGACCTAGGGGTAGAGTGGACCGTTGACTTTAGTAATTCGTGTAAACGCTAGAATGTGCCAAAAATCGGAAAGAGGGTTGGTGCCATTGTGGCGCTGCTAGCACAAAAGCGTCAGTGAATTCGGCTTATTGGTGACAGTGAGGTGATCGATTGTTTTGTTTTTGTCCAGGTAAGTAAATGTTTAGCGTTGTTTTTACTTTAATATTGCCGTTCAGCGATGCATTGAATAACATAACCGTAATATTCATATTGAAGGTGGTAATCTAAAGATCATTTTAAGCTGTAGTATGAATTGAATATTTAAAGTAGTCGATAGTTACAACTGAAGGAAACGCCAAAAAGGAGATGGGGCAGAGTGGACCGAACGACACGGGGCACATTGGACCAGTGGTCCACTCTGCCCCGCTGTTTTTACAATAAAATATTTTGGCACTATATATTATATTTTTTTTTATATTATATATTTATTAGGCCTATTATATTATATTGTATTACATTATTACATATTATATTTTTTTTTATATATTTTTTTATGTAGGCTACTCTATATTGTGTGTGGCCTATATTATTAAAGGATATTACCCCTTTAGTAATTCCTCTCAGCAAGTACCGTAATAGGGGAAGACTTCGCGCGAAGGCATCTTAATCTTCGAAAATAGCCAATTTACACATTTAAGTGTTATTAAATTTTAATTAAAAACTATGCAAACTGTCACGTTGTGGAATTGGCAACATGACACGATTAAAATCTTGATCTCTGAGGGAATATATTTTGATTTTTAATAATTGTATTGTTGTAATTATGTACTTGAATTTTTGTATTTGGTAAAGTCTTGTATATTATTATTGTGATATTTCATGGTTAAATATTATTTTAATGGTTTGAGCTTATTTAGAAAACAATATGTGCGAAAGAAAAAGAAAAACTTCGAAAAAACAGTTGTGCGTTGATTGAGTGATCACGTGGTTTTATCTGTTTCGTTTTCCCATGGGAACGAAAGGAGAAAAGTTAAGTACACTCTGGCGGGAAAAATCAGATCAGTTGATGAATCTGAAACACACGGGCAAAAAGTACACCCAATCAATCTAAACATTTCAGGAGAGGGAGCGTATTCTAAAACACACACAATTACATCCCTAAGTGAAGTGGATTCAATGTACGCAGTGCAAGAGATGGGCCCATAGTTCCTATGTAGCCAGTGATATTCGGGGTTTATTTTACGAATGCCTCAACTGCAAAGAAGATTTCTCTAGTGAAAGTGATTAATTAATTCAATGTAAACCTATTTGATATTATTCATTTACGACTTTCAACTGCATAATGATTATTTTAAATTTTCACTTGAATATGTAATACCTTAGGTAGTCTATGTTAAGTTAAACTTTATTTCATGATATCCTAAATGGCATGTTATTTTATATTCAATAAAAATCTTACTTTAAATGTTGTTATTCTTACCCGGACCAACGTGCCCCATGGGGTGGTCCAGCCTGCCCCGTGGTCGGGCCAGGTTGGACCACTCTACCATTTTTGCTTTGCGAATTAATACCAATTTTATTTATGAAGATAATGAAATGAAATCAAGTATATACATTCTTGAATAGTTTCCGATTCTGACAAAAAAAATGCAATGGAAAATCTCTTAACAAGAAAAGAAAAAAAAAATTCAACAAAAAAAAGTGGACCGCTCTGCCCCGGTCTCCCCTACCTATGGAAAAAAGAAACAAACGTTTATTCTTAAATTCAATTGCAATCATTCAATTTGAATATCAAATTCAATGGTTTACTTACCACCCATGTTATAAAAACGCCTTCCCCACCTCTGAAAAAAAAAAGATAATTAAGATTTTAATTCTACTTAAATCAAGTATAAATTTAGTAATTTTATTGTTTTGAGGATATCAAATACCTTAACGAACCTTCTTATTACCTTATAAGCTAATTATTTCTAAATGATTATCTAAAGATTTGATTTGGTTCTGATATGTTTGATTTCGTCAACCAATAAGTAACTTCGTTTCCAAAGATTCTTTATTTACAAAGCATGATATTTTTTAATATTAAAAACATAAATTTGGAAAGTAGTTTATGGTTATTTCTTAATAAATTTAATGATACACTCAGTCGCAAAAAAAAGGAAAAAAAAAAAGATGGCACCCTAAGAAAGGGAGTGAGAGCAATCGGTGTGCAAGTACCTTTCGACCATAATTAAAATAGGACATGGGAAACCGATCTCACCTAGTTTTGCTACAGGTAGCTGTGATAGCACGTCTATACGTTGACATCATTCTGCAGCCAATTTTATTGCCTGTGCTGTAATGCCTTCCAGGTGCTATTTCCCAGCATGATAATGCCAGACCTCACACGGAGAGACTCTCAACAATGTGTCTGTGGGGTTCATACACTTTAACTGCCAGCCAGATCCCTAGATCTCTTGTGAATCGAACATTCCTCAGATATGCTGGGAAGGCAGTTGCAGGCCTAACGGAATGAGATCAAAGTAGCCCAACAATTGCAGAGGATCTGGCAGAATCTGACACAGGACAACATTACATTATTATTTGATTTCATGTCGCACCATATATCGGCTTATATCGTTGCCAGAGGCATGTGACTATTATGTTGCCCATGTTCTATAATAAAGAATTCTTTTGCAATGAAAATATAATCACTTTTTTACATACTCATTGCGCGTGCGAATTTTCATAGCTATAAAGGACTTTCTTCGGAGTGAGTCGTTGTTTGTTTTTTTTGCAACGGAGTATATTTTAATTGCAGATTCAACAAGAATCTTTTACAAAAATATCATAAAATCATTTTATATGATTTTTCAATATGATTTTTAAAATCAATTTGTAGTACAATAACAAAATCGCCCAACAAGATGTTGATAAAACATTTTGCATAGCTCGGGAGAAGAGAGTAGAATGGCCGACTCTGTTTAGGAAGTTAATATTTCATTTTTTGGAAATGAAGGAAGGAAAAAGTTAGGTGGATGATTTTTGAGCTACCATGTTTGTTAAGACCAGCCCTAAGGATAATATCTGTACAATTCGCACGGACGTAAAAAAAAAAAAAAGAAAAACTACATTTCTGTAGAAATCTATCATGAAACAATGTCGTGATATTCTCATTCTCGAACAATAATGAATTATAATTATCTCTATTATAATTCTAGATATAAAAATGATGATTGAATTTTTCGAAAGATAGATTTTTCTCTAAGTGAATCCTCTATCTTCGAACAGACAGGGGAAGTGAAAGAAATGCAGTGAATGATGTCCACTGACTCTGTTAAGTAATATCAAATACTTACTTCTTTATATCGAATGAAAGTAAGACGTAATTAGACAAATTACACCTAAAATTATTTTCGTGAATTGCATATAATAACCGCAGAATAATTCTAAGGTATTATTGTGCTATTATATTCCAAATTTATTAAGCAACCTGAATAGAGGATATTTTATCCTATTCCGTGGCAATTTGCTATTCAAATGTAAGACCCCTACGATCTCATAATACATTTCAATTTCTAATAAGGAACCAATTTTTTTTTTTTTGGCAAAGTTAGAAATCTAAACATTCAATGTAATTTCTATTATTAACTGAAGGTAAAGTGTTAACTTTATTTTCTTGTGTCTATACATTTCCTACATACTGTAAAGAAAGACCAGGGTTTGTAGGTTTATGAACAATCGACTACGACTGAAACAATAGTTATTCAAAATATCAGACTAGATTTTTATTTATAAAACATAAAAATAAAAACAACGATATTGTTTAATATCGACTTCACTTATTAAAAATATCATTAAACAAAATATGAACAATGAGAAGACTGAATCACCAGTAATAAATTATTTACTTACACTATTTCATTCAAATTACAACTACTAAAAGTTTTAGAGAAACTTACCTGCTACTAATCTGCGAAAATTTCTATGTATGGCAACGAATATATGATTAAATTTTAATAACAATTTTATTATCAGGAAAATGAGGCGCATTGGCAAATACTACCATCTTGGTTGGATATATTCAGCAATTCACAGTGATAATTAGTCGTGGCGGACTTCTGATGACACCCTAAGACACTCTCTACCATACTTGCTGCATCTTGGTTGGACATGGGCGCTAAGATGGGGTCCAATTATGCCCAATTGGAGATAGATCCGGGGAGTTTACCAAGATGTGTATAGCAAACAGATCTTCAAAGCAAAGTTTATTGTGGACTAGCATTATCTTGCTAAAGCAAGCTGCCAGCGCTCTCGAAAGGTATAGCAACAGCAGGCATGATATGCTCCACGTTTCTAAGCTAACAAACTTTTTGTCAGAAACATTAAAACTGCCTGTCACAGCCAAATGCTTCCGAAACCGCGAGACTTGCGTTCCTGATTTATGTTGCTCGACTTGGATTAGTTCACGCCATTTCCATACATGAACATTAGCGATCATTGGAGCTTATCAAAAGCGATATTCATCGTTGAAGACCATGAGACGCCATTATCACGAGGCTAGTTGGTGGCACGTATCTTTAATGCATGAATTATTGACACTGACAGTGATCGTCTTGTGAACTTATATCACTTTTCTAATAGTACATAAAGTGGCTGTAGAAGCAATCTAAGCTTGCCAAACAGTTCTCATGTTGCAGTTAGATATTTGCTGTAAGTATAAGATTGTTTTCTTTCCAAAATTAGTTCTTTTCTTGATGATGTGTGGAAATTAATTGTTCTCTTTACATATTTTTTTGTTTTTATTTCGATTATTACTTCATCACATTACCATTAGCAAAGTAAATGGATATCGATAAAGCATTAATGCTAACTAACAGTTGCTATTGACTGCTTTTATTTTAAGATTTTTTTTATATTAACTTGGTGGATGTCAATCCAATGGAGGTTTGAGGTTTCTTAAAACTTTAAAATAGAAACACTGGTTTACTTCTCATTCCGCATATTGCCGGCGTTAGCTCGGACTTTTTCTTATTGCTTAAGAAAAATATGAATCACACTTTGCTTAAGGATTTTAGGGATTACATAGAATTCTTAAGCAATGTCCAGAATGATGAGGTTTATTCCTTGCAGATAACATTCATAACTCATAAACTAATTTGAGAAAGACATCAGTCAATGTCACATGACTCATGCTTTGAATCAAATCAAAAGTTAAAGTAGTTGCTACATACAAGGTGATGACACGCTCTGTATCTCGCCAATTGAAAGCTCATCTATGTACTTTTGTACATGGGAAATATATATTTAGCTTACAACCAACACTCATCAATTTTCTTGATTTTTGAGGTTGTTTGAATCCGATTTACTTACATTAGTATTATCTCACATTTAATTAGCTTTTGTTTATTTCAGTTGTCAAACGCCGCCTTGTATATATTTTGTTTTTTATTTTCCTTATTTAATACTTAAATTAATTATATTAATTTAAAAAATGGACAATTTTCGAAGCAATATTTCGAATATATTTGTTTGTTTCAAAGTTAATAAATAAATAATATTAACAAATTAATAAAAATCAGTGTGAAGGAATTTTATTTTTATATGAAACAGAACACCACAATGAAATTATAGGTAACGTTTCGTCACAGTTCGTGTCCAAGCTGTTTACATTCTGTTTGCCATCATGAAATATAATCATAATTTAAATTTGAGATTTGTGACTGTCTGATCCCGATTATAAGTTAACATGCTAACTGTAGAATGGTATGGTCGTCTTTGAGTTAGTTAATTTATTAGTTGAAACATCTTACTTGAAAAAGAACTTAATATTGTACTATACAAAATGAAATTTGTGATTTTTTTATTTAACTTTTAAAAATATTCTGTATAGTTGCCTAGCTCATCGACTGCCTAACCTAGCGAACTGTCACTGAGTAACCTAGTTTACTGTCACTGTCACTGACTAAATGCGCCACTTATTTGTAGAGATATTTAAGAAAATCAGATTTAAACACACTCGAAAATCACATAATTGAGGGAGTGTTTTGGTTCCCAAACCTATGTAAATGATTAAAAGCATTTCATGACAAGTTTCATCTTAAAAAAAGGTTATATCCAGATCTATCGGCTATATACCTCTCCTTATTAATGAGAAGTGGTGAAATTTTACCATCTTTTTTAATGGTAGTCATCCATTGATATTTGTTAATGGGCCTAATGAACGATTTTCCTTTAGTACAGTTTAGGCTGTTTTATGCAGTTTTTATGCTTGGTATTCATAAAAAAACCAAGCTGCTGTAAGACTGTGCTCAAGAAAATTCTGATAATAAATAAGTTCTGAGGAGTGAATATTTACACTTCTCAATAGAAATATATGAGATACTTATAATGCTTATGTAGTACTATCACTTTATTCTTTATTAGTCAATATAGGACTATCATTAGATAATTACAATTTAGATTACGTTAGAAAGTGATATTATTGACTTGGCATGACTTTCAAATATTATTGTTTTCATAGAGTTGGAGTATTCTTAATTGCTTGGTTGGCATCAAATTATATTTTGATTTAGTAATACTGTAATATGAATATACGACAGGGTAATATTACCCCAAATATTATTTTTCTACAGTAAATACAAAATAAATTTCACTACCATGTGAAAGTTATATATCGTGTCATTGATTCCATTGATTACAAATGGAAAGAAAATTATTTTCTTGCAGGAAACAGTTACAAAACTTTATTTTGGAGTCGATTCTTGTTTATTTGGGCTTTCGAAATGTAGATAGGGTCGCAGCCAACCCATGGCATGATTTTTAACTCATTTATTTTTACTTATTCTAGATAAGCACTAATGTTTAGTATAGGCAGTTACATTCCGATTAACAGTTTTCTTCATTCTATATTTAGTTAGGTTAACAATGCGACATATTACTTTCCTTCTATTAGAATCTCTAGTAATGAATGTGATGTTTCTATTAGTATGGTAAGTGAATAAGTTAATAGAAGAAAAATTAAATTCTGTCTCATTGTTAGCCACTAACCATTAGTCTCAAGATATTATAACAGTCTGTAGCTCTTAACAAAAAATTAACAAAGTCATAAATAACTTAGGCATTCTAATCCTTACCACTAAAAAGATGAATATTGAATCTTATTAAATGCCTAATACGATAATGATTTGAATTCACAATTACAGAGATTATCACTAATCATGTAAAATAATAATTTTTGGAATAGAAAGGATAATAAGCATTCGATCTTATTCTTTAAGTCTGTTTAAAACTTTCCTAGCTTTTAATTTAAAATTACCTTTCAAATTTTAAGTAACTGATGAGAGAATTCCCTTTCTCTGTATCTTCTCATTTAATTATGGTATTAACTCTTCTTCAAAACGTGACTGATATCTCAATGCAAGTGGAACTTCAGATTGTCTTACATTGTAAGATCACTTACTCTCAATTGAACAGATATTTTGCAATGTATCTTTATCTCTAACTTTTAGGCAATAAACATTAATATGTAAATACAATGTGTCGTAATTTTGTAATTTCATTCGCAATTTTATTTAATAGTTGATTCAACATGTTTTATCTCATTCTTCTTCTGTGATGAATTTATAGAAATCTACATTTCTCTGTAACTTTCAGAAGTTGTGTTATTCCATGTCTCGGGTCCTATGTGACATTTATGGAAACAATTCTTTTGGAATCATAAAAAAAGAAAGAAAAGAACGACACATTCAGATGTTACAAAATAACTGGAAACGAATATGAACGAAATATCTGTGCCTTACTTATCTTATTTTTCACCTATTCTCTTCAGGGCAATTAAAAGGTATAAAAGATAGATTCTCAAGTACTGTTGACTGGACGCAGGCAAGTAATTGGATAGCTGCCAGATCCCTAGATATTACACTTTGAAACTTTTCCTTCTTTCTGGAATTACCATGTTCGTTAAGATCTTACATGGAATACAGATATTTGTAAGATCTTTAAAAACATGGGTTATTCCATGTTCGTTAAACATCTTACAAATGCCTGTATAGTTTCAGGAAAACACATTCTGAGGAATATCAATAATCTGCCCATAATCTGTAAGTCGGATATAATTTGAACACTGCTTATGTAAAGATAAATGTTCCTGATATGAGGGATATTTTTGGGACAGATATATTGCAATCTATAGAATTGAATAAATTGTCTATTCATTGCAATAGATTTACAAACTGTAATTTTATCACACAAATTTGATTAAAATTATTCAACCATCAGTTCACTTCACTAGTTAAAGTAGTTTTACAAAATGATTCACCTAATTTATTCAAAAGAACTCCTGCGAAAGTGACTTCAATTCTTCAAATACGATAGAGGCGATAAAAGATAGAATCCGTGGAAAATAAATATTTTCCATGAAAACCTTGAAGGTTAAACTCGTCCTAGCTTAGAAAGTAACTAGAACGATAAAGTGAAAGTATCCCACTAAAGAAGTCGTGGGAGGTAAGGCAACGATCAACGGTACTAAGTTGAAATCGGGGATCAGCCCGACGCCCGCCAGCCTTTAACACCCTAGAAAGAGAAGTGGTACAGTTTCTTTAGAGGGCTGGGTGGACTCTAGGACCTTCTGGATGAAAATTCAATGTGCAAAAATCCCCGACCTCTGCCGGGGATTGAACCTGGCAATGAGAAGCTACTACATTAATGAATTCTTCATTAATAGGGTAGCAGTGTCTCAAAATAACATGAATAAAATGAATTACAAAAAAAATGAATATTTAATAAATTTTCAACTACTACGACAGGATATTTACTTAAGGAAAAAACATTTCAAAGGGGAAAATTTCATGAAAATTTGTAGAAACTTACAAATATGTTTCGATGTTTGTACATAGATTCTTCTTACTTTCTTTTGATGAACAACTGCATAAGAAAAGGGGATATAAAACATAATTTGTAGAAAATAGTTAAAACAGTATAATTACTAGACTACTTATGAGGATTATTTCAAAAGCTAAAAAGCTAAAATACATTATGTACTCGTATTATAATAGACTATAATCTAAAATTGTATTCTAACAAATTTGGATATATTGAGATTTTACCATTATATTTTTCTGAATGTAATGTAGTTAAGGATTTTAATAAGAAAATTTATTAAATTTGCTAAATTTTGTTATTAAAATCAAAATTTTATTAAATACCATTTCCAGTTTAAATGAGGTTAAAAGAAAACCTGAATATTGTTTAAATACGATTGCCATTAAAATCAACAATTTCAGTTCAAAGCTGCCTGAAACTGAGCTTCGTAATTCATCGAAAGGTCATTTGATTAATTCATAAAGATCTTTTAATGAATTCTAGTTCGTGAATGTACTAAAATGACAATTGTTACAATGGCGTTTTAAATGGGAAAATCTACAGGATATATTATCCTCAAGAAAACCATGACTATCATATCTTCGTAAGTACATTATCCTCTCCCTTTGAAGTGCTTTATCCAAGAAAATTGTTTAGCTTCTCTTCATAGTATATAGTTTACTACGTGTACTTGCCATATATGTAACTTACATATATATGTTAAGGGGTGTACAGGAATAGACATAATAATGGGAACATCCACTGAAAAATAATCACAAAGATTGAGCTTATGCAAATCGTCGGTGCGACGATCTGTGGTGTATATGGATAGGTAAGAAGTCAACTATTCGTTCTCAGCCTTACAATCGTATGTAAGACTTCTGATGTACAGTAATAATGAAAAACGTCAAGTCTCAATGATTTTCAAAAAGATATGGCTGTTGGTGCGCGTCCAGCAGAGACTTTTGTGACAAAAATGGCAGTAATTGAACGGCAAGACAAATAATATCTAAGTTTATGACTACCTGTCGGACAAAAACTTTAGTTGTCTCTAAACGTAAAACTGTGGACAGAAAAAGATATCAAATAGAGATCACATTGTAACGACATGAATTCTGGGCTACAAATATAAAATCCCAGCATAGCAAACAACAGTAGAGTTAAATCTCGGTCGAGAAGATTCCCATTTCGCCATATTTCACATTTATTTATTTATTTATAAATATTTCATATTTATTTAGGAGATTAAATATTTATGGCAGCGCTCCAATGTGCAACCTCTGATTAGTGAGATCAGTGCCAAAAAAGCGTCTGCTGCAGTACAGAGAAGATCAAAACTTGAGCTTTGAAGACTGCCAATATGTTTTTCAGATTGTTCTCATCACAGGGAGATTTTATATATGGACATTTCAGGCAAAAGTATTCCATCTTGATTGCTTGGTTCCAAAAGTAAAACATGGAGGAGGATTTGTCATGGGTGGACATTTTTCTTTTTGAAGGGTAGTGTAGCAGAAGCGTTTCAGAACGTTCTTCCTGACCACGTGCAAATTCATGCAACTTCGTTAAGACCTGGTTATAGATGGCTACTACTCTCATCCGGGCCGCAAAGTCCATCACAAGTTGTTAAAAGATCACGAGGATGAAGGTTCTTAGTCATCAGACCTTAATATTATCGTATCTGAATGACACATTTGAGCGGCAGGTGAGAGGACGCTTTCCTCCATCTTCATCATTTGCATCCTGGACAGACATTTTACGAGAGGAATGGTAATAAATACTGTTATCATATGTGCGGAACCTATATGCATTTATTCAACGTCGAATTACCGCCGTTCATGTACAGCAGAATACTCATGGTGACCAACTGTATATTAATAAAGATTTTTGTACAAATGGCAAGCGTTTCCAATATTTTGTCTACATATACTGTACATACACTCTTAAAAAAAAATCGGAGCGCCATGAAGGAAACGTCCAATTTGAATTAAACTTTGTAAGTGCCTTTTGGATGAAGACGATTAGAATTGATTGAAATTTCAGTGAAGAAATGAATTTTTTATTAAACAGCATCAGCATCGTTGTTACATTACTAGTACTGTCTCTGGCTGCTGTGCATTCTGATATACGCGTGGCGTGGAGTGAAACAAAGTCCTGCTGTTGTCTTGTGGCTTGCTGCAAAATTGCTCCTCGCATGCGTGACATAAAGGGCAAAACAACGGGATGTAGTATCTGCTTCACGGATCGCTGTGCATTCAACTTTTCCTGGAATCACTATTAGACAGAATTTGCTGCATTAAGAAACGATTCCGCATACCCCATTACATATGGCTGTGCTGGTATGCAAAATTTTAAAGATTTGAGCGCTGTCCTGTCCTTCTCCAAAGCGGATGCGATGATCATCTGCTACACGCCACAAGAGGGAATCGTCACTAACCAGAATACGAGACCATTCGAGAACGGCACGGCACCCTTCTAGATGGAGTCTCCGGGGTAGTTGTGAAAGGTAGGCCTCTTAATGGTCGACGGGAGCGAAGCCCCTCGTGTCCAATTAGTCTATTCATGACCCGGGTAGATACCGTTGCTGTATAAAGGATGTTATATACACCATCTCTGTAGATGGTGGGAGAGTGGTGCTTCACAACACCATTGTCCCTAACAGTGGACTGACCAGACGCTTGGCGAAGTGAATGTCCTCACGCAACCGTCGATTCCATCACCTTCTAACAGAAGCATCACTACGAACCAGTGAGCGATTCGTCTGCATGAACAGTCGGCTTCTCGCAGTCTTCTCCCGTAGTCCTGCAATTACTCGTAGAATCTTCGAGCACATCGTCCAGGCACAACTGATGTTAAACTGATGTGATTGTAACTGTTCCACAAAGCAGAATGTGTATAATAAGGCCCTTTTATGGATTATAAGATGAACACTTCAACTGAACCATGGGGGTGATGGTGACATTTCTTGGCAGCTAAATTTTAATCATTTGCATATCTAATGGGAAGGTAGTTGCATAGAGAGTTTCATTCACATTATATGCTTTTTTTCGTGGTACTTTTTTAATTAGTTTTTTTTGTCAGAGTGGATATAATTTTAGATATATACTAAATTTTACTAAATTTTTTGAAGTGTGTCAATTTTGAAATTTTTGAAAA
The DNA here is from genome assembly GCA_023159025.1 of Thereuonema tuberculata. NCBI lineage: Eukaryota > Metazoa > Arthropoda > Chilopoda > Scutigeromorpha > Scutigeridae > Thereuonema > Thereuonema tuberculata. Next base: position 146,007,650 of record JAFIDM010009631.1, on the reverse strand, counting down.
GGGAGATGCTAGAACGAAATGATCATTGCTTTTGAGTAATGATTCAATCACCTTTGAAAACCAAACTACACATTAGTAATCAAACATTTAGGTTTACCAAATTATAAATCATTATAGATGTTCCAAAGTACAGCCTCCATACATTTAATTACTCTGCTTCCGCATTTTTCGTGTTTATTTTTAAGGAGACTTAGATTTAATGAAGAAATGCAGAAACCTTAGATTACAAAATTCCATTTAAAAAGCATGTTAAAAAAGTAAAATGTTTATTACAGTATACGATCAAACAAACAAATAGATATTATTCCTTCCTGACTGAATTTGGTATGTAATTTTCTCAGATTGTTTGCTAATGTTGATATTTTTACATCAGTCTAGAATTCCACATAATAGTTATTCTAATAATTATTTTGATAAGTATTTAATTAAATGACAACAATTTAATTAAATGTAAATTCTAGGACAATTTATTTTAGAAAACAATGTTAATATCATTTTTAAAAAAGCTTAATAATGAATGTGAGAATTTGCTCATACATTTCTACTTCTCTTGTTAAGAAAATATGAAAATATATTTATACTTCTCTTGTTATATTGGGTGAGCGCAAAAGTTCTACCAGTTTTTCGATGTAAAAATTTGCAATGGAATTGCCCTCACACATGACATTGTAATGACGCAAATCGTCTGCCAATCAAACGTGTGGATGCCTCACATATAAATGCATCGTGTCTCACAAAGTTAATCATCTCAAAAAAAATATCTGAGGGTGTAACATGGAACGCGAGAAGGAGCATATAAGACATTGTTTGTTATACGAGTGCGATACAAAGAGTATTGCAGCCACAGCATGTCGCAATGTTTGTCAAGTTTATGGGAAGGATGCAATAGACGAAAGCACATGTCGTCGATGGTTTCGTAAATTTAGGGAAGGAGACAGAAGCTGCCAAGACCACGTTGGAGAGGACGACATTGGCCAAGCCATAAGGAACAGCCCGAACCCAACCGTGCAAGAATTAGCGGAGACCTTCAACGTACATCGGATAACGGTCGAGAGACGGCTGGTTTTGGGTTTTACAAGAAAGTTAGATCGTTGGGTTCCACATAACCTGACAGCGAATCAACGGGATGACCGAATCGCCACCTGTGTTTCCTTGCTTTCCCGGTACAAAAATGACCCATTCTTCACACCAGGGTTCGGCAACCCGCGGCCCGCGAAGCGTTTTGCTGCGGCCCGTGGGGCGTCTTAAGAGTTTCCTTTTTTTTTTTTTGGTTGTTAAAATAAGATTTTGGCCCTTTTTGGCCCAAGTGCGGCCCGCAGTAATCCCCACATAAAATATTTGACCCTCTTACAACAAAAGGTTGCCGACCCCTGCTTCACACGAATTGTGACAGGAGATGAAAAAGTGGGTTATGTACCGTAACGTAAAGTGTCTTAGGACTGTGTATCGCCCTTCTGATCCGCCTGCATCGACTTCGAAAGCTGAACTTCATTCCAAGAAGGAGTTATTAAGTGTGTGGTGGGATGTGCAGGGAATAATTCACTGGGAGGTCCTGCCACTCAACCAAACCATTAATGCTGCCTTCTACTGTCTACAGTTAGACAGGCTGCATTCAAATTTGGTAGCAAAGCGGCCAGGTCTCATCAATCGTCGCGGTGTTATCTTTCATCACGATAACGCCAGTCCACATGCTGCTGTCATCACTCGCCAAAAGTTACTGGGCTTTGGTTGGAAGGTTTTACCCCACCCTTCCTATTCTCCTGACTTGGCACCAACTGACTATCACCTATTTCGTGCGTTGAACAATTCCTTCAGTCAGAAAATCTTTGATGATCTTGATGCTGTGAAAACTGCCATCCAAGACGTTTTGACTCGAAACCGCTGGAATTTTACCGCCGTGGGATTCATCTCCTACCAGAAAGATGGCAAGAGGTCCTAGATAGTAGTGGGGATTACGCACAATAATAGGTACTGTTCATTTTGCGTTTATTTGCTCTTCTTTATGGGTAATAAAAACGGGTAGAACTTTTGCACTCACCCAATAGAATTTGTACAGAATACTATGAGTCAATAGCTAAGTATGAGATACAAAAATTATCTATCTTGTAGCTCATGATAAAACTACATTTGGAAGTAAAAACAGCCGACCATAAAAAGCACATACACATTTAAAATTAATTAAAAATCCACGCAACGTTTCGAACCTTCGGCCGTGATTAAGGTCTCTTCTCAAGCACAACACCCTACCTATCAAAATCCTCCCTAGTGGGATTCGTTAACAAAATTTTAGGTAGGGTGTTGTGCTTGAGAAGGAATTAATTAAAATTTAATTAATTTTAAATGTGTATGTGCTTTTTATGGTCGGCTGTTTTTAATTATATTGAATAGCATTAAATAATTTTATATACATTTGGAAGTAGTTTATAAATAACGTAGGTAATGGAAATTAGGAAAATTAGGATGACATTAGGAGATTTAAATAACTTGGACAATTGAAGAATAGAAAAGCAGGATATTTTAAGGTTTTACTGTATATATTTTTTTACAGCTTTTGAAATATTTTTATTATAATTAAAAAATGTGATGAACTGTAAAAATAATAGTTTGAAAATGGATTTCAATTATTATTAAGTTAAATTCTGTTGTAATTTTGGGGTAGTATTACAATCTAATATATTTCATTGTTCGACAAATTTTCCCATTCTTGAGACCTAATGATCTAATTTCTTATAAAGATAAGAGGTCTTGAGAAAAGTAATTCCATACAGGTTAGAAGGAGGAGAGGAATAGCACTGGAGGTCAAGAAAGCAAATGTGCATGTAATTCCAGTGAAGAAGAAGTAGGGCACATCTAATCCACACCATAAATTTAGTGAATTGATAAACGTACAGTCTATATTAATCAGCTACCATCGATGGAAATCCTGTAGTTGAAACCATTTTAATTTATTGGATATCACACCACCAGCATCCGACCACCAAGTAATTATTGGTGATCGAAATAACGATGGATATTTATCCAGCTATTAATTGTAAACGGTATTCGTACGAATTTCCTTTTCATTACATTAAACATGTTCTCACTGTTTTAAAGGAAATTAAAAAAATAAATTAAAAAAATAAAAGTTGTGTGTTTTAAATTTCCTACCAAATACATTTAAGGTAGGAAGTTCTGAAATTATTATTTCGTTTGTTTAATTCTTGCACTTGTAGTTTAGTAATTAGTCAGGAAATTTTAATCAGACAATAAAATGAGACTGATTCTATAAGCAATTTTATAAACAAACGACCTTACAGGACTTCATCATCTGAAGTCTTTAAATTCATTGATGAATTTGATCCCTTTTAAATTGCTATTGTTTACAAGTGAATTTTACTTGCATTATGCAAGTGAATTTTAGGGGTCATTTCTTTTATTTCCGAGATTGAAAATCAATAGAAACCTTAAGCCCTCCTTGCCGATCTTACGTGGCCTTCGGGACAACCATAGTTTTTAATGAATAATAAATATAAAGAAGGAACGTACTGACGCTGCATGATACTAAGGCCTAATCTGTCGGTGACATTGGCTTTCTTCAATTCAACAGTTAAAATTCTTGTTGGTCCTATAAGAAAAACATATAAGTGCAATGTAATGATGTATGTAAAACATATAAGCAAAATTTTAATATCAAATGAAAAATATGAATTTCCTCAGTGAAAGGATAACTTGGCGGAAATATATTAATAGTGTAACTTGTAAATTTTGGGAATTAGTAGTTCCTAATTCCTATATAAATAACATCTCCTGAATTCTTCATTAAATAAATTAACAAATAATATAACTCATACAGCATAATATCATTAAACAAACTTTCAAAGTAAGACAATAAACGATGAAGAAACACAACAACCATGGAAACTATTTTCTCTGCAATGGTGTTTACAAAAACTTAATATAATTTAATTCATTTTAATTATTCTGGACTATTGACTATTCAAAATGTTATTTTGTTAGTTTTGTTAATGCTGTTCTTTTTTTTTTTTAATTCTTTACATTTAATGTCTGTAAATTTGGAAATTTACAGATCATTTTGTAAACTGTAAACCAGCTAACAATATAAATGGAAATTAAATCACTTGTTACTCAAACACCTGCTAAAGTTTCTTTTCATAGCAATCTTTTCACTATTTTTCATTAATATGTTAACGAGCTTTATGCTGTAAAAATTATGATTTTACTTTTTAAATATATTTATACTTTATTTGTTGACTGTATCCACAAGATGAAATCACATGCCAAAGATGTATTCTTATAAAACGCTGTGATTACTTTATGAATTAAAAAAAAATAGTTTATCTTTTATTAGTCATAAAAGAAGAAGAAATGATCATTTACTTTTTTCTTATTTGATATAAAATGCTTAATAAGAGCTTTGAAATATAGATAGTGTAGAATAGTTATAGATAGAGATGCTTTGTATTAAGTTTATTGTACTTGAATATCCTCTGAAAGTAAAACAATCTAAATATGAGAGTGATCATAAGCAAAGTACTTTCGCAGCACATTATCTAAAGCCAATATCCCCGCACTACAGATTGCCTACTAAGCTAACAAACTAAGTATTCGTGAATACTTGTGGACATATAGATAAAAACAGCATTACGGATGGAAGAACGAGAGCCACCTTTAAGCTCTTTCAATATGAAGCGTGGCAACTATCGAGTGCATTTTCTTGCAATAGCTTTGCGGTTTTAGGGAATTTCATCGTCATACCGAAAATCCGTGTTTGATCGCGAACCAGAATGGGTTAAAGGCGAACTGTAGTTTTATCATTACGTTCATGCAATTTGCTCAACGATAGAAAATTAATAAAATGAGGGTAGTGATAGAGCATTGGTTTTCTTTAATTGATTTTCTTTATACGAATAATGAGGTTGCTGTCATTAGTTAACATGCTAGTCATTATATTTGAGATCGCAAGGCAATATCTTTATTGAATTCGAAGCTCAATGTCATAGAGAACATGTGCAATATCCTCTGAAGGATTTTGTAGTCCAACCTTTGCAATAATCAATAATCCCTGCTCAGACTCTCAAAATAAAAAAAAAAAAGGACTGAAAAAGGATTCAAAAGAAAGGATCAAATAAAATGGATCATATACCTCAGGAGATAGTTCATCATCTTTTTTGCCGCATGCCACTTCAATCATTTGCTGTATAGCTCTACATACAGGGTGTTTCGGAAATGGTAGACAAAGCGAAGAGATACAGGTTCCAAAGGTCATTTTGAGTCGAAAATGTTCTATGACATTTTGTTGTATGAGCTGTAGTTTTAGAGTTAGGAAATGAATGCTTTGGGAATGGTCCCTAATCAAAAAAAGCTCAGTTCACATTAGGAAGTGTAAGTAAATAATGTAAAGGTTTATTACAAAAACAATCCGGATAACAAATGTCATGACTGAAAACAGCTATGATAATTAAAGAAAACGCTGAAAATGGCCAGAACTGAGCTTTATTTGATTAGGGACCATTCCCAAAGCATTCATTTCATAACTCTAAAACTACGGCCCGTACAACAAAATGTCATATAACATTTTCGACTCAAAATGACCTTTGAACCCGTATTTCTTCACTTTGTCTACCATTTCCGAAACACCCTGTATAGTTAGCAATAGCTATACTTAATGTATCATTTGACATCCAATTCAAAATAAAATATTTTAAACTTAGTAGAATAAAAAAGTTAATTGGGAATAACTATGTAAAGATTTATATGGATAATACTGTAATTAACATTGTTGCTAGAAATAATACAATTCTTAAAACTTCTAGAAGAAATTAAAGGCAATTGGACAATTTAAGCGACAAAAGCAAGTGATTTAATTTTAAATTAAAATCCTAAAAACAATCCTGAAAACAAAGTTTATTCGCAAGTTTAGATTTGTGGAGGTTTCTTTTGTCTTCCCATTGCCACGTTAATTCAGCTCTGTTATGAGACCTGCTTGTTCATTCTGACTACTGATGGTGTTGATTATTACTGCAACTACTTATATTAACATATAAATTACAGCGATTTATCAAACTCTACAGTACTTATGTTTTTCGCTTTGCTAATATCCCGGAGACTGACAGCCAGATGGCCACTTATTTCATTCAACGAAGCCACTCAAGTGATTAGTGACTCTGAATAGTCATAATAAGAAACTCGTGAATTGCAAATCTAATGTACATAGATGCTCTCCCGTTGCCACTTAACGTTTTCAATATTTTCATGAAAATCCCACTTAAAATTTTATTGAGAAATCGTCTTACGATTCTAACTAATATTCGATTTAGGTTTTCATAATAATAATATTCACAATAATCGTAATAATGAAGAATAAGTAACGTCTACATAAATATATTCAAGAACTAATTGTACAAGCAATTTTCTTACCTTCATCAAATGTGAACATAATTTGTGGATTTTCTCTAAGAACAACCAGACGAAGGGGGGAAGCTGCTTCTCTTAAAACCTTAACAGCTTCAGCATTTGCTAAATCCCTCAAAGTAATGTCATTTACCTGACGAAGAAAACTTCATTGTAATTGAAAACATTAAGAACTGAGTTCAGAAATTTCATAATGTTCCGAAGCAGAACAAAAGAAAAAAATCTTTTCAAAATATTATCAATTAAATAAATATTTATGCGTCTTTTTTCATATTTTAAATTAAACTTCTTATTCAGGTTTTTTTAATATATTTAATTTACTAATAATTTACTATTTTTTTTTTTTTTTTAATTTCTATTTCTTATTCCTTTAATCTTTTCAATGGATTTAATCAATTGATTTAAAAGAAGGCATACGCTTTTTACTTTTTTTTTAAATGATTAAACGTAATATATTATTTCTTGAAACTTTACAGCTTAATTACTGCCGTTAATATTAAGTAAAAAATAATAAAATTTTCACATTCATCAAATATTAAAATGCATTTTTTAAAGAAAAATTGTTATAAAAAAATTGATTTGTGATTAATGCAATTAATTTTAAAAAATTCTCTCAATGACTTAGAAGAGAAAACAAAAATCAATGAGATAATGTTAGAACTTAATGGAAATTAATTTCAAAATATGCAGGAAGAATACAAAATTTAAATGAAGATTTTAATCGAAACTATCTTAACTTTTTAAAGGAAATTGAACTCTTCCACAATAATAAAGTATTTCACTGATATTGATGGCACTGTAACTATTTTCAAATTGGAGACCTGTTTCAACTGCCAAAATTGATTAATTATTATTTGAATAATTCAAGAAATACATGATTAAATGAAAACTCAACAATACACAGTCAAAGCTGACAACAATCAATCAAATTGCATGATTTCCATTGTCATTGTACTTTTACATTGTATATAAATGGTACTTACACTATACAGAAGCAGATTACAACATTTGAAAGAAATGGGAATAATGTATAGAAAGATCAACAACTAGATCCTCATCTTGTAACGCCAGTTTTTCGGAAAAGAGTCGTAAGAGTGGGTGATGTTGATCTTATAACAGAAGGTCTTACATTCGATAGGAAATACACGTGATTTGCTTTAGTTATGTGAGGGTATTGAGTTCAGTTCTGCACTACTGCGACTATAAGAGCAATGATTAACCATCAACTGTCCAATCAGAGTTGATCAAGTTGGTTGGAGCAAATTTATACCAAGAAATGTTGATTTGAGACTAGAAAAGAGAAATTCAATTTGAAATGTCTTGCAGAAAGCATTCGATATTAGATTAAATGTTTTCATGTTAGAAGAAGTGAAGATTACTTTAGTAGTGCTTAAGTTATTCTCTTTTATTTTATTTTATTGCTGTCAGAATACTTTGGTCCCAACGAAATTCCTAAAGAACTGCATCTAAAAACCATTTCCTGATCCACATCACTTTTATTTTGAATTTGTTTATTTTCCAGCTCAGTTTTTAGTCTTCTGAGAAGAAGACTTCTAATCCCGCTTTGTCCGTCTGACTGTGGACAAGTATCATTAAAATCTCATTAAATTATCATTAAGCACAACAATCACAACAAGCGCAACAATTGCGCCTTTTGCATGCGCAACTATTACTTTTATAATTCAGCTCTACAATCACCACAATAAATGCAACAATTGCGCCTTTTGCATTCGCAACAATCACATGTATAAAACAGCTCAGCAACAATCACAATAATCGCAACAATTGCGTCTTTTGCATTCGCAGCAATCACATTTATAATAATAAGAATATTAAAGCAAAATCAATTATATTTTCTTAAACGTATCAGAAGACGTTGCGAAGCATTGTGATTGGTTTACTAATCGCTATCCCTACCTTGTTTCAATATAGCTTTGCACTACTTACAAATAAACTTATTTCAATTGATCAACTGAAAAGTTCAGTTAATTATTTAACCATTTTTAGCTTCTATGAAACCGAAGCCTACTGACTGATCAGTAAGTATTTAGAGAGGCAATCAGTGAGCCACAGTCCGGAAATTAGCATCGCCGGATTCAATGTAAGTTCCTTTTAAGTTGCTGCACTAGTCTAGCAGAAGATCTTCTCTTGACACAGATGAGAATTCTTCCGTCCATCGAACTCTGACTAAAGATTGAATGGCATTTCATTCCCCATATCATGATTTTACCCTTATATTACTCTACACTACGTTGGATAGAAGCTCTTCTTCACATGTATGAGGATAAAGTAGAGATTAGTCTAATTCCAATATTCAAACAAATGAGAATTTGCAATCTTACTAATTTTTGTCTTTTTGATCATATACAGATTTCCAATGTGCGATTTGTTTTTAATGCCGCAAGAAGGATATAAGCTGTACCAGGAAAAAGGCAATAAATCAAGAAGTCGTTGAAAGATAGAGAACGAAACATCCAAAGCCCAAGCAGATTCCAACTCAGATTCAGGCATATGAGCCGTATGGCAGGCCAGAGTCTTGATCATTCCGCTGTCCCCGAATGGCGATATACTAATATAATAGAATCACTTTGATAAGTCCTATTTCAATAATTCACATTCGTTTCACCTGTGGAAATTCCTATTGTTGGAAGTATTAACTATGAAACAAGCATTACATTAACATTTTCAAATGGAATTCGCCCAAATAGTCAGATTTAGCAAAATGCACAATACTCTAAATTAATGTCAACTCTAAAAATATTCCAAAGTTTACTATTTCCTGATTAATTGGGAGGCACGTTTAATGTCACAGTATTCTGGTATTAACGAAATTCCAAAGAACTTTATCTAAAAACTATTTATTGATCCTGACTCTTTCCTTTGATTCCTTTGATTTTAGCCTCTTTAGTAATTTTATCTTTCCAGTATTAATTTACTAACTGAATTTATAAATCAAAAGATATGTAAAGCAAAATGAAATAATCTTTAAAGATAAATAATCTTTTCACATAATAAACTATACCAACTATAAAAACTATCTGTAAATAAAGTTCTACAAGAAAACTACTCCTTTACAAAATAATTGTACATTGTACATTGAATTCATTTATTAATTATCTTAATTTTAATAAATAATTCGTGGTTTTATTACAATTGCACAGTGTAACTTCTCTCAAATCGGTTTGATCATACATTATATCTATCTTTATCTTTTTATGGCGTAATAATATTTGTCCTTTCAATTCCAGTTCATACACCAGTAGAAATGACTTCCCTACATTTTTTTAAGTAAAGGCTTTAATCGCATAAATATTAATCGTAATACCTATTATATTAAAACCTTTACCTATTAAAAAATCTCATAGTAATGCTACTTCTATTGGTTTAATTACTTTTTTAATATAAAGTCGCTCTTTCCCCACTCATATTTAAATGAAAATTAAAATTAGTCTGTTGGTTCTGTATTTTTTTTAAATTAAAATTCTTTAATACCGGTATTGAATATTGAAGTATGGAAATAGCACATTGCGTCATTCTGTTAATATCAAATAAATTAATTTAGTTGAGTTGAAGTTCGAAAACTCTCTCTCTTTATCTCTCTCCTCAACGGAGACATTGGAATTTTGACCGCATTTGCAGTCAGGCAGATATTTTTGACGTATTCTGTAGATATTCCGGAAATTAATTTACAGTTGAAATCACAGTTAACGCCAAGAGTCGGATGCAACCATTTTCTATGGATAACAAATTTCAAAATATTCCAATTGAACTTATAACTTAATAATTCCAAATATTTTCTTCACGATAATTATTAATTCATTATTGTTTTTTAATGAATAATTTGTTAAACTCCTGATAAACGACGAAAACTTTTTTTTCTCACTATTTAATCCTTCCTTACTTTAATTAGACATGTAACAGAGTAACAGACATGTTTCTAAATGAATCAATTATGGTGACGGTATTGGGGGTTTCGCTATCTGTAGTAGCAGCAAGAACTTTGAAAGATGTGATGGCCATTCAGGCACAGCCGATGGCTTAATTGAAACCTGTTGATTGGCTGATGTATGCTAATCTAAGTTTGAATCCCGGCCGGCATGTCTCCCTTTCTTTCCTTCCGGCTGTCCAAGGTCATTTATGTTTTATAGGGTTTGTAGGCTGCAATACTAGTGGAGTGTAACCAAGGCCTAATAATATAATAATGTGATGTGATGACCCACATTAACATAACTCAAATAACAAGAGAATTGTTTTTTTTTTTTTACTTATAACTACATTAGAAACTATGTTGTCGGTAGGTTGCCATTTGAAAGCTAGTATACGATATGATTAAAAACTTCATATATCTATTCCCATAGAAAAACAATGGAATCTGAGCAATTCTTATTTTATTAATTCTTATGATGTCAATACTCATTTTTTAACACTCATTGTATTGAAAAATGAATAGTAAGTCCTTAATCTTTACCACATGGTTTGATACGATTAAATTTAATCCGATTTAAGACAATTAAAGTAAATAATGCGGATTTAATTCATTTTTTTTTTTGAAGTCGTGAAAACGACAAAAACGAAAGTCCTACTTTTCTATTCAAATTATACTATTTAATGAAAACAAACAATACAAATTTTGCATTTTCTGAAAAAATGAATTAAATTCGCATTATTTACTTCAATTGTCTTAAATCGGATTTAATTTAATCGTATCAAACCATGTGGTATATTTTTTTAAAACAATGAGATATTAACATAATAAGAATTGCCTTTTACTTTTCGGTCGCCTTCTCATACTAATTTCTCTTCGAAGACCCCTTTGGAAAAGATTTCAAAAAGAAAAGTCAGATCTCCCTACTCCTCCAAGTATGCAGACAAGTTTCAAAACCAGAGAAAAAGGTTCGAAAGTTATTTGAGATGACAGACACACACACAGTGACTGAGTTGAGAAGCCTCACTTTCGGATAGAAAATAGGTTAAAAATAAATGAATTTTCAGGTTGTTGCTAATTAATCGCAGATGGAGGATGTGATTAAAGTCCTCCATTACTTAATTAAATTGGAAGACAAAAGTAAATAGGTTTTAAGAATTTCCTATCAACCAAAGTAAAATAAAATAAATAAAACACATCAAACAATAGCATTAATGCCTCAAAGAAAACTTCATAAAAAATTCATTTTAGTTTTTGTTTTTATGAATCGATATTAAAAAACAAAGAATAATCGCTGTCAGGGATTTAAATGTCTTAAATTTCTTATAATGCATAACTAATATAATTCTTTTTTTAATATAAAAATTAAATTTATTAAATTGTAAAAAAAAAAAAAAAAAAAAAAAAAAAGCACTCATGAATAATTTCCAAGCAATTTCTGATCATATCTGCTAATAATTAATGTGTCTCCTTTCTCTCAAAATCTTTCTTCGACTTTTTTTTTTCTCCATTCTTCGTCGGATAAAAATGAGTTTGCTTGTTTAAGCAGATAAACTTTCGAACCAAGGGTAATTCACCTATCGTCAGGAATTATCAACGTAAAGGATAATTGTAGAAACGGAACATAACAGTCATTAATCGATAGCTGAATAAAGCAAAGTCCTTTGTGCGAAGAAAAATCCTTTCTGATAAAATCTTTATTACTGTCTGAAAAAGAAATGCGACAGAACATCACGAGGACTGCTGATAGTATCTTTGAAGCATTAACAAGAATTGTTATAAAATAGAAAGCAAAATTTCCTTGAGGAACCAACACTGTAATTATAATGGGATTTAGCTTTGATAAAGATTAAATCCCATAATCATAATGCCCATTATTAAAAAAAATATAAACATACTAGCTGTACCCGACATGCATTGCAATGCCACTCAAAGAAAGAAACTGTTTGTGTTTTAATTCTGTTAATTGAAGTGCTTTTGGATACACAATATTTTTTGTTTTTCCATCTGGTGCACACACGAGTAAATCAGAAGGTTTTCCGACGCGTGAGCAGGCCACATACAGCTGTCCATGTGTGAAGCATGGATTTTCCAAATTGAGTCCACACACTTACAGCAATTGTCCCTTTGCTTTGTTGATGGTCATTACCAATGCGAGTCGCACCGGAAACTGCAAACATTGAAACATTTGTTGAAACGCCTCACGCACCAGATATTGTAAAATGAGTCTACTAATTCAGAAACCTTCGCAGCGTGCGCACAACTACTCATCAAAGTTTCATTGCAATCTGATGAATGGTATAGGAACGCATACGGGACAAACAAAGAAAGAAACATTCATTTTCATATATTAAGAAGATTGGATAATGAAGGGAACTCTATACTACAATCTATTTCAAATATCTATAACACCATTGTTAGATAACTAAGAATGATATTTATGTATGCTTTCTTTCTATTAGATCACCAGAATAATGAATTTTTTGTTTAACTATTTTTTTTTTAACTATGACCTAATAAAAACAAGTGAATATAATTTTGTGTTAAAGCATAAATTTAAGGGCGACCCATAGTAATAAAAAAAATAATAATAATAATAATAAAAAAGAAGTACATTAACGTAAGGAAGAATAGAAAAAAAAAAGTTAGGAAAATAAGAAAAATAAAGTTGGCTAAAGTTCTAAAAAAAAACCCACGTGGACATTGAAAAATAAAAGATAAATGGGTTCGAACTGATAACCTCCATCATAAGAGTCCGAAACCTTACCCATCAAGCTAAAGCTAACAATGAATCAAGTTAGCAGCATTTCTATCTTTTAAGCTACAGCGGAAATCCAATGAAAACAATGCCAAATATCTCGAACATGGGGGGACGTTGGCTCCTGAAAATAGCCCATTCCTACATTGTTTGGTCCTCTGAACACGATGGTGAAGTCCGTTTGTCGATCCGACCTCTCGTTCGGGAGTTTTTAGGGGTGAACAGACACGCAGGAACGGACAGGACAAATGCAATAGCTACCGATGGGTCTCTAATAAATCACACATTAGTATCATTATGAGCCTCCAAACAATAGTCTACATGAACTTGAAACGAACTGTACATTTAATTACTCGATGCTATAACAATGGACCACTTGAGGTTTACGCCCCTATCGACGTCACGTATGACGTGTATCCCACATGCGGCGAGAGCTTATGGGATAAACAAACATATAACTTTGTGTGAATTACTTTAAAAAAAAATCGTCGATTTTTGATATTTCAAGACGGATGGTTCAATACTGTGCAGATCCTTATTGTAATAATTCTGTAAAAACGCTTATAATATCCTTCTTTAATACAATATTTAATATAATAATATAATATAATATTTCCTCTATATCTATACCGGTTAAAACAAAGCACGTGGCTTTGTTTATCCCACATGCGAAGCAGTAGGCTGGTGGGATATTTTGTAACTACGAAGCCCCGCCTATCCTCATGTGGTCCATTAAATTATATCCTTCTTTGAAAATATATTGCTGTCGTCTTCTTGATTAGGCGACAATCAACTCTACATCCAATCGGAAAATTTTGGAAGGCTTACAATCGTTGCATCCAAATCAAATCTTTTAGTTCAGCCTCTATATCTACTAGGGTTAAAACAAAGCACATGGCTTTGTTTATCCCACAAGCCAAAAAGTAGACTGGTGGGATATTTTGGAACTACGAAGCCCCGCCTATCCTCAAGTGGTCCATTTCATTGATTGCATTTCATTTACAAGAGATTCAATGTCTTGCCAAAAATGAACCTTCTTTTTCCCTACGGCATATTGTTACACGTCTAGCTGTTGTAGACATTCCGCTAGTGATTGCAATCAGAAACTTATTTGTATTTAATCTTTCCGTTTATTTATTGTTCTCTTTATTTACTAATTCGGAGTCCAGTCGTATTCAAATTAAAAAAAATAAAAAAAATAAGCAAAAACTTTTGACTATCGAAGGTCAAAGAAAAGCTGCATACATTAAAAATAAAACTTCAAGCACAATTTAACCCTCTGGTTGTTAACCAACAAACAGCATATATTTTTATTATCACTGCAGTACAAATTTCGTATTTTCGATTGTCTTTATGATTATTTGTTTGTTCTTATTTGTGTAAGAATTCTGAATTCGCTCTACAGCTAAATAAAAAGATCAATACTGTACTTAATAATAATTTTACTTAAGCTATTTTTACTGAAATTCTTGAGGTTACTTTTTAATAAATTCTTACTGCCAAAAGAATGTCTCCTCTCTTGAGTCTTCCATCTTTAAATGCTACGCCGTCTGGATGAACTTCCGAAACACAAATCGCTTCCTGTTGAGGAAATGAAATACTTTAAGTATTCGTGAGAAAGTTTCACAAAAAATCAATGCATCACATTATAAACTAAAATCTTCAGAATAACCTAATGTTTGCATTTGTATAAAAATATTGGAATCTAACGTTAACGAGGAACTGAAACATCAAAATTGAATTCAAGAATTCTATACTCTTGCAACTGCTACGACGAAATTAAACTTGTTTACAAATGATATTATAGAAATTACATTCCTCTAATGAATTATTTTAATGAACGAATTTCTAAATTGTTTAAATTATTATGTAACTCTTCTATATTAAAGTTTAGTAGTAACTTAGATATCACATTTTATTTTATTATGTATATTGAATAATATATTTTTATGTTATTCGATTCTGAATATCTATATTATTATATTATTTCAATTTAATTTATAAATTTTAAATTAGCTTAGGTTATTATTTCACTGTAAAAAAAAAAATGTTGAAAATAAACAATAGGAAAAAACTTTACAATGATTCGAAAAAGGAACCATGAGCATATAATTATGAGGTCACTAGTTTTCGAGGACATGTATGAGCAGGTTTAACCATTTTAACTATAAATTACATGTGAATATGACTTCTCTATCATCTTCGTTCCAAGGAATATTTTTTAAAGTAATATTCTTTTGGCGTTATATTATTTCCCAAAACAGCGAAAGATTAAATTTAAACTAGCAAAACAAAAAAAAACAAAAAAGCTGAGTTTTCTTATGAATTCTTCCTTGGTATAGACCCTACTAATGATTCGTTTTGACATTCATAATTACAAGTAAACTGCTCGCAAGGAACAAGAAATAAGAAACTCAAAACCCACATGAAAACGTTCTGATTAGCATCATTGTTCTTTCTTGTCGGAAAAATAAGAAGGAAGATGAAAAGATATTTAAAAAAATTATTTATAGATGTTTTCATTCAGAAAAATTGAACTAGCCAACAATTGAAGAATTATGTTTTACTTTTGTAATATTTTATTGCATTTTTAGGAAGATTCCATTAGTGTTAAGATAAAATCTTTTTTTATTTTTTTTTCCAAGTATTTTTAGTCAATAAACTTTTATAGCTTAAGTATGTGAATAAAATTTAATTTTGAAAAAAAAAAATTAAATTATCAAACGTTGATGTTGAATTGAGTGACACAGATATCCTATAAGGAATCTTTGGTAATTTCCTAAGATAACACTCAGAAAATTTTAAAAATTCATAAAACAATTGATTCATAAAACTTTTTTTCTACGAAAAAGTTTTGTTTGGTTAATAAGATGGCTAATTTTAAAAGAATATTGTTAAAGAACCATGAAAGTAAGATCAACAATTTAGCGAAAGTACTGCGATTCCTTTCTAGAGATAGAGTGGTTAAATTGTAATATAATGATATTTGATGGTTGAATGACTTAAAACATAATAAATTCGATAAAAAGTAAAATAATTATTATGATTCTTAATGTAAATCTCAATGCTTGTCTCAGCATGAAAGAAAGAGAAACCGTTGTACTGTCCGAACGCTGATGTTAGGTTTCCCCATACAAGTGAGATGTTACAATACAACGTTGTCCAGGATCGTCCGGCCGCAGCGGTGTCGCACACTGGATCTCTTCCCTGATGTTGAGCAGTTGCGGTATACCCTTGAAATTGTTGAACGTGAAAATCTAAATTTCGTGTTTTTCAGAGATGGCGTGGCCCGTCTCTCTAGCACCTACACCTCCTTCAAAATAGCTTAAATCGCTTTAATACGTTGCTACCGTCACTGCGAACTAGATCCGCCTTTATATGTACTTCAACTGTGGAAGATATCATTTAATACGGGATGTGGTGGCATGCACTTGGAGTAGAAGGCTATCTGAGTTTTTCTGGTACTTCAATGGTACTATACTTCAAAGGTATAGTACATTGGGTAAAAGATAAAAGAATCCAAGAAGAAAAAAAAGGTTTTCGCTAAGGAATTGAAAAACACAGTAGCATTTAAAAGCAGTGATTTTAAGTTTTGAATAAAAACTTTTTTTAAAAGCAATGAATCCTCCTATAACGTAAAAGGAAAGTTATCAGAAATTCAAGCGGGAAATAGTAACTGCTTTCTTCAAACATCAGTAGTAACACATCATACATTATTTCAGCGATTCTACATAATAGAATCATGTATAATTTCCAAAAAAAAAAAAATTAACAGTTTTAAATTTATAGCGTAAATAAAGTAAATATAAAATTATATTTTTGTCTTTGTTAAGGCTCCCAACGCACTTGCAGCTCTGACCACAGGAATGAGAGGAGAATCTCCCTTTTACTGCCTGCCTCAAGCAATGTAATGATCGTTTCTATTGTGACGATCCCCTGTTCTCAACTCCTCTGGATGAATCCTGTTTTATTTTTCCGATGTGCTTTCAGACCCTCCAGCAAAAAGAGGGTTCTCTAATGAACTTTCTCCCTCTCAATCTTGCGGTTTTGGCTGCAACTCGGCTGCAAGTGCGTTGGGACCGTTACTGAGATTGCAAAGTCTAACTATTCCACTTGAATATCTTTGTTTACTATCCTTTCTCAATTTGTCTGTTTGTCTGCTTGACTATTAATGTGTAATGTGCATCACGTTAAAACGGCTGAAACGATTTCTATCAAATTTAGTACGTATTTTATTTTTTGTCCAATTTAAATCAACCCGTTTCCATCCCTCCCATCTCTCAAAACTGACCCCTGAAATCCCTCGCTTAAAAGACTAGACGATTTCTTTGAAAATTGATACGATGGTAATTTATGGTCGAACTTCAAAAAGAATACGATTATTTTCTCCCAACTCTCCCCACCACTCCTCGAAATGGGTGCCCTAAAGGAGCGTGGTCGGACCCGAAGAAATTAGGAACGTATACCTCACAGTTATAATGCATGTTAGGCTGTGAAAACTGATCCCTTAAATTTAAAAACTATTATTGTAGAGCAACAGAAACTTATGTATAATTAGATAATTAAGTAATCTCTAATCAGATCAACAAACTTCAATATTTTTAATTTGGCAAACATTGTTTTCAAATTAATTTTAGACTTAAAGGCTAAAATTCTTCGGAAACTTCCTTTGATAGTGAAATCAAATCCAGGTTTTGTTTGAAAATTCTAATTTTACTGTACTGTTCGAAAAACGTCGAGGAATTTATTTTCCATATAAATCTAGTAAAAATGGATGTAGGCCTACTAAGTTTCTTTTCCCTCAAGAATTGGCCATCGCATAATAGAGACTGACCATGTAGAGCTGGGATTGAAGACCAAAAGTAGGACCATACATAAGTTATGTCCCAAATTTGATGGTGATCCTTCCTGCGTCTTAGCGTGATGCGCATCAAAACAGACAACTTGATAAACAGAGAACAAAAATGTTTGAGTGAAGTAGGCCTAGTTTTGAAGGCACTCAAATTTCTAATGGATTAAAAGAAAGTCATTTTTCTTCTTTCTCGTCGGAATTTCTGTCACCTTGACACAGAAAATGTTCAAAGAGATAAATCATCACAACTATTTATCCTACAAGTTCAAACTTGAGTGATAGATTTCGATTCTTGATTTCAATATATGTCCGAGTTATATATGAGCCGTTTATTTTGAAAGTGACCTAAGTACATTTTTCAATTTTTTTGTTAACTGTAGTAACGTGGAATTTGCACAACGTTATTACAGTTAACCAAAAAAAAAAATTCAAAAATGGACTTTGGTCACTTTTCAAAATGAACGGCTCATAACGCTCAGTTTTCCATCGCTTAACGCAGAGCTAGGCAACTCATTTCGCAAACTGGGGGAGGGGGAGGATGAGACCATAACAATTATGCTCATATTTTCAGTTGTATCATAAATAAGGATCGAATTTTAAAGGAATCCGTCCAGTGGTTTAAGCAAGCGATTTCGGGGGACAGTTTTGAGGGATGGGATGTGTGAAGATCAAAACAAAAACGCCTAGGTTTTAACTTGTACCGTAAATAAGCATGGATCACGTAGCCAAGTTCTTTCTAAGACTGATTGCGGTTTGGGTTCAAACTCCTACGGAGACCAGGGATTTTTCCATATTGAATTCTCCTCCTGCGCTTGATCCTAGGGTGCACCAAGCCTTCTAAAGAATGGTGTTCTTTGCTGGATGTTAAAGGCGGGCGGGCGACGGGAGTCTTACCTTCCGCGACCCCAAGGGCTACGTAGGCGTAAAGTGGGATAATCATATTATTAATAGGCAAAAATTGTACGGATATTTGTAAATTTGTAAATTTGTAAGCAGAGTCGGAGAAATAACCAATCAAAGTGCAAAACAAAACAAAACAAAACAAACACGTCAGTCGTGATGTTACGCCCATTTGTAAACATGGAGCTCTATTATTTTCCCCACTTCAGCACGACGGACCGCGATTACACAATTATTATCAGCGTATTGAGATTTTATTCCACACATAAATGAAGTTTACACTGAAATGCATGAAGTTCATGCGTCAAAATTTATCAGTGCGTTCGTAAAACCTTAGTTTTTACGTAATTCCACTGCTTCGGAAGTTACCCCATTGAACTCTGGGATAGCCGCTTGCTCACTACTCAACAGTAGGGGAACACGTGCTGTCATTATTGCCCAGGAAGGAAGATTTGTATTGGCTGTTGGACATTCATTATTGTTATTATTGAAACTGGTAAATCAATTTTTTTTTAACATCATTTGGCTTAGTCATTCAAACTATATGTGGGCTATTACGGAAGTCATGGCTTTTAAAAAATGAGCTTAGAACATCTTTTTCAATCTTGTTTTTTTCAAAAATTTCACGGTATTTCAAAAATGTGGCATTTGTTTTACTTCCTTTAATATTGCCTCAACACGTGCTGTCATTGTTGCCCAGGGAGGATGATTGGTATTGGCTGTGAGACATTCGTTATTGTTATTGTTAAAACTGATAAATCAATTTTTTATTTTTTATTTTTTTTTTAACAAAATTTTGCTTAGTCATTCAAACTATATGTGGGCTATTACGGAATTCATGGCTTTAAAAAATGAGCTTAGAACATCTTTTTCAATCTTATTTTTCAAAAATATGGAATTTGTTTTACTTCCGTGAATATTTCACGGGTTGCCACTAGTTTATTTTAACTTTAAATAAGCTACATACCAAATTTGATAGAAATCGGTCCAGTCCTTTTAACGCCATCCCATAACAACAGTCCAACAAACAAGCGGACAAATAGATCAACAAAGAAGAAAAATGCTCAAGTGAAACAGAAAAGGTTCAACTGTTTCGCATTCTTAGTTAATAAACAGCTAATCATCTACAGTAGCTGGAAGCTTTTGCTAGGATTGCATTATTCCCTAAATAACAACTCTGGATAATTACTTTGGTTGGTTTTATTTTACTGGTATTCGGAAGTTGATATAACAACTAATTTTAGTTGTATCGTATCAAGTTTTTTATCTGAAAGTTTATCAGATGTATGCAATTAGAATATAGATATATACTTGTAGTTTGGATGTTTTATTCCATTCGTTAGTTGTTCGAAATGTTCTCAAGGAAGAGACAAAGATATTTTTGCCAATTAAATTCTCAGACGACTAATGTTTATTTCGGTGAAAATTTCTTCCTCAATTTATTTCCCAAATTCAATTATCTTCTGTTATCGTCCCGGTAAAAACGACTAAACTTTTGTTCATGTATTCCACATCATTTCTAATTTCATGCTACTTCATAGTGGGTTTTTTTTTTGTAATATGTAGCATAATTTAAACAAAGTAGATGTTCAGCTATTCATCGCGTAATTGAAGGGGGGGGGGGCTGAACCAGCTTCGAGAGGGAAGAAAATTGAACCCAAAATAATCGTGCTAACATTCTGAATTGGACCAAAATTAAAATTGTACTTTTGTAATGGTAATAACTGTGTTTTGTGGATCCGGAAGTCCAATGGTTTTAAGTGCTGGACTGCGGACTGGAGGAGCAAGGTTCAATTCCCGGCGGAGGTCGGGATTTTGCACGGTTATTCCTCCTCCATATGGGTCTTAAGTTTACTCAGCCTTCTGTCAAATGGGTACCGGGTTTCTTACTCGGAATAAAGGCGGGTGGGCGTCGGAGTGACCATCCGACTTCAACTAGTCCTACTGGTCAAGAATCCTTGGAGCTCCCGCGCATCCAAGGACCTGCTTGGCCGATACTGAAACACTTTACCTTTGATAACTTTGTCTCACTAAGTAAAACAGGTTATTATGGATAAAACTTCTTAGTTTTCCTTCAGTAATGTGAAATGGATAATTACTATTTATTATTTATTGACTGAACATTCGTAGTCCTACTATTTAAACAGTTGAATATTTTTCTTCTCTGTTTGCCAATTTGTGTGTTTGTATGAGCATCACGCTAAAACGGCTGGACGGATTTTCATAAAATTTGGTACGATCTTATTTGCGGTCTAATGTCAAATGTTAGTGCAATTGTTTTGGATTCCACTTCTCCCATCCATTAAAGATGACCCCTCCCCCCAACTTGCTAACCCCCCCCACACACACACACATTATCGGTGAATAGTTGAGCGTATAGCTAGTTTGTGGGTTGCATTACAAGAAAAAAAAAACATTACGATGTAGCATACAATAAAAAGTGATGCTTTGTACAAAAAGAAAATTTTAGCCTTCTTTTTTATCGGAAAGATAACAGAGAAAGCAATTGAAATTTGGAAAGAAATTATGGTAGAGATTCAACCTCAAATAAAAATAATGCATCTGTGAACTTAATTGGCAAAATTTGCAAAATTTTGAATTATTTACACACGGACATTCACTGAGAATTACTATTGCTTCTATTACTAAACTGATAAGAAAATTATAAAACATCCAGTTTATAAAATACGAGATCTATTAAATGCTTCGTTTAATTTATACACAATTCAATTATAATCGATTATTTTTTCGTAAATGGAATGCATAATTTTTTTTTTGCCGATCTTTGAAGCCATACGTCTTATGAAGTATTAGGAAGGTTTGATTTTCATCTTAAGGTCTTAACCAGAAAAGATCCAAAGGACCATGAGACTTAAGTTGGACGCTTATCACCTGGATAGCAGTCTTCCTTTAAGAGTGGTTTGGGAATAATGCAATACTGTCCACCCCCACCTCCTCCAACACATTTCAACATTTCGTCTTAATGATGTTCAAGTGAATTAGCAGTAAAATTGTAATTGATTATGATGCGTCGTTTTCTGACTTCGTTGAAATCGCTGTAAGAACTGTTCGTTTCCTTGAATTTCAGTTATATTAAGTTGAATTGACATGCTCAAAAATCGATGAATTATGCTTCTTACGATCCAAAAAAATCATCAGGCACTTTATAGTGTAATATAATAGACTTTTATTGAAACTATTTATAGCATTCTGAATCGTATCGATGTGACTTTTTGATGATCGCCGTTCTTTATGATTTTCTATTTTGTTTCTTTTTAATATTCTTCCATGCTTAACAGAAAGGATCCCAAATTACAATATAAAATTCTTCTCTTTGATATTAGGGTATTCTTATGACGATCAAAACATGCATAAAAATTGAGATTTCTGAGAAACTGCTACTGGAGGATTTCACTTCCAGTTAATTTATTTTAACATCTGATAATAAATTGAGCAAAAAGTTTTTTTGATTACAAAAGCACTTTACTAAGGATTAAAAAAAAATTAAATATGAAATATCACAGAAAACAATGAAATCATTACAGGACTTCTGTAAATACGGTAGCAATACATTAACAGTACCGTTACCATGAGAATGGTGGTTTCTCCTCGGTACCATTTCTCTAACTTTCATTTATGAAAAAAAAAAAATAAATAAAAACTGTCGACTAATGATTTTTTTTTTAAATCTGCAAAAAAGTTTCAAGATAATTCATTGACATACAATAATGAAGTTAATGTGTCACGTGATTTACTGTTTTTCTTTGATTTTATTTGCTATTTAATTTTTCATAAGTTATGTATCTTCTCATAGAGCCCATTCTGCCAAAAAACTGTCATTTTTAGTTTTTTCTTTTAGAATTTTTTTAGAATTCTTTTATAATTTTTTTTAAAAATTGTTATATTATCATACGAATGTATATCTTATGACTATTTTTTTTTTCATTGATAAATTAATGAATTACGAATTTCAACAAGTGCCAAACATTAGTCTACGAAAGAAATGTTTGCATACAATTTTGAAAATTCAACTAACCATAAAATGAATCAAACTTACACTTATATTGGTAGGCGTATAAACAATATTTCCACGTATAAACAATAGTCTAATTATTGATCAATCATTTGAAAAAACACTACCGTAGTAATATTTATAAATATAAAAATGCATTAAAAAGAATCTTGGTTTTTTTTTATATTACGGAGTGCTATTGATAATAAGAATATAAAATCACTGACATAAATTCATGTTACTGTACGCGAAGATCTTTTTATGTATATTTATGGGTTATTCTTTTCATTACCAAATTATTTAGTTCAACTAATAGTAAATGCAAAAACTAAATACAATATTATCATGGTTAAATTGCAACAAATGATTAAATATTTCAGTAAGTACTTTTTATAATGTTTCATTATTATAAAATGACAGTGACTGCTAGTATTAAATATTGCATTCAATAATTTAAAACTAGAGTTGCGAGTGTATTGCAAACCATGTTCTTAGAAACAGAAGTAACTAAACCTTCAATATAATATAGCCATCAAAGAGAGACTACTTGTAAAAGAGTCTCTTTAAAGCTTTATATCGTTTGTCTCGTCTACTTTTACCTTAAAACAGATTTGACATAATGATGAGTATCATATCTATTATTTTTTTTAAAGATAAAGTTTTGAACTCTGTGTATTTTTAGTTTCCAAAAATAATGCTGTTATTCAATGACTGCGAGGCTTCAAGAAGATTAATTGATTGTATACTTTTTAAATTATAAGAATAATGCAATAATTCTTGCATTAGATACGATCATGGTTCGCCTCATTTCAAAAGCTTAAGACTTCTTGAGGATCAAAATGAGCTTTGCCTGAAATTATAACTGAAGGGCATCTTAAAATGGAGTGTGCACACTCTGCTTATCAAGAAATCGATAATGTTACATTGAAGATATTAGAAAGGAAATGTAAATGATGCTCTATTAGCCCATTTCGTTTCTATTTCTTAAAACATGATAATTTATTATCAGTTTGAAAGTTAACTAAATAGGATTAATATCAGATTTATTAAGAAAAATTAAAGGATGGAAAAGAATTGCAATCTATATTACTAAAATCTTTTATTTCTCTGTCTGTCTGTCTTTCTGTCTGTGTGTCTGTGTGTCTGTCCGGCGCAATTTTCTGAGCGAATGGAAAATAGAAATAAATTTTACAATGAAACATCCGCGACAGGAATCGAACCTGCAACCTTCTGATCCGAAGTCAGATGCCTTATCCATTAGGCCATAGGGACTACAACTCTCTCCGTATGGTTTTTTGACTTATATCTCCTTTCCTTTCCCCCATCAATAATGAATGTATTCAATCTTTTTTTTGAATCTCAAGATTGTTAATAAATTAATAAATTTAATAAATAAAAAATTGTTTTCCGTTACATAAGGGAGGCTTCCGGAGCGAAGCGACGGGTAGCCGACTAGTTTTCATAATTATCAATATTTATTGATAATCTAGCGACTAGGAATGCTAAGTATATGTATACACTTGATTAAATGAAATTTCCAATTTTCTGGCTGATGCTGAATATTGAATAGCTTAAATAACTTTAATGATGAAGATATAAAAAAGCGTTAATAAAGCATTTTAGCAATCTTAAAGATCATTTAATGAGTAATAAATTACAAATTATCTTATTTAGATCTGAATCTGGAATAATCTTTCATAAATGAATCTCTTGGTCAATTAATGAATAACCTTAACTTATGGCAAATCTAAGAACAATAAACTAACACCAATTACTCGTGTAATTTATTTTTGCATTCATTTTCGAAACTGATATTTCAAAACGCTTCTTAATAAAACCAGAGTAAAGAAATATTTTTCAAATACGTAGTTCGCTGCACCTACTCACAGAAGAGATCATATATCACTTCCCAGGAGACTAATAAAGTTGTTTACCTTTTGACATCCTGTTGATCGCAACCTGAAGATTAATTTTGAAGTAATGAAATGTTAGACATCAAATAATTCAAAATTAAATGACGATTATTTCAGAACTTTTTCGATTTTTTTTACAGATTTATTAGAATGATGTGCAGATTAAAATGATCCTGCTGATTTTGATCATTTTTTGTGTATTTGTTCTGATTTTAAGAAAAACAAAGAAAAATAAAATCAGATAATACAAAACTTGGCTTTACTGAAGTTTTTAAAACTCATCTGATTATAATGAAGTTGAATTCTCTTAGTAATACCATTATGCATTCGATGTATAAGTAATTTTTCTTAAGAAAAATAATTTTCTGTAATCCCGAACAAGATTAGCATATATTCAAATTCTTCAAACCTGAAGGGAAACCTATCTAAAATTGATAAATGAAATCCCAGGTAACAGGTATTTTCATATTATAGATGTAAATCTCATGTTGCTATACTTAAAAACAAATTAAAATTAAAGAAAGTTCTTTTAAAAGCTTAATTATTTACATTATACCAATGCAAATCAACTTATATAATTTGCTAATTTCGTCTGTCTGTCTGTCTGTATGTCTGTAACTCGATATAATTAAGCTATTAAGATAGATCCAAGGTTCTCAATGGTACCATTGAATCAAGGGTACTCAAATTGGATGAAATATTAGTTCATTTTGTCATTCCATGTTGTTTCCATGAAATTTTAACTGATATTCTAACAAAACATACGTTCAAAACCAAATAATTTTGTTACCACTCCACCGATTTAATGAAATTTGGCATACTTACTCAGTTTTTTACGCTGATTTTGAAACTCAAAACCATTTTTGCCGTAGAAGCTTCGTTCACAAGTTAGCGCAGTATTTAGATTATACAAAGGTGAGTTTTAAATGCCTTTCGGCGTTATGAGTCAAAAATAATAATTATTCTTTAGATACATTAAACTTTAGATATGGTTGGTATTTCGTTTTTCTTTTTGGGTGGAAAATGATCCTTTAGATTAAACTCTCAGAACCTATATTACAGGTGTACAGGTAAGAAGTACACCTAAATAGGTCTGATAAACATTAAAAAAAAAAATTCAAATCAAATCATCAATCGATTCAAATATTTATATAAACATATAAATTGGCTAAGTTCGTCTGTCTGTCTGTCTGTCTGTAACTCGATATAATTAAGCTATTAAGATAGATCCAACGGTTCTCAATGGTACCATTGAATCAAAAGTACTCAAATTGGATTTAATATTAGTTCATTGTGTCATTCCATGTGAAATTTTATTCTTAGGAACTGACCTCGACAACTGAAATTCTAACAAAACATACGTTCAAAACCAAATAATTTTGCTACCACTGCATCCATTTCAATGAAATTTGGCGTACTCAGTTGTTTACGCTGATTTCGAAACTTAAAACCATTTTTGCCGTAGAAGCTTCGTTCACAAGTTAGCACAGTATTTAGATTACATTTACTTTATATTTGATAGTTGATAATAAAATGATTTTTCAGATTTTTTTTATGCCTGTCGTCCGACAGGCTTTGCTGCTAGTATCTAATAATTACTAATAATCATTTTTGATAAGAATGGAATATTGAAGAATTAAGGCTCACAGAGTGTCATAGATGTATCTTTGTTTCAATTTAACTATGGTAAAATTGAAAAGAGATGTATAAAGTATATGATAATATAATAAAAGCTAAGAGTGACTATAAACCTGAAACAAAGAACAATTAGGAGTATTTCAATTGCATTATTTAAATGCAAAGAATGTTATATTAAATACAGTTTACTTAATATTTTGCCTTTATTCCAATTTAATTTGTATACTAGTTCAATTATTTTCTTAAAAAATAAAAAACAACAACAACATATATAATGCTTTCTTTAGATAATGAATAATAGAGTTGCTATTTAATCCTTGCAAAATTATAGTTGAAAGTCTATCTTTTAAAATATTCTTAGATTTATTTAAGAATGGAACATTAAAACCTTTACTTTAAACTTTCCTCTGTTCTTAATTTATCTACTTACCAAATAAGTGTCATTGCCTCCAACGACACTGACTCCCAGTTCATTCTTGCGGTCTTTCCGTAAGACGATAGTCGTTTCCACAAATTCTTCGATGTCACTCAAAGGAACTGAAAAAAGAAAGTGTTAACAGGTCTAGATTTGTTGCCTTCAGATATTGAATAGCAAAAAAAAATATAAGCTTGAATTACATTAACATTAATTCTCTTGCAATTAAGACAAGATTGCTGATAAAATAAATTTGTAACAATGTTCATATCTTAACTAAATACATTTAAATTTAATTTTAATGAAAAAATCGTTTGGTATGGACATTTATTTATTAATTAGGGAAAAAAACAAAGCACACCACTTCTAGGATTTGGAATAAGAAGCTTTTAGATTTAAATTCAAATGTGAAATGTTCAACGGGTCTGAAATTTTTGCAAAGAATTTTCTTGAACTTTCCATTTTCTTTCAGCTATTCCAAAATGTTAAAAATATGATCCAAAAATTTTGTATTAAAAACTGTTACAATACCTAGTCTAGATATTAAAATCAGAAAATTGTTTCAAAACATTATTTCAATTAGTTTGCTTGTAACTATCTACACATATAGTAATAAACTGGCTTAAGAATTGTAAAGGGTAACTTCGAAAATCTCCTGATCCCAACACAATAACTGAAGCATAAAATTCAGTGGCATTTTATTGATCCAAGTCTCTCAGCAAAAAACTCAGAGCGAGATAGCAAAAGCTAAAGTTAATCAATAAAAGAAAACAATAGTGTACACGTGGAAATAAGAGGTTAAATGCTGCAAGGAATCCAACTACGTTTATACATGTTTCTTTTACATAATAAAATGGCGCGAAAATAATAGAATTTCGCAATTTTTCTTATATTAATTCAGTTAAAACTTTATTAAATTCTTTCATCGTTGAAAGAATGGCGGTGGATAACACCATTTTTGAATATACCATTTCTTCCCCAATTTTATGCTTCAAAATCTGTTAACTACAAAATTAAAGCAATTGATATTAGAAGTTCCTATCATACTTGAAGATGAATAAATAATGAATATACATAACTGAATATACTTATAGCCTTTCTATGTATACTTACTTATATCACATTTAAGAAAATTGATAATTATCTTATAAATTCCTGAAGGAATTCAAAACGATGAAGTAATTCCTGCATATCTTACATTGCTAAGTTTTTATGTTTTCAGTTAATGTTAAAATTGAGTGTAAATTATAGATGTTAAAAAATGTTTATGCAGTATTCAGTAGTATCAGTTTTCATGAGCAATTAATAGCTGCTATTTATGTTAATGGATAGCCTATCTGTTCTTAGATTGTTTGGTTCGAATTCAGCTTCACTAATAAAAGATTTGTACTACAGACACTGCAACAAAAAATATATATAGCAATTTCTTAATACAGTGCAACTTGGATAATTCGAAGCTGAAGGGACCACTACAAAACTTCGAATTATCCAAGACTTCGAATTAAACAAGTTACATCTTTTAACTTTAATTTCAGGTCCACTGAATGCTTGAAAAGATTATTCCGTCAATAAGTAAATATATATTCAGAAAGGTCATGGTATGAAAGACTTAAACACTATATATATATAAACAAGATAAGATTTATATTACGTAAGCTACAGTACATATTACATTCAATACAGAAAATTAAAGTTTTTCAAAAAATTGTGCAATATCTGATTGTTTTGTAGAATTCAGTCGCTTAAGGTTAGCAAAATGATCAAGCATGTTTAGTGAACGGAAAACAGCTTCACTTACGTTGCTTTGTCCTTCAATGTACCGACGAAATTCGGCGCTATCCTGTACTCGTTGCGATTTGACATTTCTTCTTCACACCCTTTTCCACCTCGCGAATGATGGCGACCTTTTCAGCGAACGTTAAATTCTTGTACACACATGGTTTACTGAAAGACATGGTGACACTGACAACAGGAAGCTCGAATGGCGTCTGAAGCCTCACGTATCGAATGGCGTCACATGTCGGGAACGGTGGCGGGAAGGGGATTTCAGTTGTCACGTGTCGAATTTCTTAACGATGAAACGCCGAAAAGTCGTTTTGGTTCGAAATTTTTTATAAAAAACTTCGAATTAAAGAAGTTGAACTTCGAATAATCCACGATTTTTTAACATTGATTTAATAAGAAATTCAAGTGACTTATGGCGGAGTGCACCAAACTTCAGTTAACTTTGATGACTGCAGTTTGGACGGAGCTAAAATTAGTGGGGGGG
>JAFIDM010009631.1:145956831-145973557 GCA_023159025.1 Thereuonema tuberculata | reverse complement strand
ATTTACGGGGCAATTAATAAAAACGGCATTTGGATGAAGAGACCTCACAGCGAACTCTATCAAAAGACCAACACAATAAAAGAAGAAATCAGGAAACGCCGAGCAAAATTCTACACACATATCTATAGAATGGAAAACTCCAGAGTGGCAAAGAAACTACTCGATATCATAACAGAGAGTAAATGTGGCACAGAATGGCTGAAAGAGGTCCAGAGAGACCTACAACAGATTAACATAGAGAATCTCGATGACCGCACGGAGTACCGGAATAAAATCATGAATGTAAAATTTAAACAAGGAACATCGCGACAACCTGGGAAAAAATGGACGGAGGAACGGAAGAAAGAGCATTCCGAGAGGATGAAGAGATTCTGGGAGGAGAAGAGGAACAACAAGCAGAGATGAAATCATGAACTCAAGTTCAATCGCTCTCCTCAAGGGGAACAATCGATGTAATAATAATAATTGAGAAATAACGGCAATCTTGCTTGAATATAGAAGTTAGTTTGAGACGAAATCAATGGCAAAATCCGTTTACCAGAAGCTATCAAATAAAAACCAAATAGGTTTCTCCTGTTTACTATGAAGCCAATAAAATTTATTTCAGTTTTGATTAAAATGGTCTTGATTCAGTTCAATTAGTTGATTGCTAACCACGATGACAAATCAAAGTAAACTATCTTGATTATACCTCATACCCTTTTAAACTTATTTTGGCTTTATTTTTCTAGAACTATTTTTTTTCTTCTGAAAGAGGCATTTAAAGTAAATAAATGCTAGATATCACTATTATTTCAAGAGGAAATAAAAAGAAAGAAAGAAACAAACAAACAAAAACGGTTAAAACTATCACAATTTACTTAATGGATTCATTTTTTTTAATATTTCCGACGTTTCTAACCTGTTAATGTTGGGATGGATAAACTGTAAGAGCGACAGGCATCTAGAGACAAAGGTGGTGGTTTCGTCTTCTCTAAGATAGGCTTTGGAAGTTCTTTTAAGTCCATAGTCACCATTATTATCAGTAAGATGCCATCTCAGGCTTTTCAGCCCTTATCTGAAAAACAATAAAACAAAATCTTTAGTTTTCATTATGAAAAGTAATTAAACATAAAAATATTAAAAAAAAATGTAAAACAAGATGTAGTTGATTCTACGTTTGAGGTTTTCTGATGTTACTTTAAGCCTTGGAAAGGCATTGAAGTGATTTGAAAGTTTCCATCTTATGTTTTACTAGTGAACGTAAGGTGAGTTAAACATTTCATTCCAACTGAAGTTATTTTGTTTTTCGTTTAATTTAGACAATGCTTTTTTTTTTTTTTTTTGATGATAGATAAAAGTGTTAAATTTTGAAAGAAATTAGTTAGAATTTGATATATAAATAAAAGTTCATATCTAATAATATTTCATTCTAATCCGAAGTTAATCCATTCTTTACTAGATAATCTGAAGAAATATTGGAAGTAAGAATTAAAACTTAATTGGTAATTTTATTTAATAGCACTAAGATTCTCCTTCGAGAGGTTTCTAGGTAATTTTAAGAGCCCTTCCAATAGAGAATTAAAAAAATGTTGTTGTTTTATTTAAGGAAGATAATTGGGGAAAAAAATTTATTCGTGGAGAAGAGCAAATACAATTGACATTGTGGCAATGGTTGACAATTGCTTCCTGCGACATATAAATCCAACAACAAGATTCAGATTTGATATGAAAAATGGAATTTCGTTTGCATTCATTTTTAGAATTTCTCACTCTTCTGCTCTAATCCAATGCTTGTCTCCATGGTAACGCCTTCTTTTTTGCACATAAACATTCTTCTTTTGTCATTGCTTTCGTTCCAATAGTTACGTACATACCATCCGTTAAATTCAATCCAACGGAATCAAAAAATAAAAAAGAGAAATCAAACTAAAGCAGAAAAGAAAAAGAATAGAAGAATACTACACAACATTAAAGAACAGACCAACCAATTAGTTTTTATTAGTTTATTCAAAAGAATAGTAATTTTATTTAATTTTTATCTAACGTTTCGTCTAATATTTTATTTAATTTTTCCTTATTTCCAATTTTTGTAATTACAAGTGTCAAAAATAAAACAAAAGTCTTTGAAGAAGAATAAGGTGTTTTTTTTTTCTTTTTAATTTCAGAAAGTTATATTTAAACTATGGTAGATAATGTAAATATTGATAAGTATCTATCTTATATTTTATACCGGCATGTAAATTAGCTCTCACAGGATATTATAATAGGTCAATGCTTCTAGCGTTCTTTAATATGTATGTAAATTGCGTTAGAACAAAACATTTTAGAATATAATTTTACGCCGATATATTAATGTTCTTTCGTCCACCTGTGATCAAAATAACCCAAAAACTAAAGCTAAAGCATTAATAGAAGGTTTGGTTTCTTATACACAAAGATCGTTAAGGATTTTCATAAATGGCGAATCAATAGGAAATGAGAGCCAAAAAAGAAAACCACCAAAATAAGTTAGCATTCAATTCCTACACCACAATACCTGGGAAAAGAAACAAAAAAAAAAAAAACAAAAAAAAATTGGAGTCCGCTTTTATTTCTAATACATTCATTTCTCAGTACAGCTTTGAACTGTTTGTTTTTCTTTCTTTCCAATTTTGGTAGCCTCCAAACGGCTGCTTCTTATTTCTACTTTCTCAGTTTCTTTTTTCTCACTGACACTTTTTTTTTATCTTTCTTGGGCGATCATATCACGAGAGCATTCGAAAGCTGACACGCCAAGTACGTCTTCTAAATCATTACCTTAATCATTCTTTTTTTTTTCTTTAAAATAAGCCAATGTGAATTCATAATTAATATAAATTCATAAAGATGGTGAAGTTGCACACTCAACCCTCCGGTGAACTAAAAAATTCAGAATAGTAACGAAGAACGAACACACTTAATAAATCGAACGGATAAGAATCGGCTTTATTTGAAAACCATATCCATCTTACAGCATCTTCCTAACCTAAGTGTTGAGTGTACAGTTACAAATTCGAAGTAAAACATAAAGTAAGTGGTCTTGATGTGAATAACTGTTTACTTTAATATTAATGAATTGATAATCATAAAATAGTATTTCTTTTGTTCCGACTTAGTCTTTTTGTTTACACAACGAAAGGGTTCGTTTGTCGTAAAACTAAACCAAAGGGACCCCACTAATATTCCAAAAATAACAACATAAAGTACTGCATGAATACTCTGCTTATCCGATGAGATAGGGACCAGAGCATGTTCAATAGCGAGATATAGACTTTAAATGCCTGACCTCAAAAAAAAAAAAAAAAAAAAAAACAAATGACGTTCTATATATCACTTGCAAATGCCTGCGAAAGCTAAATAACATATTATTCCTACGATGCACTCACACAATGCCCGAGGAAAACGATACCGAACATACATAAGGTTATCGCTTATTGAAACGAAATTGGTCGGTTAAGCAAAGCACGCCATTCGATTATTTATGATATGGTTATAATTGAAAAGCAGCATTTAAACGAAACGTCGAAAAGACAGGCGTCGATTAGTGAGGTTTGCCTAAACTGAAATTGAAAAAAAAAAAGAAGAAAAAGATTTTTTTTTTAAAATGAACAGATATAGTTTAAAATGTTTAATGTTATATCTTAAATATTTTACTCAGGATAAATATTTTCCACGAATAAAGGCTTCAAAGATTTTTATTAGCTAATACTATGCATTTCTAGGCAGACAAAACACTATTTTATTTCGAAGGCTATTCTCAAGTTGTAAATGGGTTAAATAATAACGCAACTTCTTTCAAATGTGCTTATCATTAATAATGATTTTCACATAAAATTAAAAAAAAAAAGTTGTAAAACAATATTTTAAATTAATTCTATATTAAGCTGATTATCAATTTAAGTAATGTCAGACGAATGTATTATTTGCTATTTGCTAGAAGATTGATGAGAAGAAGATTATGAAATTATCAGGGTAAATTCTTTTCTGTACTAGAATATTGGTGATTTTCGATTATATTTGCTACTAGGCTCTATTTGTCACCTTTTGATATAAGGTTGGTATTGTTCATCCTGAAGCAAGATTTTCTGTGAAACCTACTGGTCATCTTTTTTCCTGTCTCTTTCAGTGTGGCTTCAGTTTCTGTTGACATAGCATCTTACTTCTTCAGCAGAACTGCCAAGCAGTAATGTTCAGAATGATCCCATTTATTTGCTTTTGAAAGTCGAAAGTAAACACTTGAAGTGCTATTCACGTGTACTCCTTGAGATGTAATTTCAACACGATTGGCATAATGAAGTGTGCGTTGTTCTTGTCTTAAAGATTGCTAATAAAAACAACACAAAACTTAAGAAATTAACAGAAAAAATAAAGATAAATCCAGACATGAAAACACGTAATATTTGATATCAAAGAATATAATACTGAACTATATTGAACCTCAAAGAAACTATTGTAGAATGATTAAATTTAATAGGAATAATAAATTCCAATCAATAGAAAGCTTTATTATTATCTGAAAACATAATCGCAAGGGAGTTTATTCATTTATAGAAAAGAACGATCTGTTCTGTACATGGTAAACTCTGAAAAAAAAAAACCCGCGGAATCAAGAAAGATGAAATTATAATAAAACTGTTAAAGGTGCCACTACTAATGAGAGAAGATATTTATTACTCGGAAATTTACAGAAAACGAATATTTAAGAAATAAATAAAATAACTTATTTGAAAACTTCTGAGTAGAGGAATGGAAATATCTATATTTGATACAGTGCTATGTCAGTAACTCAAAAACTGCATCATATAAAATTAATAACATTTTATTTAATAATATTTCATTCACATCCATTATAAGTTGGTCGAAACATGTAACGGTTTTTAAAAATTTAGCAAATGTTTGTATTAATTTACGTGTGTTGATTTTTACGTTTAACGATTTATAGTTTTAAAAGTTAAGTTAAAGGATGCCACGACAGGCCTAGGCAGGCTCAAGGGCTCGCGGGAGGTAAGGCTCCCGTCGTTACTTGACTAACGGGACTAGGTTGAGGTCGGGAGATCAGCCCGACGCCCGCCCGCCTTTAACTCCCGGGAAAGAAACCCGGTATCCATTCTACAGAGGGCTGGGTAGGCCCTAGGACCCGTGTGGAGGAGAATGGAGCGTGGAAAAATTCCCGCTCTCCGCCGAGACCGGAAATCGAGCCCGCGACCTCCAACCCACAGCCAAGCGCCTTACCCACTCGGCTACCGGGCCCACGATTTATAGTTTTACACAAGTTAAATTTGCTGAATATGTAATTTATTTATAAAGCTCAATTCTTAAAAAGTATTCAAGTAATGTCAATTGGCGTGCCAGCGTGGTCTAGTGTATTAGACGGCGGTCTTCCATAAGGCCGAAACGTCGGTACCTGGGTTCAAATCCCGGCGACGCGTCGGCTTGGATGTTTACTGTCTTTCCTGTGTTTGTCTGCTTCTTCTTTCTCTTCATCTAACATCACCTGGTCAGTAGGGGTATTATGACTAGATTTCCCTAAGTTATTGGGGAAGCCTTTGTCCAGCCTTAGACTGAAACAAGAGGCCGTAAATTGGAAAAAAAAAATGTCAAGTGAAGATAAGTGAAACTATTGTATACTGATGAAGTTGAATAGGAAGAATAATCCCAATAAATAAAGACTTATCAGAAATCATAACCTTTTCTTACGTTATATTATGATGGTTTAAGTGAATACTTTTAGAATTTTTTTTATAGATAACTACATTTGATTTTCTGCAAATTTTATTCTATAAATTTTATTATTATTATTATTATTATTATTATTATTATTATTATTATTATATAAGAACTTTCTCAACAGTTAAGTAAATATCAACTTATTTAAAATTCATATCTGAATTATTTGCTAGATTATTTATTGATAATTTAAACTGATACCGTAATAATTTTCTTTAAATATTTTTAAAGTTTTTTTTTTAGATTTATAAGCTTTCCTGTTTTTCTTATTATTCCTAAAAGTAAGATGATTTGGCCAATTCCTTTTCTTTTTCAATTAGGAGGATTTCAAAAAATTTCAATTAGGTTCAAATTTCAAAAAAAAAAAAAAAAAAAAAAAAAAAAAAAAAAAAATCTATGAGCACTGCAGGGATTGAGTCTGATCTTCCCATTCGTTTTTTGATTACTAAACAAAATAGGAGATCTCTACTTTCTTTTTTTTCATTAAATCCTCATTGCAATTAATTTTATGGATTATTTTTTTTTTTTTGTCTCCGACGATTTTTCTCATTGGGAAAGTAAATGCTGCTATGTTCAGTTTGTGCAATTTCGAGAAAAAAATAAAATTTACCAGTAGCAACTCTTACACAGTAAGAGTAAATTACAAAGTAAATTTGATGTGAGAAGCTATTCGTTTTTTTTTTTTTTTTTTTTTTTTTTTTTTACATTATCCACTTCTTCTTTGATTCGAAGTTGTTTGGTATTGATTTCTTTCAATGGCTTTTCGCTGTACTGTTAGATTCAAGTGAATATGTAGTAATGGCCCCTAATGGTAAAGTAAAGGATCAGTGACCATAGTCAGGAATCTCAGGCACTTTGAGAGATTATTTGAAGTCTCCGAAACCCACATACTATAATTGGATTGGAATAATCACAATATGAACCAGAAATAAGATACAGAAATTAACCAGAATTAATTATTTAGCATAAGAACTGATTCAGATCTCAACTTTTTTTTTTTTTATAATGAGATTAAATGAGACATAAATTTAGAAAGTTTGTTTGTGTCCTCCTAAAACTTTCTGAACTGATGAATTGAGCTTCTTGAAACGTGCCATGAGAAAACTTTGATAATTGAAAATTTTTCCTTGTCGGTTCCTTTCGAGAAATTTGCAGATGAAGAGGACAGAAATCCCCATAAACAAAACAAGCAATTTCTATCGATATCTCACAATATACATTAATCCGTTTAATCATCCACTTTGATATGATTAAATATACTTGGATTTCTACTTAAGTAATGTGGATTTTATTACATTTTCGAAAAATGAAAACTTGCACTATCTGTTTTGGGCAGATTTTTCATTTATGTTGTTTTCAAGACTGGAAAAATGAAGAAAATTGATAAAAAAAACTCAATATTTTAAGAAAAGCCGTTCTTTCTGGAACTTCTTGCTTTGTGTTAATAATTAATATTGTCTTGTTTATTCTGTGTTAAAATAAAAATCAGAATATCAAAATTGAAACACTAATTTAACTAATCAAGATAGTAAAATTCTAAAATTCTCTCTTTCTTTGACACTATTGCTTTAAATACGTATGAACATATTCCTAAAGTGCTTAAATATCTTATTTTAAGGGAATGCTATTTCATTTGTGGACTGCTAAGCATCTAACCAAATAATCAATACTTCAACTCAAAGAGACAGAGACCAATCGTGTTTTTTATGGCAAGAAGACAATCAAGACACAACAAATAGGAACTACAAAACGCTTTAGATTTTCAGTGCAAAACAAATACAAATGCTTATTTGTATTGTATAAAAGTAGAAATGGTAAACATTTATTTTCCTTTCCTTTTAAGTCATTGAAATCAAATATCTCACGTTTTTGGAGCAAAATAACTTCCTTAGCGCTTCTTCGTTAATGGATAAAAATTTAACGTGCATGAATATAGTTACGGATGAATTTAAAAAGCTAACACACTTACTTAAAACTTTTTAATTTTTTCTTTTTAAAAAAAGCTAAATAATCTTTAAAAAACAAGTAATAGAAGAAACGAGACCTAGGTTTCAACCTGTTAACAGGCCTTCGTCGGTGATTTTTTTTTTTATTTGTTCATTTTTACGAACTTCAGTTATTCCCAAAAATTCCAAAGGATTTAAAGCACGATTGTCATGTGATAGATAACGGAAATTCTTCACTAAGCCACCGACTTCATTCCTGATTACCCTATCCTTGTCTTGTAATTTGTTGACAGCAACCTCGACAGGGGGAATAATATGTAATGGAGGGGTGCTCGACCAGTTGAACTGATCACTGATGAAAGCCTGTTAACAGATTGAAACCTTGGTCTGGTTTCTTCTATTACATGTTTTTTTTAAAGTTTTTTTTTAACTTTTTTTTTTTTAAAAAAAGTGTGTTAGCTTTTTTAAATTCATCCGCTTCTTCGTTAATCTTAAAGAAAATTGTCACTTGTCTATTCATCAAAAACAATTAATTTTCTTTGGTATCATTTCTATAGTGAGTATGAAATAAATAGTTGAAAATGTTTTATCTCTAAGGAATTATCTTTCTAAATATCAAATGCATTCGTGATAGAAACCTTAAAGACGTTCTATTCATCTTGAAGACATTTTCTCTTAACGATCTGTTAAACAGTAAAACAGTTACACAGTAGTTTTCAGTTAAGTTGTTTAAAATTCAGTTTAGTTCAGAAAAGTAATGATGAAATGAAAAGCTGTATTGACAAATCACAATATATCAAAATATCATAATAATTTTTTTTTTTATACTCGAAGTATTCCTACTAAATACAAAGAAATATAAGAATATAATTTAAAAATATAAGAATAAATTGAACTTAAAGTAGCTGAAAAAGCAAAAATTAACTCATTGATAAACAACTTCTGAAACAAATAATATATTAAAAGACTTCTTCTGAGTCTGAAGAAGAGTTGAGGCATTTTTATATTCAGAAGCACAGATAAATGTGAAAATATACATAAAAATATTGGAAAAAAAATTAATATCGGTTAACAAATTTAAAAAAAAAACTTTAGAAAACTTTAAAAAAATTAAAAAGTTTCCAAAAGCTTCTTAAAGCTTCCTTAATTGACAGTCCGAAAGGGAAAAATAAAGGAAAAAAGGTTCTAATCCCAATTTCAACCATTCGGGGTGGGAAGGGGGAAGGGGGGGGGGGCTTGATTATTTTAACTAAAACGTCTAGGGGAACCCGGGCAAGACGGGGACCTTAACGTTTGAATTAGTTTGACTTATATCAGGTAGACGATGTAAATAATTACTTTGATCTCCTTATTTTTCTAATACATTGTTGTAGCACAAACCACAAGAGTTTTACTTTATTACGGACCTATAAGGAAATGCAGTAGAGTCCCGATTATCCGAGTTAATGTGGACCAAGACTAATTCGGATAACCGAAGAACTCGGTTAAACCGAAAATTGTAAATAACATAAATCGTCTAGGTTTAAATGTATATTTTAACAAATATAAAAGTTATACAAATACACCACATACAATTCATATTGAAAAAGTTCTTTTACTTAAAAAAGTCCTTAATTGTTTCTTGTTTTACGTTGCTTTGGCGTTTTTCTGCGGCAATGTTTCGGCATTTTTTAAGGATAACCCAGGATTTTTGGTGTCGAAACCATTCCCCGATTCCAGGTAGGGGGTCATATGACTAGACGAACGAAGATTAATTTGAAAAAAAAAAATCCTAGAAATATTTGATAGTTCGGTTTAAAGCGGAAACTCGGATAATCGGGGTTTTACTGTTTTTAACTTTTTGTAAAAAGTGTAAAATGCCCCGTCTTGCCCCATACTCAAGGCAAGACGGGGTAACCGAAGAGTTGATGAAACAATATTATTTCAAACTGATTACATCTTGCTGGTAGCAGTTTGTAATTGCCTAATGATCAGGGGCGCACACAGCACAAATATACACGGTATCTTCGTCATCGTCAGATTCTCCCTCACATGACAAATGTGCCCATTTGCCACAGGAACTGGTTGCAATAGAGGCAAGCAGTGTCTCTCTAATATTTGCATCAGGAAGATGACTGTGGGTGTTTGGAGGTGCTTGGGCCGTAGATCGCTGCTTACGACCTCATGGCTCCTTGGACTTGCGCTTGTGGCTGCTGCTGGTAGCCCTACCAGAATCCTCAAGCTTGTATGCGAAGTCAGTATTGCCGTTTTTCCCCTTCGAGATTTGCGTACGTTATCTTTGCCAACGTGGGGGATTGGAAGAATGTCGGAAGGTGATGTAGCTACAAACATCGTGTTCGTTTTGGTCCTGTGGAGGTTTCGGGTCCAGCTGGAACAGCCGGATTGTCCAGTGCTGTCGTCCAGATTTTCAGTTGAGATTCTAGTAGATTTTCAATTAATCAATTAATTGGCAACTAGTCGCGTACACGAATGATTCAAAATAAGATAACAAATTAAAAATTGCCATAGTGCCTAAAGAGCCTAAAAATGCAAAATGCCTTAATGAATTTTAGTATAAGCATTAAAACTATTACTAACAAGAATTAACACACACACACACAATTTAAGGGAAACTATAAAAAAACTTTAAAAAATGGAAAATTTAAAGAAATTAAAACAAATTAAAAAAACAAAAAAACATTCTAAATATTTTTTACGCGGGGCACGACGGGGTACCGATATCCCGTCTTGCCTCACACTCTACTGAAAATTAAATGGCAGCCTTATGCTCAATGCATAAGAATACGTGCTAAGAAACACGTCGCCTTATAAGTAATCGTACATAAAGGTTAGTTTGGTTTGGATCCGACCGTACCTTCTTCCCCGCAGTGATGGCAGTAATGTGAACCGAAAATTATAACAATATGCTTCAAAAACACATCGAAAATTTATCAAATAAATGAGAGATCGCACATTTCTTTGCTTGTCCAAGGTACTTTACGGAAACACAGTGGGTAGGTGCACCCCTTCCAACGGGGAAAACCGCCTAGTCCCGGATTCCCCTATCGATCTATTGATCTCGAACAGCTGACTACCTTTAAAAGAAATTACGATCATTGTAATAATAATAATAGTTTTTCTTAAAGATTACTTTTGTCAAATCTTTATGAAAAACTATTATTATTATTATAAGTTGGGATTTCCAATATACTTATTTTTGATGAAGTTTCTATGTTTTTGAAAACAATTATCAACCAATGCGGTCCTGAATCCTTATGATAAACAGGATTCTAATAGTGTTGGTTTTCTTTCAATCTGCTTGTCGTTGCGAAGAGTGATGTTTTATTAGAAATACGTGGAGAGGTTATTCTCTAGAATTCTTTACTACCGTATTTACTCGCATAATTTCCCCTTTTTTTCATCAATATTTTGACAAAAAAAAGGGGGGTGGGGAAATTACGCGATGTTTTTCAATTTGAGGAAAAAAATATGGTGAAAGTGTAAGGAAAACCATGTTAAATATTGATTTTTTAAAGCAAGAAATGTAATTAACAACAATTTTATTAATACGCAACATTTAAAATATAAGAAATCACATCTCAACATTTGTTTTTTCTTCAAAGTACAGTTAAGCAATAGGCATGCACGGAAGTGTGTGTGCGACTGTGACGTAATTTCATAACTCACGCAGCGCAGCCCGCCATCTTTATAGCTGCTCACCGCATGACGTCAGCATCAGCTGCCTGCTAATAGAGAACTTAACTTTATTCGCGAACTTCACGTTTTCACAAAACACTCGAAATTGTTGTACTGATTCAGAAGGAGTCTGCTCTTGTACTGACCGGGGTGGGGGTGGAATCTTCCCCTAAAGTAGCGTGGGATAAAGAAATGCGATAGTAATACCCTGGTTTCACGGAACGACTAAAAACTGGATTCTTCGCATTTTCTCGTTTTTGAGCACCACCTGACCAGCCAGGGCGGAAGTCGGTAGCGCTGTCCGAGTTGAAACAAGTAGGTATACCGATTAAAGTCGTTTCCAACATGGCAGCCATCGTTCCCACCACGCCTCAACGAAAACAACATACAGAATGGAGTGAAGGTGAAACTGTAATTTTACTGGAAATATAGCGAGAAAATATTGATAATCTGAGGCGAATGAAGCGAAATCGTCGAATTTATGAAAAAATGAAGATAGAATTAAATGAATCGTACAAGACAGAGAAAACCTGCGAGGAAATCAAGAACAAAATTGATAATTTAATATGGAATTAAAAATTGATATTTTCGAGCCTCTGGAGTTGCAATATCATAAACATAAACATAAAAACAAAGTTTGTTTTTGCCCTTGCTGCGAAACAATATCTTTGCTGGTTGGCGCCATTTTGGTTTAGTACAGTCCCAGCATGCATTGCACAATAACTCGATCCTAGGATGCATTGCAAAAAACTGGTTTTTCTTCTTCTCCCGTGAAATCACGCACGGTACGATAATTCGTTTAGGAATACGTTAGAAACATACGTCACAGGACTGAACTAGTTTTATATATCGGCTTCTTCTCCCGTGAAACCAGGGTATAACGGTACATTGTCGCATCGTCGTGAGTTGACCGCCAGTCAAGGTCATGTTGGAAACGCGTTGAAGTAGAGGTGGGGAAATTATGCGATAAAAATAAAAATTGAATTTTGTAATCCACAAAAACTGGGGTGGGGAAAATACGCGATGGGGGAAATTATGCGAGTAAATACGGTATAATTCTTTCTCTTTTTAGATGCTCAAGAATTTCGATAAATTCTGTTAAATGTTTTCATTAATAATTTTCCTTAATTTTTTTCTACTACTACTGAAAATTATTATTAACGAACAAAATTTTTAAAACTTAGCAAAAATCATTAAAATGCAACAAAGAGTGAAAATCTGTAATAGGCAGAGGGAATAGAATGAGGAAAAAAAAATGTCAAACCACAGTATGTGTGTTTGTCCTTCAGGTAAATTCGCTCGGTAATGAAAGATAATGAGGACAGAGATTAAAGTGTCTAAGAATGAAACGCTGTGAATGCTTCGCTCTTTATTCTCCCAAACCAGATTTATTAACTTCAGCTGCAGAGCGACAACACAAAAGTGCTCTGTTATTGACCGCTCTTCCTAAACAATTTTCAAATGGAAATGCAGACCGCGGGAGACCATACAGTGCTTTGCAAAAATATGAGAAAGACGAATGTCTATTGGTTCCTCATTTAATTCACGATTGGTTGTTGCTTTCATGAGACCACGACTACAGCGATCAAAGATGAGAGGAGGTCATCTTTATTCAGACAAGAATACAGCGTTGAATTTTTGACTGAAAGTGAACATTTTGAACCATACCATTTCTTCACATTAAGCAAATTTTAACCCCCCCCCCCCGCAAAGTAAACACGAAGCCTTCAACTTTGCATTTCCAACAGACAGACTTATAGACAGACATTTCGTATTTAAAGCAATTTTTTTGATCGTAGTATCGATCTTTTACTCTTTTTCTTTTATCTTTCCTTCTTGAAGGAACTGAAGAATTTAGCTTAATAAGAAAAACGCTTATTGAGATTTTAATTTTAATAATTTCACACCGAATTTGATCAACAGATTTTTGTAAAACTTAAAAAAGTAGAATTAGCGAGTGTTGGTCGTAGGTTTTATTCTAATGAATGTTTATAGGCTTCTTCATCTGCATGTTATTGAGTCTGCTCGTTATAGCCTTTTTGTTTTAGTTTTTTAGTGACTTCATAACCCACCAATGTTGCCTTGAGCAGAGGTCATTGTGAAAGTATATACGACAACTGCAATAACTTTTCTACACATATCAATCACTATAAGATTTGTCGTTGCAACGAGCCTGCTTTAATATCCAAATAGGTTGGCAAAAAACGTCGCAGAGATTTCATGGTCCTGTGAAATAGCTGGAATGATTTCTTTCATTGGTCGGGCATTTTTCACTGGCATTCCTGTGAAACACGCCATAGGCATTCATTTCGTCCTTTTGCTAGCGACCCATATGCGTGCCTTTGTCCGTCCGTCCGTATCTGTCCTCTCTTCACCTAACAACTCCCAATAAATAAAAGCAATCTAAGATGAATAAAGTTGGAAATTGTTGGATAATCGCTTGATAATCTTTGGTAATTGCAGTCAACTAATGATAAATATTACACTCATTATCTTACTATTAATCAAACTAGCCGGGTACCGTCGCTTCGCTCCGGAACCCTTGCGGATATAGCATTAAAAAAAAAAAAAACTTTATTTATTTAGCAAATTAATATTGAGATCGGAGAATATACGACTTCCCAGCCCGTTGTGCCCTTCTCCACTTAACTCAGGTGTACTGCGGGTTGGCGCCACACACCTGGTGTTGCCGCCATACACTTCTTCGTCAGTTTGCCAGATTATTCCCGATTCCGAATTTCGAAAAATCCGGCCTTATTCCTTGTCTACATCATAAAGGAAACCTCTGTGCAAAATTTCAGCTTTCTAGATCCAAGGGTTTGGGGTGGGAGTTGATGAGTCAGTGAGTGAGTGAGTCAGGACTTTTCTTTTTATATATGTAGATTTTCATGAATTTTGTTTTGTTAACATCATTGATTAGTTTTTTATAGATTATATTTGGATGTGTTATTTTCTCATTTTCAACTGTTATCCGATTCTTTCTTTACATATTACACCTGGTGTTTTGATATCATGTTTATTTATGAAAATATGATCTGTATTTGTTTTCGTATTTCCATGAATTGTACAATTTCTTGTTGTTCCGTAAAGACGATTTTTGAAACCATTATTGCACATAAGTTTTACGTATTTCTGTACTGCATTGTTTTTATTCATTTTGAAAATATCTATATTTACGTCGCCAATCAGTATAGTTGGACAGTTGTTTAATATATTTTCATTTTTTATGAATAGATTCTCTATTTCAGTAACATTTTAGTAATTTGTAATTTAGCATTTTGCTTACAGAATGACAGATAGAATAACGTTTTATAATATACTTTTTCATAATATATAATAATAATGGCCGGGTACCGTCGCTTCGCTGCGGAACCCTTGCATATATAGCATTCAAAAAACAAACTTTATTTATTTAGCAAATTAATGTTGCGATCGTTGGAGAATATATAACTTCCCAGCCCGTTGTGGCTTCTCCGAATAACTCGGATGTATTGCGGATCGGCGTCACACACCGAAAATTCACATTTTTGCATGTATCTTGCAAACGCTGAAGCGTTTGTGAATAAGTGATATATCGTTCGATAGAACTTTCAAATACCAACATTTTCTCAATATAATGTTCTCTTCCATCTTTTATACTTTTCGTTTAAATTGAGAAAAAGTCAAAATCTGACCCTTTAAAAGGCGCCATCTTGGAAACCAAAAACTTTTTTCGAAAGATTTTTGTAGCATTTTGTTTGTCTTAAAGAGATCTACATTTTATCCATTTACATGACCAATCTATCTCTTATAGTTTGGTCACAAAATTGAAAAAACGTAAAGTCTTATGACAGACAAAATAACGCTTTTATAATATATAATATTAATTTGTAGTTGATTTATGAGAACATATAATTACGATGTAGACAAAGCTATTCCAAACTATTTGCATGAGAAATGAATAATTGAAGGTTTTAGAATTGTACTTTAAA
Organism: Thereuonema tuberculata; assembly: GCA_023159025.1. Classification (NCBI taxonomy): domain Eukaryota; kingdom Metazoa; phylum Arthropoda; class Chilopoda; order Scutigeromorpha; family Scutigeridae; genus Thereuonema; species Thereuonema tuberculata. The sequence goes on along the minus strand of JAFIDM010009631.1, from coordinate 145,958,238 downwards.
TATGCTACCAAAATACCACGGGTAGAATTTTACATTAAACAAGTCGTATCCTGTTAGAGATATTATCCTCAACTAACTTATTTTATCCTCTATTTGTTTCTCAGATATTCATTTATTGGAATTACTTCATTGTCTATTAGGTAAATGTAAAACAAGTTTTGGTTAAATAATGTAATAATTATTTGGTATTTGATGTATTTGAATACAAAAAGATTGTTTTAAAAATGCAAATTGGATAGCTAATTATGTAAAAAAGCGGCCCAAAACTGAGAATATTAACAAAAACTCATTAATGAAATATTAAAATGCTGAAGGTTTAGAAATAATCATACCAAATATATTTAATCAGGAATAAGGGAAAAGTTTTGGTTTCTAACAAGGAATAAAGTGTTTCAAAATACGAAAATGCAAACGAAACAAGTTCGACCAAGGAACAAAATCGAAGACCTGAAATCCCTTTGCCGGCTGATAAAAAAAACCTCCGAAATGCAGCTTGAAAGGGAAGTCAGATTCACAACCGAAAACAGAAGTGGTACTTACTTCCGTTTGGCATGAAAACTCGAGTAAACATTTCAATATCGTATTAGTCGATCGATCGATCGTCTCACAATTAAACATGGCGGTTTTTAATTTTCGCTCCACTTCAATTGAATTACGAGTTATTACAAATTCACTATAATTGCAACAAAATTATGCATTTACATGAAACAATCTTTTAGTTAAAATCTTTTCATTTAATGCCTTAGAATTTACCTAGGAATGTTGTTAGTTTTGAAAATTGCATTTTTAATTTCAGCCGATTTGCCTGAAAATTTTCGAGAAGGATTCTGGGAGTGGAAAAAGCTCTTCGAATTTCGCATCATGTGATATTACTGAACATCTATTTGATGTGATCGTTGCAATGAGCCTGCTTTAATATTCAAATCTGTTGGCAAAAAAAAGCGTCGCAGAGAAATTCGCTTTGTAGCTGGAAACGATTTCTTTTATCGGTCGGGCATTTTTCACTCTCATTTTGTTCCTGTGAAACACGCTGTAGACATTCATTTCGTTTTTTTGGTTAAAGACCCATATGGGTGCTATTGCATTTGTTCTGTTCGTCCGTCCGTGTCCCCCCCCCCCCCCAAAAAAAAAAAAAAAACTCCCGAACGAGAGGTCAAATCGGCAAACGGACTTCACCATCGTCTTCGGAGGTCATTAAACATCGTAAGAATGGGGTATTTATTTCTGCCTATCCGGAAAAATGCGGACAGAGTCGACTGTTTGTTTCCGCATTTGGAAAAAATTCCCAAACTTCACCGTTTTCCGGTGGACAGTCGCCTGTCGTTGCGTGGCGGATCAACCTCCGCGCTGGAGTGTTTCCTTAGGTGAAGTTTAGGTCAAGTTTGGGAATGTTTTGCTCGACAAGTT
>JAFIDM010009631.1:145933186-145956431 GCA_023159025.1 Thereuonema tuberculata | reverse complement strand
TTATTTATTATTTTTATTAATTTACTTATTTATTATTTATATTAATTTATTAATTTTTTTATTTTCATTAATTTATTTATTATTTTTATTTTGTGGTCTTTGGAAGATGTGGAGATTTTTTTTTTGTTAAACGGCTGAATTTCCGAAAATATACGAAATCTCGAGATTTTAAGCTGCATTTCGGAGACAAAGTGATTTCAGGTTTTCGATTTTGTTTATTGGTCGAACATGTTTCGTTCGCATTTTCGTTCCTTTGATACGCGCCTAAGATGATCTTTTCGCTATATTAGTGAAGTTTTTAAAAGTGAACTCGAATTAAATCCTATTCTCAAGAGAAATCGTTTTAGACTTCTAGGAAGCAAAACTGAAGAAAAGCCTCAAGAGTACTCTGTGCGCGAAGTTTGTATTCCTGGGTTTCGACCTCTTTTTCTTTTATTTAATCCTGAACTACAAAGAAATTCAGATTCGATTGAAATAATGAGACTCTCATAATTTGATTTTTTTGAGAGCCTAACAATAATCATTGTTAATCATTTCTGACATCATATATTATTTTATATTATTTTTCACATAGCGTATTGGATATTAGTGGATATTTCTGACATGAGTTGCAATAAAGATCGATGAGAACATCAATATAACAGTAACTTCCGTATCGAAATTTCAGGGCAATTTGACAGCAATTTTGCCTAACGTGTGATTTACCAAAAGCTTCATTAAGATTTAGAACAAACTGTAACAATTACGTTCAATTGTAACAATTGAAGAAGTTCGGAATATTTGAAAGTATCACAAGACCCTAACCAGCAACACTATTTCCCCTTTTAGATGTAATTTTTATTTTTATAATGCTGATACTAACAAGTCAATTCCGTTTGGCAGAACAATATTAAAGATTATTGCAATGATAATAACTAAGTTTACATTAAACAAACGCACTAAACTAGGAAAAAGTTTGGTTTACTTACTACATTTCTTCCTAATTTAAGCCATTCATTTCTATTTTTTTAAATAGAAATTTACATTTTAAAATTAGCGTTTTCAATCATTAATAACATTTTTTTCCCATCAGAAATAAGCAAATACGTCGGCATTGTTATTAATTCGGTTTAATGGGTAAATTGTTGAAACTTACTTATTATTTGTTGGAATTTATATTATTATTTTACGCCACATTTTTAGAAACAATTATAATAATGAAGACACCTAAACAACAGAAATCTTAGTAAAAAGTTACATTTGGGCAAACACACATTTAAAACACAAATACAACATTATAAAAACACATATATTTCGGAAACTTTTAAATGGCTTCCTTTGTCAAAATAGATATAAGAAACCGTTTCAACGTTTCCGAAATGTACGTTTATTTTTAATGTGTATTTATATTTTAAATATGTGTCTGCCCAAATAGAAATTTTTAATTATTAATTCAACTTATATTAAAATATAAGATAAAGATACAGAATTAATTGAATAGGATGGATATCTTACTGTAATTATTACTGTAGTTAATAAATGAATAAAGTTATATGTTAAAACAAATTGGCAAGATGCAATGATTAAATCTGCAGCATTTGAAGATTACATTCAAGGACCGTTTTATAGGCAATATAAAGGATCCACAAAATGATAGAAAAACCCTTAAATATTTAGATCCAATTGTTTCAATGCAAATTGGAAGAAAAAGCGCTCTTCCAATTGATTTTAGTTTCCTCAAAAGTAGTGTCTGCACAAATTGCATTCCACGCTTGGATCAATCCTAAGCGATGGCAGCAGCTTCAATTCAATTTATTTACAGGATTTCAGAAACTCCACGAAAACAATGTGAAAATTAATTCTAAGTCGAAGTGATGGATGCTTATTGCATAAAGAGAACTTTTTTCCCTTGTGGTTCTTTTTTGTTTCCTTTTACACCAACAACATGACAAATCAATTTCCCTGCCTCAAATAAAACATGAAGTGCTTTATCTTTTGACGTAGAATTCAACTAATCATTTCATTCTTCTTATTCTGTTCTTTTATTTTGATAGATTAATCCAATCACATACAACAATAAAATTGATATAACTTCAAGTTGCCAAGTTTTTTCTTTCTAAAATAATAATGTTGAAGTTAAATAACGGAAGTTTCTGTCGACAGAATTACGTTAATTCATTTATGACAAATTTCAATATACAGTAGTTATTGTAAACATATAAAATCAGTTTCTTTTGTATGATGCTATAAAGAAAAAAAATCACTATTTCTCTCTATTCCTCATCTTCATTATCTGGTCATAAGCATCCCAGAAGCATTCTAGAAACTGGTTAGGTTGACACAAAAAGATATAAAGAGATACAAACAATTTCATGGCCACTAGAAGCGTAGATATTAGAAAAGGTCTTAGTACAAAGCTTAGTGACTTTCAAAGTACTGCTGACATAGGATAATATCTGTACAAAAAAAAACAAAAAAACAATCCAGGGTCGTAACATTGCTTACCTGCTTAACCGTGGCGGACAATATGAGATATTTGGTAATGTGATGAGTACATGCATGCATTGAAGCCTATGGAAGAATCTGGAGAGGTAGGTGCGAGCTGAAAGTCCTGGACAGGTGAAACTAGCTGAATCACCGCAAGGAATGCAAAACACCATTTGTACCAGCGTAAAGCTAATCATCATTCGACCTGTGAGTCCCTATCAACGGACTTTAACTGGAGAAATTATCTGTAGGATAAAAGGCATTATCTGGAGAAATATCTGTACGATAAAAGGAATTATCTGGAGAATAATTCACACTATACACTACTTTTCGAGTGGAAAAGTGTTAGTATGGTAGATGCAAGAGTACACTAGCTCTCATTATATAAAGGGACTGTTTCTTATGACATTGCTTGGGCTTCCTAATTCCAGTGGTTTGCAATATTGAGTGCTGTGGGAAATATAACATTTTCCATAACTCTCAGCTTCCAATTCTATGACAGCAGTTCGGAATGTGGCCTTTTTTAATTCCCAATGCAAAAGGTTCATTCTTTTCCAAAGATGAGATCTGTATAAAAAAGAATTAATGAGATGTTATTGGACTTGCCAGACCGACAGAAACCTAAATCTTAATCCCACTGAACTTCTTTAGAATCAATTGGAAGGGCGATTCCGTGCCAAAACAATCACTGGCTGACTCATCTGCTCTTATAGAGGAATGGCGGCAAATTCCTGGATCTACCAAATTCTTCAATAATCTTCTTTCTTTCCATCTCAAGTTTGTTAGACAAAAAATAAAATCTTCAACATATCACACAAGTATTTAAATAAATTTAAAATAAATTTAAAATAAATTTAACATTACACAGTAATGTTCACAGTATGAACAGTACACAGTTTAAAGGCATGAAATGTCAACAAAGGCAATTGTTTTTACAAAGGTATGCTAACTCAAATGAATATCAATTGTGAAAACAAAAAAGTAGAATCAATTTTTTTAATTATTCAATCAAAATGTATTATAATAATTTAATGCATCAAATGTGGCTATTTTTTAAACATCAATATTTAAAAATTCCTTCATTAACATAATGGTATTTGGATCTACTGAGGCTTCTTCGTATCTATTAAAATTTTCACTTTTAGTATTTTTAATGATACAACTTTCCAAAATTTTTCTTAATTTTAAGTCCGTTTTTTTATAAAGAATTTTCATATCCTTCTCCATGACATGTCCTTTTTTCAAACAATGGTAAGCGATGTCAGAAGTTTCCAAATTCTTATTTTTTAGGGCTCTTCCGTGTTCAGAAACCCGCTATACTAAGGTCCTTTATGCCTATCCTATGTAAATAAGGGATGAAAATTTTGTTTTAAAATTTATTTATTCCTTTGATTTTGAACATATTGTGTAGTTTAATTTGGTCTTTTATGAACTTATCTGGATAATTATTTTTCTTTAAAAGTACAGTCATGTCATTAATTTTTTCTTTGAAAGCAACTTCTTTACTGGTGTTTCTATCTAATCTTCTTAAGTAATTTTCTATAATATTCTTTTAGATATGAACTCTATGGCCTTATCTTAATGAGAGTATTTTGTTAAAAAAAAATTATGTAATTCATTCAACATTAATATTGGTTTTAGATACAAAAACAAAATCAAAGATTTACTTTGCAAAAAAAACTAATCATCATGAAAATCAGAATGAAATGGGTTTAGTTTACAAATTTGATTGTAAAACTTGCGGAATGTTCTAAGTAGGAGAGACATAAAGGACCCTAGTAGAGCTGAACACGGAAGAGCCCTAAAAAATAAGAATTTGGAAACTTCTGACATCACTTACCATTGTTTGAAAAACGGACATGTCATGAACAAGGATGTGAAAATTCTTTATAAAAAAACGGACTTAAAATTAAGGAAAATTTTAGAAAGTTGTATCATTTAAAATACTAAAAGTGAAGATTTTAATAGATACGAAGGAGCCTCAGTAGATCCAAATACCATTACGTTAATAAAGGAATTTTTAAATATTGATGTTAAAAAAATAGCCACATTTGATGTATTAAATTATTAATAATATATTTTGATTGAATAATTAAAAAAAATTGATGCTAATTTTTTGTTTTCACAATTGATATTCATTTGATTTAGCATACCTTTGTAAAAGACAATTGCCTTTGTTGTCATTTCATGCCTTTAAACTGTGTAATGTTCATATTCCCATTCTTTGTTTGTTATTTTATTCTCATCATTGTATTCTGGCTTGATAAAGAAAAGCCGTACGCTTTTCTAAAATTTGTTGTTTCAGTATTTAAATAAATTTATTTAAATACTTGTGTGATGTGTTGAAGATTTAATTTTTTGTCCAAACTTCCTAGATCTGATGGAAAGTCTTCCGAGGAGAGTGGATACTTTATCTGGCAAAGAATAAACCAACACATTTGGTTACCCATCATAATGATACTGTGAATTTTGTAAATAAATGGTTTCCGGATACTTTTGATCAGATACGTGATGGTTAGTAACAGAATAATCTGATTAACTTAAAACACTAATCCAAGATATATTCTTTATATCATGAAGCATTACTTAATGAAGGAACATATAGTTTTAATATGAAAACTTCTATTAACTCTAAAAAAAATTAACTGAATCCAATTTTTTAAAGAAATTAAATGTTACTTTTTTTTTTAATTGATATTTCAAGAAATTTAGGAAATGTCATCTCTTATGTTGATATTTTCCTTTCAATAGATTGAACGATTTTAAAATCTTTTTGATTTCTTTTTGTGCCTCTCCTGCTTATGATTTGATTTTTAACTTAATGAAACTCCGTGGATTGTAATTATCGTGGATTTTATCAAGTATAATCTTTGAATAATATTTTATTAGAATGAGAATGTTAAATTCTTTTGAATAACCATAGAAAACAAACAATAAGTGTTTCTTTAACTCTTCTTTTTGGATCTACTTTTGTTGGCGTTAATGAAAATGCTTTGAAGATGTAATTCCTTTTCTAGGCTTTATGTCTTCAAAGCAACTGTAATGGGAGATTACTAATTTTTTAAAAGGTTACATGTAAAGATAACGTACAGCTTTAATCTTGATATCATATGTCTCAATAGTCCGCTAAGTTAATATTATAATTGAACTTCTAGCCTTCAGTTCTTAATAAATTACACAGGTCAATTTATATTTTGCTTCTAATTGACCGACTAACAAAGAACAGGATAAAGCTATTATAACGATAAAGTAAAAATAAAATAAAAAAGAAATAAAAGCTAAAATACCTTTATTAAGCTACATGTCATAACAATCAAAGAAATAATAAAAGAAATAAAGAGATTTTCTAGAAAACAATATAAATTCGTTGAGTTTCGAAAAGATCTGGGCTTCCGATCCTTTGATCTCCTGACTTCAAATTCCATTCCACCGGAAAAGCAGTCAAGTCACCGTGTTTTATTGACAGATGCCCACTATCCACTTTCTTCGTCTTGAATGGCTACTGCCAATACCAACGTTTGTTTGTGGTCTCTACTTCGGCTTCATTAAGTAGACTTTTTTTTTTTTTTTTTCAGATCACAAGAGACTGTAAACGACTTTTCCCAAATAGCAGAACAAGCGGGAAAACGTCTCTTGATAAGAAATTGATGTAATTCAAAATTTCTTATTTTGAATTTTGATTTATTTTCTACGTAGATATTGGAGTTGTAGTAACTTCAGTAAAATATCATGTTCTATAATTATAAATAATTCAGTATCTATTTTGTTTTTTCGTTTTTGGCAAGGAGTAATACTTCCACGAATTGTTAACTAATTGTTAGCTAATTGTTTAGCTAAAAAATACAGGTTTGGTGTCGGTGAAGAGCATTTGTATTGACTATAATAAATACTACTCAAATTCATTATTATCATTTCTGTTCCTACCATATATTAATAATAATTGTGAAATGAAATACCAACATCAGTATGGGTCCTTTTATTTAGATCTAAGTTTGTTGCAATTCTTAACTTACAAGTTTATCTGGAATCGAAATACGATTTCGGATAAAATCATTCTTCAATTCTTTCTTCATCATTCACTCGTTTCGCGGATCAATTTGAAAAAAAAAAAAAGAAGCAGATCGATTTGCAAGTAATCAAGTAATTATCTTTTCTTACTGCCTGTCAAATAGATGCAATTCCGATTTGTATCTCTCGATGGCGAACTTCAGTAATCTTGTCAATTTGCCCATTTACGGCGCTGATTCTTCGAGGGAGTCTAGACGTCAAATGTTTTCATCCTACATAATACCAGTAAATTCATTTGATTAATAGCCAGTTCAAGTTTTAACTCTGTTGAAATGTTGAGGCCTAAACGCTCTTAACCTCAACTGACCGCTCATAGCACATTGTACTGTAGATTGAAAGATCTGCCATTAATCTTCGGTTTTTTTTTGTAATTTGTAACTATTTCACACAAGTCAGTTGAATACTTCTGGAACGCCAACAGTGATAGCTAGGTAGGCATCAATAAGGATACTCTTTAATATTTTGGTTCTGTTTCCATACAAAAAAAAATGCAAAATAACAACAACAGTAAATTAAACTAATAAACTTAAAAGAAATAAGTGAATTACTGTAAAGATACATATCGTAATTCTAATACTGAAAGAAAATTTTTCGAATTTAGTATTTACTGTAAGCAGAAAACAAATTAAAAAAAAGTAGATCTGAAGAGGAGAGGAGACCACAACGTTGATTTGTTTGGTATAATTCTATGACCAGGAAAATCTTTAATCCAAATTCTGTTGACATTAGAGGTTAGGACTCCAAAGAGAACACATTCAATGAATATCTTAACAGAACGTTTTCGTTAGAAGTGTTCTGTAAGAACGACGAACTTCACTTGATCACGTAAGAAAAAATAAATGCATCTAGTAATAACTAAACTATTCCTTTGAAATCGTTATCTCTTCAAGCAAATGTGAGTTGTAATACTAATTACCATGACTGCTGATGTATTATTTTGATATCACGAGACGATACAATTTTCTGTAACCTTATTGCTATTTTCTTTTTATAGTTTTAAGAATTTAAGAATTTATAGTTTTTATTAACAGTTTGAAAAATGCAATGTAACCAATAATTGTGAAACAAAATTTCACGAACTGAAATATGTAGATGCACAGAGAGATTGCCTTCTCCTGATTCAATAAATAGTTGATGGAATTGATTTGCTTGTATCCTTCTTAAAATTGAAACATATTCATCTTCTCTTAACAGAAAACCAAACTGAAGTACTGAATATTCTAATAAATGCTTATGCAACTTCCAAAGGCATTTTGTCTTTGCAACTCTATTTATACTAAAGTTTATCAACTACGTATGAGCTTATGTTAATTATTTGCTTATGTTTCCTAAATGGCACAGAAGATTTCTAGCGAAATGTTCTTAATATTGTGAATAGCAATGAAATTCTTCATTACAATGTGTTGATACATTTTCACTGATATTCAACCACTGCACTTTCATCTCAAACTCATGCCATTAAAAGAAACAACATAGAGAAGATTTACTGCATCGAATGATATCATTAAAATCGAAGGGTATTTTGCGATTAAAGTTTCATGAAAAAATATACATATTAAACAAGAATCAAATGAAACGTGATTTCTTTCAAATAATTTCTGATTACGATAATTTTATCAGGTCGTTATGTCATTAAGAATAACTATAAATAAGTTTAATTGAAGAATGAATAATTTGAAGCTCTGTTCAAAATTGAATTTCCTTAGGAGACAACAGTCTACAGAGGTTATAGATCATCAGAAAGTTAATTTATCTGATTTGTAATTTGCAACATTTTTTTTTGGTAATTTCCGTTTATGGCAAATCAGAAAATTTGTAATTTTTTTCCTATTTGCGTTGTCATTGATACACTTTGGTCGTAGTGAAGAGTTTTTTTGAGATTGACTCCACCCTAATGCAAACCATCGGCTGAGCATTCTGAACTTAAAGTATTCTACAGAGAAGATGGAAAATCTTCTAAATGCAATATTTCAGAATCCTTATAAAGTTATTAAAATATCGAAATCATTTTCTAAGAAATGTATACCTGAAAAAATGAAGAGAAGTAACGCAATTTTTTTAGTGAAGTTTTAAATACCGGTACCTAAATTGAACTTAGGACAATTTTTGGGTTACTGTAATCAATTCTGCAACTTTAGTAAATCCTTGACAAGGAAATTTCATTCAACTAAACATTCTTGCGGTGTGGTCGGCATCATTAACACCTTTTGCCTGCCTGTAATTAAAATGAACCACTTAGCTACTCCTTTCTGCAAAATCAATGTACATGTTATTGTGCTGTGCACATCTGGACAACCCTTTGTGTTCATTTGAGCGGTTAGGAAATGATTCACGTTATTGCCGCTAAGATTACTGATGCATGATCCACACATCTCCGTTTACAAGTCCTGTATTGGAATGAATCCAATCTACCACAGTTGATCCAATAATCCTTCACTCCATTACCATGCATATTATTTTACGCAATTCTACTTGGAATACTGTTTCAATTTCTTTTCTGAGTATAACCGGATTTCTACATTCCTTGGAAAAATAGGACTTTTCTACGGTCTTGTGTGACATGCTTACGCTATTGGAATTTAGATAATGTTTCAATGCTTCCTCATTAATAAAGACTCTTCCTATCTTTCTACGATCTCACAATATTTCCGTATCAAATGTTAAAGGTATTAAGTGCATTTATAATTGAAGAACGATGAAAATAAAAGTTATTAAGTTACTTACTTTTGATTTTCTTCGATGTTATTGGTAAATAAGCAGACTTCACTCAAGAAATTAGCGTTTGTTTTAAAGAATTAACGGAGAAATAACCATGCCCAAAACTCACAACTTGATAAAATAATTCTAAATATATTCAAGGAGTAAATTACACATTTTGTACTTTATATTAGGTTCATTATAAAGTTGACTGTTGATCACTAAATGAGAATAACTGTTTCTGGTAACATTAACTGTTCTGGTAACTTTCTTTTTTACTCTTATTCGTAATATTAAAGAGCACAACTATCTTCTTCTGGAACTTTCTTGTAATCCCAGGTTCTGCCTTCGGAAATAAAATAGTTATTTTAAAATATCTGTTATCTTCATGATAAGTTCAGCAAAGGTGTAGAGATCAGCAAAGATTTTTTTCATATCTGTATCTTGATCACTGTTCACTATCTTGCTTCATAAAGTAAGTTATATAAGCACTTTTATAACTTTAGCAGTGGCTCATATTCGTTCAGGAACATGTTATGCCTTATCACTTTTTTGACTAATGTTCCGTCCAATACTAACATTAATCGATGATATCTACTACTTAATAGATAATCAAATGGTTTTAACTTGATCTGAACCATTTATTTCTATTCACACATCATTTTCTCCATTTTATCACATTGGAGAAAGATATTCCATGCGTCATGCTGTGGGATGGAATCGATCTACACTTCTCGATACAACAATTTTACCAGTCCTATGGTTTTGTTTATTGTTATAAACAAAACTATGTTGCACGTTGTGACATCTTGCCATTAACAATACTTTAGCAATTGTTCACTCAAGTATTTCTGTAACGTCCTTTGGTACAAATAAAAATATATTTTATTTCATTTTCTATCATACAGCTTTATTAGGGGAGGATATTTTTCTTTCTTGTAATTCAATTATTTACTATAAATAACCACATTAATCAATGATAAGCTAATTGATTACCACTTTCATTTACAATTTGTTGTCGTTTGCATTTTTTGAATAAGTTATGTAATTTTGCAAACTTTTAATCTGCTAACGACAAGAAATCATCACAAAATATGGGAATGTCCTTTAACATCCTCAGCAAATTACAAAATAAAATTGAAACAACATTAGTTCTTGCAAAGTGCTAACACTTTGTTTTCAGGAATTGAAAACACTTTTTTATTAAATAATGTGATTGTGTGATCTTCCTAAAAAGCTATGCAAATTTTCATTTTAATCAATGTACGATCTACGGTTAATGGTTCAACTAATTTTTCTTTACCCCACTGGCATCTTCTGTGATTACATGGAGTTGGTTCTATGATTACATGGAAAGGGTAATTTTCCTTTACCTACCGGCTTACAATAACTTCTATGATGACGATTGAGAAACAACGAAGAATTGTTTTCGTGAGCTTTGCTCATCCCCATTTCGAAATTTTCTTTTCAAAACGCACTTCTATAAATAACAAGCCAAATAATAGGCTTTGTATTGTCTTGTTTCCTTAAGAGATCATGCTTCTAGATACATGAAAGAATTGGGAACTATTTTCTTCGAGGAACTTTTTAGAGACATCAACTTCGCCCATTGTTGATTGAAAGTTCTAAAAAGTATTAACAGAAAATCTTCTATTGCTTGTAATCCTTTCTTTCTACCAGGATTATACGTAAGATTTATCGTGAATGAAAGGAAAAAAAAATCTTTCTTATCTCTTGTCGATGCTGTCTTTTTGTTGGCGTGTTGTGAAACCACTTAGTTACTTTTTTTTCTTTTCTTTTTAATCTTTTTTTATTTTTTTATTTACGCTTAACAGAATGAAATCCGTTTCAAAATAGAATCCCCTATTATTCTCTTGTTTTTCTCTATTCTTGCAGTTGCTCTTTTCCCGCTTAGGAAAAATTAGGCAGGTTGACAGAAGTTTCTTCGTTACCAGAGAATTCTATGAAATGTCTTTTATTTAAAATTCATTTTAAACTTTTTATAAGACGAAATTCTTTCTAATCTTTATTTTTATCTTTATTATTCTTTATTGAACGATTTCAATGGCTTTAATGTTTTTATTTATAAAACAAGACAGTTCTGAAGGTTTTTCAATTTTTCTCTGAAGCTTTTTCAATAAAAATGAAGCAATCTAATTCAATTTCAACAAACAAACAAAAAAAATATGCAATTACATTTCCTTAGCATTTTGTCAAGGCATCCAAAAATGAAAATAGGAAATACGGTTTTGTGAATTTCTAAAACAGGAAATTAGATAGACATGCTAGGATGAAAACCGGAACAAACAGAATTAAGAATGTAAGACTAAGAATAGAAGTTTATTGCAAAATCAAATCTCGAAACTTCAACTTCCAAAAATAAAATTAAATTGCAGTAAACAAAACAAAGATATCCCCTCGTGATGCTATGATTCCTTTTTTCCCGTTTCTTTCATTTGTTATTCGGGTTTCTTCTTCCGTACTTAGAATCATAGAGTTAAGATTTTTAGAAGGAATTAATTATTAATTTGCCGTTCCGGCATGACTGAGCGGTCTAGACTATGGTTTGCCGTGAGGCCGATACGTCGGAACCTGGGTTCGAATCCCGGTATGGATGTTACTTTCTTCTTCTGTGTTTCGGCCATTTCTGCGGCTATAGCGTGAGCTGCCTCCTTTGACGTAACCTGGGCAACGTTTTGTCAGCTAAATGCTCACATTTCTCGCCCATTTTTAAGGCCATCATCATCATCAGTCATCATCATCAGTGTTCTGTCGTAGACAGGTCCAATGGCAAGCAGCAAATAAGGTCAGCAATATCTCTTCCTCCAAGTTGTTCTATTTCTTGCCTCCTTTTAATAGTTTAAATATTAAGAGCCCGGGCGTTGGAGATAAAAGAAAAAAAAATAATCTGTCCCTTTAAAAAGTATTCATACTCTAAAACTTTGATAGAAATTTGATATATTAATTTTTTATTACAGGTTTTCGGTTATTAGAATTACCAACATGGAAAAATGACACCACAGAAACTTTTATCAGAATAACTGAATGTCAAAAATTATCTGAAAATTTTGTTAATTCTTAGCATTTACGCATGTCCTGAAACTTCTTTTCGTTTTTTTAAGATACTTAAGAAACTTGATATGAGTGTTCTTTGTCAAAATCTAAAATATACGTATTCGACGAATTTTCGATATTCAAATCCTAAGGGGTGTAAACTGGATTGCAAACATTCTTCAAGGGTATGCGTATCTGCGAAACCGCTTGAGTTGCAAACACGAAATTTCACATTATTAGTGTTCTTTGTCAAAATACGTATTGGACGAATTTTCGATTTTCAAATCCTAAAGGGTATAAACGGGATTGCAAACATTCTTCAAGGGTATGCGTATCTGCGAAACCGCTTGAGTTGCAAACATGAAATTTGATATAAATGTTCTTACTTCTAAATTTCAGTTTTTAGTTTACTTGATATAATTTGCTTTTTTTGAAGAAATAAAGCGTTTTTTTTTACGCTACGTAAGCGAAACGTTCTGGAGCGAAGCGACGGTAGCAGGAGTATAACACAATTTTTAACTACCACGTGCCTTTCTTACCAACTGAAAAAGTTTCAAAGTGATCACACAATTATAGTTTTTTCGTCATCCACATCAGGCAACTCTTTTTTTGTAAACCGCGCGAAAGCACAGGTATTTTTTTAGTAAAATATAAAAGTTGCATTTGCTACTGTGATTAAAAGAATGTTCTTTTAGCATTGGTTTTATTTGGAATTTGTTCTGCAGCAGGCGAAACGCTGAAAAAGGTACCCGCATACTCTAGCAGAATTACTAGTGCAATTATTGAAGTTTTTTTTTTTCAGATTATAGTTACTCCTTGAATATATGAGCGTACTAAGCGCAAATGCCCTCAACGAGAAAAAATTTCTCTTTATAAAATAATAAGATAGGAGTTTGCTTTTTTTTCCTGTCTTTACCGTCACTTTCTTGCAAATAATATTCTCTCCTATGTTTAGTATGTGTAATTCACATTTTAACGGAGATATTAGGAGAAAATATAAGAATTGTCGAAATGAACATTCCCTACAGAAAAATAAACTGCTGATAAAATGAAAATAGATCTAGAATTTGCTTTCAACATGATTTCCTGATTTAATTCCAAATTAGGCATATTGAGAAATGAAAATAAAAAATTAAAAGTTTTACAATGATATTTTACTAACCTTGAATTTTTAATGATCACGTTTAGTATTGGAAGAAGAAAGTAGCTTTGCAGTGAATGACATAAAAATTGCACCATCTTATACCTCTTTCTTTTTTACTTTTATTATTAATTAAGATCAAACAAAACTTTAAAACACTAAAGGGGCAGTGCTTTTAAATGAGGACGAAGCTGCCTGAGAAAAACTATTACGAAACAATTCAACATTCTTTCAAGAGAGTTGTTTGTCTGCTTTTATTTTGAAACTGATGAAAGAGAGCTCGACTCAAAGCCATGATCAAAGCAAATGTTAAATCAGGCTCCTTTGAGGCTGAAGCCTGCAAATACTGTTTGACTAACCTTTTGATGTAGATTAAAACATAACAAGCAAACATGGTCTTTAGAATCACAATTCGGTAGAGACTATTTCCGAGAACTTGTCTTATGTAAACTTTCGTGATAACCTGGAGCGCAGATCCCAAACTTCATCTACATTTAATTCATGGCGTTGATGGCGTGGGATTATCGAGTGTTCTCAGAAAGTTCAATTACGCTCAACGAATAAACTCAGTGATCAACTTATGAAAGAATAGAAAAGCTAATAGAGATAGTTTTCCTGACTGTACCGGTACTTAAAATGACTGTACAGTAAATTAGTTTAACTTAGTTTTTAAAATTAATAAATAAAATCAAACCTTTTTATTGCACTCATTTTAAAAAATAGCATATCTAATTTAATTCAAATGTTCAGATTGAGTAATCATGATTTCATGATTTTATGGATAATTTGTAAGTTCTTTTTTAATGTAAGTTTTAAAAGATATAATTTTAAAGGAATTTAAATACTAAAAATATATTGCCAGACTTAGCTTTTTATTATCCCTTTTTTTTTTAATTACGTCACCATAGAATCACTTTACATTGGCTATGTACGTATCACCTCCTATTGAAGATTAAATTTCGAGTTTTTACAAAATTTTGAATTCCTTATCTGGTTTGTACATTATATCGTAAAAAAGAAGCATTTCTCTTTTCTAGATGATATGATATATTAATTAACTCCTAGCTCACTACACCTTCCAATTTAATAATGTACTTTCAAATTCACATATTGCTCTTCTCGGCCTGTGTGTGTGGTCGAAATTAACGTATACTGAATAATCTTTATATTGTAATGAGACATAAACAGTTATTATATCTTCTTAAAATGCCAAAAATTTAAACATAACTAACATCTTATAAATAACTTCTTCAAAAAACACACAAACACCTATGGCAATATTTCGAATTTATGAATGGAAAGGTACTTTATCTTCGCGCTTGCAAAGATAGATGGAAGCAAGAAGGATAAGTAAGAAGTATTGAAGAACTTGAGAAGATCACTGAAAGATGTCATTATAAGAAGATGGTTTAAGGAATTGAAGATATTATCAAATAGACATTAAAAGACTTTAAAAAGACATTAAATTTTTAATTTTTAATTAATAGATATTTGCTTATTTTAAAAAAAATAGAAATTTGCTTATTATAAATTTAAATATTAGAAGAATTTTTAACAATGAATTTGGCTTGTGTATGAACGTGGTGATATCACGTTATAAGTTGTTTGTTTGAGAAGTTATTCTTGTTTTGTATTATTATTTTCATTTTAGGATAAGGAGACGTGTTCTCCTTTCCAAAAGGCATGAATAAGGCTTTGAAAATAGAAGTCGAAATATTGCCATAGGTGTTTGTGTGTTTTTTGAAAAGTTATTTATAAGATGTTAGTTATGTTTATAAACAGTTATTGTTTTTTACGAACTGTTTTTTTAAAACATTTAAACTTTTTTTTGTAAACATTTTTTAAACAAGTGAATATAAAATTAAAAGTTTCTTACATGTTTCGGAAAGTTTTCATTTTCAAAGAAAAGTTAAATAATAAATTTCAAACAAACTTTAAGAATGCAAAAACAAGAAGGATAAAATATTAGATGTGACAAGCTATCATTATTAAATTAAAACAATTCAAAATTTAACAAATCTGTTAATAAATCTGTTAATACAGGAATTTCATGTTTTTTGCCGATTAAAAAAAAAAAAAATCTTTCTTTATCAAGGTCTCTAATGATGTCTTTTATTTTTTTTTTTCAACTTTCCAATAAGGTACAAAGCTTAAATTTGGCACAGTGAATGCTTGGGAGCTCGAGTTACCCCCAAAAAAGGCTGAAACCAAGGAAAACAGGCATCATTAGGCTTTTATATAAAACCCCTTAGGAGAAAGATTTATAGAAGTCTAACGATGTCTCAAATTCTTTTTTTTTTATCTGAGTTTTTTAAATTTCCTAAAAACGTCGAAATTATATAATACTTTCAAAATCTTTACCCATGTATTTTGTAGAGATGAGACGTAAAATTGTAAACATAATTATTATTATAACGATACTTTTTTTTTTGATGAAATCTCTGAGTAAAATCCTCAGTAAAGAGTAAAGAGTTAAATCGTTCGAGGACTATTTCAGTGAGTGTAGATTCACTTTTTTACATTTTTACCGAGACAAGACAAACTAAATTGATAATAATTAATTACTTTTAAAATTTTGATTTATTTTAATTAATAATTAGTATAATTAATACTGATAAGATTAGTTTGAAATTTTTGAAATTAAAGCCTGATTATTAATAAAAGATTTGCTAGAGCGCCATGTGGTCTATATAAGGAAAACTTATCTGTAATGATACTATTTATTTATTAACCCTAATCTGCAATATCCGATTAATGTCGTTATTTGAACCTTGTCTCAAAGATTGATTCGAGATTTGCACTTGCTTTTTAGATAATGTAAATCTTATATAAATAACAAGAAAAATAAGAATAAAAATGCACACATTTAAAGGATTCACTGAACTATTTTTGGACATTTCGTACCGGGAACCCAAGACAGACTGTTTCGAGGTTCATACCTCTTGTCAGTTGGATTCGCCCAGTATTTACAGCTCAGTGTAATCCAAAGAAAAATAAACAAAAGACAAAATTAAACAAAACCATTGAATTAAAAAAAACATCAAAAAACAAATTAAAAATAAAGAGGGCAATAAATTAATCCCCGCTAGCTAAACGCTTAGCTTATGAAAGATTAATTTCTAAAGTAGACATATACATAATATCAAAATTTTACGTGCTTGATAACAAGAAAAATAAGCATAAAAAACACACACATTTAAAGTATTCACTGAGCTATTTTTTGGAAATTTCGTATCGGGAACCCAATGTTTCGAGGTTCATATCTCTCGTCTTGTATAACTTAAGTTGACTTAAGTTTTGTGTTCCAATGAAGATCTAATCGAAATATGAGTAAATAAATCCGAACACATCTAAAACGGAAACTAAACAGTGTATAGCATTTTCAGATATTATATGTAATATAATATCTGGATTATTTTCATTAGATACATTAATGACTGCTGCTGAGGATTTTTTTTCCTTCTTATTTTTTATTGGTTATTTTTTTTTTTTTACAAAAATAGTTAAAAAAGTAAATATATCAATATTTTAAACTTGGGTAAAATAATGTCATATAATGTTGTTTTGAATGTTCATATTTTATACTGTCTGAAATTAAAAATTTGGAAACTTTTTTCTAATTCCATCTTGCACTTGAATTTGGAAAAATTGGATTCAAAATTATTTTTTTAATGACATTTACAGAATCTCACACTTATTACAAATACTCACAGTCAAAGTTTGTTCTTTTAAAAATATACAGGATTTACTTGAAGTAGTAGTAAATTTTTTTTTTAAGCATTAATCAACACTATGTGATCAAAAATATCCGGACAACCCACTGCAGTAGTGAACTGAAGCCTAGGTGGACGTCACGTGCCGGTATAAAAAGAGACAGTGAGTCCTGTGTTATCAATGGATACGAAATAACAGAAGAATATGTTGATCAGTAGAGCTAATTGACTTTGAACGTGGACTGGTCTTTGGCTACCACTTCAGTAATAAGTCTGCCAGGTACATTTTAATCCTTAAGTTGCTGAAATTGACTGTTGGTGATATGAGAAGTGGAAACGGGGAGGCGTAACCACAACAAAACCCCGACCGGGAAGGCCACGTATACTGACAGACCGGGACAATCGAGTGTTGAAGAAAGTGATTCGTGCAAATAGCCAGACATCGATTGAAACAATCACCCGTGTATTTCACAGTAGTACTACCACTCTAGCCAGCATCTTGAACGTCGAGAGATCAGGGGAATGGGTTTTCATCGTCGAGCAGCTAATCACAAACCAAACATTTGCTAAACGCCGCCTGAAGTTGTGTAAAGAGTGGAACAGTGGAAACGTGTGACGTGAGACGATGAATCATGCTAAATCATGTGGCGGTCCGATGTTAGGGGGAAATGCTGAGGAACAATATCTGCCATCATGTGCCAACAGTGAAGTTTGGAAGAGGTGGCATTAAGGTGTGGGGGTGTTTTTCTTACAATGGACTACATGGCAATGTAAATGCGGAAGGGTACAAGGACGTTTTGACCAGTTACGTACTGCCTATGGTAGAGGACCACTTCGGTGATTGCCGTTGCCTCTACCAGCATAACAACGTTCCGTGACATAAAGCGAGGTGTGTGAGGGAATGGTTTTGCGGGCAGTAAGGTTATGGAGATGAACTGGTCTGTCTTGAGTCTCGACCTGAACCCATCGAACACCTATGGGACGAATTAGAACGTCAATTTCCGTCGAGATCCCAGCGTCCCACATTACGAGCTTCTTTGGCTACAGCTCTTCAGGAAGAATGGGCTGCCATTTCTCCAGAGACGTTCAGGCACCTGGTGGAAAGTCTCCCCGGCAGAGTCACGGCATGAGTACCCACCCCCTACTCCCGCCACTACTGGGGAGTATGTCAAGGGGAAAGTCAGACTACGGTTTCGGGTAACTGTCCAGATGTATTTAAGCGAAACTGTTTTTAGTAAATGAATATTAATTTTAATAACTACATTATATTTTGAAAGTAAACATGTAAATAGCTTATGAACAATAATAACTAAAAATAACAACAACAAAAATTAAATGATATTCATTCCAAATCATTTATTATTCCACATGGCTCATTTTTTGGTATTAAATAAAAGTATAAACCACCCCATAATTATAATATAGAAAACACAGGAAACACAAGTTCTCCACCAAGCACCGCTGTATTTAGCAGAAAGCTGCTTGTTCTGCTTCTTCAGGCTTAAATACAAAGCAAAATAGAAACAAACAAAGAATAATTTAAACAAACAAAGATAGGCAATGTTTACAATCATTTGAAAGCTTCATGATTTTTGTAAAAATGATTGTAATGATTGTAAACATTGCATATCTTTGTTTGTTTAAATTATTCTTTGTTTCTATTTTGCTTAATTAAGCCTGAAGAAGCAGAAACGACAGCTTTCTGCGAAATAGAGCGATTTTCGTGGAGAACTTGTGTTTCCTGTGTTTTCTATATTAAATAAAAGTATTTAATCTTGCTAAATCTTTAGAAAACTGTCTATATAAATGGTATTCCTCCCCCCACCCCTACCCTCCATAACTCTACTTATTGTTTTAATTTTTTTCGGAGTCAATTTACATTTCAAAAAATATATACATTAAAGCTTCGTTATTTCAAACAAATGTAGAGTGGAGCAATGAAGCTACTCACTTTGAAAATGAAGTAAAAACAAATGTATATAATCTTTGTGAAGAATTCAACAACTTCTTTACAAATATCTGGATTCACAATTTACCAAAATAAATAAATAAATAAATAAATAAATAAATTGAACTAAAAAAAACCTACTTTAAAAATTAAAGTAGATTGTTTTTGGTCAATTTAAGTTCTGTAAGTATACATCCTCTTTACAATGAAATGTCGCTGACTAATAGTTGTACATATGAATTTATGAAAAACAAGGATTGTGAAAGGGCTACATTCCTGTGGAATGAAAAAGCGGATGTACTCAGAGCATTTTGTTTTTGAAAATGTTGATGTTGATTTAATGTCAATGAATATCGGGAGATGACTTTCTGTTCACGTATTATAATAGCATCAGTGTCCAAAATTTGTGATTTCAATAAAGTGTGGTCACTGTCCACACTGCGTGGAATCACTACATAGATTCTTCCAGTATGTATCATTTCCTACTCAAGAAATCTCCTTGACCTTCACGGTCACTGGATTTGACTGCTTCTGACTTTTGTTTCTTATTGGATCTTTAAAAGCGGATAATTTTCTCTCACAGCTTCCACATTGAAGATTTGAAGACCGCGATATGTTAGGATTTGACAACATTACTTCCGAGCTTCTTCGTAGGGTCAACGATAGCAACAGTAGAGATAATATCGAAGGCTCTACGACATAAAGGCCTAAGTGACATTTTTGTAAAAATTGAGTTACATGTCTTTAGTGAAATCCGAGAACCATATCTTTCATATGAAAAAGAGACCTAACTGAAAATTTCATTGCAACTGGTAGAATTCTGCTTCCATAAAAAGCTACTTCCATAGAACTGCAAGGCAATACAAACATAAAACCCTTAATAACTCGGAATAGAGATTTTGTCACTTAGGCCTTTATGTCATAGAGCCCTCGATATGGAGAACATGCTTTTGAAAAGTAATTTAAGAGTTGTGGATCCACGGAATAAGGAAACTGGTGAGTTCTTCAAATAACTTCTCAACTTTTCAAAGATAATTTAGTTTAACAACTATACTGACGTATTATATAAGAAACTACAATTATTAAGATATTAAGGGTAATTCAGTAAACAAATACAAATTTGAAGTATCATTGTCAGAATCTAACATTCAATGTTAGTGATGAAATGCAGCATATGCATATCCATTTAATAATGAATGCACTGTGAAAATGTAAAATAATAAAATGAAATGGAATTCATTTTTCACTTGACATTAGTCGAACAAATTAAAATATTTACAAAGAAAAAAAAAGATATATTTACAATAAAGTCTTTAGTTCAATTGTTTTGACTATATAAAAATACAATTCGAAATGCTTTAGCATTATTCAAATCCTTGGAAGCAGCTACGAATATACAGATTTTTCTTATCTTACAATTTACAGTTGTTTACACATGAGCGAAAAATGTATACATTTTACAATCCTGCTACAGGATTTATTTACATCATGAAATCCTTAAAGCTAAAGACAAAATTCTAAAGCTTTGAAGGATTTAAGAAAGAGTGTTTCTGTATCGAATGGCTTTATACTAAAGGTTAGGATTTGATTGAGATTTATTTAATGATGATATTGAATATTATGTATTTTAAATAAACTGATGATTGATTTACATTTGGTAAGAAATACGAAACTGTAGAAAATGTCAGGTTAGTAAGTATGTTGAACTGGCGAAAGAAACTGCAAATGAAAAAAAAAACCCACCTATCTTGTAGTTAAAGACTCAAAAAACAAATTAGATGTAGAAAACTGAGATAAAAACCAATAGAATTTTAAAGTATTTCTCAAAAGTGTCGAAGCAAACATACACACAAAAAAACCCTCACCAATCTCAATTTATTTCAAAAGTTTTTTATTGCCACAGGAGAGCATGAAAATGAAAAATTAATGATATTTTAATTCAAGGTCAATTTTTAATCAGAAACTAATTAGGAAAAAAAAGGTTACTACAATTCTAGATATTTACTATTTATTTAATATCTGGGAAAAAAAATTGAAGATAAGTAACGACAAAATAATATTTTCAAACATTAAATGATCTGAGATATTTTTTGTGAAAACTTATGTTATTCAGCACCATGAAATAGACTATGAATGATTTTACTTTATATAGGCTAAATCTTTATACATGCATTGTTTTATCTTTCGCAACTCTTAAAAATACTTAATTTATAAAACAAATATATACTGTCCGGCCAGTTAGGTACACCCCTGCTGTGCGCATGAATGTTGGACCCGTTGTGTCTCACGACAACTCTTCAAGCCGATGGGGGCAGTGTCATGATGTCGAGGATGTTTTCCTGGCATACGTTGGATCCATTGATACCTCTGGAGGCAAGTCAGGATGCCAGAGCGTATCTAAACATCGTATTTGACCAAATGCAACCGTACATGTTAACAGTTTATCCTCATGCAGATAGCTACTTCCAGAAGGACAAAGCCCGCATCACTATGGGATGGTTTGAGGAACATGAAGATGACTTTTCATTGTTGCAGTGGCCCGCTCAGTCCCCGGATCTCAGCCCGATTGAAAATTTATGGGATGAGCTGGAACGGGCTATTGCTACAACTTTGTCCCATTTGACGGTGAAGAGAATTGTCAACGAGTGAAAAACGACGGGAGCCGCAGTTCGTTTTCCTGGTCCGGGCATTTTGTCCCACGTCCGAAGCCTTTTAGATATGGATGATATTTATGAAAAATGTGAATAATATAAAAATAATAATAACAGTACATAATATGTTAAAGATGCAAAGAATAAAAAATAAAATCTTGTTCTCTTCAACTTTGATCTGCGTAAATGTAGAAAATACTTAAGACGCTTTGAATAGATGTCGTTGAGCATACATGGAAATAGTAATCCATAATAATGCTTTCGTTATATTGATGCATAAGCATATTTAGATATATCAGATCTAAGAGTTTTAGAGTCATGATTATTAAAGATCTGATTTTTAATATTAATAGATATAAATTTTGGATTTGATTAATATGTATAGTTTTGAATAAATTAAATATTAGCATGATAATAATTCTTAAAAAGCAATAGATAGAAAAATAGGTTAATATAAGTTAATTATTAATAAATATTGATGCAAAGATTAATTGAGGAGCATGCTATAAGTTTACGAAGTGATGATTGATTAAGAGTTCCGATAGCACCAATGATAGATGAAAATACTGATAAAATAACAATAATGAAGGAGTTCAAAGATATAAGAACAAATAAAGGGGCAATTTTTTGTCAAGTTAAGAAAATAATACAATTGAATAAAGAAAGCCCTTCAGCTGTTGGAGGGAATCAGAAATGAAAAGGGGCAGCTCCTAACTTAAGGGCTAGAATAACAGAAATAATTAAGGAATTAAAATCTTCAATAAATATAATAAATCAATTATTTTGTAAGAAATTAATAATGGCTCAAAAAAAAATATGGAGGAGGCTAAAGATTTAACTAGAAAGTATTTTAAGGTTGCTTCTCTAGATTATTGATTTAAAGAGTTTGAAATTAAGGCAATAAATGCTAATAAATTGATTTCTAATCCTATTCAAACAGAAATTCAAGATTTGAATGACACAGCAATAAGGGTTCCTACAAAAACTGAGAATCAGAAAATTATTTTTATGTTTGTGTTAATACATAGGCTGGTGTATGGGCACATTAAATTTTGAATTTAATGGGGGTAGTTTAACTCTATCGCTTATAACACAGTTGCAATTTCCTGGGAAAACTTAAGCGAAGCTTATAAATTTAATTTTTTTTTAATTTATTTTTTTTTTAAAAAATATATTATTATATTAATATAAATATAATTAATATTTTCTTCTTTTTTTAATCCTAGTTTAGTTAGGGTATTAAAAAAAAAATAAAGCTACTGCTATGGTTATGCTACCTAGCGTATTTGCATTCATGAACGTTCTTTGTCACTCACATCAGAAGCAAGCTGGCCAGATAAAAAAAAACAAAATCATTCTTGCCTTCATTGCCATTTCGAATTCATGTTTTCTAAATTCATTGTTACTAGATTCATTGTTTCATGGATTGTTATTAGTAATATTTGAGTAGCTATTTTAATTCTTTTGAAATTTGCGCTGGCTTTTTGTTAAAAATATCTTTTTTAAT
>JAFIDM010009631.1:145900922-145930493 GCA_023159025.1 Thereuonema tuberculata | reverse complement strand
CATCATTTTGCTTATACTTTTTATCTTTTTTGATCAAATAGAATGCCCGATTGTTCTAATTCGGCAACAGAGCAGAGCTTTTTTGTGGCTTTCCGGCAGGTGAAGGAAATAAAATTCATTGGAAATGCTGGCTCCACAATGTTGGCAGGAAAGATTTTTAAGTATTCATTTTCTACTGCAATAAATTGATTTACTTATAATAATTACAGCTAGTTTTAATAAGAAAATAATTGTTGTTTTTAAAGAAACATTTCACAGAGGATCAATTCAAAAACATCGTGCTGACGGTAAACGAAAATTAAAACGAAATACTGTTTGTTCGTAAACTAATGACGAAATACTGGTAAATAGATCTGCAAAGACTGTAAAACTAGTCTGATTGCTATTTTTTTGTATTGAAAACGACAGACACACTTCAAAAGCAATACAAACTTTCACTTTGAATAAAATGTTGAAATAATCTTCTGAAAATGAATTCTTAATTTTTCCTTCATTTAACATTTTTACAATTTATCGAGCAATAGAAACTGAATTTAGAGAAAGTGAAAAACTGAAAATGCTTGGCAAATTCAGCAGTGAAAATTTGGAAAATTTGGAAAATTTGGAAATGTCACATCTTACCGTGATATTCTCAAAAAAATAACAGATCAGTGTTTTAAAGCTAGACTTTTTTTTTCTGAGCAGGAAAATTAATGTTCGACAAAAATTGAAAAAGAACTGTTATGAGAACAGAAGTATGATAAATAGAAATAAAATGGTCATTTAAGTTTTATTTATTATTGTACATGTTTCTTTGTTTGTATTTTTTATATATTTACTCTTAACATAAATTTATTATCTTGTTCAACAAAGAAGTATTTCTTTCATTGACTTGTTTGTTGTTTTACATATTCTTCACTAAAAAATTTCATTAAAAGAATACTAAAAATAAATAAACGTACGTAAGTTAGAAATTATTAAACTGTATTTTATTCCTTGGATTCATTTAAGTGAATATTAAATAAATTCAGTTAGTTAATTAAAAAAGAATCCAATTTTTTTTTATTAATGTTTATGATCGATAATCAACTAACATTAAAAATATAGTTAAAAACTAATAAACAATAGTTAGCTAATTTAATAACTAAAATAATTTTATAAATATATGTATGTAAAATCAGATGAACTAATGGCAAAAATCCCCTAAACAAAAGAATTAATGCAAAAATGACAATTTTATTATTTAAAAATAATAAAATGAATACAACAATATATAATAAAATGCATATATAAGTATTTCTTGCTTGAAAATTTTAATCATGTTCATTGTGATATTTATGATTAATGAAAGTCAATTTTGTACAGTTGTATTAATTAGTAGAATCCACCTATATTGAAAATTCCTACGAAGGATCTTGTCAAAAATAAAAAACTTATTAACAATAAAATAAAATGGAAAAAAAAATGTGAGGCAGGTTGCCCAAATAAGGCCCGGTTTCAAATAAGGCCCATCCTTCGTTTTATTAATAGAACGTTGACAATTTACCAAGATTAGTTATGTTTCAGACAGGTCCTGGCTACATCAAAAATTAGGTCCGTTGAAGTGGATAATTTCACCATGTTTGTTTCAGTTGAACAGTGAAAGTCGCCCGAAGCTTTTGTCGTTACTATTTCAACTTAATTTGATAAATCGTCTGCATTTTTTGGCAACTTAATATACATAAACATGTTTTATGCCATTTTAAAGTGTGTAATGAGTAGAATAAGATACTGTATTTGATATCTTTCAGTTGATGTGCATTTAAATACTTTTTAGTAAAACAATGCATGAAAGCGTGGGTTAACAGGGGGTTCCAAATAAGGCCCTCCATTCTATAACATAAAGTAATTTTATATAATGAGAAAAAAATAACAAAAATCATCAAAGAAAGTTTTAAATTCACAATTTTATATATTAATTACTAATTAATTATTAATTTGTAGCTTAATATTTAGTCAGAACTAAATGTTGGAAATTGGCTGTTTTCACTGCCAAGCTCTTGTCCCTGTGGGCGAGTTTGCCTGTGACTAGTAGTGGACCTTATTTGGAACAGGGGCTCCTAATAAGGCCCTTCAGTTATATTTTCAAAACTGTGTTATTATAGAAAGAATTTCAAATAGCACTAATACTAAATTCACTTTTTCATAACAGCACACCTTAAACTACCTTTTAAGACAGTTTTCAGAATTTTCACTCTTGCAGTAAAAATGTAAAAAATCTTTAAACGTTAGGTAGACCTTATTTGGGCAACCTACCTTATTTTATACGTAAATATATTTTCATTTTTTTTATATTTCAATGATTTTCAGTTGTTTCTGTTTTGTGCTCATTTTAATTACTAAAGTTATAATATTGAAGTAAAAGAGTTAGTTTATAATGAGATAACTGCAGTTATCAATTATTCTAAAAATAGTTGATTATTATTGATGAAATTTACAAAGATTTTACTATAAAGTTTCTTCAAATAAAACGATAAACAATAAAAGTCAGAAATTAAATTGAAAACGTCCGCTTTGCGCGATTCAGTGCCTTGGCTCCAAAATGGTGGCTTGATGTCCATACTTGTCTTTGGACACAAAGACCATACAGTGACTTTACGTATATAATGCCAGCAATCACTACAAGCAAGCCATTCCGTGAGGATCATGTGACTATATGGTGTGATTCACAAGAAGAGATTACATCTCAAGAACCAGTAAGCTGTACCGTTACGACTGCACGTTACAGTGAACTCCTTGCTCAGCATATGATTCTTCCCTTGCAAGAACGTAATTGCTTAGAGAACAATGTTTTCATTCAATATGAAGCAACACCGCATACTGCTTCCTTCATTCGTCCTTCACAAATGATCGCATAAGAGGTTTTCCAGATGCTTGGCCTGCACGATCTCCAAATTTAAATCCATTTGGCTTCTGGCTGTTGGGATATCTGAAAGATCGCGTCTATCGGGGACGCGTACGGTCTCTGCCTGATCTAAAGTCAAGCATTCGCGGCATGTCGCTGACTTTCCGCCGGAAATGCTATTTGTAGTCGTTGATCCCCCTGTAATTACGCATGGAGCATGTAACTAACCTAGATGGAACACATATTGAAGGTCTTCTGTAATCATCGTTTGATAATAAACTTTTGTTATGTTTTTCTAAAGCCCTATATTACCTGCTTCAGTATAGTGCAGATCCTAGAAGTGCTACGCTCGTACTGCTTCGCCAAGTCGACTACACGCACACCTCGGTCATGTTTTTCGATAATTTCTTTCTTTAATTCAATTCACATCATCCACTGCTTCTTCTCAGCACTGTCCTTCGCACTCACTTTCTTCGAACCCATGTTGGAAAAACGAAGTTTTGCAAAATAACTGCAAGCACAAATGCGAGCACAACACTGATGCTTCCACTGCGAACTAACCGCTTAAAGTGAACGAGTAGGCAAAGGATGCTGGGCAGATGTTGTGGCGTTCCCGGTGGGGTAACTGAAGCTGGCTCGTAACCCGAATTTTAGCTCTCAACTCAAAGCAAAATATCGGCCCAGAGACGGCTTGTATCTCAAAAAACTGGTTAGTTGGAACACTCGTAAGTCAATGTACCAATGTATATAATTGTACAAAATTATATCAAACTAAATATTTTCACATATATAGTTTTGTTTTAGAAAAAAAAAAAACAACACAAAACTTTAACGTTAAATTTGAATAAAAGCTACTTTTTGAAGACTGAAAAATTATAAAGTAAAAAAATAAAAAATAATAATCATTTTCAGTACTTTGTTAAAATACGATTAACCCCATCTGAAATGGGTTTTAAACGTAAAAGCTGTTCTTCGAAACGACATGGTTAAAAAAAAAAAGAAATAACTTAAAAAAGAAAAATAATAATAATAAAAAACATTGAAAAAGGCAAATTTTGTTCGTAATTGGTCTTTATATCACAAGATATTAATTTACTACTGGAAAATAAAATTTGTTAGAGTTAGCGCGCACAACACAGCAGCAACAGAGCGGGTGACTCCCACTGGCGTCTGTCGCTACTTTGGTTAAGGGCTTTATGTTTTTCGCCCTTAAAGCGCCATATTTTTGCCTGGTGGAGAAAAGTTGAAGTATTCTTTTTTTCAACGGAAATCGCGTCTGCATAGTCTAATTAGCGTACCTACCAAGTGTTCATTACAACCCGCTCCTGAGAGTAGGGTCAGTTTAATTATAATCATCCAGCATTAATAGGGTTAAAGGAATTAAGTTAAATGATTTTTCGATTTGTTTATTTAAGCAGAGTTTTAAAAATTTATCTAAATTTAACTAAATTTTCATAAAGTGTGACGTGTTACTACAAATTGGGAGGGTAATGTATATTGTATTGTATTGTATTGAAAATAATTAAGAAGTATTGAATATCATTACTATTGTGAGATGTTGTGCATTGTTATTTAAATTCAAATTAATATAAAGCTTTATAGTAGATTATGACGATGTCGGCAAGAGATCCGACTGAAATATTGTAATTTTTAAATAAAGAAGAATTAAAGGATTTATAATGCAGTATTTTAACTGTAATAACACAATTTTTCAACAAAGTAAAAGCTTATTTATGGGTTTATCATCCTCTGCAATTCCAGGGGATGTGTCATGGCTTTTATAGGGACAGCGCCATATCTATTCCCAAAATATCCAATAATGTATTTTTTCTATGACGATATATGGACGATTTCACATCACTGTCCGGCTTTATATGTTTAGTAATACAATTTTATTCTTATATTCTATACTTTCTAAATTTTCTAAATTGCAAACGATTGATTGAAATCTTTGCTTTGCGAAACTCGAAGGATTGGCTTTGAGTTTTCCATGTTCGATATATATACAGTGGAACCCCGCTATTCGTACACAATCCGTTCCAGGAGGCAGTTCGAATGGCGATTTGTACGAATGGCGAATCATTTTTTCACATAAGATATAATGTAAATTGGATTAATCCGTTCCAGACCCACAGATGACTGCTTATATAAACCTTTGTAATAATATGTTAAGCCTAAAATACATAAAAACTATGAAAACAATAAATATACAGGCCTCCCTTATTATGTCTTTCTTTTTCAGTATAGACGATATGGTTGATTTCGCCATGCCATACTGAGTTGCCAGTTCAGAGACACGAGTTCCACTTTCAAACTTCGCAACGATTTCTTTTTTTCAATTCAATTGTCGTTCTCACTGCTTTCCTTTTAGGCTTAGTGGAATCAGTAATCTTTTTTAGACCCATGGCTGCACTATTTTCAATAAAAATAACAATAAAATATCACAAAGTTTCATGAAGCTTACGTGGATGATGCGTAGCGTACGGAAACTAGCACGAGACTGAACTGAAGCGACCGCGTGGGGCGGCCAGTACCGAGGTCCCACTGTCCGAATCGCGAGCAAGCGTACGAATGGCGAGTTCAATTTTACTTGAAAAAGTTGGACGAATAACGAGTTGTATGAATAGCGAGGCGGACGAATGGCGGGGTTCCACTGTATGCCTAATTTTGAAGTTTATATATTATTACTTTTCATTAAGGTATTTATTTATTTATTTATTTATTTATTTATTTATGTACTTTTATATTTCAACTCAATATTATGGATTTTGCTCTTTTTATTCTTAATTTTAATTTCTAATTTCTAATTTATATTTTAATTTTTTACTTTATAAATATATTAAGTACTTATTAATTTTTAAGTGACGAGGATAAAGCCGTCTTTATTACTTAATTATTGATATGGTGGTGTTTGGATTTGTAGAGTTTAAATACTAACAAATACTAACAATTTTATTACTATATAAAACTAAATAAAAAGGAAATAAAAAAGATATAAAAAACAAAAGAAATAAAATAAGAATATAATAAGATAATAACAGCAAGATCTTAGAATATTGCGTTTTTGTTTTTCTAAATTTTCTTAAATTTTAATTTCTACTTTTGTCACTTACGCCGCTGATGACATGAAGATAAATTGGCCGTATCTTCACAGAAACAGTGATATGATTTTTGTACTGGCATTTTTCAAATTTCACATCACTCTCCGGCTATTTATATACGAAGAGCTTAGTGCCAGAAATGCGAAAGTCCAATTTTAGCTAAATTGAGTTAAGATCGGTTTTGGCAGCTTCAGAGGAAGAAATGTTTAAAAAAGGTTTAAGTGAATACAATACGTAAGTACACATTTCAGCAGCCCTGATTACAGCAATACGGAGTCATTTCAGAGCCAGAAATGCGTTTGTCCATTTCACGCTCGTTCACAGCATTTCCTGATACCCATTCATGACCACAAAACGTTCTTAGACCCATTGCTGAAGTCTGTGATTCCTCTACAGAAAATCAGAGGTACTCAGTTTATTCGATCGTCTCAACCAAAATCTCGGAACATAATGACAAAATCGGGCTCTGGAAAAGAGGCGTAGGATGAGCTTCGGTAAAGCAATACAAGCCACACCTGAGTATTAAGAGTGTATGATGGAAGTTTTCATAATTTCGATGCATTTTTTTTATACATTTTAACTTTTAAATAACTTAATCTTTCATGTCCATACTAAAAAGTCAGTAAGTTATTTCTACACAATCCATTATTTTCAATTCAGAAACTAATTAAAACCCATCGCACATTATGCATGGAACAGTTTTGAAATCATTGGTAGTCGCTTCTTGAAAATAAAAGGACTAATAAGACAATGGTTCATGTTTACGCTTTGGTTTTCATTTAACTGAAGCCAAAGTGAGGCTTCGAAGTCAAAGTTCGTTGACAATACAGTCAATGATTCTCATCAAATGTATGTAGACCATTAAGAGCTTTAGTCCTTCGTACATTTGACCTGTTTATTTTGGAAGATCTCACAAGAAGATCAAACCTAGAATAGATCTTTCATAATGTAAATTCTTTAATAGGAAGGGGGGAGTCCGCATGTATTTAGAGTAGATGGGGAGTGGGCGACAAAATACTTTTTTTTGGGTTGTAAATTACGACTTACTTTTTTCTCAGGAGAATAAGGCCTTTGGGGCGACATGTTCATCATTCGCTCCTGGCTTCAAAAAAAAACCTAGCTACATCATTGTTCGCGTAAACCTATTTTTGTTCTTAAATTTTCCTGAGGACTACGAAGGCCCTAAACACTTACGATATTAGTACGTAAATATTTTTTTCTTGGCTTTCAAATTTTTTTTTCAATACTTTGTCACCATCTTCCTCATCATTTCTTAATCCTTATAAATTGACTTCCTAATTCGTACTTTTAATTTTAAAATGTTTGGAGTGAAATACTAATTCACAAGCTTAATATATCTGTTGCCGTAAAACATAGTTTTATTCGAAATTATTTTGCTTCTCAGTAATATTTTTAAATGTAAAAATGGTTCATTTAGCGTTCATTCATCGTAGATAAGGAAACAATATCTATACACTGAAATACCAAAGAGGTAGGAGTGAGGATTGCAATTGTTCTTCCTTTCATCTGGAAACAGTAGAATCACGCATTCTGGGCTTTTGTTTGGTTAAAGAGCTGTCCTTCTGTTTATAACCCTTCGCAATCTCGAAAAAGAGCTCAACTATTTTCTTTCTTTTTTCTTTTATTTTTTGAATGGCGAAGACTCATTCCATTTTCCTGGAATTACATACTGATATTTAGTTATACATAAATATTGTTTAAATAACTCTAATTAGGGCTGTAGATTGCCTATTACTTTCCGAATGATTTCTTGATTATTAATTGGTGTAGATGAATTAAAAAAAAATCTTCATCGTTGAAAATAGGGTTGTTTGCAAGTTCTCGATAATGCGATGGTAATAGATGCGCAGTCCATAGAAACTTCGAGGTTCCGTGATGTTTCTCAGTGCTTCACGTTTTGAACTTTCGTAGAATCATGTTTATGCACAAATCAAAAAGAATGAATTAATTGGATTAATAATTAAAACAGTACTACTTGTTGAATGATCATTATAAGATAAATGATATTTAAAATTTTACATTTAAGACTAAAAGAAATCACTAAAAGAATAAAGAAACAAAATAAAAAGTAATTTATAATATTAAAATCTACTGGTAACAATATCAACGCATTTATTTTTGTGTTACCAAGATGTGTACCAACTTCATTTAACTGCGAAGTCTAACATTCCAAATTGATTAGAGTAATTTTGTTTTTGAATCTCCAACCATGACCAAAGTCAATGAAAATTGAAACATGGAGGGAGAACTGTCGAAAAAAAGGATAGCGCATCAGATCTTTAGATAATACCTCTTGAACATTCAGTAGAATCTGAACATCTGTAAACATTGCTCAAACGGCTCAAATTGTTTTCCCGGTTGTATTTTAATAAGAATAATGCAAATGTTTATATAAAAATAATTTTAGATGAAAATTTTAATTCAGTGACACAAAATACCTCTAAATAACCTTTTGAAATTAGAAAAATAATAAAAAAAAAAAACATTTAGTACGTCAATAAGAGAGAGCAATTTTTGGAATTTTTATTCGCCAAATTCTAAATCCATTACGTCGATTTTAATATTAATGTGAA
The DNA here is from genome assembly GCA_023159025.1 of Thereuonema tuberculata. Lineage (NCBI taxonomy): Eukaryota > Metazoa > Arthropoda > Chilopoda > Scutigeromorpha > Scutigeridae > Thereuonema > Thereuonema tuberculata. Next base: position 145,921,935 of record JAFIDM010009631.1, on the reverse strand, counting down.
GATGATCACAAAACCAAAATGCACCCCAATTCATAAGAGAACGTTGAAAACAAACGAAGTAAAGTCAAGGTAAAACATTATTTCTTTTTGTTTGTTTTGTTTTCATTACAGATGATTAAAAAAAAATGTATTTTTTCGGAATATTCAAAAGTGTTGATCACTTTTCTAAACAACAATTATAAAACATCAAAAAGACAATGAAAAAAAAAGATAATTCACTTTATATGAAGTTCAAAGTGGGCTTCAAAGATTTCTAATAAAATCACAAATTTGGAATTATTAATACGAATTTCTTTTCCTTTTTCACTTTTTAAAAATTTTTTTTTTTTGAGTGAATATTATTAAAAGTCCTCAAGTTCTCATAACTGAGTAAGCGATCAAGCAAACAGGATTTACATTAGGTTAAAATGAATTAATTAGCATCTAGTAATTATTTAAAAAGTATTAAAGTGCATTCAATTATTCATAGTTATACAGGGCGACCGAAAACGAACTCCGAGTTTTCAATGAAATTTATTTTATGCATTTTGAAGCAGAAATGTATGTAGCATATACTGTATTATCAAAATACAATGTCAGAAGTTTGAATATCTGTTCGTGTGCAGCTACAGGGATCAAAACGGAATTCCATCTCAGACCATACTCGAGTATGCATATCCAGGCCCCAGCAAGGGGGGGGCAGTGTGAATTGGTTCCTCAGCACCGGAGCCCGGCCGTCAAGGGTTCAGGCTGAGGTCTTAATTGAAAAAACAATATAAATAAGCTTATCACTTCTAGGCTTTTTTAAATAATTAAGTTTATATTTTATGCTAGCAGAAAGATCCGTTCTTCGCTCGGGTTACAAAAAAGAGTTGTTGTGATATGGATGACGAAGAAATTGTGAGATCACTTAGAAACTTATCCAGTTGGTAAAAAAGTCCAATGGTAGTTACAATTAGTGTTATATTCCTATTTTGTAACTCGATAAGGCCTAGATATGAAATTAATATCGAGATCGGAGAATTTAAGACTCCCACCTCTTTCTGCCCTTCTCCACACCCCTAACACTTCAAACCTTTCCCAGTTGGTAAAAAAGCACGTGACGATTACAAAGTAATTTTTATATTCTGATTTTGTAACCTGAAAACCCCGTAAAGTACCTTACAGTAAAGTTTGTCCCCCCCCCCCCGCCGTTTACACTCTTTAGGACCCAAAAAATTTTTCGATATTAACAAATGAAATTCATATGAAATTTCGTGTTTCTCACTAAAGCGGTTTGAGATTGAGAGATATACGTACCCTTCAAGAAAGTTTGCCCCCCTGATTACCCCCGATCCGCGTTTTCATTGTCCTTAAATTAAGAACATTTAATTAAAATAAACAGTTAAGAAGAATACTATTTATTTCAAAATAATAAAAAAAAAAAAGAAAGAAAATTCGTTATCATAAATAATAGAAGGAAAGTAAAAAATAGGGAAAAAAAAAAGGGAAAAAAAAAAGAAAAAAAAAACGAAACCCCCCCCCCCCAAATATTGCCACCAAGCGGATTTGAACTCGGTAACCATATCTCTACTTGAAAATTAGACAAAATTATGAAGGGATTAAATTAGAGATAGGTCCAGGTTTCAATTGTAGCCTGTTATTTCTGCAGGATCCTAAAGAGTAATCCTGCAAAGTTTGATCCAGATAGGTCAAAGGGCCTAGGAGTGTATACCGAACAAACAAACGAAGAAACGGCCTCCTTTATGTATATAACTAATTTTTTCTAAACTTTTTTCTAAGCTTTTGAGTAGAATTGGTAAAAGTAGATTTGATGTTAAGTTAATTTGCTCTAAAAGTAATGCTAACAACTGTTAGCATGTGTGGCATGTTGAAAAGGAAGAAATATCAAATCGTGTCGTGCTTTCGCGATATTTTTGGATAAGAATCTGTTTCGGACTATGCTGGAAAGATCGTCGAATTCGATCCACAATTTTCCACAATTGTTGTAGGCCTATCTGGTGAGTGTCCTTTTAAAACACTTCGTTTCCAAGAACTGTTGATGTCACTCTTACGGATGCTTTTGTCACTCAAGCTTTCTTACCAAACTCTCGCCTGAAATTCCTTTGGACAATGGCACTGACTTCGTTTCTGCAATACACTATGCTGTCTCTTGCGGCAACGCCATTACTACTGCAAGGCGCTATCTGGTGGACAACTACAACTTGAATAGGCCTATTGTTTCTGAAATATGCTCAAAACACCATCGCATGGTCCAAATAGAAAATACTTGGGGTAGAAACCAGGAGTTTTTTTCGGAAACCCTATTCTTCATATAAAACGACGCTATATTCTTCGTAAAAGCTTTATGTTAAACTCAAAGAAATATTTCAACAGAACAAGAGTCCAATCAAATTAAACATAAATTATGAATGCTATAATAGTAAAAGGAATGAATGTTTCTGAAAATAAAAAAGGTAACATATGAGCGCGTTTCGAAAAGTACTGCCTTCGATGCAGTAACTCTTGCAACACTGCTCCCAGACACGTGAAACTGGTTCGAGTATAATCCTTGATTCATTGACTTTCGCGACACCAAGCCTGTAACGTAACGCAAGTGCAGAATACTGAGAAAATAGCGACATACAAAGACTTGCGGTTGAAATAACGCGCTGTTATTGAATTCCTCACAGCGGAGGGTTGTGTGTCCGTTGACATTCATCGATGAATGATTGCGATCTTTGGCGACGCCTGTGTGGATGTGAGTACTGTGAGGAGGTGGGCAAGAAGTCTGAAAGGTGGTATCCAGCCAGAAAGAGCTTGAACGATAACAATCACAGGGGCGACCCATAACAGCCACAGATGCTCACCATCAAGCGCCCGTAGATGAATTGATTCGTTCCAATCGCATTGTGAAGCAGAAAGACATCGCCGCAATGGTTGGGATTTCGCTTAACCGAGTTCATCACATTATCCATTCTGCACTTGGCTATAGGAAACTGTGTGCACGTTCGGCCCTGCGCATGCTGATTCCAAAAATGAAACAGATTTGTGAGAAACTTTTGACTCGACATGCACTGAAAGGTGATGCCTTTCTCAGCTGGATTGTCACTGGTGACGAATCATGGGCACATCATTATGACCCGGAAAGCAAGTGGTAGTCAATGGAGTTCAGGCATAAGACCTCACCAAGACCAGAAAAATTCGTAGTTGACCATATTTTGGGACTGCGAAGGCATAGTTCAAACAGAAATTTTAGAAAACGGCAACTTCGGTAAGTGAATGCTTTGGAGAAAGTCCCCGTACGTTTGCTGAGGATTCGTCCTGGCAAGAACGCAATCCTTTACCATGATAATGCCCGTCCATATAGCAATTGACAAAAGCAGTATGCATTGCTATATCTCAATTTCACGAGATTTCATCTCGCACTTGCAACTTTTTCCGAAATTGAACGAACAATTGAAGGGACATCGTCACATCTGTGATGCGGATGTGGTGCAGGGAGGAAACGTTCGCTTTCTTCGCCGACAAGATGCAAGAACTTGGCGTGTGTGTGGACAGTGATCATGATTACGTGGAAAAGTAATGACATCCACTGATAAAGGACATTCCAAGCTATCAGCAGACATACAGTTTATTGCGTCGGAGGCAAAACTTTTCAAAACGCAGTCGTAATAGTAATCACATGGTACAAAGTAAATTAATAAACAATTATACTATTATCATGACAATGTTAACCTGAGATGAAAAGCTTCAGTTTATTAGTAGATAATAATCACTTTGTTTGGAAATTTTGTTATTTCAATGGTTAATCTGCTTCTAACATTTTTCTCTTTTGTTTACTGTTGCTAATTTATCTGCTAAATTTTATTCATTAGCTATTGTGTATGATAATTTATTGATTGGTATTTACTAAAATACTTCTAAAAGTATTTAATGAGCCTTCATAATGAAATGTTTTAATAACTATCCGTAAATAAAAATTTCATTTTAAATTTCGTTGTGTAATGATGATATACAGTTTGGAACTCAGCGCTATATCACTTAGTTATAAACATTTCTAGTCTTCTGGAACAACACAGTTTTCTTCGGTTAATCTTAAAAAACTTCGCCTAATAAAAAAATTGAATTAATAACCATTAAGTAGGCCTATATGAAATTAAATATACTTAATTATAAATATATATTAATTGTATATTAAGTATATTAAATGCTTTATTATGATACAAAAGGAAATTTAATGAGCACTTTTGCTGATAAATTGATAAAATTAATAAGAAAATGTGGCTCATAAAATCATTCAGTCTGTGTACGTGTCCTCTTTTGAACCGCTGGGTAACTCTTCTTGAAAATTCATATACATATTTAAGGACAAGCGATAATTCAACTTTCGTATTTGAAAATTATTCCTTGTGAATTCTTGCCGATTACTTAGCGTAGAAGAGCATTAGAACTTAAACAATTGATCTACAGACGTCATAAAAATACACAAAAATTCTTTTTAATAATCACTAGTTTGCCCCTACTTTAAGTAAGTAATGCGAATTATTTAGCTTTTTGCAGTAAATTATTATTCTTTGTATTAATAAGACATTTACAATTTTAAAATAATGGGAGATTTTCTATTTATTTTATTTCAAGGCTATAATCAAAACAAAGAAAAATAAAATATACATTATTTTAAAGGAAATAGACTTCAAGTTTTTCGAGAACCTCTTGTTTGCACTATTAATCATCCAACTGCTTGTTTTTAATTGTCTTGATTATATTTATTACATATATTCTATGAACAATATATAGTTTAGAATAATTTATTGATTCTCTGATTCAGCTCTGAGGGTATATTCATTCCTAAAGTATTTTGATGAAACATTCCCGAAGTACTTTGTTAAAACATTCCTAAAGTACTTGATAAAACATTCCGAACATAGTTATTTGATGAAACATTCCTAAAGTATTTGTTGTTTTCTAATAATTCTCCTTTCTTATACAGTATAATTAATGAATTCATAAAATTAAGTTGCTCGTAAGTTCAGTCTTTTGAATTCAAGCCATTTCATATCAGGAAACTTTTTTTTGAAAATTACCTGCTGATTCCATATCAGAGAAGGAAAACTTCAAAAGAAAAAAAAAAAACAACGAAAATACTCAAAAATAATCAAAAAAGGGTAATTTGTTTAGGTAATCGATTTCTATGAAATCTGATTAAAAATTCACCTAAACCCTTTTCATAAATATTCCGTTATATGTAAAGTAAACTTTTATTTTAGATACGACCGGAACTTGGACTTAAAGAGGACTTTCTAGATTTCCCAGGCGAAAATCCGGAAGTTGGACATCCAGATCAAGTAAAGGAAGTTTATCAAGCATCAAAATTTAGAATAACATCTGATTTCCCGGAAGTTTTGAAGTCGAACAACCAGATGAACGAAGTTCCTTTTCATGTCCTAATGGATTTCTTTTCTTGAAAGAAGCAATTAATTTCTCCTCAAAACAAAATTAAGCAACTATTGGCTGATGATGGACTCTTGTATGATTTCTAAGTCTATTGGGAACTGTCCACCATTTCCTTATTTCGGAGAAGGCACAGCTTTGAAGAACTAAAGATTAAGATACCAAGTTTATCTCTTGGGATTATGTCCCCATATTGATCATCTGATCCGTGGTTCTAAGGCAAAGAGGATGTGGATGTTAGGGATGAAGAGAAGAAGTTAAATCCTGAATGATATATTTGTTATATAGTTGTTTGTTTAGGCTTAGGCGAGGGAATGTTTTCTTTATTGTTGTAGAGGTTTAGGTTGTGAAAATTCAGTTTTTCTGGTTTGCTTTAGCAGAATGTAATTTTAAATATCTTGTATGAATTATAATACTGGAAAAAATACTCATATATTCTTTCTTTGTTTTTGAAATGTTTTCAATTACTTAATTTAATGTTGTTAAAAAAATTTTTCTGTAAAACTCTCATTGACAACAGTTTATTTCTCATAAATTTTTACATTGTTGATGGCCTGCCTCAGAAACTTTTTTTTATAATGATTCTTACATTATTTCTTTAATTCAAAGAGAAATGCGCAACTGCATTTTATTAAAGATATTAATATTTTAAAATTAATAATTTAACGTTTTCATTAAAGATTTTAGCAAATATCCATTCAACTATAATAATATATTAAAATACAAAATGTTTCGGGAATTTTAAGTTCCATTTCCATTTGTTAAATCTTTAGTCGGTGATCACTGTTTTTATACCCATAAACCTTTATTAAATTCTGCATATACATTGCTGCATTTTTTGTTACTCAATATTTGAAAACTGTGGTTTTTTATTTTTAGAATAAAATATTTGTAACAATACATTTCATAAATATTGAGGTATTTGATTAAATACATTAATTATTTTGTAAGAGGAATCTTACTTGCTTATTAGGAAGGAACACAGTTGTGACACGATATAATGCAATTACCTGTGAATGGTAGTAATATTTTCATGCCATTGAAAACAGTTCCCATAACGAAGGACTGGAATATGTTGATGTAAAAGTCGGTTTCCTTCTACGTATCTAAGCTTCTCAAATAACGTAATGTCGCATGACTGACACCAACAACATCGATCTTGTGGAACTCAGGTCCGTCAATTAGACTGAGAGCAGCTTTTAGTGGAGTATGGACTGAAAGATGGATAGCAGTAGAACATAAACAACTCCTTCGTCAGAATAGATTAAGTGCGGTAACAAATATATTCGTTCAATGTTTCCAAACACAATTTCTTATAATATTTCAGATCTGTTTCTTTATAAATAATATAGCCAATTTAACAGTTGAGCGAGTTAATTATAAATATAAAATTATTGAAGAAATAATAAAAAAACACACACACACACACACACAACTCAAAATATAGATATCATTTTGAACGATAGTAGTTTTGTTTCTTGGGAACAGGGAATTTGAAGGAATTGGCTAAATAATTTGGAGTACAGAATAATTTAGAGACGATGTGTTCAACATCTTCTTTCTGAATCAAAACACTGGGAAAAAATTTTCACTATCCCATGTTTTAGTTAAGACTTTTTTTTTTCTTATTTCTCCCCTTCCAAAATGAAATCATGGATACGCCCTGAGTGATCTCAACTTTCACAAGGAGAAAGTCAATAAAGACGAGAAAACTAAACGCCTACGATTTCTTAACAACGTTAGTATTAAAAGTGAACATAGGCTTTCGTAATGGAATGATTATGAACAACATATTAAAAGTGCGTGGGCTTTCGTAATGGAATGATATGTCTGACGGAATATTTTGTACAGTTAAAAGAAAAAAAAAAGAAGATACCAAGATAAAGAGACACTAATGGCATACAGTGTTTTTGTTCTTAATAACATTAGTATCGACGGTGCAGATAAAGTATGTGGGCGGTCATTTTGGAACAGAATATTTTTCGCTCGAATGAATATTTCGGCACTGTAAAGGAATAAACCTTTAGCAAACAAAGATTACAAAAACATGATTAAATAACAAATTTCTTGATAAGAAACAAAATGGCAAGCGAGAATAAAATAAGAAAGCGAGCATTAATTGGTTTTTTGTATTCCAGACCGATTAAAACTAATGTTCGTGATTTTATGAGAACGACACAATATTTTGATATTTACCATATAAGTAGATGTCCCAATTGTGATGTCGAAGATTTCTCAAAGTCGTGTCTTTCAGAAACCATCACCAAACAAACTTCCTCTTCTCCAAAAGCATCTGTATCACCTCTGAAACTACTCGGTCGATTTATCTAGTATTCTGTAATTGGAAGGGAAAGCATCACAGATACTTCTTCCCACCATTTCTCCCCAAGCACATTAATATTGATATGCTTTAGAGTGAAAAAGTATATCAACATTAAGAATTAAGAATTAAATGAAATACTATTGTTGAAGGGGAAATGAAAAATTGATCCTGCCTAAATGCAATTCTTCTATATATGAAAACAGTATTCAAGCAACAGTATCTCTGTCTCACTAGGTAGTACAGTTAAGCAAAATTTGAGATCATAACAGTTTAAATTTGAACAATGGGGATGTTTAACGTCTCTGGGTCGAGGCTGGAAAAGTCACGTGATGTAGGTGTGTTACTTCTAAAAACATGGCTAAGATTACCGAAAAAACTCTGTATATTAAAGATTTCTCAACTTTAAATATATTGAATTATCGGCATACAATTAAGGAGGCGTATGGAAATAATGTAGATACGTTTTTTTCTAGATGAAAGGAATAAATAGATGTAAAGATACATATATTTATTCCTTTCATCTAGAAATAATGTATCTACATTATTTCCATACGCCTCCTTAATTGTATGCCGATAATTCAATATATTTAAAGTTGAGAAATCATTAATATACAGAGTTTTTTCGGTAATCTTAGCCATGTTTTTAGACGTAACACACCTACATCACGTGACTTATCCAGCCTCGACCCAGAGACGTTAAACATCCCCATTGAAAATGCTGGATTCCTTTAATTCTTTTATACGCAGACGCTTTGGTTTTCTCTGTGCGGAAAAGAACTGTTTTTGAAAATCTCAACTAATGATAGAATAAGTAAAAAAATATATTTCGATAATAAATGTAATTTTATAAATACTGTATAAATATAAATATAAATATAATATAAATATCATAAAAATAATTTTTTCTTGAATATAAAATAATAGCAAAGGAAAAAAAATAAACTTTCAATTTCTTGGCCACCTACTGAGAGTTAGAGCTTTTTTGATGCTTTTTTGTCAGATTATTTTTATCTGCTACAAAGTCTGAGATATATTTGGTAAACAATTGGTATATTGTTGTTCAGATCTCTTATAAATAATAATAATAATAAATTATCTTATTATTTATACCGTATTTATGAATTTTAAGTATTTCCAGAACAATATTGATGTTACTCTGCTACTTTAAATTGAAACCCTAAACAAAACGTTTTCCTGAAAATTACCTTTTATCAATCACAATCTCTGTAAATGTATTTAAACTTAAAAATCTGAAATTTAATGTACGCCAGTGCATTCTTATTGAAGATACAAAAATATCTAGACATTAAGCCCTTGCCTAAAATATCCTTAAAATTAATCAATATCAATTGAAATTATAATGTATCTGAAGTCCTTAAACTGCAATTTGATATAAATCCATGCGTTTGTTTGAATTCGTAAGATCTGAGAGATTTGATATTTAAAGTTATTTAAATAAAAGTTCTAGTTTGTTATGTTTTTATAACAAAACTCGTAAATATCAAAATTAGAATATTTTGATGCATTAGTATTTGAGTTACCTACGCTCTTCCTTGAGAAGGCAATACACTGTGATAACACGATATGAATCGCATTTTTTTTTTACATTATACTAACAAGGAGAGGACTTGTACATCACGGATTTTGATGCCCTTTTGGAAGATAAAAGTATACCTGATTTCAAAAAATAAAAAAAAAAAATTAAAAAAAAAAATGGAGGTATTTGATGTTAGGATCTTGACCACAGAAAGCCGGCTTTATGGTCAAGATCCTGACATCAAATACCTCATTTTTTTTTTCTTTTTTAGTATCTCTGTTTATCTTTTTTCATCGTTGATTTTTTTTTTTAGTATTTTTCTATCTTATTTTTACTTTTTCTTTACGTTAATATACTTTATTTTTATTATTTTTTGATCTCTCTGGCTTACATTAATAATGCTACAAGAAATTTTAAATATTCTTCTTCTTCTTCTTAGCCTGGTTCAGTCCACTGCAGGACATAGGCCTCCCCCAATTTCCGCCACCTTCTTCTATCTTTTGTCTCTCTCCACCATCTTGCACCCCTGAATTTCTGTAGGTCATCTCTCCATCTCTTTTTTGGGCGTCCTCTTTTTCTCTTTCCATTTCTTGGCTGCCATTCCGTTAGTAATCGAGTCCATCTTTCATCATTCATTCTTCCCAAATGCCCTGCCCATCTCCATTTAGAATTTTTTATTACTTCTATAAAGTCTTTGATTCCTGTTTGTTTCCTTATAGTTTCATTTCTTATTTTGTCCTTTATAGTTATATTTAGCATTCTCCTTTCAAGTTTCCTTTGTGACACTCTTAATTGCTCGCATTGTCTTTCTGTGGTGTTCCAAGTTTCACTGCCATATGTGAATACAGGGGTAATACATATGTCAAATATTTTTCTTTTCAGACATATTGGGAGATCACCTGTAAGGTATTCCTTAAGTGTCCAAAAGGCTCTGTTACCTTGAACAATTCTTCTATTGATTTCTCGATCTTGTCTATCCTTGAAGCTTACAATCTGTCCAAGGTAGATGTATTCATCTACATTTTCAATTTCTTTGCTTCCTAAATATATTTTTTCTCCTTTATTATTCTTTTCCATATATTTTGTTTTATCAAAGTTTATTTTAAGTCCAACCTTAGAACTTTCCCACCATAGTTCATTTATCATGGTTTGCATTTCTTGGTTCGATTTTGCAATAAGGACAATATCATCTGCAAATCTTAAATGATTTAAAAATCTGCCATTTATGTTTAGTCCCCTTTCTTCCCATTTTAGATTTTTAAATACTTCTTCTAGTATAGCGTTGAATAGTTTTGGAGAAAGTGGGTCTCCTTGTCGAACTCCTCTTTGTATATTAAATGGTGAACCTAGATTTTCCAACTTTATTGAAGCTGTTGCTTTTTCATAGATTTTATCAATTATTCTGGCGTACTTTCCTTCAAGTGTTTGTTTTATTATTGCTTGGTTCATCTCATTGTGATGTATTGAATCAAATGCCTTTGTGTAGTCTACGAATACTAAATGAACATCATTCTGATATTCATTTGATTTTTCTATCAGCTGATTAATTGTGTGAAGATGATCGATGGTGGAAAATTTTGATCTAAAACCTGCTTGTTCAACTGGCTGTGCTTCGTCTTTTTAAATATTATTCCTTTTAATTAGAAGGTAAAGTAAAATTTTACTTTATTTTTGTAACTTCCATTATTTATATAATGTAGATGACCAAATGTCATTTACTATCTTCTTGTTTTGCTTTCATCTTTCTTTTTCTCCTTCAACCTTTGATTTTATTTTTCATTATGTTAATGCAGTTTTTTTTTTCTTAAGCTAAAAAAATTAAAGCAATTATCATTTACAAGTCCTAATTGTATTTTTTTTTCTGGGTTATATTAAAAACTAGCATAAATATCCATGTATCGCACTGGTTACAAAAAAAAAGTTCTTCTGATACGCATGAGGAAGAAATTGTAATTGTGAGATCATTTCGAATCTTTCCCGGTTAGTGAAGAAATCACGTGATAGTTACAAATTAATATTACATTCGTATTTTGTAACTCGAAAATCCTAGATATAATATTAATATCGAGATCGGGGAATATTAGACTTCCCATCCCTTTCTGCCTTCTCCACACCCTATCACTTCAAACTTATACACTTGGTAATAACAAAGTGATAACAAAGTTTGTCCCCTCCCATGCTTACCGTTAACACTCCTTAGGAAACGAATGTCAAATTTCATTTTTCCATCTCAAGAGGGTTTGGTGATACACATAGCTCCCCCCCCCCACTCCCGCTTACACCCCTTAAGGCCGAATATCAAAATTCTTTGAATAAGTAATTTTCCCATTTTTACAAAGAACACTCATGTCAAATTTCGTGTTTCCAATTAAAGCGGTTTCAGGGATATGCAAAACCTTCAAGAAAGTTTGCCGTGTGTACTTTCATCTGCCAAAAGAGCATCAAAATCAGTGATATACAGTGATATATCCTCAAGCATCGGTATGTATCTACAATATACTGATGGTTTTTCAACCCGATGACGTAGATTCGCCTTTATAATATTATTTTTGTTTAATTACTTTTTTCAAATTATAAGAGATTACATATTCACTTGTACTGTCTTTTTGTTTCAAAACATTAACACAAAGAAGGGAGAAGAATGGTCATAAGTTCAAATGCCTTCCTTCCTTGCTGCTAGATTAAAACAACTCAAATACCTCAAATCGAGAGCATGGTGATTCGTTAATGGCCCAAAACCACCATCCTTTTAAACCTTTTTATGCCTATTTTAATGTTACAAAGTACGTTTCAATCCTTACGTTTACAGCTTCAAATTTCTTGTTAATAAGGAGGTTTATAAAGATGTTCCTTTAAAGAGTTTGTTTTGTTTTTTTATGTTACAAATCATTAACTTTAGAAATTATAACGAACCTCATTTTAAGTTAAAGCTAAAAGGCTACAGAAAATATGTAGAAAATTATCATTGTGATATGGAATCAATCCTAGTAAAGAAATCTGTATGTAAGGTAATAAAAATTCTCATAAGAACGGTATTGGAAGCAGAAATAATTAATTCTCATTGATAGGAAACAATAACTTAGACAATGCGTACTAGCACAAAGATTAGAGTGAAGCAGACTTTCGATACAAATAGAGACGTATCCACTACCACCGCTTTTACTACTAAAAAGATTTCTGGTTTTTCTATTAAGGTTGGATTTATAACTTATTGAAATAACCTTAAATAAGTTATTTAAACTTAATAAGAAATAGTCCTACTGATCTATTCTAGTTAGAGTACAGAAGTAGAAAATGATTTATAAATACTGTCTGAATGAAATTGGAAACGGCAAATCTATGCTAATGAATTTCCTAAAATAACAATGAAAAGTAAAATCAATAACGCATGGTTTAGGCCAATAGATACAATCGAAATACTAAATTAGTATTTGTAATAGTTAATTTCAAACACATACAAACTCAATATGAAGGAAACTTTAGTTAAAATTCATTAATTATTTTGAGTTTTCCCAAATGAAACGAAAAGTCATAAATGATCTAAATCTGATTTCAGCTTCAAAATCATAAAATAATCAATCTTAAGTTTGAGTAAATCAAAGAAGTTCATTAAAAATCCAAACCGAACCTGAATTGTCATTTCGCATATTGATCATTTTTTCTTTTTCCTCCAAGAGGAGATAGTCTTCCATTTTAATTAATTTCAAACATTGAACGAGTGAGAAGTAGAAGCATCTTTATCAGTGAGAATCTTGAATATGAATCTGAATGAATTGTACTTTCAACACCGATATTTTCATGCTATTACTAAACTAAGATTATAATACATGTAGAATCTGATTGTATCTATCTGTCACAATTATAATTAAAAACATGCCAATATTTAGAATTGTATGTGACAAGTTAATTTAATAGTAATACTTTGCTTATAAAATAATGTATACTCCAACAGAAATAAAATTTGTGATTTTAGCTTTCAATAATGTATTATTAAAAACATGTTAAATACAAATACTGTTAATCTCATTTAAATATCGTTGTTGAAATTTCTTTTCTTCTTTTGAAAATACAATAAGATCAGATTAATAAAGATTCATTTTGAATTTCAGTCATGATGTTGTTGACATACACGTAAATTCATCAAACGTATGAGATAAAAAGATCTCTTTGGTAAGAAACTTAATGTTATATATAATGGAAAAATCTTTGTTTCATTTCTTAAGATACCAATGAGAACATTTAATAGATCTGAACATTGATAAATGTAAAGCCATGGTTTCACGGTAGATAAAATTTGTTATTTAAAACTACATACACTGGCCAAAAAATACGAACCTTTATTAATGCCTGTTTTATCTTAAAAGTTCATAATTTTTTGACCAGTGTGAGAAGAATTAGCTCCATCTTGCTTTTATGAACGAACTTTCATTTCTTAGCCGATTTCCAGGGAATATCGAAAAAGAGTTTTTCAGCAAAGGATAGCAGGCTCTGCATGAAATCGATTGAATCGCCCTTTTTTAAATCAAATTTACTATACCACACATAAATATCATAACAATAAATGATACAGTAAATAAATATCCCAATATTCAGGTGAAACGAGTGATAGTTATTTCTCTTTAATCGCATTAAATTGCAGTTCTGTAGGAAAATAACAGTAAAAATACGTCGTCATTTATTTTACAGCATAGCTTTGAAAAGTGGTTAAAATATTAATAATGCACCCGGACATATGATATTCCTATATTAATAAAATAAAAAAATTAAAAAAAAAAATCATTGATAGTCCTGAGATGAGAACTCTGACCCCAAAACAAGAAATCCGTTTATTTCCACTGAACCAATGAAAGACCGTTCCAGTTAAGAAAATTCTTTCTTAGTTTCTTAGTTTCCGAAGCTATAATATTTTGAAAAGCAAGTATGCTTCTATCTCTTACATAACGTTAATTCTATCGAAAATCTACAGAGTAATGTGCTGCCTTTTTAAACAATGAAAAGGACATGTGGATGGTATTCGCACAGATTCAGAACACTCGATGACAAATTATGTCTAAATGTTTTACTGTCAGAGATTTGACTATGAAATTAAAAAAGTAAATGAATCTGCGGCATTTTTAAATCTAAAATATCTTGTAAAATGCCCAAAGCACAAACACCAGATGGTATTTTAAAATCAAATATTAGTTTGAACAAAAACGACTTCTGAAAACGACGGTCGCAATACCTAGTTGCGAACAAACTTAAACCGAGATTTCTAGAATAGTGGATGGTCACAAAAACCAGATTTGTCGTAGTTTATACTCCTTCCGTAAAATCAGGATTTTTAGCACTAAACAGCAATAAAGGAACAAGGGATCTAAGATTCTTCATTATTAAATGTTACTTTTTTGACACTTTAAAAATAAAAATACAGATCGATTTGCTTTTATTTTGAAAGTAAAATTCGTCAATCTGGAAATGTCAGTGAAAACTTTTTAGCAGTAGATTTGAAGTTTTCTCGTCGGGGGGGGGGGGGGGCTACAAACTACGTAGTTTGAAACAAACCTCTCCTATCTGAAATAATTGTAATTCTGTTCTTTGTTAGGTTAAATATGTCAATCATCATTTTTTTTTCTTATGGATCGGAAAAATCAAGGCAACTGAAAAGTTTTTCATCGTGATAAAAAAATCATTGTTAAATTTAAATTACTAAGAGACAGAATCATATTGATTTAATACCGATCGAATCTATAAATAATAGAAGCCAAAACGCTAAAAATTATTCCTATTAAAAGCACTTAAAATAATTCAAAAACTACTCATTTTAGAGAGATGAAATTTTAATGTTAATCGAATGATACAGTAGTTAATGCCATTGTTCTCCTGATTTTAGTATCAACTGGACCTTTATGTAAGGATCACAGGGCCTAAAACTACCAAAACATGAATCTCCACTATCATGATAAATAAATATTAATTCTGAAGAGCACCAAAAATGTTGCTGGCTATTCTTAGATTATCCATGTTTTTCTAAATATTTAATTATAATAATAATTATTTAGCTAATTAGGCCATATCGTGCCTTTATTTGAAAGTTAGCATGCAATTTTACCTTGCTTTTGTTACTTTTAGTAAATGCAGTTGAAATCAAAATTGCACTTTTTTTCGATATTATGTATGTTCTTGCTGAGTAAAACGAATAATAAAAAAATATTGTTATCAAACTTTAATAGTATCATAGAGAAACAGTAAAAAAAAAAAAGAAATTTAAGATAAAAATAAATCAGTAATAAGCAGCTTTATAAAAGTTCAGGATTTTTATTTATTTATTTATTTATTTATTTTTTGAAATAACAGTATATATAGAAGTGTTCTACATTTTTGTGGATAGATGTAACAATCATTTTCCTAATCTAAGCTTGAGCAATCACTATTTACGTAGATCCATACATAAAACACTTGACATCATAAGATTTGTGATATCAAAAATATTTAATACAGTCACATTTCTTTGAATGGAAGCAAAAATGAAGCTCTAGCGAAATTTTCATAATAATTTTAAGTTATGTTTAAATCTCAAATTACAAAGTGATTCACAGTATCTGAAGTACTGTAAAGATAAAGCAAAAAAAGGATTACCAGTGAATATTGCACTAAATAAGGGTAAAAAAGTGGGCGATATGACATTTTGGGATTATGATATTTTGCTTTTCTGTTGCTTTTGAAGGGTCGTGTGTACAACCCATTAACACTGAGGCCTTTCAGTACAAGCCTTTTTAAAGAACAATAGACATACACAACCGGAAAGAGAAGAAGAATGAGACACACAAAAGAGAACATCCTTGCCTGCCCGGAGAATTCAGCGCAAGCATTTCAGCCAAATTAGTTGGCCACCGCAAATACCACTGGGCAATGCCTGAAGGGCAAATAGAGATTTCATTTCTGTGATTTATGTTCTGAGAGTTGCATACTGTTCTAGATTTCTTAGTAGAAAACAGGGATGATGCCTGCCATTAAACGAATTGAGAACATCATGGATGAAGTATTGTATGTAAATGATATTTGCACATCCGAGCACATTCTGTGTTTTTATGCTTTATGTTCTATAAAAGGATAAATCTTTAAAGTGGGTATCCTAACGTTTCATTCTTTACACTGCTCCATTTTTATTCTGATAAAAATATAAAAAGAGAACTATCGCTTTATACATTTCACTGGATGAAAACAAAAATGAAATGTTTAAATTTTTGTTTAGGACAGTCCACAACTATGTAGTCAGTACGGAGCAGCAGTCCTGTCATGTCTCCTATAGTTGAAATGCTTTAACGATACAGGAGATATGATTCTTCATCGGCTTAGAAGAAACGATGCCTTGTCACCACCTATGCTCTGTAAGGCTGATTTGACGCAATCTTAAATTACCTGTAAAGTAGAAAAGTATGAAAAAGTAAACCATGTAAAAGTAAATTATTAAAATTTGAGACCAATGTTCATCTGACACCTCAAGACAAGCCTGTTTCACGCTTATTAGGCGATCATCAGTTGAGGGTAGTCAGAATGAACATTGTAGGTCTCATAACGGAGGTGACTTGGAAGTTGAATAGGAAGAGCAGTGGAACCTACATGACTATAAACTGAGAAACATAAAACACATTAAAAATAAAGAAAAAGAAAATTCATATGCTGGGCTCTGCCAGCCTCAAAGAAATTCTTATGTGCATCAAAATAAAGAAAAAGTGCCTAAAAGATATGTAAACTCATTAAAATTTGAGACCAATGTTCATCTGACACCTCAAGACAACCCTCAACTGATGATCGCGTAATAAGCGTGAAACAGGCTTGTCTTGAGGTGTCAGATGAACATTGGTCTCAAATTTTAATGAGTTTACATATCTTATAGGCACTGGAACTTATAAAGTTCACCGGTATTGGAACTCCCTAACAACGCGAAAATGGGAGCACAATAAATCTTTTAGGTTGACGTGCACGGGGTCTGGAACCTCAATCCCAACATTAATCTAATCTAATCTAATCTATCTTATAGGCACTTTTTCTTTATTTTGATGCTATAAGAAATTCATTTGAGGCTGGCAGAGCCCAGCACATGAATTTTCTTTTTCTTTATTTTTAATGTGTTCTTATGTTTCTAAGTTTATAGTCATGGAGGTTCCACTGCTCTTCCTGTAAATGTAAATTACTTGTACAAAAAATAAGACCGAGTTAAAATAGGTTTAGCCAGTAAAAATTCTCACCAATTACAAAGCGAGAAAATAAAACGGAAGAAGAAATTTGAAATCGAGAAAACCCCACTTAATTCCGAAGCAAACAAAAAAGTTAAATAAAATAAGTGAATATAATTTTGTGCTAAGGGCAACCCATAAGAATAAAAAAAATTAAAAATAATAATAAAAAAAGAAAATATAAGAACGTAAGGAAAAATAAAAAAAAAAAGTTAGGAAAATAAGAAAAAAAAACAACCATGCGGATATTGAGAAAAAAAAGGATAAATACGGATTCGAACCGACAACCTTCAGTAATTATTATGAGTCCGAAACCTAAACCATCAAGTTATAGCTGACAACTGACATGAGATAATTGCGTTTCTAACATCTAAGATAATACCGGAAATCCAATGAAAACAATGCCAAATATCTCGAACATGTGGAAGGGGGGCGTTGGCTCCTGAAAATACCCTACTCCTATGTTGTTTGGGCCTCTGAACACGATGGTGAAGTCCGTTCGTCGATCCGACCTTTCGTTCGGGAATTTTTAGTGGGTACAATGACAACAACGCCAAATATCTCGAACTTGTTGGGAGCGTAAAGAAATAGAATATTTAAAAGACCATTATCAGAAGAAAAAAATTCATCGATTTAATTTTTTTGATTTTTCAGTTCTGTAAGTGCAATATATTGCTGAAAAACTACATATCAGTTATTTTACATTTATAGAAAGAATCTGCATGTTAAATCACTGTTTTCAGCAATAAGTATATATACAAATACAAATTTATTCTTTTCTTTCAATTCTAATAAAGATACCATCATTTTAAAACAAATATGCATCCTTTAAATTAGTGGGATTGACATTCCCAAAACAAGAACCTTCAAATAAATTGTAAAAACTCTGAAGAAAAATTGGATAAAGTTCTTTCTATGCCTTGCAACTTACTTGCTTATCCGAATACATACGCTATTACAGTTAGTCTATGAAGATAATTTTGACGTCTATTAAATTAATATTTGTAAGTTATTGATGATAATCATCACAAAAACATACAGCAATTTAAATTTAAGTGGCATTTTAAAAATCCATTAAGCATTAGTTATTATTTTGATTATTACATATGAAGGTCGAAGTTTACAACCGCTAGAATTTAATTTATGAGTTTGCCATAATGCCGGCGGTTGTTGAATATCCGATAGATGCCGTGCTGTTCAGAGCTGCGTGTATGTCATTGGAGGTGCGCGCTGTCATTTCAAAATGACGATCCACTTACATAACTGATCTCATATTGAAACCTAAAAAAAAATGTGCAACAGGAAGAAACGTTCTGGTCTTCTGAAGGACGGCGTGATCCTCCTTCTTGACAATGCCCGATCTTGACAATGTCCGATGTGTTTGACGGAACACATAGAACTTGCTGCACTATTTCCACTGGGAAATTATGAGACATCCGTCAAATAGTCCGGATTTGGCTCTCAGTGAT
Organism: Thereuonema tuberculata; assembly: GCA_023159025.1. Classification (NCBI taxonomy): domain Eukaryota; kingdom Metazoa; phylum Arthropoda; class Chilopoda; order Scutigeromorpha; family Scutigeridae; genus Thereuonema; species Thereuonema tuberculata. The sequence goes on along the minus strand of JAFIDM010009631.1, from coordinate 145,902,975 downwards.
TTTCATCTGTTCCCTGTCTTAAAAGAGCACATGTCAGGTCGACGCTTCACATGCAATGAAGAAGTCCAACGTGATGCAAAAACGTGGCTATGACTGCAGGGCCCTGACTTTTATACGACTTGGATGAACAAACTGATCAAACGTTAGGACAAACTGTTGTGCCTCAACCTTCAGGGTGACTTTGTCAAAACTTGCGTATCTGTACCACTTTAAGGGCACCATCTCATTTTCTTCCAATAAAAGTTTACGTTTCGTACATAAGCTTTGTAAACTTTTTTCCGATCGACCTATGTACATTAAGGAATGTTGCCAAATATTACGCACCTCTTTAACTAGAAACCAGAAGATGGAAAAAAAAGAGATGGAAAACCAATGTTTAGAATACGTACATTGACAGTAAGATAAAAATAAACTTAACTAAAGCCAAATGAAACTGCATTAATCGTCTTTCTGTGCCACACGTCATCACAGTACCAACTTTAACATTTGATGTAGTTGTTACACTTCTTAAGATGATTGTTCGGAAAAACTATTGACAGTAGATCCAATCAGCTCTTTTGTCGAAGTCTAAAGCTTCCCTTACCAACTCCATTCAGCTCTAGCTTCAACAGCGGAAATGGAAGTAGTATTAGAGTCATTTTCTTTTTCTTCCAATTTCCGCCTTTCTTTGTTCTTTAATTTTGTTTCTTTTCTTTGTTTTATCTTGTTGTTTAAAACCTCCTGTCTAAATTAAAATCTCTTATTATTGACATCATTCATAAAATGCTCTATATGAAGTACGTATATGAGATAGTTGTTGCTGTATACATTGAGATCTTCTATTTTTAGAACTGGATGGATATCGTTATGTTTTCAACTTTTTTTTAAAAAGGTGAAATTTCAAGGTAAAGAAAGGAATGTAAGTTGTGTCGAAATAATAGGAAATAATGAAATAATTTTGAAATGCAAGAAAATTAACTTAAAAATGAATCTGGCCCCTTTCAAATTCCAAATATCTTGATTGAGTGATGCACAGACTTGGTGGGTGGTCAATGTAATGTCTCTAATCTTCAGAAAAAAAATAGCAATGAAAAACGTTTTGGATAAATACAAAACAAAAATGAACCATACGTGCCTTAATATGTTCTACATAATATTTTAATATTATTAAACTTGCATTAGCTTACAATCAGTTATAATTTCTGCGGTCCATTCAAATTCAAGACTATTGTTAGGTTGTTAACAATGACGTTGGTATACGAGCTTCTATTACATCACTGTAATAATGAGTTAATATATACCTATTTATTATAAGGAAAATTTAATGCAAAAATATCTGTTATATTGTTACATATCTAAGCATAGTCTCATACTTGAGTAAGTCTGCAGTTGTTCTATCCAATAATATTTTATTACTATCAGTTCATAGGCTCTGAACTGTAATGTCATCTTAACAATCTGCTTTGCAATTTAAATATTTGTCCTGAGTACATTAAGAAAGCTTTCTACTTTCACACTAGAAGGAGACTAAAACAAAATTAAAAATAAAAGTAAAACAAAGAAAAATAAGTTTTGGAAACCAATCCAGATCCAGGCGAAACAATCTGCCAGATTAGCCGCCTACGCCATTTGACAACATTGATTGCACTCCAGAAAACATGCAATATGGATCATAAAGAACAAAACTCTTCTAGTTGCAAAGTGGTAACATACCCTGGCAGAAGTTCCCTATACAATCTAATCTTATATTATAAAAGCGTTATTCTGTCTGTCATAAGACTTTACGTTTTTCCAATTTTGTGATAAGAGATAGATTGGTCATGTAAATGGATAAAATGTAGAGCTTTTTAAGACAAACAAAATACTACAAAAATCTTTCGAAAAAAGTGTTTGGTTTCCAAGATGGCGTCTTTTAAAGGGTCACATTTTGACTTTTTCTCAATTTAAACGAAAAGTATAAGAGTTGAAAGAGAACATTATATTCAGAAAATGTTGGTATTTGAAAGTTCTATCGAACGGTATATCAGTCATTAACAAACATTTCTGCGTTTGGAAGATACATGCAAAAATGAAG
>JAFIDM010009631.1:145848042-145894410 GCA_023159025.1 Thereuonema tuberculata | reverse complement strand
CCCCCCCCCAGGGCCGCGGTAAAATTATCAAATGTTGACCGGTCCGCGGCGATAAAAAGGTTGGGGACCACTGCCCTACGACATTTATTTCTATAACCATGTTATGGAATTTCCAGTCTTCTTGTAACAGTTTATATGTAAACTACCAGCAAAGCCTGTCGGACGACAGGCATAAAAAAATCTGAAAAATCATTTTATTATCAACTATCAAATGTAAAGTAAATGTAATCTAAATACTGTGCTACCTTGTGAACGAAGCTTCAACGGCAAAAATGGTTTTGAGTTTCAAAATCAGCGTAAAAACTGAGTAAGTATGCCAAATTTCATTAAAATGGATGCAGTGGTAACAAAATTATTTGGTTTTGAACGTAAGTTTTGTTAGAATTTCAGTTAAAATTTTATGGAAACAACATGGAATGACAAAATGAACTAATATTTCATCCAATTTGAGTACCCTTGATTCAATGGTACCATTGAGAACCTTGGATCTATCTTAATAGCTTAATTACATCGAGTTACAGACAGACAGACAGACAGACAGACGAAATTAGCAAATTATATAAGTTGATATTTTTAGAAATTATTTATCTGTATACAGATCTGTATTTTATTCATTTTAATCTTTACCGTTATTTATTTTAAATCGTGCGGGAAATAATAATAATAATGCGATCAATACCGCACCATACATATAAATATTTAAAAAATATATATTTGTTTTGTATGTATGATGCGATATTGATCGCATTATTAATGTTATTTTATTGTACATTTACTATAAAATATATTCCAGTTGCAACGTGCAATTCTTATTTGGGTGCCTACATCATTCTGGCGAAATATTTCAACCCCAAGATTCAATAAGATTCATTCTTTAATACGCTTGACATCGATTTCGCTCGACTCCTGTATCTAATCTCGGATGTAATAACGACCTCAGACTATTGTATGACGTCACAGTAAGGATTTCCAATTATGTTTTGCATTTCTAATTTTTTTCTGGAGAGTTTCTTTGTAACTTTAGATTTCATTGCGGTACAAATATTAGTTTTTATTATTATTTATTATTATTATTATTATTATTATTATATAAAATATGCCTGGTTTATTGTAAAATATCAGTGCCCAGTGAAATATAGTTTTCCCAATTTCCCCTATGACATTTATTTCTATGGCATTTCCAGTCATCTTGTGACAGTTTATATGTAAATATTTTTAGAAATTATTTATCTGTATACATATTTGTATTTTATTCATTTTAAATCATTCGTTTTCTATTTCGTAATCATTGCTGTTCTGTTAATTTTTAAATTCTTTTCCATTACAGCCGTTTAATTAGTTAATTCATTTAAATTCATTATGTTCTTGTCCAATCACTATGTATATTTTTAATTACTTATCCAATGAAATTCAACTTTGTAAAATCTATAAAAACCCATGTTTTATGTTTAATAAATTAATTCAGTTCAGTTCCAAACTTGACTTGTTGTTTATTTGCTCCTAAAAATCTCTCCCACAAACACCGTTACAATATTAACACTGATATATTGAAATTGTGATATAATAATGGCGATTTCTCTATACTCTTTCACTATATTGGGAAGCGAAATGAAATATAGAGGGCGCTAAACGAATGTGGTGTGCTTGATCACTCTCCCAACTGATTGTTTTAACAAGCCACTTGCCTACAAGACCGAGGAAAAGGTGACCAAGAAAAAGCGAGGGGTGGAAGGAATTGTTGTATTCCCTAATGCTTTAATATGGTTTACAGATGTAATAAAAATGTCACCTTTCATTCTTTTCCAAATGATAAAGCATTAGAAAAAGCGTGGTGGGTCAAGATTCGCTCGGGAAAAAAGCCGTCGAAATGGAGTCGAATATGTAGCGAGCATTTCAGAAATGAAGATTTTCTTCTTTAAGTAGCAGGCAAGTTCGTTAAAAAAGCAATCGTTTTAGAAGTGCTCGTAAATCTTTCTACTTTAGTTTTATTTATTGCAAACAAACCGTTATCATTAAAGTACAGTTTTTTTTTTCATCGCAACACGCAAGTATTATTAATGTTTCATCGCAAGTGTTACTAACGTTGACAGTAGTTTAAAACTTATATCTGTTTCTGTTTAAGTTATTCTTAAATCCGTGTCTTAAATCTTGATATCGCACTGTATTTAGAGGAAAACTGTAGAATTAACAAAATACAGATTATATTCTCGTGTTTATTCCTTAGTTCTTAAAAGTAAACGATTTCGAATCTTAAACACGTGATTCAAAAATTGCTAGCTTTAAATTTTTCTTAAACTTATTGTGTTTTGTCCATTTTCTACATAAGCTATAAAAAAGTAAAGGAGTAGAGGATTAAATCGTTATATTAAACATTTTAAAGTTTTTATTCAAAATTATTGCAAATAATATGTAAAAAATATTTTTTTTATATTATATGGTTTTCTAAAAGGAAAAGAAAATAGCTTCTCGATACTATGTGAAAAAGTGTAAAAAATGTTTTTTTAAAGTACAGTACTGTTAACAGCTGTAATGATTTGTTGTTATTATTGTTTCGTTATCTAGTGTTGTTGATATTTATTTAACACTAGCATATACGCCCGTCAACAATGACGGGATAACAATGCGATCTGCGCTGTAGTACATGTGAGACTTGCCGGGCAGCTTTCTATTGCGTTACACACAGAAGGATACAAATACACATAGAATTGGAAAACTATAAAAGCGATAGAGTATTGCCCATCATCTACATATGACGGATAGATAATGAATGCATTACTAGGAACATAAATGAATTTGATTATTGGAAGGCTTGATTTATAAGTCATATTCATGGGCGGATTTATGGGGGTGCTAGGGGGTGCGCCGCACCCCCAGATTTTGGGATGATAATTTTTTTTACAGATAAATAAAACTGTTTTCTGTTATAATAATTTTATAAATTTTGTTTGAAAAAATATTTTGTTTCTTAAATAATCTAGAACCAACTTCATTTATCTTAAGATGTTAAAACTACGATAACACATGAGACGTGAGTCGCGTAATTAGAACAACTATTTCGAAGGGAAGCGATCAGCCGAGTGTAATCTCTTCTCTCTCTCTCTCTCACCACTTGCCTGTGGCGACTTGATTATTTCTCAGAATATGATCTATCTGGTTCTTGTTATTTATAGTGGATGATTGATTGGGTGTATACAGGTGTAGTTTCAGTTGATCAGTGGCCGGTTTTAGACGATGTTATTTTGTGCAATGTGCAGTATTTAATTTTATAAGTGTTACAAGAGATAGTTACTACATACTATTCATATTGCTTTATGTCAGAAAAATAACATGAGTTTTAATAAACCAGTGCGAGGCGGTGGGAGTGGCCGTGAAATTAGATCTTTCTTTTTAAAGCCTAATGAAGAAAAAAAAAGTACCTAATGTTTCAAGTGAATGTACACCAGTTCCGTCAACAAGCCAAGCTTCAACCTCAACATATTTTAAGCCGAGTGATAACTTATCAGGGAGCTTCTGCTTAGTACAGGTAGGGCCGTTGAAGAAAATGACTTAGGAAATCTTGCTTCCGGTCCATGTAGGCCTATTTTGGCACAGTACCCGACAACAAATTTTTCTGGTATAAAGCGTTTTTTTAATAAACAATATTATGAAACGTACGAATGGTTGGAGTATAGTATAAATAAGGACGCTGTTTTTTGCTTTCCATGTAGAATGTTTTCGTCTTCAACCAGCGGAAAAGAGAATACGTTTACTAAAAAGGGAATGAGAAATTGGAGAAAAACAGCAGCAAAACTAGATAAGCATTCTGAGTGTAATACACATGGGTTTAGCATGTCTAAATGGAAAAATTACAAAGCAGTACCCTCTGAAAATGTTCTTGCGCAAGTATCGGAAAGCCATAAAACTCAAATAGTTGAAAAGAAAGAATATGTTAAAAAAAATTATTGACATATTGCTCTATTTGGCTCGTCAAGGTTTGGCTTTGAGAGGCCTTGACGAATCTAATAACTCGAAAAATAATGGAAACTTTTTAGAACTTTTTGATCTATTTTCTGAATACGACCCTTCTTTCAAGTCTAAATATGAGCAATATTTTAATTTAACTGGTTCATATACGCAAAATGAACTAATTCATATTATTTCTGAAGAAGTATGAAGAAAAATTGTGCAAGAGGTAAATACTGCTGAATTTTATGCTCTTTTAGTTGACGAGGCGAAATCTCATAAAACCCAACAGCTTTGTATCTGTTTACGTTATTTTTACCAAATCAAATCAAAGAAAGACTGATTGCCATGAAAGATGTTTCACTCTCACGAGATGCTGATAATTTATCCCAAATCATTCTTGATTCTATAAGTAATATGGGAATTTCAGCTACTCTGGTTAGTCAGTCATATGATGGAGCATCGGTAATGTCAGGAGTTAACAACGGTGTTCAAGAAGTCGTTCAAAGGTCCCATCCGTATGCGAATTATGTACATATTATGTACATTGCATGGCACATAAATTGAACTTGGTTTTAGTAGCTGCGTGCAACAGTAATGATGTCTTGTCAATTTTTTTGTACGATGCAAGCTCTTTTCAAATTTTTTTCTAGCCCTGATTCAAATGCAATGTTTGTAGATTTACAAAAACAGTTAAAATTGTGACCAATGACAAGAAGAAACACATTCGATCTATAGTCAAACAATCTGATACAAGATGGTCTTGCAGATCTACTGCTATTTCGGTTGTGAAAGACCTTGTCAAACCTACAATAGATGTTTTGAATATTTTCGCTGCTGATTTGAGGCATACAAGGTCACGTGAAGCAAAAGGCATACTTGCTTCAATCTTGTCCATAGAGTTCATTGTCTGCCTTATGGTTTTCTCTGAAAGCCTGACCTACTTGAATGTATTGAGCAAGGCCTTGCAGAAAAAAGGTAACAGCATTGCCTCTTGCTCGTTATCTATTAAAGGTGCGATTAAAATTCTCGAAGGTTGGAGAAACGAGGAGAAATGGGACCAAATTTGGAAAAAAGTAATTCAGTCTGCCAAAGAAAACTGCATCCCGATCCCGACCGATAGTAGTGATGAAAGTAGATCCACTGATATGAGCCTACCGGAAAGCAGCAAACGGCGGAGGGTACTGTCTAGTAGACTTGACAGCTATGTTGTCATTACGCCAGTTGGACACAGACCTTCAGACCATGTCCAAAATCCTGATGCGATGGGAAAGGGTCGGCGGCAACAGATAAAGCTAACTTCCGGACAAGTTTTTAATACCCAGTTCTTGACATTTTGTTAGCAGAAATGAAAAAAAGATTTTCAGAAGACAGTTTGAAACTGGCAACTTCTTGTGAACAGTTTTTGCGTTTAAATGCGTTTTCTTCATAAACAGTTATCCCATAGCAAGTGTCAATGTAAAGTCGTTGAAAGCGGAAATGCAAATCGCAAATCTCGTTATGCGAGAAAAAAGGACACTGAAAATGTTTTAATAAATTTGGAAACAACTGGCTGCGTTCGATGATAAATGAAGAACATCTATCAGACTTGATGGTTCTGTTTTCGGAAAGTGATATTGTTTCTATCGAAAGGTGGACGAAAATAAGGTAACTCGGAACAAAAGATTAAATGTAATAAATAAGACATTAGATATTAATGAAGCAGTAATCACTCAAAAGTAGTCTTTTGATTCAAATGTTTTCTTGTGAAGTTTGTATTTTTAATAAACTGACTTAATCAGATTTGTTATGTACATTTTTAGATTCCTTAGTTCTTTATTAACAAACTTCACAAAACGAGTCAAGTTCAAAAAATTTCTCAAAATGTTTTTCTAGCAGTGACAGTATTAGGGTATTATGGTTAATAATAATACAAATGAAATGTTACTTTTAACAATTATAATGAGCTGTAACATAAAATACGAAAGGGTTATTGTTAGATAAAAGAAATAGGCTACCTTTTTAGGCCTAAAAACGGACCATTTAAATTGGGTTTTGTTGTTTGAATTTGGTATACAAATACCTCATACCTTCCGGTGAGCTCGCACCCCCAGATATCAAGACCTAAATCCGCCCATGGTCACATTGCGAGTGAAAATTCGAACATCATTTAGCGAATGACCTTGACTATTAGTTTTTTGATGAGTACTTTGATGTTGCCTCTGTTTCTTGAACTCGACAATGCAACATAAAGCTGGCCATGTGATTATATCGGCTCGCTCAAAAGAACTCCCACATGCTGGAAGATTTGTCCTTGTGACCAATTAACAGTCATTGCGAATGCGGGCTTTACTGGGAACTGAGGGCGCGGCGCTTCAACTTAAATAGTAAATAGATATCACTCGAATGAAAATGGATTCTAGGAATAGTGACGATATCACCTCTATTGCTTTCCGAAAAAACTTCTGTCGTGATTAAATTGTGATGAAACCCCTTAACTATCAATGGTGTGCCATTGGAGTCCTTTTTTTGGATTGTGCAAACACGGAGGAGTACACAGATCTGGAAAACTACGTACATAAAAATTTATATTAATAGTAAGACTAACTCATAAAGAAACTATTTTTATTGGAAACTATTTTTATTAGAAATTATTTTTATTGCTGCATTATCTATTCCATGCAAGAAATTATCAGTTGTTTTACAAACATCATTAAATTTAGATCTTCACAAACATTTACATTTATAATTCATCTTTACATTTCCATTCATTTTAATTTATTTACTTATTTTTTTCCATTGGGATCACCGTAATAAGCTAAAATGTTAGGAAGTTTTTGTGTTTTCTTTTCCCACCAACATAACTGCGAAGTTCAGAACTCTTTTTAACATCTTTAACAGCAATTGTCCCTACGACATTTTTAACATGCCTTAATTTCCATGTGTTAAAATTCCTGCAGAAAAATATTTGAAAGTCTATTCAATTATCATAGTTTTAAATGTTTTATGTACAAAAGGAGAGGGATTACGAAGACATTTCAATCCCAAAGTAATTCCAAGGCTGAAGCTACCAAAAAGAAGTTTTCTAAGTGATTAACAATATCGTTAATTACCTCTTATTCGAAATATTTGCGAAATACAAAGTACAGGTAAAATCTGTAAATATTCATAAGACGTTTTATAACAGGAAACAGTAATCAAATTAAAAAACTGAATCTAACTATTCATAATTTCATTGAAAGCATTTACACAACTAAAACTTTCATCACTCTTCAATTTTCTTTAGAAAACGGCTTCTGCATTACTTCAAGGGGTACATATTCTTCTTGGCAATAACAAATTAACAAAATATTCCAAAAAAAAAGTATACGAAATATACATTCGCAAGAAACAACAATTGATTTTCGAATCTCTGATCACCCAAATGGAAATTGTTTTTTTTTTCTCCCACCAGATGTACTACCCGACTTCTGCGTATGTTGTTGGGAAGTCTACTAGGAAAGCTGCTAGTAAACGACGATGTAAAAGCAGGGATGGAAATGAGGAGAATTTCTGTTTTCAAAACAATTTCACGATTGTCCGGAAATAACTTCTCATTTTTTTTTTCATCTCCGTTGCATTTCAGTATTTCAGATCCTTAAGGTTAGATACACAAATCTAGGCCCTTGAAAAATCATAGGAACAAATAAAAATCTACTCTTTTCTCTTTAGAAAAATAATGGCTAACTTTTCTTTAGGATAAGTATAGCACAGTTGAAGTTATAATTCTTGAGTTAGAAAATGTTGATTCTAATTCCTACTGATAATAATTAAATCAGTTTTGTCTGCAATTTAAAATAAAACCTTGGACTTGTACAATTCATCAGTCAGAGCAGAAGAAAAATGATTTAACAAGAATTCTGCAATAACTCATGTATTTAGGAAGATAAGTAAATTTTGAAGGTAAAGACATATATGTCTTTAATTGTGATATCGTTACACTTTAAGCTTAACAATTGGCAACTGTAATTACTTATTTCTATTCACATTTTCCGTCTTTATCTTCTCATCTCATAATTAATTGATAGGAGAGCATTACTATTCTATGCTTTGAAATTACATGATTATGATTATGACATTTTCATGATCTTCTGGAACTCAACTTCAGCTTAATCTTATTTAATGTTTCTAGTTACATGTTAATTCTTCTTTCGACATATACATTATAAGTAAGTATATGGGTATTTTGGTATAATTTCTCAGCATATTTGAAAATTGATCATGAAATATAAACGCAATACTGAAGAACAGAGTTTAAAAAGTGACAAGGTTTACCACGTTAATGTCTGTAACAGAATTGATGTTTCTTAGGTTCTTGATTATTTACGGTGAAATATGATAAGGAAGATAATATAGGCTATTTAATTGCTACATTGCTTTATTGCTATTACTATTATTATTATCTTTTTATTTCTCCTGAGACTACAACTATTAATAATAGCAATGATAATAAAAATAGAGATAATAACTTATTTTGGTGATCATAAATAATGTCACGGAAATGTTACCAAAATGTCATTTTGAAAAAAAAAAATATTGATCTCTGAATCTGAATGATTTCAACTTCAAATTAAAATTTAATTATTAAGAAATTATTGATGCAAACTTTATATGCATTTACATAATTGAGATAAATATTAATTAATAACATTGCAAACAGTTTTGATAAACATAATTTTGATTGCATTCAAATATTACATTAGCACGTAAAGGGGATGGAAGAAGCAACAAGGAAAGTAGGGATAGTATCAGTGGTTTTAAGAGATTTTTTGTATATATTAGAGGATTATTCCTTCTTCAGATTTTTATGCATTACTTTTTTTTTTACATAAATATGATATTATATTGACTAAAAGAGAAGGTATACTAATGATTCCGAAGGCATTAGCAATGCTTCTGTAAATTCAAATTGCAGATGTGTTATCATGATTGACATTCTAAATATACCAATCACATAAATAACCTATTTAATTCTCAATTTGAAAGATAATAACCATCATCAACGAATTGCCTAAATGATAGTCTCGTTAACATATTGCAAGTAAACTAATAGTGGGCATAAACATTTCTATAAAATAAATAAATAAATAAATATTCAAAAAATAAATAAATAATAAATAGTCCTAAAAATAATTTCTGCATGCGTTGGGAATTATTTATCTTCTCTAAAAATTCCGAATAAATCATATTAACCAATTCTCTGCTAATATCTTTGCATTCTTTTAATGTAAAAGAATTAATGCTTAATATTCTTTTTTTCAAGTGGATAGTCAACAGATAAATATCATTAAACTTCTTTATTTTACATCACAAATTCTCCATTACTTACAATATTTCGGAGGCCTCATCGGCATCCTTTCTCAAGTTTTACACAAAAAGGGAAAATAATCATATTAAAAGGGATGAAATGAAAACTTAAAATGCTTATTTGTCATATAATGTTGTGAGGATTGAAATAAAGAATACTGTTAATGGACAGCTAAAAAACTAATGAAAAACAAAACAATATGCGTTTTATATTACAGAGAACTCGTAACCTAACGAATAGTGTGGAATTGGCTTGGAAAAGATGTTATCGCAGTGAAACGATTACTTCGTTGTATATACTGAGCGAGTGCAACAAAAAAATTTAAAAACGGTATGCTCATTATTGCAAGTCATTATATACAAGAATGACACAGCATTAAATTTTAGAGCTCGGAAGGTCCGTTTTGTTCTATCCGCCATATTCACCAGACCTTGCCTCAGCGAGATAAATAAAGATCAATAAAGATAAATAAATAAAGATAAATAAAGCGAGATAAATAATTTAAGTTCGAAAGTTCGTTGTAAACTTCTTCAGTTCAAAATTGATCAAATTATATTTAGAAGGACTAGATAAACTGTGTACTAAATGGGAACAAGTCGCTATTCGTAAATAATGAATATATGTATATATGTATAAAAATGTATATATTAGAATATGATTCATTGTAAAAAAAAATTAAGTAAAAATAAATTTAAAGAAAAAAAACCGGAAATGATTTATGACTAACCTCAAAAATTTTGAAATAGATTACTAAAGTAAATAAAAAAGTGAATTCGTTTTAATTCACAGAACATTCCAATATTACGTAAATAATAGAAGAAATATAATTCGGTTTGCATATTGCTTCTTTCCAGAATTTTAATGAAATTTCAATTTTAAGCTAATTCTGACCCTATCATTAAGTAGAGCTCATTATTTTAGCTTTATAGAGGGTAGGGAAGGCTTCCTTTTTTCAAAGCCTTCTCTGTAATGGGCACGTTGATTGTAGTTTATGGTTATTTTGATAAATATTGTTCCTTTATTACAATATGGTTTTATTGCTCACTCTATCTTTACATTATTGTTAATTTCAGAGACTTAGTGATGAGAAAAATGCATGAGCTTTCTCCAATTCTTTTCGATACCCTGTATGTTTTTTTATTCCTAAATTCCAATTGAGAATCTATTGCAAATCTTGCACTATATTAAATTTAAATGACAGCTGTATTTAAATGGAATTCAGCGTAACCATATGAGTTCGTAATGGGAGCCTTCACATAATTATTAAAAATAAGAACCTCAGAGTTAGGAAAAAGGAAATTAGATTATATAGATCTTCTGTTTCTTTGGGAGATCAAAATAATGTTTATGAACAAAACAAAAAATTCTGGAAAAAAGTGAATTCTACAAAATTGTTACAAGGTATAGCTTCAGCTAACCATCGAATAGATTATACAGCAATGGATAGAAGGTGAATTTTGGGTAATGTGTAGAAGTGGAGATCAAAATAATGGTCTTCGAATGATCAGGCAGTAATCTTCTTCATTCAAAAATGATTAAATTACGGTTGAATGGATAGAAGGTGATAGAAGGTGAATATTCTCCTTCATGGATAGAAAATGAAGAAGACGAAATTGTTTAAGGAATATCTGCATCTTAAAGGCTTGTTCGCACTATAGCGTCAGCGTTGTGTTTGCGTAAAAGTCGTGTAACCGTCAGCGGCAAAATCAGAGCGCACTTTAACGTTAACTTGCATTCGGAAGTTAACGGCAAGCGGAAACTGCTTATATTGTGATTTAGATATGTTGCCTATTCATTGGAAAAGTACCATTTTCCTAGCGTTATTTTAATTTATGAGTATTTTTTTTGTGTAATTTATTTTGCTTTACTGCATCTGTTTTATTTCAACCACGTTTCCATAATATTTTTTTTGCATTATATTTACTATATGAATACGTACATTGAAAACCCTGTTTCATACTTTGTACTTTTCATGTTTCCATATTTTGCTGAGGGATTATAATTACTTCTCTGGAGAACCCTGTTATTTTGTTTTCTATTTTAAATTCATTGTACTTGTCAACAAATATTTATTGAGTAGAATAAAAAAATATGAAATTGAATTGCAGAAAATTGACTGCCAATAATTTATTGTATTCAAGGTAAATAACACATCACCTACTAACAGAAGCTTACTGACCCTACAACTGTAATCTTGTAAGAGACAATATAAAAACACATATGAATTATGAAGATAATGAATCTAAGTAATTTCAGTTCTTTATTGTAATGAGAATCAACCAAACATAATAATGCTTATTTTATTTTTTTTTTTATCAGAAATCATAATAAAGAAACTTATAAGATTCCAAAACAATTTCTGCACTTCAATCATATAAACCAAAACTTTAGTGAAATTTCTTCTTTTTTTTTTTTTGTAATGTAACACCCAATATCAAACAACATAGCAGTCATATATAAAAAAGAAAACATTAGCAAATGTTTATGGGAATTTAAGAAAAATTAGAAACAAATATATTATATTTAGTGAAGCAGTAAATTCATTCAGGAGGGATACTGAAACCACATATTCATGTTGTGCTTTATCATTGGAACAGTAAAATTTTCCTAGCCTTATTTTAATTTATGATTTTAGTCACTTGTTCACTTAGACTACTGATATTATTTATGAAAATTTATCATACTTTTCTTAGGGATTGGAGTACTTCAGTATTATGCAGTGGCTGATCACAATTCTGTTATGACATACTAACCTTCATCTTTTAATAAATTCATGCAACATTCGAAATTGTAATGTATATTTTGTTTAAAAACCTACATTTATGAATATTTACAAGCGATTATTTCTTTCATAAAGAAGTATATGAAACAAAAAAACGATGTACAGATATTAAAAACAAATTTTGTCAAAAAAAACTACTGGAGACGAACGACGGTCAAATGGATGGCGATCACAATTGCCAATATTCCGTTTTCCCGGCAAAATTTGTATCAATGCTCTCGGATTGGCTGTTGCTTAACACACACACTCCGATTGGCTAATGCTACCTTTGATGTTGATTTACATGCTAAATCTCTTTACAAAGGTGAGATCTGCACATTCTGACGCATAGCATTAATTTATTTCAGTAAAAATATTGTTTATTTTCGAAAATTAATCTCCTCAATGTGATATTTAATTCGTAATAACCTTCGATCCCAACGAAGCGGTGAACAAAATGGCGTCAGAAAACTTGCTTTCGATCTTCAAAAGTTGTAGGAATACGTCACTGCTCTGTGATTGGATGTTGCTCACACACAAGATCTGATTGGCTGGTCTTACGTCTGAGGAGACGCTTATGTTCGCTCATTTCAACATAAGCGTTTGGCCTTAAACTGAGACGTAAAAGCAATTATCTTACATAAACTTAACGTTTGACGCAGCAAAACGCTATAGTGCGAACAAGCCTTAAGGGCTAAACGCATTTCTCCGTCTTCCGTTATGTTTCCGTAACGTAATTGCTTTAGTGACGTAGTACGTATTCAGGGTCACAGAAATGAGTCTCGTAAGACGAAACGGAACATAGCCGTTATATTTATATAACATATGTTCGTCGATTTGAAGATCTCCGTTACGTCTTACGAGACTCAATTCTGGTGACCCTGAACATGTAACTACGTCACTAAAGCAATTACGTTACGGAAACATAACGGAAGACGGAGAAGTGCGTTTAGCACTTTAGCTACACTCTTGTGAGTATATAAATGAAATCCTTTCCTTTTCAAACACCTTTCAGAAAGTTTCCAATAGAAATATTTAGGAAAAAATTCCAAATAAAGAAAAATTCTTCTAAGAACTTTTCAATAATTAATAAAATAATTTTCAATGCAGGATAAAGAATATAAGAAAATAAGTTTGTCCTGTAGTAAAGGAACAAAGCACATTCTCCTAACATCTGTAATTACTATTTTTAAGTCCAATATTCTAAAAAATATTGTCTCAACCCTAAAAATAAGAATATGAAAAACATGAAATTCGATATCCTGAGTGGCAGTAGTTCCATAGCATTTTTAACGTAAGAAATTAATTACGCTTCAGAATCATTAATCATTTTAAGTTGGTTTTTTTTTTTAAACTTTTCTGGTTGATTTTTTCTGAATTGGTATTTGGTTCAATGATGTATTAAATATCGTCCCTTCCGTTTTCTTCTTATCTTTAAAACAGCAAAGCTAGCATAAAAAAGAAAAATGGTTATGAGAAAAAAGAAGTCGTCCTTAACAGATGAACGTGGGAAACGTGCTCTGTTTTTTTTTCTTATCTCGCATTCTTCTGACCATCTGTCAAACTGTTTCTCCAAAACCATAACCATGTGTTATCATAACAAAAATGCTTACTACCAAAAAAAGAAAAAGCATCCACCTTCAAGAGATACTGCAGAATATCGTTCAGTTTTTCAATATCTCGGAGGTTAGTTCCATCTTCCAAACAATAGATCAAAACCCGTAAAATGTACTGACAAAATTTGCTGCAAGAGACAATCGTTCAATTTTTTTCTTATCAGTAATAAAATGCACAGAAAGACAGAAAACCTCATAAAAATAAATAGGAAGGTTAATGTTCCTTCTCAGCCTTACAGAGGGAAGGATAGAAACAGAAAACTCTATTTCAGTTAACTTCCGACCTGTTTTAAATATCAGATTCGCTTATTTTTTAAAACCTAATAGGTCTTCCATAGATACAGCATCATACTTCAATTTAAAAGAACATATAGAAACCAAAACTAAACCGAAGGCAAATGAGTAGTCTACTTACTTAACATGGAAAGGAAACTGAATCCTTATTAGGTTGTTTAATAAAAAAATTATTAAAAATTAAAGTTCAAATTAATTGAAAAGCTTTTTAATTGACTTACACTTAAATCGCCAAACAACAACAAAGACCATGAAGTTGTTTGTTTGTTTTTTCTGTTCTGGGAACAGACTCGAAGACAGCGAAAATTTTTATGGCTTAACCCTACTAAAAATTAATATGAGAAATGTGTTTTTAATTATTTTTAATAAAAAGCAACACATAAAGCCTACTTCAAAAAAGTTAATTAAAAAGCCATGATAACGCAATGCAAACTCGTAAAATAAGGGAAATTAAATTTATGATCGTGTCAGGTTGAACCTTTATTCTTTGAAATGTTTTCATCCGAGGGAATCGATATTCCTCGCGAAGAGAAGTTTACTGTTAGGTTTAAATGAAGTTTACAGGTGAAGTGTAAGTGATTGATAAGACGTAGTTGGGAAATTACGTTGGTCTTTTCTAGAAGGTAGCTCTTCATTAAAACCAACCGAACGATAAACCAACAGTAGAAATTGAAATTCATCAAACTCATCTTTGCACACGAAAAAGATGTTGGCACGAGGCCAGATATTACTGGGTTCCTCGGCACTGCTTCAGGAATTTCCATTTCCATTATTCATGGCTAAAGAGAAAACTGAAATTAGAAAAGTATGGAGACGGTTTTCTTTCAGTGAAGAATAAAATGTTGGTAAAAGCCCAAATCAAATCACCTTATCTAAATGCAAATGTTACTTCTTGTGCATTTTTAAACTTGAGTTTTACAAACTTTTTCAAATTTTTCGTGCATTAATGAAAAAATAAAAATTACATAAAATGAAATTACATTTCTTATCAATGAAAGATGCTGTTTGTCGCTGAAGAAGCAGGTTTGTTTTTGTTTGAAACTTCAACGAACTCGATGCTGATAACTGTGCTGCAACAGGAATTCAAAACATCTTCTAGCTTCAAACGCATTATGAACTTGGTCCTCGGATGATCGCAATTACCATAGAATCAATTGCTTGTTTTCTATCAGTTGATTTGAATTTCCGACGGATCCCTCGTCGAATTAAGAGAGGTCAGTTTTCTAGTGCATCGAAGCCAGTCTTTTATCGCAAGCCTTTGCTCTATAGATATTTGCCTGTGCTTTGCAGTGATTTTAAATTAAAGTTTGAAAAGCTTGAAAGAGCGTAGTGAAGCAAGGATAACAATGAAAGAAAATGTTACACTTTTATAAAATAATTTCTTTTAGAATAAAAATATTTTTGAAATTCTTGAACAAATTACAATTTTCGTTAATTAAAGAAAATTGTTATAATTTAAAAGCTTTCTAAAAATCAATAATAAAAAAACACCATATCTTATTAAAAATTGTATTTAAAACATTTAAAAAATTGCTGTATACATTAAATAGTACAGAGCAGCAAATTCAAAGAAAACTAAAAAAGAACTAGGAAAAAAGCACAAAATTGATAGATCTGAAATAGACGAATTATTTATTAAGGACACCCCCCATCTTCCACAAATTAGAATAGTTCCAAAAACACATAAAGATAGGGATAATGAGGCGTTTTATAAGGTAAGACTCATTATTAATTGTGCGGATACTATTATCCAGAAGGTTCTAAAAACGTAGCTGAACGTTTAAAAGCATACCAACAAAACTCAATAGGTTTTACAAAAAATAGTCATGGATTTTGTCAGAACCAAAAGACAACTAAAAATGAAAGAAAAAGAAAAAGAAAATATTTATTTAATGTCTATCGACGCCATTGAGCTATTTACCTCCAAAACAAATCATTACTTTTCACAGCTTTGGAAGAGATTACGAATCTAACGACTAATAAGCAGCAGGACCAATTTGTGCAAAATATAATTGAATATATTTCTAAACAATCAATAATTTCTTGCGGATAATATTATAGTAAAACAGAATACAGTGGAACCCCGCCATTCGTCCGCCTCTCTACTCGTACAACTCGTTATTCGTCCAACTTTTTCAAGTAAAATTCAACTCGCCATTCGTACGCTTGCTCGCGATTCGGACAGCGTGACCTTGTTACTGGCCGCGCCACGCGGTCGTTTCAGCTCAGTCTCGTGCTAGCTTCCGTACGCTACGCATCATCCACGCAAGCTTCGTGAAACTTTGTGCTATTTTATTGTTATTTTTTTGTTATTTTTATTAAAAATAGTGCAGCCATGGGTCCAAAAAAGATTACTATTCAACCAAGCCTAAAAGGAAAGCAGTGAGAACGACAATTGAATTGAAAAAAGAACTCGTTGCGAAGTTTGAAAGTGGAACTCGTGTCTCTGACCTGGCAACTCAGTATGGCATGGCGAAATCAACCATATCGTTTTCATTGTTTTTATGTATTTTATGCTTAAAATATTATTACAAAGGTTTAAATAAGCAATCATCTGTGGGTCTGGAACGGATTAATCCAATTTACATTATATCTTATGTGAAAAAATGATTCGCCATTCGTACAAATCGCCATTCGAACTGCCTCCTGGAACGGATTGTTCTGGAACGAATAGCGAGGTTCCACTGTATAGGCATCTTCAAGGGTATATCCTCATCAGCACTATTGGCCGAAATAGTTATGCAATTCATTGACAATAAAGGTTTCACTCAGTACCAAAATAATATTATTTTTTTCCAGAGGTACGTGGATGATATTTTTATTACAATTAATAAAAAAGAAGAAAAAGATAAAATGGAAATATTACAACAATTTAACTCGGTACACGAGAACATTCAGTTTACTTCGGAAGAGCAAAGTGAAGACGGAAAATTACCTTTTATGAATGTGCTCATCCAAAATAAAGGGCGAGATTTAATTCTGACGCCACATAAAAAACCGAATGCAATAGATTAGGTACTATCATTCTATTCTTCAAACCCAATTCAAGTCAAAAGAAATATCATAAATACGAAAGTTCAAAAACATTCAATATTTATAATTTACAAAATAACTTTCAGGAACAAATAATAAAAATAAAGAATAGTTTCCATAAAAACGGTTATCCTATAAAATTTATAAATAGAACTATTGCTCAAGCCTTAGATAATATTTACAATCCAAAAGATAAGACGAATAATAGAACTTCATCAATATATACAACATACCTTTATCATCCCATTTTACGTAGACAAATAAAGAATATTATGGAAAGCACAGACATCATAATAGGTTATACTTTGAATAACAAAATAAAATAAGATAACTTTACTGTTCTAAAACCTTTATCTTTGGTGACATTCACATCTTTGATAATGTTTTTCTTCTTGAAGAATTCCCTAATGGAGTTATTTATAAAAAGGGAAGAAAAGGGAAGAAACCGAGTTCCATTATCAAAAGCTAAATCTGGCTGATGAGTCCTAATAAGGACGAAATAGCTATCCGAGATTGCTTTTGATAATTGGCTCAATGCGTTAAAAGCAAACAATTCTAACGAATTTGTGCATTTTATAGATTTTTCTTCCCTTTTCATATTACATTAATGCACGTTAAACCTTCTTTATCATTAATGCACGTTAAACCTTCTTTATTATTTTTATTATTAGGAGTTATTTATAAATGGAGTTAACAGTAAAGTTACCTATAGGATTAAAGATCAACAGGAACATCAAAGAAGTATGTAAGAATAATAATGTTAATTTGGTTTTTTACAAAGACAACATTTTATTTAAGAAAAGATTGGTTGAAAAGAAGATGTTACATAAAATGGTGTTGTTTACCTGTTGCGATATAGAGACTGTAAGGATAATGATGTAGGCGATTATATTGGAATTACAGGTCGAACTCTTCAAGAGAGACTTAAAGAATACGTTAAAGTGTACGAGAACAACTACAAAAATGTTTCCGACTGGGCTGAGCACTGTTCAAATCTTAACCACAATCCAGATCCGTTAGTGTACGTTATTTTTGAAACTACAGATAGATACATGAGAGAAATATTTGGAATCATGTACCATAAATTGCTGCAAATGTTTTAATAAGAACAAATCACTTAAAGTTAATGAACTTTCATTGGGTTTTTTTCGAAAAATTTTAAAAGGAAATAAGAGATTAAGTGAAATTTTAAAGTTTAATTAATGATCTGTTTTTCCCAATAATGTATTATTTTAATTGTTAATTATGTTTTTATATTATTTTGAAAGAAAGACATGATGTAATGTAAGGACTGTTTGTTATATTTTGTAATGGTTTGAGAGAGAGAAAAAGATTCTTTTCTTTCTCCTCTCTTTATTTATTTTAATATTTTTATTTTTTTTTACGTTGAGACCTAGAAAAAGTCTTTCGATTACATTGACGAAATATTGGTCATTTCTGGAGTGTTTAAATTTGTTTGGAATAAAGTAAAGCATTTAAGTAGTTTCCAGTTTTCAAATAAATATACAGGGTGATGAATCACCCTGTATAAATCCCCCTGTAAATTTATTTGAAAACTTTGAAACCTACTAATTGTGTAAAACATAAAATATTTTTGTATTTCTAAGAGTTTTAAACAGTTTAAAATGATTTTTGTCACCTTATGGTAAATAAAAAACATTTCTTTAAGCAAAATGTTTATTGATCAGGCTAAAACGAAATTCTTAGGAAATTGTACATTTGAAAACGTTTTCTCAACATTTTCTTTAGTCGAAATGGAGCCTGAGATAGGTTGTCACAAGAATAAATGTCATCTTCTTCATCAATGTCACCACACATATCGTGAGCCCACTTCACATATCGTGAACTTTGACACATTATCCACCTTTCTTTTTCTGCTGACTTTGAATACATTGCATCACTGAAGATGCACTTTACGTCTTCTACAGATTCATCTTCAGATTCGGAAACATCCAAAGACCTGTTTGTTGCTTTGATTCCCGGGGATGCCCTCCAAATTTTAAATAAATGATGCCAGGGTTCATTTTGCCCAAAAACATAGATATCTTTTGTAATGCTTATGTAAGCCGTTAATTTTGATAGTGGGGCAAGTCCATTTTGTTAAAAAAAAGAGTTACAGCTAATTTTCATTAGAAATTAACTTAAAATTTCTGTTTTTAATCAATTCACAATCATATCTACAAATAACAGTGTTTAAATTTTTACTAGTAATTATTATTATTATGCTTACT
Organism: Thereuonema tuberculata; assembly: GCA_023159025.1. Taxonomy (NCBI): domain Eukaryota; kingdom Metazoa; phylum Arthropoda; class Chilopoda; order Scutigeromorpha; family Scutigeridae; genus Thereuonema; species Thereuonema tuberculata. The sequence goes on along the minus strand of JAFIDM010009631.1, from coordinate 145,875,207 downwards.
AACATTTTTAAATCAGGTCAAACTCTAACCATTAATTATCCAACAATCACTTAATACGGTCTAGCCCCACTTTCAAATGTGTCGACGCTTACAGAAAAGTAGTGTCTACTCTGTTGAATAAAAAGCTTAAGGCATTCTCTTTTAAGAAATGAGTGGAACAGGCCAAAAACTAATAAAATCAATAAGTGAAATTCAACAAAAATAGTGCTTACATTGTAAGAAACTACGCGAAAACTGGAGTTTCGGCTGCAGATCACAATCACTTCTTTTCCAGGTGAACGTCGATAACAAAAATGATACAATACCTCATATAGGAGGTAATTCGTGTGTCAGATATCACCCTCGGTGTAAACGGTAGAGGTGAGAGATCGTTTTGCCCCAAGGGATCATTTTAGGAGCCTTTCTCCTAAAAAGGAAATTTCCAGCTTCAGCTTTAGAAATATTACATCTAAAGTTCTAATGAACATTATAAAAATTATGAACAATTATATCGAAAATTAATTTCAAATAGTAATTAATCATTCATTTATCAGTTTTCTAAGTTCAATTAAAAAGTTTAAAGTACCTATAGGGCGTACATAAAATATTAGATGTTTGACTTTAATTAACTTCATAATTGTTATTCTTCTACAATTACAGTTTAAAAGAGCATCGACATAACATAGAACAAAACGAATTCTTAGTTACTATGAATATGTTACACACGTTAAATTTATTTATTAATAAAGGATTCTGTCGTATACAATTCATTCGTTTCTATCTTTAATACAAGAATTTAATTATGGAAACATTATATTAATTGTAATTTCTTAAATAAGAAATCTATTTTTTAATGATTTTGGTATTTTTCTTTTACATTTTCTCTTATCATTCTGATAGAATAGTACGTAGTCGGTAATATTTTATTTATTTTATGAATAATTAATAATTATAGAGAATAATCTAAGATATAATTTATTGATTGTTTCGTATTCAAATAAGCTAAATTGATATTTCTTCAGAAAAAAAAATGTAGAACAAGCAAGAACGCTAATTAATCCAGACAATCTATTAAAAGGCGATTTTCGATGACAAAGAATTAACTAATTACGTAATTTATTATTCTGAAAAACTTTTTTGACTTTGTTCACAAAAACGGTTTTCATTTGCTTCTGAATTCAGTTTGAATGTGAAATCAAAAAAAAAAGAAAAAGGTTTAGAACCTATTGAATTGTAATTGTAATATTTGAATACTCTGAAAGGTCAATTTCCTTCAAATTTGCATTAAATTAGTTTTTCAATTTTCTTTTGTGTAATTATTTGGAATTTATTTTCCGTTCAGTTTTTATTTCACTGAATTACAGACAGTTCAAGATTACTTTTTCATTTAGTGTTTACTCGAGGGAGCAAATCTTAATCTAAATAGCTTATTGCTTCGACAATGCCTTCCTTTTTAAAAAATTGTTTCGACGTTAGATGATTTTCTATTTTATAATTAAAAAGCAAAAAAAAATAAAAAACAAAGATATAATCTGTAGTAATACCATGCCTTGGATATTAGTATAGATTACTAGACTTAAACTATTACTATATAAATTATTATACTCAAATACATAATAATATATGTAGAACGATTTTACATGCGCTGTTCATGATATGAGACACCAAAAGATCAAGCCGGCACACCTGCCGAGACGTAATTCAAATTTAATGACAGAATAGTAAATGTACAACTAGGTTCAGTTACAATCTAATCATCTTCAAGTACCTATGATAGTTAGATTGTAACTTGAAGATGGTTAGATTGTAACTGAAACCGGGTTGTACAATTACTATTGTGTCATTAAATTTGAATTACGTCTCAGCAGGTGTGTCGGCTTGATCCTTTGGTGTCTCATACATAATAATAATAATAATAATAATAATAATAATAATAATAATAATAATTCCAATTGTTATAACAACTACTCGACTCATACATAAAAATTTATCTAATCATTTGATCAATCTACAATTAAATCCGGATAAAGTTTTATATACAGCGTAAAATCAGTGATTTTGGAGACATGCCGTGTAGTTCGCACTGTTTTGAACGTACCATCAGATAACTTTGCTGTTTTGGCACCTTCATGCTACTATACCGACTGCATCGCACCGAGAACTAAAAGACAGTGAAATAACAATAATAATAATAATAATAATAATAATACAGTGAAACCTGCTTAGTTGACCACCCAGTGGTTCCACGTTTTCGTGGTCAACTTACCAAGGGTACAATACTTACTTTTTGATTTTCATATTTTATCATCTACGTACTACTACTATACTTGTACATAGTATAGTATTACAAAATTATACAAAATAGCAATAATATTGCTTATTAGGGTTAAACATTAATTGTACATACGTATTAATTATTGGATGTTGTCATAGTTACTACTGTATGTACTACAGTAGTAAGTTGAACAGAAACAAGTTAATTTAATTATGAAACTCAATTTATTATTACAGTAATACATTTTGCATCGTTATAATAAACTTAGTGTAGGTATTAAGGGTTTGTATTTCACACATACTATACTGGAAAGTATAGTACTTCACAGATCCTATACTAAAATTCTGGAAGTGGTCAACTTACAAAGGTTTTGAGCTAAGCTTTGTGACAAATTCTACCTAATTACCTGACCAACATACAAGTTAGACAGGTGGTCAACTTACAAAGGGTTCACTCAATGTTAAAGTAATTAAGTCATTCCGTTCCTGGTCAATTAGGTCAACTTAGACAGGTGGTCAACTTATAAAGGTGGTCAACTTGACAGGTTTCACTGTAATAATAATTAGCTTTCTGATAAAAACTATCCTCGAAATGAAATAATTTCCAAATACAGTAAAACCCCGTTATTACGCTCCCGCTTATAGCGCTATCCCGTTCTTTACGCTCCTTTTATACGGTCCCTGGAATTTTCTATATAACTCTGTATACTTTTACCCTCTTATAACGCTTCAAATACCGCTTGTAGCGCTTTTTTTATATCGGAAATTTTGTATCGAAAAGAAATTTTTTATATCGGAAATTTTGTATCGAAAAGAAATTTTTTATATCGGAAATTTTGTATCGAAAAGAAATGTTAAACTAAAGATTCTTTTTTCTTTCCCTGGTGGGAGAGAATCTTTGAACTCTGTGAAGTGCGGATCTGTGATACAGAAGTGCAAAATGTCGAAGCGGAAATCCCTTTCTGTAAGTGAAAAATTGCAAATTCTCCATAATTACGACGAGAATTCTACACTAAGTCACAAGGATTTCGCAGAATCTATAGGAATCCCCTCATCAACTCTTAGAACAATACTAAAAAATAGGGATGCAATTACCGATGCAGCGAAGGGTGGTTGCAAACCTAAAAAAGTAAAGTCTGGAAAATATGAAGATGCCGAGGAAATTCTAATTGAATGGATTCATCAGTCCCGTGATGCATCAGTGCCATTAAGTGGCCCAATCATTCAAGAAAAGGCGCGTGAAATAGCGGGCAAATTGAACATAGAATTTTCTGCCTCTAATGGTTGGTTAGATAGATTCAAGAAAAGGCACGGATTAGTATATCGCCAAATCAGTGGAGAATCAGAATCAGTTGGTGACAGTGATGTAAATGAGTGGCAAAATGAAGTGCTCCCGAGGCTCATTACTAATTATGCGCCACGCGATGTTTTTAATGCGGATGAATGTGGCTTATTTTTCAAACTAATGCCTGACAAGTCATATGTGTTGCAAGGGGAAAAATGCCATGGTGGAAAATTAAGCAAGGAAAGGGTAACTGTTCTTGTTGCTGCAAATGCTGATGGATCTGAGAAATTGCCACTGCTACTGTTGGGAAAGTCAGCAAGGCCTCGATGTTTCAAAAACATTAAAAGACTGCCATGTGAATACAAGAATCAAGCACGTGCCTGGATGACGGGTGAGTTGTTTGTCTCTTGGCTGAAAGACTTAGACCAAAAAATGATGAAAGCCAATCGCAAGATTCTACTTTTCATCGACAACTGTCCAGCTCACCCGAAAAATGTGAATCTGAAAAATGTAGAACTTGCTTTCCTGCCTCCCAACACAACTAGTAAGATTCAACCAATGGATCAGGGAGTAATAAAAGTGCTAAAGCATTTCTACCGAAAGCGTGTTGTTTTGCGATATCTGCAGTGTATCGAGAGTGGAGACTCAAATCGCATCACTTTGCTGGATGCTGTGAACTTCATCTCTGCTGCATGGGAAGGGATTGATGCTCAGACTATCGCCAACTGCTTCAGGAGAGCAGGATTCTTTAAGGTAAGATTCTTAATATTGTTAAATTGGGTTATTATCTACCAACTGTGTAAAACTTTCTGTGCTTCGACAGGGGGTTAATTGTCTTTTTTTTTAATTTGGTAGGAACATGATCTAGCACTCCCCGAAACACATGCCACTTCAATGGATGATGACGACGATTGGACTGCTGTACGGGATAAGCTGGGGGATGTGAGTTTAGAGGATTTTGTGTCAGTTGACGATAGCCTAGTGACCTCAGAAATCCGCGATGTCGACGACATGATTGCAGATCATGCTGCTGACCAGGATGAAGACAGTGATGCGGAGGAAACTGAATCTGCAGAGAAAAATGCTCCCACAAGAAATGAAGCCTTCAGTGCACTAAATCTGCTTCGAAAATATATTAGTGTTGCTCCTAGTGGTGTACCAATTGATGTTAATAGTTACTTGAACCGCATTGAAAATGTCATAATCCATAATAGTAGCACACACACACGGCAAACCACAATCAAAGATTTTTTTAACAGGAAATAAGCTAATATTTGCACGATATCTATTGCAGAATCAAGTATGTTTCCTGTAAAATGGTGTCTAAATCTTTCCTCATCTCATAAATCATTACCCGTTTATAGCGCTATCCCGCTTATTACGCTTGTAATTCATGGTCCCTTGAGGAGCGTAATAACGGGGTTTTACTGTACTTATTTCTGTCCCACTGTCCCAAAACATTTCGAAAACTGAAATTGAAAAATATACAAAATATGAAAATCTGGCGATTGAAATACAGCGAATTTGGAAGCAGCAACAAATTCAAATAGTACCATTGGTGATATCGGCGACCGGAATTGTTTCAAAGAATTTCATTGATAATTTAGAAAAAATTGGACTGCAACAAAATCTTCTCAAAAATATCCAGAAAAGTATATTATTACAAACATGTCATATCACCTGCAGGTTTCTACAACAGATGGCTTGAGACGAATTTCTCCGCCTACAAGGCTTCCGGACTTTGTCTGAGATAAACACATGTAACTTATAACAATAATAATAATAATAGTTTGGCTAAATATATTACTAGATACAGTAAATTACTATATATTACTATATCTAAGCCATATGCATTCAAGCATTACTGAGTGAATGAGAATTGGAAATTATTCCGAACAAGATTCGGATTAGAAAACTTTTAGTTTTTACTTTTAAATTTAATTATTTTATGATTTGGTATTCACTAATTTTTAAACTATTAATAATTGATTATTTCTGTCCTCGCGACAGAAACAGAAATTTTATTTTTTCAGATATTTGATGATCAGAAGAAATTGCAGGATAATTTAATTTTAATCTCTTGAAAACAACTTAGAGCAGTTCAGATGGTTTTCATTGGCATGGCTGTTTTAATTGTGCAGGAAGAAAAATGATGAATTAGCTTTCTGATAAAAACTATCCTCGAAATGAAATCCTATCCGAATACTTAATGAGTATTTTAATTGAATATTTTACTATTTTGAATAAAAGTTAGACTATATAATAAAATTATCAACATTCAAATTGAGATTCATTCACCAGATTTGAATGATGTGAACTGTCTTTTTTTTAGTAAATTTGTAGAACAAAGTCAGTGTACCGTATGGTACAGTCGATCACACTGTGTTTGCTCCTATCAAGTCAATTTGATTAAATCATTTACAGCAATCTCAAATGTTGCTGTCATTCTCGTAATTATGCTTTCCACAGAACTAGTTTTACGACACTGATGCAACTATGCGTAGAATTGCATTGACAAGTTAATGTCTGCAAAGTAAATTCCAAAACTTAGTTCTCGAGAATTAGCTTTTCCATGTCACTCATGCCGTATATCTGGGAATGTTTGATGATTATTAGGTTAAAATGTATATAAATAATTCTATTCTTTCAAAGTCGCGAAATACCAAGTTTTAGTCATTAAGCCAGTAGATAGCACAAACTTAAGGTAAGAGATAATACAACTAACACTTTCACGAATTTTCAAAGTAGAATTGAATTATTCTAGTACACAAACATATGGAGAGGAAAAAAAAAAGAAAGCTCGTTTAAAATTTAAGTGAGTGAGTTTTGACATACACAGCATCTCTTCGATATTAGTTTATAGCAAAAAGAAATGTAGGGTAAGGTAGGGTAAGATGACGAACGTAAGCTTCAGAGATTGTCCCTCGGCTTAGTAAGTGGTTTAAAAACCTGAAATTTGAAAGGACACTTCTTGTAACCTTTATGTTCAATAAAAAAAAATATGAAACGCTGTTTTACCCTCTCGAATTATGAAAAATATTTCACCAAAAAAAAAGAGTAATTTTCGTCATCTTACCCCACGTAAGGGGTAAGATGACGAAGTGGGATGGGTAAGATGACGAAGTGGGATGGGTAAGATGACGAAGTGGGATTGGTAAGATGACGAACAGATAAAAGTAATACATTAAGATAAAAACATTTTATTTTAAAAATGCAGAGAAACAATTTCACTTACTAACGTGTGGCATGAATTAGAAAAGTCAAAGATGAAACAGTTAAATTACAATAACAGATTGCTCGTAATGAAACAAAACTTTGAACAATTAGGTACAACAAAAATTTAGAAGAACATTAGTGTTGGCTCTGGCACGTTATGTTTCTTTGCTGCAGCATTTACACTTGAGGTTTCATCTTTTGCTTCAGCAGTAGCTGCATTCATTGTCTCCTTATCCCACTTTCCCCTGTCTCTTTTCCTTGTATAATTTCATGGCATGTTGTTTATAATACCTAAAACATTCATAGATAAACAGTCATACATAGCATTTAAAATAAAAGAAAAAAATAACTGCAACTAAAATTCAGTTTCAAAAATTTTCAAATTCAGTTTCAAATTTTTAAAATAGGACAAAAGCTATTCATAAAAGGTACTCAAAAACATTTTGGATAAGATGACAAACTAAGCAAACTTCTCGTCATCTTACCCGCCCTGCCATTCGTCATCTTACCCCACGCCGCCAATTTGGTTTAGAACTTATTTATCATTACCGTAGCTTATCGTAAACAACCTACACCACACATGGTTCTTTACATTATGAGTTGTATTTTGAGAATATTTTATGAAAGAGCAAAAAAAACTTAACGTAATCGAGTAATTCTTTACGCTGCGAAGTCGAAAAATTACAAACGCACGGAAACAAACACATCTTAGTCGCTACTATTCGCAAAACAATCTGGCCCGACATCCCTTGCAGTGAACTTCGTTACTAATCACCTGAGTCTCAGAAAGTGCTTGGACAGGTGCTCCTATCTATGAATGCGTCGGAGAAATACCGAGTTCATCATCTTACACGCTTCGTCATCTTACCCGACTTTCCCCTAATTAAAGAAACTTGAATGTAGATGGATGATTACCATATCTTACGTTAATGATTCAAAAACCAGAAGAACGAAGGATAAATACAGAACTCATAAATAAACACTGATGAAAAAGTAATCATTGAGAACCAGCTTCATTTCAGATGAGGTAAATTCACAACTTATTTAAATAACAAATACGCCTTATGATTAAATACCCGAGTGGTTTGACGATGCGTGTTTTCTTTTAATTTTTACATTTTCCTTATCTATTTATTCAGCATTGGCTTCTTGAATAAAATGAGACAGAGATAAAGAAGCTTATCCTAAGCAGAATTGTTCCACGCGACTGCTTTTACAAGCGAAAAATGAGTTGGTGAGATCAACACGAAAAGAGCCGAAGAAGAATTTTTCTTCCTCCGAGTGAAAAACCTTGTGGCGATAGAAAGCTTCGATGTGAAATCTAAAAATAGAAAAAAAAGAAGGGAATGAACTAAAAGCAGAAAAAAAGAAGATGACTGTGATTTCAGCATTTCCTAAAGACATCAGAAGAAGGATTGATGATGCCCTCATGTAATTCTTATTTCAAAGACGAGGCTGTTTGTCTACATTAAATCATTTTTGAACAAGAAAAACAAAAAAGGGAAAGATAACAAAAGAAAATCCCTGATGGAGATAAATTATTTTAATGTATTATATCTGTTCTATGCAGAGCTTCATTTGATATCGTTTCTATTGAAATTAACATTTCAGTTTTTTTACGATAATTTTTCTTTTTTTTTTTTTTAATTTTTCACTTAACTTTTGAATGAAAACAATTCATTAGTTAAATTAAAATCGCTGCTTGTAGGGATAATATAAAAGGTCATTTTCGATAATAATTATGATTCAGCAGGATTTCACCCGTTTCCAAATTAAAATAATAATACTAATAAAATGAAAAAGGTTTTTAAACCAATAAAAAAAAGGGTTTCTTTGAAAATTCTTTATTACGAGGTTTTTTACACGCTTTTGTTCTTATTTAATTAGAAATGCGATATTTTGTTTTGTCGAAGCACCTAAGTTAAACCTACTCTCCTTTCTAAACAGAATTCCTTTTCCTTACCAGCAAATTCTTTTCTACTTTTTGATTGTCTTCTTTTTTTAATTATTTTGTTTTAGGCTTCTGAAAGATGCCTTATATCCCCGGTTTGTCTGTCTGTAGACACATATCCACAATGCTTCGCAACGGCTTCTGTTACCTCAGTTGTAGGTGGCCTGTTAGCTCAGTTGATTAGAGCGTCGTGCTAATAGCGCGAAGGTCGTGGGTTCGTTCTCATAATGGGCATATTTTTTTTTTTTTTTTAGTTTTCTTTTTTTTAAATCATTATTAGGAATTCAGGGTATTAAAAAGGTTTGAGTTAAGAATGACGATTATTCCATATAAATAGGGGTGGGTAGCATGGGGTCGCAAACGGACTCCCGTGAGCCTTTTCTAGTCCACCCCGGCGCAGTCTATTCTAAAGTAAAGGTGACTCAGAAGCCGTTGCGAAGCACTGGGATTGGTTTACTAATCACTATCCCTACCTTGTTTTTTTTTTTTAGTTTTCTTTTTTAAATCATTATTAGGAATTCAGGGTATTAAAAAGGTTTGAGTTAAGAATGACGATTATTCCATATAAATAGGGGTGGGTAGCATGGGGTCGCAAACGGACTCCCGTGAGCCTTTTCTAGTCCACCCCGGCCAGTCTATTCTAAAGTAAAGTTGACTCAGAAGCCGTTGCGAAGCACTGGGATTGGTTTACTAATCACTATCCCTACCTTGTTTTTTTTTTAGTTTTCTTTTTTAAATCATTATTAGGAATTCAGTGTATTAACAAGGTTTGAGTTAAGAATGACGATTATTTCATATAAATAGAGATGGGTAAGATAGCATGGGATCGCAAACGGACTCCCGTGAGCCTTTTCTAGTCCACCCCGGCCAGTCTATTCTAAAGTAAAGGTGACTCAGAAGCCGTTGCGAAGCACTGGGATTGGTTTACTAATCACCTATCCCTACCTTGTTTTTTTTTTTTGTTTTCTTCCTTTTTCTTTCATAGATCAACTCTAATTCTGTTTGTCTTCCAGTATTTTCATGTTTTCGGCTAGTTAACTACAAGAAGAATTCACTTATAAATAACTTAGTGTATTTTATTTGAAAGCACCGACGCATATTTATTATGCAATGAATTATGCATTTCACTTATTATTCCACTGGAATATTTTTTTTGTCCATCTGTCTGTTTGTACTCGACGGATTATCATAAAATGTAATAAGCTACGTATTTAGATCCAACTTAAACCATAGGCACAGTTATTTTGGTGTACATCCCTTCCTTCCATTGTTAAATACTTAGACTTTACCTATCAATATACAATGGATAAAACAATAAATAAATAATATTCTAAAACATAAGTTGTATTCTAAATTAACTGAATTTCAATATATAAAGAAATAAATAATGGTTTATGTATTTGAATTTTGTATTTTACAATACTCTATTATCGTTTACTTAATGTTTTTAAGTATTGTCTCAACTTCAAAACACTAAAACATTAAGATCAAATAATTGTTTTTTGACTGAGAATGTGAAGTTTTTATATTCAACTTGAGTTTTCTCGGTTTGTCAGTTTGTAAATCAGGATTTCTTTAAAAAATTGGTTTGATCTTTAAAAAAGTTGTATGGTTCCACTTCAAAAAATGACTATTTTGATCTCCATCTCTTCCCATTTCTTCAAATTAACCTCCCCATCACTGTCTGCCCAGTGCTCGTTAGGAAATGGATAACTGAGTAGTAAATACAATTTTTAATTATCCTGAATTAATGTGTGGAAATTATAAGTTTTTTTAGCAAGACAAGGCGATAATTAACCAGAAAAAAATCTGTAAAGATGTGGAGAACTTTATTCTTTATCACAATGTACTTTTTTCTAATCTTTCTGAGACGGACATTGTCAGAGCTATATTGCTTAATCTCTTTACACAGTGCTAACAAGACATATTAATCTTAAGAAGTGGATAATCCGTCCATTATCAATCAAATCTATGTATTATTAAAAAAAAATGTTTGCGCGCAAACATGCCAGCGTAAGTCTGCCAACAATAGGATTTCGCAACAATTCGTATGAGCTTTACTTGGTAATAGGAACAATGCATGGTCGACGCTCTCCACAACAATGGAATTCGCATGAACATTGCCAGGCATAAATTTCCGACTATTACAAATGGATTTCAATATTATATTAAATTATATATTTTTAAAATTTAAACTTTACTTTATTTTTAGTTTTAGTTTTAGGTTTTATTTTACTTGATGTAATTCATTCTTGTGAATAAATAAAATGTTTTTTCCTTATGCGAGGTTTCCGGTACAGAGCAACGGGTAACCGTCTAGTCTTTAACAAAAAAATATAAATTTTAAACTTTTAAAATTTATCGAGATATTTTATTTATTTTAATATTTTTTTTTTTTTTTTTTTTTTTATAATTTTAACTAACGAAACGTTAAAAAAAATTCTGATGCAATATAACATACTTATTACGTTTGTGTGACATTAAATTGAACTTGTAGATCTTACGGTCAGGATAGGAAACCACTTTTAACAGAAGTTCATGACGAAACTAAGATACAGAGAACTTCTAATGAATCAATTAAATCGATTGCAAAAGGGTTTGATTTGGAAGAATTTCCATAATCAAAACGCAAAATTAAGAAACACTTCAAAATAATTTCTATTCCAAAAGTCACTTACATAATTTTCCTCAGCAAATTAGATTATAAAGAATCATATTGCAGCTAATATTTTGAGTCTTTAGAATTTGTGGTAGAACAACTAAAATATATCGAATATCAAGACTGACTGCGTTTGCATAGCTTACTTTTTTCATCAAATTTCAATTTTTTCTAATTTATTTTTTATTTTGTCATTTTTAAGTACTAAGTACTTAAGTACTATACCATTCATTTTTATGAAATTGAAATTAGTCTTTAGAATCTAACATTTATCCTTATAGATCAGTTTTTTACATTTTTCCGTATCTTCATATATAGTAGCATCTTCATTACAATACGTTAACCAGCCTTGCATTGTAATATTGTAATTAAAAATCAAATAAAAATAGCATTGCTGTGAAGATTCTGCCATTGTTTCAGATTTTTTCTGGAACCATTATTAGAAAAAAATTCCTTTTAACTTGAATAAGTAAAGTGTAATAAATTAAAGATAGTTAACAATGGAAGCGAAGAACAGGAATAAGTTCAATACATTCTTGCTTCCTCAATAAAACACAGTTAAAATACTTTAATTTGAATAATTTTTATTATTAGGTATACGATCAGCTATCCATAACTAATGGTTTAATCTTTTGACCATAAATATAATACCAAAATTTAAAATAAGCAACGTAGCAAATTTTACGCAAATCGGTCCAGCAGTTCTAGCGTGATGCGCAACCAACAGACAAACAAATGTTCAAGTTGAATAGTAAGATTTCGTAGGTTCGGAAAAGAAAAAAATTTGTAACAAAAAAAAATTATTTTAATTTGAATTACTGTCAACAGTAATTCACAAAAAAATTGAGCTGAAGAACGAGTCTTTATAATGCCACCGCCATACTTTGTAGCAACAAGATTTGACATTCTCATTCAATTTTTGAAAGTTTTATTTGAATGTGTTCCACATTTTTTAAATTAATTTTTCATGTTTTCTTGTAGTATTTATAGTGTTTTAGATTAGGTTTAATTTTAATGACATTGAAAATAAAACTACAGTCGGACCTCTATTTAAGGAAGTCGCTAAATCCCGAAAAAAAGTTCGTTATATGGAAAACTCGTTAAACAGAGATTCACCTTTTAAAATTACTTTAAACTACATAAAACCGATTTAAAATACATAAACAATAAATATTATTAAAAAAAGTAATAATTTTAATGACATTAAGTATACATTACAACATGCATACTTGAATTTTACTAATAAAGTCTGTTAATTTTGTCTTAATTTTTTTTTTTTTTTTTGAAAAAGTGTTTTCGCTCAAAGTACGTCTCGCATCTTTGCAATGCACTAAAAACCCCTTCAGTATTTTCTTTAAATTGTAATCTGCGTCGGATTGTTTCAAATGATTTTAGCATTTCATCTTACGAAGGTTTTTTTTTTTATTTCTGCATCATGATCATTTCCATTTTCATCATCTTCATCTTCATCACAATTCATAACTGTATTGTTTTTATTTTTCACACTGTCCAAAATATCCAATTCAGTTAATAATTCCGAGGTCTCAACTTCAAAATCAAGTGAAAGATAATCATCAATCAGCACATCATCGTTAATTTCTTCTTTTTCCCTCAGCTGTATCCACATTTCTTTCATAATGTTGATAATAAAAGCATTTCAAGGAGAAAAAAAAAAATAGATACCACGAAAAAGTTCGTTAAATAGAAAATGCACTTCGCTATTGGGAGGTTATTTTACGAAGAAATTAACAAAATGTTCTTGGTTCCAAAGAAAAGTTCGCAAAATAGAGAAATTCGCAAAATAGAGGTTCGTTAAATAGAGGTCCGACTGTAATCTCAAACAGAGTCCACCAAGAAAACGTGTCTGGGAGAGCGGACATCTAAAAAATTGAAGAGGAATATCTAAGAATAAGAATAAATGTTCCTCTACAATCGTTTCTTACAGTTCTAAGAAAATATTTGACGTGAATTGAGCTGAAAGAAACAGTTTGCCTTAGCATTTGAATGGATCCCGGTTAAGTTTTATGTTTCACTGAAGCAGTGCTTACGATCGAATGACACTAACCCCATGAATCATTATTGGTAATAAAACGAAAGAAGTTTCGTAATTGCGTGTAATGAAGTAGTCTTGCGAATAATTCCGTTGGCTTGAAAAAACAAATTCCCGGGAGTCATCGAATTCAACGAATCGTATCAACAACAGAAGATAGCCTACAAATAGATGTCAATTATGAAATAATGGAATTGCAGAGTTGAAAAAGATATTTATAGCAAAGTCACTTGTGCAGAAAAAAATACGATCAAACAAAAGTCATTGAAGAACAGCGGACATGTAATCAATTATTCGTTGTCGAAAGACAGACATATGAAAAGGAATAACAATAGTTCCAGAGTCTCAAAAGCTTTACGTAATGGATACAAAAAATTAATACTGGCAAATTTATTGACTCATAATCGAAAGCCTTACTATTGAACTTGAACAGTTTTCTTTTGTCTGCTTGCTTGTTTGTCCATTCGTCTGTTGTATGCGCCCCAAGCTAAAACGGCTAGACGGATTTCCCTAAAATTTGGTGAAGTGTTTATTTAGGGTGATACTTAAAGTATAGGCACAATTTGTTCGGTGTCCATCTCCCATCGCTTCAATAAATGATTTCCAAAATCCCTCGCAAAACCGAAGGTCTGATTTCTTTAAACTTGATGCAATGCTTATTCAGGCTCCAATTTAAAATATGATTATTTTGGTCTCCACATGCTCAGATCCAATTATGTGATGGGTAGCCATCATATAATATAATTAGTGTAGATACTTTACGATCAATCTTGAACTTCTATTAAAGTAGTAATAAAATGAAATTTTACCATATGTTTCCAACATTCTAGAACAAAGGTTCTGAAACTTTTTTTGATCATATCCTGCTTAGGCGGAGCATCCTTGTGGCTTACCTATTCCGCAGAATGCACTGATTTAAAACATCCTTTGCGGAAATTGCCGAATCCTAGTTGTTTGCTTATATTAAGCAAACTATAGTTTTGCAAAGTTCCCAAGCTTTCGTTAGTACAGTGTGACATTTTAATACTTTAGAACAGTAAATTAATCCTTAGTCCATCACCTAGTATTCATTCATTGCTTCATAAAAACAAATAAGTTTTCGAAATTCTTTGCATAACAAGAGAATTACAGTTGATATGACAATTTCAAAATATGTAAGACTAAAAATAGTTGGTTGAAATTAATAAAATATAGTTGTTAATAATCTGGTGGACTTTTAGAACTAATTATAATTCAAAGGTCTTTAGTTTCTAAGATGAAAGCTTTCTAAGATAAAAGTTTTTCAGTTATCGTGATTAACAGAATTTAGATAATTTATTTCATTTTTGGATAATTTGTTTAGATTCACTACTTATAAATATTGTTACTTATAAATAAGTCCGATGTGAACGAAAATTGATAGTAGTCTTGCATTTGAAAATCTAACGAACTTTTAGCTTTCTTTGATAGTCTTGTGCTATCTTGATTACGGCACTTCTGTTTGCGGATTTTTGCCGTATTTCCGATATATACTGGTATTCATCAAAATATTAACAGCTTCATAGGATAAATACTTTGTGAGTTATCTTAGTCACAGATGGACTGGCAAACAAACATTGCAATATAAAACTCTTTTATCTGTCCAATGAGCATGAAGGAGAATAAAAACGTCAGACTAAACATTTACCTTTAGGTAAATCTCGAAATAGATTAAGTGTAAATAGATGGATTAGGTGCATGAATCAAAGAGGAAAAGGAAGGACTAGAGGCCTTCAATATGGGGGAAAACAGAATAATGGCGGATGTCTCCATACTGTACGATTACAGAGTTAAAGAAGGACTGCCTTGGATAGAGATCTTTGGAGGATTAAGGAGACCAAAGGCCCAACTGAGGGTTTCAGTGCCGTAGAAGAAGAAGTATACCGTATATACTCAAGGAAAAGTCGATCTCATTTAAAACTCGATCCCCCCTACCTATTTTTCTCTAAAAAATCTGGAATTTTCCATACATCTCATGTAAAAGTCGACCCTGGTTCTTAACAGATAATAGATCAACATTTGCGATTTCTTAAAGTTCATTGTGGAACAAGCACTATAATTAGTAACACAACGCTCCGTCTGCTTGCAGTTCGCAGATGTAAATAGTCATATGTAGGAACGCGTCTAGGCTGAAATTCATCAACATTATGTTACCGTATTACTGGATAATTATCAAACCATCATTTCTTATAGAAGCTACGCCGATTTGCATTGACGTTATAATATTACTGTCACATTCATATTGTCAAAATTTTGTTAATAAAATACTACTGATCTATGGTATTTATTATTACAGTTTTGTTCTTGTTTATGGCATAACATAATTTGTGCCCGTATTCCTTTCTTACTGGTGTGTTTTGTTGCGTAAAATTAGTATTGTTACTGTAATTAATTGTGTTTTGGTTTTTATTCGTTTCGAGGTCATTTGGGCTTCTACTACTGATAGTGTCTTTTGGATTCTAGGGTGAATTTCAACCCCTCAAAAGTCGTATCCATGTAATAGTCGATCTCATAAATTTAACCTTAACAACTGTAAAAAAAATTAGAATTTTTCACGAATGTATATGGTACTTACAATTCGATGTAGAAATAAACATTTTCTTTCTAATGTAGCGTTTCACATTACTGATAGTTTCAAATACTTCGCTAATGACTTATACCTTGAAGATAGAAATCAAAGAAGTAATAAATATAAATTTATATTGAGGTCCTGTATTAAGGCATCATTGATTCATAAAAAGAATTTTGGACCAATTCGTAATCCATTACATTATACACCGAAGTTCAAGCTTTGGATCACACTCTGAGAATTTCTGTTCTACAATGAAATCGTAGTAGACAGTAACAATTATTTTGGTAAATTACTCGTTGATTCAAGCTGAAATTGTTTAATAAAATTAAGAATATAGGAATTAATTTCTTAATTATTTCTACTTCATTCTTATGCTTCAAAATTACACAAACAACAATTCAAAAATGTATCATTCATCAATAATTTCGATTAGCTCTTGAAATAAAGAATATTATTCGGTTTTTGATGTCAGATGATTGTAGGTGAACAGTTTATGGATCAATATATTCATGAGAAGAAATATCTCTTGAGTCTATTTCTATTCGACCGCACTTGAATTAAAATTTTAGATCTGATTTTGACATTGAGTGAAGCATAATAAATTTATGTTTGCTTCCATTATTTTCCGAAGATGTTTCAGAATACCGGTGATTAGAAAGATGATAAATGCCCAGGGGAAATCTATTCTGGATTGTGTGCTAAAGTCCCATTCATGATTCTGGAAATATTTTCTACGTTCTAAAATGAGCAATTTATCAAATAGAAATTACTTAATGAAATTGCTTTTTTATATTTTTTTTTCTTTCTTTAGTACAATTTAATGGCTTTTAAAAGACACGAAGTTCTTGGTTCAAGTTTTGGATTGATTCTTCCTGCGCGAGAAATTCAGTGAATTTCTGAAGGAAAGCGGTTCCTCTTATTTGTGGCTGTCTAATGTTCTTTTTTAAACAGGGTGTCTACAAAATCTGAATAAAAAAATTCCCTGATTTTTCCCTGATTTCATGAACAATTTCTTTTAAAATTCCCTGATGAAAAAAAAAAGAAAAAAAAACCCTCCAAACCGATCTGTTCAACCAAAAAATTTCCCTGATTTTAAGTAATAATTGCAAATTCCCTGATAATTCCCTGATTTTTTCCAGAATAACAAAATTCCCTGACAATTCCAGGTTTTCCCTGATTTCCCGGTTCTGTAGACACTGTTTAATAAATCATCTCAACAGCTTACTTTACTTTTACTTCCGTGGTATATCATATCCACTGAAGATACTTAGTGGTCAGAGTTAGAAATAGCACAGAAATTTGACACCAGATGCAGAGTCTGATATAGCACGTAAAGCATATTTATACTTCAAAATACATCCACGATCGAACCTGTCTGGAGATGGTTGGAAGGCGATACCAATATGTTTTGATTCCGAAATTCTCAGAACATCAGAGCCAGTTATTAAATAGAATGCTTGAAAATGAACTCTGACACCTCTTGGACTTAATGCAGAGATCGCCAAAAAAAAAAACTGTATACATCCACTTCTAATATATAATCTGTTCAAGTGTGTGTACATTTATTTGGCAGACTATTTGTACTGAATATACGCTTGAATGCAAAATAGTCATGAATGCAAATACGATATAAGAATTTAGAACATTACAAAAATATTCTACTCCAATAAAAGTTATTTGATATATTGGAACATTAAGGCCCCTATTACACTAGGCCGTCAGGCGCGCCAGCCAGCTCTGCCACCGGTGACTCAGTCGGCGACACGTGCAGGGCAACCGATGGCGCAGCCAATCACTCGTTGTTCGGTCCTACGGTAATTCGGTAGTTCTCGCCAGCCGAGCAGTCTGTTTTCTGTGTTGGCTGCCAATGTGGTCGCGGGGAACGGCAGCCAGTCAGCAGCCAGTTTGTGGCGACGCCACCGGCTGCCCTAATCTAATAGGCTCCACAACAATAAATGCCCAATGACGAGCAGCGTCACCAGTGTCGCGGCTGGCTGCGCCGCCTGGCGGCCTAGTGTAATAGGGGCCTAAATCAGTTTTTTTAGATTGCTACCAACTTTGGTCAAAATCAGTTCATTTTTTAGCGGCCCTAGGTTACAGCTTGCCTGTAAAATATAAGGGACCGCTCTTGCTTTTATGCTTGCTGGATGTCACACTCTGTAGTGGCCAAACAGTTATCGATATTAGAATGAAACCTTCACCATTGTGTACAGCAGCAAAAAGTAGGTGACCACGTTAAAAAAAATCAGATCTCTAGGACCACTTCCTGACCAGATTTGGGGGGGGGGGGGGTCAAAAGTCAGTGCTTCAATAAGTTTTTCTTTTATCATAACTCAGCAACCGTTTGTCTGGCAAAAACGTGACCATCACCAATGTGTTCAGAAGGGTCGATATTGGGGGGACGTCTATCACCGTTTTCCTTTTTATCGGAAGCGACCACTTTTGACACCCCCCCCCCAACTTCCGGTTTGCTGTAAGCGTCTATTAGGTTCATTGTAAACGCTGGTTAGGTTCACGCTACTTTAGTTTATAAAATTGTGTATATTATGGGGCCGCTTTGCTTTTGAAACTGTCTAAAAGCATTAATTATCTTTTTTTAATCACAGGAGCTACTTGCATCTCTTTTTAGCGGCCCCTAAACATAGGGGACCGCTCTTGCTTTTAGGCTTGCTGGATGTCACACTTTGTAGTGGCCAAACGGTTAGAGATATTAAAATGAAACCTTCACCATTGTGTTCAGCATCAAAAAATTGGTGACTACGTCCAAAAAATCAGACCTCTAGGACCACTCCCTGACCGGAAGTTGGGGTCAAAAGTGGTCGCGTCCGATAAAATTTTGTTTATAAAATTGTGCATATTACGGGGCCGCTTTGCTTTTGACACATTAATTATCTTGTTTTCTTGATGTCTTATCTGCGTTGCTTTGAAAGTAGTGTTAGATTTAGACATATCTAACATTGATGATGTGCAATCCATAGCGTTTACCTTTAATAGAACGTCCATTTATGGAGTCATTAATGTTGTGAACTAGCCAAGAGCTATCTATTAAGAATCAAAGTGTACATTAACTACCAAATCATTTGCTATTGAAGTTAATTTATAATTTAGCAAGATTGCGTAAGGACGATCAACTTTCATATAAATTTTTCATATGAAAAAAAAATATAAATCCTGCTTTTATTTAATTTCGTCCATTTTTATAAGAGGGAAAACGAAATCGTCAAATAAATTTTGAACACTGAAATAGTGATTTCTATTTCCAAATGATTATAAAACCCCTCTACTTATGTAATTTCTGTCATAATTGTTATTATAGTGAATATTTATTTAAAATCAGATTTTGAATGTTTGTTTTCAAAATATTATTTATTTTTATTTCCTCTTATTCGACAGGTTAGGGACCAGAGCAATGTCGAACACCGGAATTAGTCGAAAAGCGGAACCCAGTCTTTTTATTACCTTTCAATGCATTTTGGCCGCCAAAAGACATAAATAACGCACTATAAATCATTTGCGAAAGCTAAATAACACACTAAATATGTATGTACATTATATGCCGTTATATTTCTATCTCACTTTCTCTCATATATATATATATATATATAGTACATACATACATACATGCCTATATAGGGTAAAGGCACCAGTTGTGGATCGGCCTAAGCATAAACTTGGTTTTCCCCATAAGAAATAGCTAAATAATTTTCATTTTTGCATTTATTTCTTTATTAAGCTCATATAATTGACAGTGTATTACCTCAGTTCGATAAAAAAATATTTACTGCTTTTTCACAGTCTTCATTTGTATTACGACGTTTGATCCACCACGAATTGGACCCCACGAACCGCAGAATTTTCGCCAGAATCCAGGCTGCAGAATTTCCTGCAAGCTTGGCCAGAGGCAGAAAACACTATGTTTTATTTTTTCCCTATTATATTAAACCTTGTACTATCATACATACATTAATTCTAACGTATAACCATTCTAGAATAACTACAAATAATTTTCAGGCTAACTCACCTTAATTTTCTTTTGAAATTCTGACAAATTATTTAAAAAATTCACAGGATGTCGCCACTTGAAACTCCAAACAAACGAAGCTCATCAAGGGATCGGGATTCTAAATACCTGAGCCATCTGTTGATAAATGTGGTAATTAAGACAGTAAACGATTTGATCCGCAATTGGTTCCTGATCCACAACTGGTTCTCTTACCCTACATACAAAAGTAAGTTCAACTTCTGTATATAGACTGAACGGAAAGATGAACCGAGTCGATTGAGTGAAAAAAGCAGAACGTAGTTACAGAAAAAAAGAAGCGCATAGAAGAACGTGGATGAATTAGATCAAAAGAGTAGGGGATGCCTGTATTATTAATGATTACATTTTATAATTATAGTGAATTCTTAACAATAGGATTAAATCATTGCAACATGCATGATATAATATGCATCCTACGATTCAATTCTAATCTACTATAGACTCTAAAACATCAGTTTATTGTAATATGAAAAAATGAAAGAAAGCTGTAATGAATGCAGCTTCTTTCTTGCTTTCTTTCTCCTTCTTCTTTTTTTGTTTAAAAAAAAGGATAATTAAAATTGGATTTGGATTCATCACAGCTTTAAGCAAATTCAAGTAGTTTGAAATTCATGAAAGGATCCATTTTATTTTGAATAAAATTCAACTAAGAAACAACCAAGAAGCAAAGGTGAAATAGAATTAATTTGATCTAATAACATCAGTATTTTTGAAACATTATTAAATAAGTTTAAAATACAGTTGATTCTTGAACAACACTATTTTGAACTGCGCAGATCCACTTTTACGCCGATTTTTTTTTTTTTTTTTTTTTTTTTCATAAATATGTTGGAAAAAGTTTTGGAGATTTGCGAGAATTTGAAAAACCTCACAGATTGAAGCTCGTAGCCTAGAATATCGAAAAAATTAAGAAGTTAGATTTGTCATGAATGCATAAAATATATATAGACACTAGTCTATTTTATCATTTACTACCTTAAGATGTACACAAATCTATTATAAAACATTAAAATTTATCAAAACTTTCGTTTACAAACACTTCCTGACTGTACATGGCGCTATTCGCAGTCGAGAGAAATGTAAATGTACAGATAACTGTTTTTTTTTAAATGTAACAATGTTTTCAATACTGTATTATGAGTATGACTGTATATGCTACATGAATTTTAATCTGTACTTCCTATATGCATACCCCCACAATCTCTATACTCTAAATATGTATATAGGAAGTACAGGGAGGACAGCTAAAGAACGGGTAGAGGAACACGTCCGGGCATATCGGAATGGAAGAAAAAAAAACATTTCAGAATGGGCAGATCATTGTCTCATAAAAGATCATAACCCAGACCCAGAAGTACATTTAATTTACAATGTTAAAGACGAATATAAAAGATTCGCCTTGGAGTCTTGTTTGATAAATTGTACCTCATGTATCAATAAAAACAAGTCTCTAAGAGTTAACAAAGTTTCTTTGAATGTATACAGGAAGGCATTATTGCAAAACAGAAGGTTAAAAGGTATTTTAAAACTTAATTGATATTATTCACGGGTTTGTTCACCAATCTTTATTTGTTTTGATTGTTAATTTGTTTTTAATTATTAATTTCACGTTGTAAGGTCTCGTTACAGAGATTTTGTTATGATATTAGTTTGTTAGGATTGAGAAAAAAGATTTTTCTCCTTCCTTTATATTTATTTTTTAGTTATTTTAATTGTAAATAGAGATCTTGATAAAGTCTTCGAAATAAAATGACGAAATATTGAAGTTTCATGTGATGAAGATGATTTTTGATTATGAGTTTCGTATATAGACAAATGAAGATATAGAGATGGTTGGATATTTCTATTAGTTTCATGTATTATACCTATCCAATGTAGAGATGAAGGAAAAATAAAAAAAAAAGATGCTCCATTAGTATGAATAAATCGAAGAATTCAGTCAATAAATATTTCGATTAATAAGATTTTAGTGTTATATAATAGTTAGTTTCATAACTTAAAGCTTTGCTGCTTTTCATCAAATAGATTGATCTACAGAGCTGTTGATGTTTTTAAATAATAGATGTTAAGTTTTCTATAATCATTTAGGAGATAAATTAAGATAATACATTGGCTATGGTAGTTCATGATAAGTTCAAGACTTTATTAACTATAACCTTTTTTTTTTGTATTTTAGATTTACAAAATTAAACGCTTTCAAGTAAACCATTAAAACTAATATTCATTGGTGACGATTGGGGGGATAATGTATCCTGAGCAGTTAACTCTGTAGGCCTAATGCCGCATTTTCTGGAACCACTTCATTTGGAACCATAACCTGATAAGATCGGCGGTTATTTATATAATTTTGTTAAGAAAGAATTAACAGCTAGTATGTTAAGCACCATTCCATTATTACCTTTTATTTACTCAATAACATTTTTAGTAATCAATTTCACTCTCGAGAGTAGAGTGGGAGTTGATTCCCAACTTCTTCCGCGTTTAGGACAATTAACTTAAACAAAATTAATTTGTTTGAAATAGTAATGAAAATTATTAATAACAAAAAAATGTATTTTATTGCTCGAACGTAAAAATTATCTAATTGTAAGGTAAAATCTGTTCAGGCATTGGTTCCAAAATGATTATTTTGTAAATTAATAGTTAATCATTTATTCTTTCTCACTTGTTTAGCATTAATGTATTTTATTCAGAATGTAGTAATAAAGAGCTTAAATGTAGTATGCCAATTATAAACTACATTAATTGTTATTTAGTTCATTTTAGAATATGCATCATTAACTTAGGAAAACATCGATTATATTCCATTTCACTTGGAATTTTTGCTCTCTATTCCAAAGTTGCTTAACGATCTTGGTTATTCTTGGTGTGCAATTAGAATTGGATGGAATTTGCCAAATGACGACGGAAGTAATTGGTATTAAAATGAGATAATTGGTATTAAAAAAATGTGCTAATAATAAAATATTACTTAAATAGTTTTGAATTTTTCACCAACTTTAGCTTTGGGACGAAAAAAACAAAACAAATTATTTCTCTTTGCAGTCTCTTGTTTTGCTGTCAGTTTTGAAGTAATTAAACTTATTGCTAGTTAATAGTTTTTATAATTCCAATTATTCTTAGTAAAAGTATTTTGTCAGACGATGGATTATTTGCTAATTATTGAAAACTAAAGCAGTAGAGTGAACGGAAACCTGTGACAAAAATATTACGATCCTAGATTTTTATAATAAAAATTACAGCCATCACGATTAAAGCTAAATTGTTTCTAACTAATTGTTTTTAACTAAAATGTAGACCATCTGCTAGAAGTCTGATTTGTTCCATTTAATACATCCGTAAAAAAATTCACAGTTTGAAATAAAAACTTTTAAAATGAAAGAATTCTAATTCTTCTGTTGCTGTAATAGTATTAAAGAAGTGAAATATGAAAATAAAATAAAAATAAATTGAATTTAAAAAATTAAATTTTAAATAAAACATTTTTATCAACGGCCTTTAAATGAAAATAACACATTTCATTACCTTTAAATTTTAATCCGTCTATGATTCTTTTAATGTAGGGCAAAATGAAATCTCTGGCTGATAACGGCTAATATTATGAATATCCTGAGGTATATTATGAATATACTTGTTTCTCATTGAGGAAGTAGATGAAACTACAGAGGCAAGAACCTGCACGATCCGTTTTGACTCATTCTGGTACTCTTCCCAAGATTAACAAACTTGGTCAAAGAGGTATTTCAAAATTTGAAGCAACGCAATGGATTAACCTCGAATTCGATATTTGAATTTCTGACAAAAAAAGTAGAAGATGGATCCACAAAAAATACATTAGATCCTACTTGAAGCGTATGACGGTGAAGGTATCGTGATACGCTTCATAGCAGAGTCAACACCAGGTATAGGCTTTCCCCAACTACAAGAGATGCCGTGAAGAATGGACCTCCTGTGAAAACCACGAGAATGAAACAGGCAAAGAAAAGCCATCAACTCTGACTGCACACCAAGAAACAAATGGCTACACCGGATTCAAGTAGAGTGACTGAAAGGAAGGCGGCAGTTGGATCCCCAAAAAGAGCAACTCCTATTTCCACTCAAAAAACCTATCAAAGTGGCATCGAATAAGAAGGGTATGAGGTTGCAGCAAGGTGATAAGGCTGCACAAAAGCTTAGTAAAAGAGTTGTTGTTGCTTCTGCTTCTAGATCAAGGCCTAAGATCAGTGTTGGGAAGAAAGGATCGTCTTCAGTTGCGGGAGCCAATGAAGAACACAGAGCATCCAAAACAACCGGGTATTAGCCTACGTGAAATAATTCTCCTCATTTATAACATGAAATTTCCCATATAACAAAAAAATTATTAAATATTAAAGTTAAAGTATTCTATGTAATTCCTTAAACGTTCCATAGAGAAATTATTGTTTGATATGAACTGTTTTAGAATTATTCTTTGAAGTTAGATTTTATTAAACAATGGTCCTGACACATTCTTATGTTTATAATAAGAAACAAAATAAAATTATGGAGAATCTATATAATTCCTAAGCTAACCATAGAGAAAACTTAAAAAAAAGAATTTTCCCAAAATACATTTCATTAAATAATGTTTTGAATTTTAGCTTGATATCTTGTCATAATAATAGAAAAATTAAAATATTGAGGTTCTAAATTCTGAATAAAATTTTATTTGATTTAAATTTTTATTCTTCAGTTTACTAACTGAGCTTCAGCACAAGAACAGTTTTCTTCAATTGTCTGTTTGTTATGCATCACGCTAAAACGGATGAACTGATTTCTTTAAAATTGTTACGATGCTTATTTATGGTCAAATTAATAACCGTGGATTAAAATATGATCACAATTATTTTGGTCTCCATATCTTTCAAATTGCTCCCATCCACTCCAGTGTTGCATGTTCATACTTTGCTGTGGATAGCTAGTAATGATATTAAAGAAAGGAAAGACAAGTTTTTAATGACCCGAATTTACAGAAAAATAGCTCTAAGTTGAATGATAATTCAGTTCAAAAGTTTCTCAAGTTCAATTAAGTTGTAGAAAAAAATAAGATGAAATGAAGGTTGTTTACATTATCATAGTGTTCATTATCATTGTTTACATTATCAGTAATGAAAGAAAAACAGATGCCTTTACGGGAGAATTGCAGATCTTGCTCGAACGTCTTTCTACAATACGTAGAAAATATCAGCAGAAAAAGTACTTTGCTCTTCAACATGTGACTAAACTAGCGGCAGAAATCTCATAAATAAAGTATATTCTTTGGCTTAGTCGTCGCAGTACTAGAAAGGTGTCCACGGTCCTCAAAATACAATAGAATAGAATAGAAGTAAACTAGTTTTCATTAAAAGTTACTTTCTTTTTAGTAATTCTTCTCGTAATATTCTAATATTTATTCTACATTTTAATAACAATGATAAGAATAATTACATCACAATTTTATTCAATCTAAAGTTTAATATTCATCTTTCAGATCTAAATCATAATTGATTACATTTATTTTGCGTGAATTCAAGGATTCCTTTGTTATCTGAAATGTAATCTTTATGCATTATGTAATATTGCATTTATGATGATCGACGACATGAAAACATCGACATTTTTGTGATAGATAAAAAGAAATAAGAGTGAAAAACGTTTCTAAGAAATGTCAAACGCAACTGTCCAATGTAATGTTTGCAGCGAACCAAAAATCTAAAAGATGTTCATGTAGATATAAAAGAATATACTTGTTCAGAAATCATAAATTTGGATTCTATGATGTTAATTAAAATTCAAGCATATTTTTATTGAAAGCGATTTAAATCAAACTTTTATTCATGGAATTCTGTTAATATTGAAATTTATCAAAATCAAATAAGCAATAGATTTTACTTAAGACCTGACAGAGGAACATACCATGATGTGCATTCGTGCCTAATATAAATGCATTCTTAATTCAATAACTGGCAAAAGAACATTTTGTAAAGTGGTTTTCATTTTTTCAATATTCAATTTTAATCTGCTCAGAAAAACCATTTATATTAATTTCACTGCAGTTGCATAAATAGATTATGGTTTACTAAAATGAATTAAATGAAATTAAACTGGCTATATAGCATTTACTGCATCCAATAAAAATTGCAAATAGTCATTTTACAATAATAAAAGGTGGCGAGGTTTGACTTGAAAAGCGATAACGATAGATGATACCATAGAAAACTGTCTAAAATAACAAACGTTATGTAGTAATTGTATTTGTAAAAAGTTCATTGGAAAAAAAGGCTTCTTTATGTAGGAAGTAAATATCAGAAGATCATTTCATGATTTAATCTGATTTCGTGAAAAGATCCCTATATAGTACTACATACACTAAAGCAATTACCGGTTTGATCAAAAGTTAAGACATTAATATATTGCACATTCGTCATAATAAAGGAATAACAGAAAAAAAAGTTTTAGAATGTAATTTGTAGTCGAAATACTCATTTCCATTCCAGATAACACAAAGTAATTATCCTAAGAAGTTGGGCCTTTAAGATAGGTTTGAGTTAATAAAAGATCATCCTATTAATAGGCAAAAGTTGTACGATCTTTGTAAATTTGTAGTTTTGTAAATTTGTAATTTGAAATAAACAATCACAGTGCAGCGTTGGAACACGTCAGGCATGACGTCACGCCCATGTATAAAGATGGCGTTTCTAATATTCGTCTCGCTTCACGGCCACGGATCGCGATTACATAATTACTATCAATTTATTGAAATTTTCTTTCCCACATAAATGAAGTTTACACTGAAATGCATGAAGATCATGCGTCAAAATTTATCAGAGAGTTTGTAAAACCTCGGTTTTTACATAATTTCGGCTGTGTCGCCGCTCTCTCATACTCAGCGAAGTATGGGATAATGACATGCACGTGTCCTCATTGTTGCCCAGACAGGATTATTGGTATTGGCTGTTGGGCATTCGTTATTGTTATTGCTGAAACTGGTAAATCAATTTTTTCTTTTCTTTTATTTTAACAAAATTTGGCTTAGTCATTCAAATTATATGTGGGCTGTTGCGGAAGTCATGGCTTTTAAAAAATGAGCTTAGAACATTTTTTTCAATCTTGTGTTTTTCA
>JAFIDM010009631.1:145820581-145843042 GCA_023159025.1 Thereuonema tuberculata | reverse complement strand
TGAAGTTTCTGAATAAATTTTCTTTTTATACATGTTTGTTTCCTTTCACACAATTTTAAAACAAAGGCTAAAATTTTTCTTGGACATCACCCCCCACTAATTTTAGCTACGTCCACAATGCAGCCATCAAAGTTAATTGAAGCTTGGTGCACTCGGGCATTAGGGTATTTCAAAAATGTGGCATTTGTTTTACTTCCGTTAATATTGCCTCAATTTCTACGACCCTATTCTTTTAGGGTAGCAGGTTGCCATTATGTTTCATAATGAGAAACCGCAGCGCTGGCTACTACGAAACTGGTAAATCAATTTTTTTTTTTTTTTTTTAATTTTAACAAATAAGCCGATATTTAAATTACATATGGGGCTGTTGTGGAAGTCATGGCTTCTAAAAAAATTAGCTTAGAACATACCGTATTTACTCGCATAATTTCCCCTTTTTTTCATCAATATTTTGACAAAAAAAGGGTGGGTGGGGAAATTATGCGATGTTTTTCAATTTGAGGAAAAAAAAATATGGTGAAAGTGTAAGGAAAGCCATGTTAAATATTGATTTTTAAAGCAAGAAATTTAATTAACAACAATTTTATTAACACGCAACATTTAAAATATAAGAAATCACATCTCAACATTTGTTTTTTCTTCAAAGTACAGTTAAGCAATAGGCATGCACGGAAGTGTGTGTGCGACTATGACGTAATTTCGTAACTCACGCAGCGCAGCCCGCCATCTTTATAGCTGCTCACCGCATGACGTCATGTTGGAAACGCGTTGAAGTAGAGGTGAGGAAATTATGCGATAAAAATAAAAATTGAATTTTGTAATCCACAAAAACTGGGGTGGGGAAAATACGCGATGGGGGAAATTATGCTCATAAATACGGTATTTTTCAATCTAGTGTTTTTCAAAAATGTGGAATTTGTTTTACTTCCGTGAATATTTCAC
Source organism: Thereuonema tuberculata (assembly GCA_023159025.1). Classification (NCBI taxonomy): domain Eukaryota; kingdom Metazoa; phylum Arthropoda; class Chilopoda; order Scutigeromorpha; family Scutigeridae; genus Thereuonema; species Thereuonema tuberculata. The sequence goes on along the minus strand of JAFIDM010009631.1, from coordinate 145,842,100 downwards.
GGGTCGCAACTAGTATTACATTAATGTTGAGCATATTGGACCAACAAGTCAATAATCGCTTGTGTATATTGCATTGTATACCTTAATTACGGTAACTTAATTGAAGCTATTTATAACAGACAACTAAAGCTTTCATGGTAGATTTTTATTGCTCTCCCTGTTGATTTTTCTACAAAGAGTAGAAACCTAAGATAATAATCCTTATATATTATTTCTCAAAGGTGTTTTTGTGTCGGTACGGCATATTTCCATTAAGACTTTATCAAAATCAATGATTGAGACATCATTTTGAAGATTACGTTCACCGCTAATGACGAAAAATAAACAAATTGTTTAAATTAATGTTTTCGTTAAAAAACTTTATTTTAAAAACCTTTTTATAAAAATATAGAAGGCGCCATATCTCTTGACAATCTGTTCATTTATTTATTTCCACATTACCATTCGGTGACTGATCAAGATACCATGCGAATTATTCACACGGGTCAATCTTTTTATAAAAATATAGAAGGCGCCATCTATTGACAATGGGTTTAACTAACATGATGGATTTGTTTATTATTTCTCAAAAGTAGTTTTTTGTTGCGAATTATTCGCACGGGTCAACTAGTCCACTATTATATATCTTGCAATTATTACAATAAACAAACAACAGATTAACTGTTTTTGAAATATTATTAATATTTATGTATATTAATTATTTTAAATATTATTAATAAAGTAAGCATTCTGGGTCAATATTGACGAACTGAAAAAGTTATCAAATATTAGTTGTTTTTTTCCTTCTTCTAAGTTTAATTAATTCAGTAAAGTTTCAGGTGACAAGCGATGTAGAAAATCTTCACTGCCAATTTAAAACTGCCGAAATGAAATTGAATGCTGTAGTTAAGGAGGTTTATCAAGGCATTGTGTACTATGAAATGTATCTAATCGAATAAATATCGATCATTATTTGCAATACAGTAATAGCTGGACCATAAATTAAAGATATGATTAATCAGATTCATCATCATTTGCGAAGACATATTTAGGAATATAGGTGACAATGAAAATAGCAGAATCCAACTAGTAATTCATCAAATTCTCGTGACTTCTTATTCTTTTGATTGTAATTTATTTCGATCGTTGCAGTAATATTTCAATGGGAGAAAAATAATCAATTTTTCTAAAGACGTTACTATGACCATTCGTGATGCCTTAAACATCAAACCAACGTATTTCTACAGCAGGAAAATTTAAAAAAAATTAGAGATAATTGACAGATAATTAACCAATATAATATAATTAATATCAATATAGGTATAATTTATTAAGTCTATTAATAAATATATTATCCTTTCCGTTTTTAATATATAGAATCTTCGCACAGACCTAGTATAGTGTCACAAGTAAAATAAGCCATAATGTTAAAAAGTATATTGAAAGTATATTTAAGGAATCAAATTCTGTGTTACGCCGAAACTATCTCAGCTTCGGTCATCACTCAACTTCTATTATTAAATTGCCATCTTACAAAGATGAGAATTTTAATAAAATTATTTATTTAATTTGTTTTTAATTTCCATATTTTTTTAATTTGTTTTTAATTCTCATATTTTTTATTAATATATTTTAAACCCTTAATTTGAAACAATGAAGTTTATCAGTACCGGAATGATCTTATAGATAAAGTTAATAGTCTTTTGTGGTCCTTGGGGTCGCGGAAGTAAAGCTTCTGGAGTTCTGAGACCGATGGAACTCTGTTGAGGTGGATGATCGTCCGCCTTTAATCCCTAAGAAGAAATTGATATAGGGCTCATTTGATATAGGGTTGGATGAACCCTAGAATCGTCTGGAGGAGAAAGAACAAGGGGAAACATCTCCGAACAGCGCTGGAGATGGAAGAGAGATCCTCCAAGTCCTCTGTCAAGTGCCTTATCATTTGAGCTTCAGGATCTCACGAACGATTTTATAAAAGAGGTTATTTTTTTAAAAATAAGAAATAAGAATTAAAATTAAAATAAGAAAAATTTACAGGAATTATTCTCTGTAATAGTCAGTGGTGGCTTCGTTTCCTTCTCTTTGTATATTTCTTTCGGCAGGAAGAATGCTTGAAGAAATCAAATAAACAAAAGTTGATAGAATTTTAGCGTCGATTGATAAGCTTTATATGCATAAAACTTTATATTACTATCTTTATAAAACTTAGTAAATTAGTAGATCTAGCAATTTATATGTAGCAAATGATCATCCTTCCCTGTCTCCATATATCAGAAATTTCCACTGCAACAAAACTACAGAATGATACAAACTATTTCCTTTGTAAAACCGTCTCTTTCAGAAAATCTACTTGTTTTCTAATTTCGCATAACCGTCTTGTTCTACTGTGAAAATCCCAAACGGTAAGGTATACATAAAAAAGCAAACGTTATTCATTTTATTTTACTTTTATTATTAGCTTAGGGTTTCATAAAACATTTCAGGATATAAACAGAAGGATTTTAAACTTCTCAATGACATACAAGGAAAAAAAAAACCAAACACACTAGTTGTAAAGTTTTTTATGTAGTTTTATTTCCTTTTCAAAGCCTTGTTGCGTTAAATATACATTATACTTAAAATGAAAGTGCATGTAGATATATCCAATTTCATTGGACTGCTGTATATTTTAGTAATATGATAATTGACTGCAGTTCGTTACATGTAATATTGTAGTCCTAAATCAATATCAGACAACAATAAATATTTAAAAAAGTGAAATAAATGCCATATGTTATTCCTTAAATAAATACTCATGAATCCCAACCATCACGTGAGAGAGTCTGTTTAGAAATTCCAAACAGAGGTTTTCAGTGGCCTCTAGGCAACATTCGATCAAGAAGGAAAAAAAAAGAAATAAACTATTCAAGTTGAATTATACATGTTCCGCTCCTTAAGGGATCGAAAAAAATTGGAGTGTTAGCTGGGTTTCATTGTTTTGAAGAAAGCATCCATTCTTTTAACAGATTCTCTGACATCAATTTTTTCTCCTATTTTTCTTGTTTTTATTAAAGGTCAAGCCAAGATGTTTTTGCAAAGTACTCTACAGGGCATTTCAGAGATTGTAAGTTATGAAATATTCCCTACAGGCTCTAAGTATTTCTCTAGAAGAAAAAAACTAGAAAAAAATATCGGCGATATACGAATACCGTTAGAGCAAGAACAAAAATCATAGAATGAATCAGTTCAACCTTACTAAACTAAATTTTTCTATTGTTTAAACTTGAATCTAAAATATGTAATATAATGTAATACAATATAAACTGAGATCTATTATAGAAAAGTAATAAAAAAATTAAAAGAAGAAAATCGACAGTTAAGGTATCTGATCTCAAAGTGATATTTTACTATGAGTGAAATGATTTATAAATTATAATCATGGAACTTTCAATTAAAATTAATCATCTTGAAATTTCTTGTTTTTATCTAGGGAGAGCCTGTTACTCATCGAATAAAATTTCAGTCTTCTGAGGATATTGACTAGCATAAAGTAAGAAATTAGTAATGGATTTTCAACATTTTTAACATTTTCCGCAAAGTTGACGCTGCTCAGATTTGAAATTCCACATCTTAATAATTGAGTAATTGATCAAAGCCATTTCAAAGAGAGTTTTTTGTTTTCAATTTGTTAAATTTCTTTGTCTGTAATTAATTTTTCTGCTTACTTTTTAATTACTTATAAGGATCTTATTAAATAGAAAAGTAATTTTTAAACTTCAAAATCACAGCTTAGATAAAACATGTCTGCTACATTTGGTCAATTGTGGTAATGGTCCGGGTGACACTGTGCAGATGGCACAAAATGGGGTTTTATTATTTTTTTGGCGAAGGATAAGACCTGATGTTTTTTATTTTTGGTTGGGAAATAAGACCATCTGGTCTGGTAGCGGCATTTTCATTGCTCGCCCAGAGCATCAAATAACTAGCTACGTCACTGGTTGTGGCAATCAAGGTCTCTGTGGTCTGCCTTCCATGATAGCTTTGGTCAGTCTCCTTTCGATTCTTCTATTTTCTATTTGACTTTTTTGTTTTCTAAAAACATACCTCGACGCATATTTTACGTATCACGACTTTGTTTTTCTAAACTTACCTACATTTGGGATCTCATATCCTCTCATATTATACAGACTTTCGCAATGTTAAATTTCCAGATAGAGCTTCTTTGCTATTTATCTATTGTGAAGTTTCACATGTAACGAGCTATCCATAATGATAATAAACAATTTTTTAAATCACATTCAATAATAATATGATTCTGTAACTGTTATATTCCTTTCTTGTTTTTCTTTTTTATATACTGGAGCTGTTATTGCAATTTGCCGATTTTCGGTCTTTCGGCTTTCCAGAAGATACTACGTATTAGTGTTAAAAGTTCTTTGCGAAGTCTTCCCGCCCTGCTTTCTTCATTTTCACCTTAATGCAATTTTCGCCTGTCCTTTGCGATTCTCGAGTTATTTTGACATCTTCATTTACCTTGACAGTCTCTTCATTTTTTTCACCTTTCTGTGGGAAAGTTTCTATTGAGTTTTCAATGTTCAGCATCACTTCAAAATTTTCTTTCCATCTTTCTTTTGTCTGCTATGATGTATCCATATGCATTTTTACACTTCTGAAACGTTATGTTTTTTAATGTAATGCCTAAATAAAAATAGATAATTGCTTCTATATCCATGCATTAAACAGAACTATCAAACGTTAAGTTTGGTGTAATGTTTGTAATATTTCTTGTTTTAAATGGTAGGGAAATAAAAAGTTTAGAATATAAAAATTTTGAAATGAAATTAACTTAATTTAAGCACATCCGTATATCTGTCCATGATAAGGATAACTCATAACTATTCTTCGGAATAAACAATACATTTATTTCGGAATAAATAATACAGAATACGTTGAAGTGAAAGTTCCTTAATTCTGGCACAAACTGAATTCAGATAAAGTATCCGGAAAGAAAGTAATTCCCGATTCTCCATGCAATATTTGAAAGTTGGTGCGAAAGTAAAAATTTCTTTTCGTTTTTCCCAAAGTTAACTACTACTCTATCTACTATTTCACTTTAAAAAAGAAAAAGAAAAAAAATATTCACACTGTAGGTCAGAGGACCAAGTTGAGGGTGAGACAGAAACTCACTCGCTTTTAACTCCCAGAAGAAAATTCATTTTACAAAGGGTTAGGTGAACCAAGGGACTCATCTGAAGGAGGATTCAGAGTGGAAAAATCAGCGCCGGGGTCGGGCATTGAACCCGGCTCCTCCAGGTCATGAAGGCGTAATTTTCCGAATTAAGAAACATTGCATGGCAGCTTAAAATCATTCGATAAACGCATCAAAATAAAATGAAAACAGAAATAGTAAGATCAGATTAAATATCACAGTTACAACATGCAGGCTTATAAGCAACAAAAGTTAAAAATAGAAATTTCCTTTTCAAGTCCAAGATTTTTTTAATTGTAAGGAATGTACTTAGCTAGTCTTTGAAATAAGCCAGAGCAGTCTTTAAAATTGTTAAGAATTAGGCAATTAAATTTTAATCAAGTTTTCGTGTTCTAAAAAAAGCAATTGACTTTTGAATGCTACTACTAAGCACTTGATGTCATTACTAAGGATTTGTTTTGCTATCGTCTTAAAGAAAATTTTCAACCTTTTTTTTTTAAGATTTCAAAGTTAATTCCCTTCAATCTAAAGAATTAGATTACCTAGATTCATAAAGACATTTAATGCCCACTGGAAGAGATATTATTTAGTAACCTAATTAAGCACGTAAAATAAGTAATATATAATATACATATAATAATATAATATAATACATAATATAATGTAACATATAAAATAAGTAATCAGTGGTTGAAAAAAAGAACTATTTGATTAAATAAGTAAATAAATAATTAAATAAAGTCTATTAAAGTTTTCCCCATTTTATGTATAACTCTTCTGCTAAAATATCCTAATGATATTAGCATCGTGATAACATTCTGACAAACTTGAACTGAATTACAGCAGCTTATTTTTTTAACGGATTAGCCGAGTGAGAGTAAAATGGGTTTTCATTATCGAATTTGAAAGACATCTGACAACAAATACTCCATGGTAAGGTAAAATGAGGTCTTTTCCACATTTACTTTATACTAATTTCTTGGTATTTATACCAAGTTTTATACAATTTAACACACTAATCCGTTTGGTAAGAATTCATGACTGATGTCAGGAGAATGTAAAAATAAATCTTAATTGTCTTATTTCAGACAAATTTTCCGATCCTATTGTCTACGAAAATGCTTAGATTTAATTTGTAATGCAATTGATACCGAAATACTAATTTTGTTACTTATTTTTTTGTTATTTAATTTCTTTTAAGATTGGTTTAATCTCAGTATTTTTATTATTAATACACTTAATTGTATTTCCTTAATTAATTATAAAAAGGCAGTTTTATTAGAAGAAAAGGTGAAAATGAGCTAATTCTCACTAAATTTTAGTGGTAGATTAACGAAAATTCTACATGAAACTAACAGTTTTTCAGTGAATTTAACTTTTCAAAGCGTACTTCACTTCTTCATTGTAAATTCAATAGGCAACTATTGAAATAAAAATTATGTTTCTTTTTTTTCCTGGATTTACTGAAACTTATAAGGAAAATCAGACGATCATCTAAGTTAACTTTTCTCTTTAAATACGTAGTTGTCTTATCGCCACTTCATAAACTGTCCCCCAAATATCATTTTCATCACATTGCCTAAGCACCAATTGAAATTAATAATTTGCACTAGCGAGCTATACGTGTTAAATGCTAAATAAAACTTAATCTTTTTTCTAAAGTTCTTTATCATTTCTTCTTTTTTACTTATTTCTGAATGTAGAAATTTCAACATTATAACAAAATGGAATACTAATCATTATTTGTAATTATTTGATTATTTGATTTTTAATAATTTTGCCCTAAAGCGGAAGATGGACAATATCAATCTTTATGCCTAGTTCTTTTATAGTATCGCATTTCCGTTAATGCCTTCATTAAAAACTTAAGCTGACAAAAGATGAAACTCACAGTTCTTTACAGAAAACATTCCAACATTTTGTAAAGAACATCACAGTTTTACTTTAGCAGTGTCCTATATCCAAAGAATACCTCAAGAATTACTCTTTTCAACACACGAAAATATATCCGTTTCGCTTTTTCAGAAACAAATTTTCCAATCATAGTTGCTTTTGAAGTCGCCAATTCTTTTATTTACTTTTTTTTCTGAAACTTAAATCTTTCGTACTTTTGGTTCATTCCTAAAGTTTAATCTTTTAATTGTTGACAAATTCTGAACAGCATAGTTTAATATTTTTTGTAAATCTTTTGTCAATTTACAAATCTGGAATTATTTCTCGCAGAAGCATATAAGAAAGTTAAAGTATCCTACCCACTTTAGGTCTATGTGGCCCTTGGGGTCACGGAATGGAAGGCTCCCAACCAATGGGATTAAGTTGAGGTCAGGTGGTCAGTCCGATGCACATCCGCCTTTGACCTCTTGGACCAGGATTCTAAAAAGGACCAGGGTTGGAGGAGAATTCAGTCTTGAAAAATCCCCAATCCTCCTTTCCAGCCAAGAGTCAAGCGCCTTAACATTTGGCCCACCGCAGAAGCCTTTAATAAATTACCACTGACGGAGTTACTCTAATTAGTACTTCTAAGTAAAACTTCTCCCTATAATTTTTTTTTAAACAACAATAAGAAAAATCTAACATTTAATTTTAAGTAATTTGAGCTTCATGTCACCGTTATTTAATGATATGATAGGAATTTTGAAAATTGCCACAGCAATATAAAGTATTCCGTTTAGCAAAATATGGTTTAGTTTTATTATGACGACAGTATCAATTTGTTTCTATGTCATGCGTAAATGAAATAATAGCTAATCATCTCTTCTTCCTGTTTGTATCTCATCTGAGTTTTCATCACATTTACCATCACCATATTTCACTATTCAATTAATGTGGTTTAGGAGAACATTGGTTTTAATAACACAAAAAAAAAAAACAAACAAAGGGATAAAATTCATATTTAAGCTACATAATTTGTGACATATCTTACAAATTTTTGTAACATTGTAGTAATGGGCAAAGAAATTGAATCTTTCTCTTAGACCCTTGTTCCAGCCCTGATCTGGACAATCTTCGTTTCCTTTTTATCTCTGTTTTGTCAGGAAAGCAGTTCGATCAATTCTGTCGATTGGATTTCAAACAAGGAAACAAGAACAGAAGTCAGTAAATTTCAAGATAATTACTTCCGTTCTACCACCTACCAGTAAATGGTAAACATATAATTAAGTTCCTCAAACAATTATCTGAAAAAGATAGTTGATCATTTCATTAATATTTATTATACAATTATTAATCTAATTCACCATAAATGTTTTTTGAAATACGATTGTCTGTCAGACGGAGGAAGTTTTTTTTATTAATAATTTTAATAAATAATCCATTTTGTTAACTTCACAGTAATTTAACAGTGTGTTAATGAATGAACTAAGGCACCAAATATTCCCGTTTAAAAACTGTTCTTCTATTTTATTCGTTTATGTGATATTAAAAATTCTACTCAAATGAATGAGGTAAGCTTCTTATTAAAACTGTGAATAGAAACAAAGTGCATCTTGAAGTATCTAAGACAAAAATTTAAATTACTGCTACAAACAACAGATTATAATAATTATCATAAAATTGTATCTCATGTTTAGTTGCAAATGTAACTAGTTGTAAGGTTGTTTCATATAATAAATATATTCTCAATAAAATGCTTTATATATGACCATCCACAAAGTCTCTGTCGCCAAATTGAAGCAAGGAAATAAAGAAGGAATGTGAAATTCATGTTGAATGCCATCAACTAATGAGAATGAAGGTAACCAGTATGAAATTTAATTATAATATGAGAGGATGGGGGGAAAAAAGAAAAGGTTCCACTGCTGTAAACAGGAAATTAAACTCCTGGCAATGTTCATAAATGAAGACTGTGAGCTTGGTAGGAAATTGTTAAACTGTACAAATTACTCAAGAATCACGAAGTTACTTATTTAATTTGACCACCAATCGATTTACGTTAGCTGTCAAAACTGAAATGGAAAATGAACAAAATTAGCAGTCTTGAAAAAATTTAACATTAAAATTTTTCATACAAAAAATCAATATTGATGTAATATCTATTTTTGTGAGAATTTTAGAAGGAATAACAATGCTATAAAAAAGTTTGATTTTATAGTCTTATAAATTAAAAAGAACTTAATAAAAATAAATTAACTAAAAACAAACTAATTTTATTAGTTATTGAAAGATTTATCTAATGAATATTCTTTTTTTTTATTAAGCATTACTTTTTTCTTATTTACAACCAATTCCCAATTCATCTATGAAGATTATCATTTCTATTAAACTAATTATTTTAACTATTTCTATTGCATAAGAAGCCTTTTGAAGAAAACCAACTTTCTCTTTTGTAAACTGATTCTAATATTTCAGATTGTCTTTCTTTCTTTCTTTATTAAGAGAAAAGCATTAAATAAAGGCGAGGACTTGATTATAAATTTTGACACCTTTACGATCATACCTATCTTATCCACAATTGCTTATGTAATGAAATGAATATTTTTAAATCCTGAATGTCAACTTTCACAACTTTTAAGTTATTGTAGTGCTAGTTTGTAAAGCTTAAAGTTAACGAAAAATATTTATTTTAGTAAAAACAAATGGCCATATTTTTTATTACTTAAATTAAAAAAAAAAAAACCAACGTTATATAACTTACTGATTCAGCTTTTAGTTAAACGTATATCGAAGTTGAAGGGCTTACATATGGAAACAATATTTACAATATAAAATATTAATGTTTTGGATTGTGAATAAATCGGAATTACTAACATTTAAAGTAGGTTTATAAAGAATTGTATTTCGTATCACAGGGATGCTTTTCTAGCGATCTTAATGAATTGTGAATAATACACTTCTGAACTTCTTTTCTGAATTAAAGAATCTAAAATTCTTTATTTTATCAAATGACTTTGTTGTTTGTTTCATATTATCTGTATTTTAATGTGCGATATTAATGGTGCAAGTTGCAAGTTAAACTGTGAAAGAAACAAAGTATTTTTGGAAGAAATCATGAAAACATGAAAGCATTCATGATTCATGACGACATACAGAAACAAAGAATGACAAACAACCATGCCAGCTGCGGGATTCAAACTCCTGCCTAGGCATTAAATTTGAAGCGGACTAACTACAGCTTTCAATTATTAACGGGAACAGTTGATCATAAACAAGCACCTGTAAAAAAGTTTCGGAGGGGACGGGGAGGCAAAATAAATTAGTACTATTATAAAAGCTAAGGACTTCAATAAAATACTTTAAATAAGACGAAATTAAATAATAATTTAAATAAAATGTGCCATTTTGTAATTGCTAGTTTCTTTGAGAGAAAGAAATTACATCAACTTGTTCTACTCCTCCCTTACAGAAGACTCCCTTGCATACAATAATCAAACTGAAAGATGTCTTCCTTTGATCTTATGTTAGACTTAATTTATGATTATATCTTATATAAATGTTTTATAGAAGCAAAAATTTAGAACTGAAAATTCGCTGTCAAAATGGAGAAAAAGAACCCATGTGTGAAATGAAATAACGCTATAGTACACTCTTATCATATCTTTGAAGTAGAACGTACTTCAAAGATTCTAAGTAGATATCTAATTTTAAAAGAAATTGCATTTCATCATCAACTTCATAAGGTAAATTTTATGAATTCCATTAACCCTTTCCCAAATTTATCGCAAATAAATTAATAACAAATTTATTTTAGAGTACTGAAGTTTAATTTTAGAAATTTAGATAGTTACGACTTTATTATTTTAAATGAAAATCAAGAACTCAGTTAAAGATATTTCAAAATATAAATATCTCAGAGTCTAGTTTTAAAAAGCCCATAATAGAAACATACTTAATTTTAGTATTTAATCGGTTATTTTTTCTGTTATTCAATATTAATTCATTATTTGATATTCGTCATTTATAAATCGTCATGGCAAGTTAAATATCATTTAAAAAGGAAATCAATTCTATTTGTTTATTATCATTGAAATTTGACTCAGAATTAAATTGAAAATTTAAGATTATTATCCTGTTCTTACTGCTTCTGATATGCGTTAATCTCTGCTATTAAATCTCATTTTGATTTTTTCTTAACTGTTTTTCAGCACAATCACCTCAAAACTAATAACAACTTGACGAGATTCTGATTATTTTCTTGTAATTTTATAATTGGCCTCTTTATTATTTGATGTGGCATGTGCAGATACTCTTTGTTTAGTATTTGTGGAATTACAAAAGAAGTAACGTAATATCTGCAGTGTAACATGTCTTGTAATTCAATGTAAATTAAGAAATGAATATATCAATACTCATACGGAATACGGTGAGCTAGATGGCAAGGTGCTGGAGGATAAAGGTTCAATCCACGCAGGAGGTCGGAATTTGGTTTTTCCTCCAGATGGGTTGTAGGGTCCACCCAGCCGTATGAAGAATGGGTACCGGGTTTCTTTCCCTGAAGTTAAAGGCGGGTGGAGACCTCAACTTAGTCTGGTTGTTGTGAAACCTTACCTTCAATGGCCCCTGTAGTAGGATATTTTAACTTATCGTAAGGGATGGACAATAAGTACAAATCTTTGAAAATCTTCGAATTCCTTTCATCTATCTTTAAATACCTTTAGGAATTTATGTTTGCCAATTAATGCCTTTTTCTTTTATTTCATTATAAACTATATTTCAATAAAAACAAAAAAAGAACTTTTTTTTATCTGTTTTACTTAATTAATTCACGAATTAGATTTGAAAACCTTCAAAACAGTTTTTAAATAACAAAAATGTTATGCCTTAAGATAGCTTTTAATATTTTATAAATTATAGTTTCTAAGAAAAATGTGAAAATTGAGTTAATGTCGAATATAAGGAAAATGTGAAATCTTCGTGACTTTTTTCGGAGAATCGCATAACATCCTAAATCTTTAATTTCACTAAACACATTTCCAAGAAATTTTCATCAATGATAATTATTATTTAATTATTTTATTATTATTTAATTTTAAAATGAATACGAAATAAATTTTGAAAACAGAACTACAACCTACGTTGTAAGAAAATACAATTGGTAATTAGGAAAATTATTAATTTTGATTAAAGTAGAAGATATTTTTCAAGTAGTCCCCTTGATCCAAATAAATAAGAAATAATAAAGAAACAAATTCCATTTTTCAAATTTCATACCAAAAAAAAACTATGTAAAAATATGCATGTATAAAAAATATGAATGTGAAACGAACATTTTCATTCAAATGTTCTTTGCTAAAAAAAATGCTAAGTAACATTTAAAAAAATAATAAAATAAACTTCCGTATTTAAATTGTCGGCTGATATTAAGCATCTTCTGATCTTGGCTTAATTAAATGTCAAGAACTAGGTATCTGTCAATATTAATACTGGCTGTCCTCTGCTTCCATCAGCTCTTTCAAATATGGTCTGGGAAGAAGAAGATTCGATATATGGAAATAATTAAAATGAGATCTATCTCATATATTTTCTAACTACATACAGTATTTTTAAATCGAAAAAAGAAAAATATATTGGGCCAATAACAATGATCTAGTAACCATAAAAAAATAGATATTGATATATACAATTTGATTAAAAAAGTTAAAAGGAAATTAATAGTTTTTTTTATTTATTACTTTTTAATCAAATTTTAAATAAATTTAAATCAAATACATTTTCGTAACAGATAAACGTTTACTGCTAAACTTATCTTCCATCACAAGCTAATAAAGTTTTCTTGTTATTGAAACTATCAATACAGTACTACTAAACATAAAATTAACTGCATTACACAGCATTACACTAATGCCAAACTATTAATTCCTTCAGTTGAAAGATTGTTTTTCTTTGTCCGTGATGAGGAAGCATTTAGGAGAAGCAGAATTGTTGTAATAATTATTTTGCTTAAGTAAAATAGATACATTGAAAGTGTCCTCTGATAATAAGTTTGTAATAGGATGATTCAACATCTTTGTTAATTTATCGTTGTTGTAACTGTTAGAGATTTCAAAATGTAAATAAGAAATACTAAATATGTAAATACTAAAGCAACAGAGTAATCCACTCTGTTAAATATTGTAATGAAGATAAATGGAAGAAATAAACATTCTTGTGTGAAATATATGAATATTTATCTTTGATTATAGCCTATAAATGTTGAAATCTTTTAATAATTACAGTATGTCAATAATAAAGTTTAATCTTACAAACATAAGAAAATAATTTAAGAAACAAGCTATTTTGTCAAACTAAATTTATTACCTTATCATACTGTATTCGGGAAAGTATATCTTGAACTTATATAAAATTAAACGAAAAAAACAAACATAATCTTATACTTTCCTTCAAAAAAATACTACTACTAGTATTAACCTTATTAATAAAATATTTTTATGTTTCACTATAAAAATTAAAGTGCACTCCCCTCTTCTATACTCAATATTAAAACTTGACACTAATTCTGACTCAGCTTCTGCTAAATTAAAAAGAGTCCGATTGGGTCCCACCAATTAATCACATTATACATATGACGATAGGAAACTCATTCTCACTATATGCTTTTTTTTGCACTTATTAATGCATGAGATTGCATGAAAACTTACTTCTGCACCTCTGTTTCTGAATGATAACCATTTCTTCTAAAAATCAAATCGAATTTAGATTGAAATTATCCTCGCAATCTTATGGTGAATCTTATGGTTATGATTTTTATGGTGATTCAGTTTATCAGAATTACTACTATCATTAATGCGTGCGTCTCATCGTCCTGCTTGAAAACACAATGTCAGACTCAAAGAAAATCTTAAGAACAAGGTCCAATATACCGGATACTAAAGTCTTATTTTTGAAGACATGCTTGGTTTCTTCTATCGTATCTAGAATAATTTCTTAAAAATGCAATTTTGCAAAGCTTATGTACGAACATGTTTATCATGTGAGTACTAATAGAGCAAAAAATTCGGTTTTTCATATACGAGTTGACATCGCTCCGTTGCGCAGTCTTACCAGTACAATCAACAGTGAACCACTCATTGCTTCTCCTCAAAATCCTGCAGCGAAGACTTACAAGATAAGAGGTTCAGTGGCCCTCGAAAATAATTCCATCAATCTCCAAAAGATAATCCGCAGTCAGACCCAGACTATCATTGCACCTACATCGTGACTACATTCACTTATAATTACGAAGTATCATCCACAGAAAAGAAAGGCATTTCTTATGTGAACTCAAATCAGCTTAACCCTATTGTATTTCACTAGCGTTTGTATTTATAGACAACACTATTAATTCTGCACCACAACTTAATTGAAAGATCTGAATTCTATTACTACCTTCATTGTAAATATTGTACGGATTATTGTTGGTAAAAGGTAAATTTAAATTAGGTTGTTTTTCCGTGATTTGACAAGAAATGCTTACCACCTCTAAAGCGGATAAAGAAAACTATTAATTTCTTACTTATGAATTTATACTACGTCTACAAACAAATATGATTTAAAATGACCTTTGGTAATTCGCTATCAGTGCAAAGCGAAATAAGTCGTTTATGTAATGGTATTTACTTTTACAATGAAATATGAATTAGAGATTTCTTGTATTCTAATAAGAGATTCTATATTGTTATTAGAATAAGGTTTTCCAAACAATTCTTCAAAATTATTTTTGCTATCTGAGAATTTAGTACTACTTATAATATTACTGTGTGAGCAAACCTAAATAATTTAATTGTAAATTAATTTTATATCACCATGCAATTCTTTTTAAATACTTTGTACCAAGAAAGAATTTACAAATTGTAATTCAATTATAAATATATATTTACAAACATTTTATTTGAGGAAATGAAAAAGAAAACCAGTTTTTACTTACGAATTAAACTTGAACACAGTTCAAAGACAGTACTCTTGCAACGGATCTTCTGCACAATGTCGAGCAAAAATAAAAAGGTACTCATTTAAATAGCTTTCGCAGTTTACACGAATCGATTAAATGATAGCAAAATGAGAATGAAATAATTTCTCATTATTGGTTTGGTTTACGTTTTGTACACTCGCAAATATCTGATCAATTTCTATTAATGAGATATCTTTAATGGCCATAATTCCATGAGATTTATTTTGTTCTATGACCTGGCTGTCATAAAAACCAAACAAAAAATTTATGCAATACTATTGGTAATTGAGATAATATTCAACAGCTTAACTTATTCTAATCAAGTTTTGGTTTCTTGATAACTTCAACGCTGCAATGTTATTTTCTAACATGGAATCAGTTAGGGAGCTACAGACTCATCTCTCCAGTCGATTTGGCACTGTAAATTCCTCTCTCAATTGGAAACACGAAAAAGCTACTGAGAATGGAATTATATATAAAAACAAAAGATGTTTTAAATAAAAACTGAACGTTAGATTGAGAATACAAATAGAAAGTTTAGAATTGATTTAAACGCATCCATACTGAGTTGTTTTGTATGTTCTTAAGCTAAAGTTTCAATTTCAGTGAAAACATTTCGTATCACTGGTGTTAATTGGTGTGCTTTCAGAAGCAAACACACAAAGAGAATTATGAAAGTATAGACAGGTAAATAAATGAAACTTGTTTCGTTATTTCCTTTTTTATAAGTAGCTTTAATAGATTAAATTGTACAGCAAGCACTAATCCTTACTTAATTGACAGGAATGGATTTATTCATTTGATGTCCCTAATTTAACCTTTTGAAAATATCTTTGCGCCTCTGTTAAAATCCAGCTCTGTTTAATTGATTGTTTACCTATAATCTAATTTAATGTTTATGGTGGTTTGTTTAATCTGTCATTTATTATAAATTGATGATATTACAATTATTTTTATATTTCGTTTACAAACATAAAATAGAAACAAGATAAATTTACCGAATATTATACTGCATTTGCAAATCCGAAAAATAAAACAGGATTTTGAAGAATCACTGATTAGATTTAGCAGTAATTTTGATGTTAACAACAGAACATTGCATATTTTAACATTTTAATATGGTTAAAACAGATTTAATAGAATCAAATATTATGCTCTTGAAAGATGTTTGGCTAAACTGTTTCTTATGCTCTTCATCCTGCTTAACATTAAAGTTCAAAGTTCAATGGTAACGCTTTTTCTTATCGTAGAAAGTAGAGGTTGGTTGTTGTTCAAGAAGCAATTATTTTGCTACGGCCTACTTTTCTGAAATACCTCGAAACCTCATATTTTACCTGAAACCCTACTTAGATTTCTTTGTTCAACGTTATTAATAGCAGCCATTTATGTTCCATAATAAATTGATACTTTGTTGGTTATGTGAAGCCGTCGAATCACCATTCTGTCGTTAAAACGCTGACCAATCTGGTTCTACAATAAATGAGGAAATCTGTTCACGTGGCTTCTAATTGATTAAGGTAATAAACAGCATCTTACTAAAGCGTCAGCAGTGAAGAATGGTTAAGGATAAATGTAATATGCATTACTGTTCCTAAATTTTTCAATATCGCCATCATAGCCAAACTAAATTGCTTTTACATTCATAGTAGAACTTTCTTTATCCCTTATATGTCTGCATGAAATATTTCTTAAAATTATCGTTGAAGTGCAAGACGTAGATAATCTCTTTTCAATATCAATAATGTTCTTCCAATTAAATAAAATACAAAGAAAGATTGACATTAGAGGTACTTCGTATATTTATTTCAAGCCAGAGAAATATTTAAAAAAATAAAGAAATTTTCCATTAAATAACTAAAAACAAAATTTAAATTCCCAATTATTTCTGTTCTGAAATAGGAAAATTTTTATTTCAAAGTGGTTAATTTCATCTTTATATTGAATTGACTCTCTTTTGAAGCAAATAATATTGGATAGTATAACTTAGAAATTAAATACTGTGTGTTTAAATTCGGAGAAATAATAACAATTTAATGTTATTAAACATTTTACTTTGTTTTAAATGAAAGCGTTCAATATGACCCTTCTTTGATATTTAGGAAAGGTTAAAAATATTAAGCTTTGATGCCAAAAATATTTAAATAATACACAACACATTCCAATTATAACTTAAGCAAATACTGCTGGCAAAGGAATTATTTGAGATCAAAAAATCCATTAATTGAATGATGCCAAAGATCGGCATTGACATTCTTAATTTTCAAGTTTCAGTTTTCTCTATCTTTAAGAACCAACAATCATTGCTTACTTCATCCTCCCATCTCTTCCTCTTGGTCTCTTTCCTTCAACATCTTAAATTTTTCTTACCGAACTCTTTATGCATTGAAAGATTTTGATTTAGTTACGATACAAGTGTTATTCTAAACGAGAAACGCAACAACTTTTGTTAATTGTATAGGATAGATACTGATTTGAGCAATGACGTCTTTTTTAACGCCCGCTGAGTAATCACAAATGTTGCCGCCAGGGCGGGTCTTAGCAAATACCCAGCCTGATTTTGAACTCAAGCCATCAGTCCAACCCATAAATAAAAGAAAAATCATTATTTCCAAAATTTAAAATTTTCTTATAATTGCGATCATGAAACTTTTGTACCAACAAAAACAATTTAATAACATTGTTATCAAATGTTAAAAACAATTTGATAAGAATGTAGCTATTTTTTAATTCGATCCAAAGTTCGAAAACTGAATTACAGAAAAGAGAAAAAATTTACATTTTCTCCATAAAGTATGCCATGAACTTCTTGGATAGCAAGCGATATTCAAGATAGATTCTCCTGCGGAAGAAAATGTCTCTTCTTCATTTCATTTTAGAAGCCATAGACTTAAAAAAAGTATAAATTAATCCATAAAAGCAAAACTCTCGCTGAAATACAAGAGAAATGTTTATATTGAACTTTTTTAGCTGTATAATTGTGAAGAGAGAAAAATAAAAAATTATGGATATTAATTCTAACATTTAATACTTCTTGAATCAAAAAATCAATTTCCAAAAAGTCAATAAAGTATACTTTGAAATGCAATCCAAAGTTTTGATTCTTGTCGTACAATCTTAAAACGAAACTGTCTAAATTTTATGAAAAAAAATTCTGCTACTTTTTTTTTATATTGCCTCAGTATTTACAAACTATGTTTGATAGAATACTTGCATTGTTTAATATTTACTAGAATACTGCAATATGTCTGATCAAAAGGAAAGAGCTCATAAAATGTCGTTTCGCATGCATAAATATTTCAATTGGCAATTTTCAATGCAAATACATGATGAACTGTGAGCGGAATTGCGTGGGAAGTGGCTTTTGTCAATTGTATATAAATATCTGGATTATTGTCTCTTCACCTAAAATTACTCTGAATGCACAGAATAGTCACTCATCCCTGTTGAGTAAAATTAAATTTACTTAAGTTTAGACATTACACATACGGCTTCGTTGTTATCAAGGTAAAGATCACGTTGTCGGTTTTTATATTCTACTTTAAGAGAATAAAGTAGTTAAAGAATAAGTTAATAAAGTTAATAAGGTAAAATAATAAATTAAAGTAATTTATAATTAAAAATAAGTTAAAAGGATAAGCTAAAGAATACTTTTCTAATCCACTACAGCAGAGATTAGAAAGGGCCCTTGAACTGTAAGCTTACTATTCACGAAGGATGTAATGAGGTCAGCAGTATCCTCAAACGCCTTTATATCTGAGAAAAGGCTGTATGAAAAGAATACATCCAGTCGAAAAAAACTCTCATCTCATCGATGCAAGGACTTTCCAATCAAAGATCTCTCTACACCAAATTACTTAATCAGATCGTTATTTATTTTCCTATTTTTAAAAAAACATTTTCCTCGTCAAATCTGTTGTTCATAATTTTAGAAAGTTTATCTGTTGGATATATATATTTTTATTTTTATTTTTTATTTTGGCCTTGTATGTTAGTCCACGGCGGGACGCAAGGCGTTCCCCCTAAGGACGGCGGGAACACTGGTCGTAATCACCCCGACTGACCAGGTGACTGGGGTGATGG
Source organism: Thereuonema tuberculata (assembly GCA_023159025.1). Lineage (NCBI taxonomy): Eukaryota > Metazoa > Arthropoda > Chilopoda > Scutigeromorpha > Scutigeridae > Thereuonema > Thereuonema tuberculata. The sequence continues at coordinate 145,822,991 of JAFIDM010009631.1, read as the reverse complement.
GAAGAGAAGAGACAAGGGACAGAGAAGAAGCAGACAAACACAGGAAAGGAAAGTGAAACAGCCATGCCACTGCCGGAATCGAACCCAGGTACTGGCGCATTGGTCGCCACGGCTAGCCGCCGCCGAGACCGCACGGCCACGCCAGCACGGCGGATATATATATAGAATATATATAAATAAAGAAAACTAGGAAAGCTTTCAAAACTACGAAAGCTACTTAATTCGTTTAAGTCGGATCTTTTGCTTGATACTCAGTTCTAGTGTGATTTCAGTTGGAAAAAAGGCAAAATTTGCTTTCTGTGCGATATTGCAGTAGCTTCCCGAAATAGTATCTGGATAGAGATTACAGAAACAACGGAAATCACAAATGAAATGATTTAATTTTTCAGCCAAGTTACATTGCCTGGTTTCTTTATAGACTGAAGTTTGAAGGAGAACAGACAAACATATTGACTTTAATGAAGAGAAAGTTTGCAAGGACACTTCGTTTCTCATTTCATGAGGCAAAGTTGCTTGTTTTATCTGTTAAAAAATTTTGTTAATATGTAATAAGTCCTGGAAGGTCTATTCTCCTTTCATTTACTGACACATGAAGTTATTTCAAATGTTTCAACAATTTTTTCTTCAAAAAATCAAAATAAATATAGACTTTACAGAGCGTTTGGATAGGATTGCAAGTGAATAAAAAAAAAAATATTAAAAAATTTGTACATTTTCCTGTAGGCAATTTTTCAGTCTATAAAAATAAATTCCTCTAATTTAGATGAAGGCCTGCATACATTTAAATAAAATAAATGAAAGTTTTAAATAATAATCGGGGTATCTTCCAGTTGTATTATTACTCCTAGGAAGGAAGCAAAGAGAGTATTTAAACTTACTTATTCATATATTTCTGCTTGAATATTAGATAACGTAGTTACTGAGTACATTTTGCATAAAAGATAGAGTTTAGCTAATGAAAGCAGACTTGGTTAAACAAAAGGGGGTGGGGGTTCTGAATTAGTATCTTTGCCAAGTCAATATGGCACTTTTCCAATAGTTGCCGAACCAAATGGATAAACAAGTAGCAATCAGTTCCAAAAATTAAAGCAAAGAATTCTCATAGGATAAATTTTAGTTGTTCTTCAAAAAAAATGCTTATTCAAGTATTGGAAAGAATGACTTAATGTGAAATCAATAAGAGAGTGCTGTTATCGAAAACAGTATTTCATCGAAAATATAAAGTCTATCAGATTTCAGAGAAAAGATTTAGGACAAAGAATGGTCTATCAGAAAATATTGAAAGCTAAACCTCGTATGGAAGGAATTCATGAACTTAATTATTATTTCAACTTTGTCTTTCGAGTGTTAATTTTTTTATCTGCATTAAAAATATCCTGAAATGACATCAATTTCTTAATTTGTGGACGAATTGAATTTTCCTTTTCTTTATAAATATTAAAGAATAAATAATGTCAAAGGCGATAGTAATGGTTATTGATCTGGAAGACATCTCTAGTCTTTTTCTCATCAGTGAAGCGAGAGCAACTTCTTCACACGAGTAGTCTCTGTGATATCGAATGTGAAGTGGCGCCATTTCACAAGAAATTGTTTGAGATCACAACAACAGTGAGAATTCCGAGCAAGAAAGCGAAGAATATCAGATCCATAAAATCCAGGCAGGAAAAATCTATTATCTGAAAGCCAAGGGATTTCGACATAAACAAGATATAAAGAATATCACAAAAGAATTTTTTTTGGTCGTGTTCATCCTTTTTCCTATCAGTACAATATACTACTTATTATTCTGGAAAATTTAAGTAAGAAATAAAACAATAAATATACAAACATTTCCGAATGTCTGCAGATATGTTAATCTAATTAATTACATTATAAATATGCTGAATTAAAATATTAACAATATTTATTAATATTTATTAAGCATAACATATATATTTAAAAATCCAAAAATTAAAACAATATGAATAAAAAGCTAGTATTTAATTAGAAACAAAACTGAAGCAGAAAATATCATAATACATCATTTTATATCTTAAAACATACGAAGTGATATTGTATCTGCACATATTTATATAATTGAAATCCTTGTGATTTAGAAATTAAGTAATGCCTGTAGAACGAATTATGAGATAAATATTTCAAGTATAAAAATCTATTGCATAAAATATTTAATCAGAATGCTTGAAAAAAAGAAGATTGTTTTCGAATTGTGCTGTTAGAATCTTATAACAGGAAGAATTGAATGCAATCTTAGGTGTGTAAGTATGCTTTATTAAATGTTTTAACTGATCAGGTGTGTAAGTATCCTTTATTAAATGTTTTAACTGATCAGGTATGTAAGTATGCTTTGTTAAATGTTTTAACTGATCAGGTGTGTTAGTATGCTTTATTAAACGTTTTAACTGATCAG
>JAFIDM010009631.1:145802304-145820481 GCA_023159025.1 Thereuonema tuberculata | reverse complement strand
TATGCTTTGTTAAATGTTTTAACTGATCAGGTATGTAAGTATGCTTTGTTAAATGTTTTAACTGATCAGGTATGTAGGTATGCTTTGTTAAATGTTTTAACTGATCAGGTGTGTAAGTTTGCTTTGTTAAATGTTTTAATTGATCAGTTAAAAAATTTTCCAAATTTTACAAAGACTTTTTTAAATAGAAATACTAAACATTTAGAATTCCATAAGTTTCCATTTTTAAGGCAAACGAGACATCATTATAGACAAGATATTTTTAATATTGATTTATTTTAAAATAAACTTAAAATAAGCTATAATAGAAAACTCACATCGAAAATTAATGAATATTCCATCAGCTTTAAAGTAAACAGAAACGACATCATACCAGTTCAAAAATAATAATTGTGATTGCAGTGGATTACAGCGTCAGTGTGATGCATTTCGCCACTTACTCTCCATAAATCCCTTTTCATCTACAGACGCCTAATCTACGTCGGGCGCAATTGTGCTTTACTCAAGAACCGGAATCTAACCATCTGATTCTGGTGATTCATGACTCTTGTGTTCTGTTTCTTATCAGCAGACGACAAGGAATTTCACAGACAATGATGGTCAAGAAATTTTTCTCGATATAAATAATTGAAGCACTTCTAAATTAATTACAACTACGTGTCAACAGATTTTATTCGATTCAGTAATTTATAAATAGAAAAATTGATAGGAAAAATTTACAAAATCAATTTTCTTCTCATCAATGAAGCTTTTTTGAATAAAGCTGTATCAAAATAAACTAGACTGAAAGAAATAAGAATAGCAAGAAAACCCAGAATTTACTGTTTTAGTCAGATTGAAATAGTAATTTTATTTTTAAAAAAAGTGTTTCTTTTTTTGGTTTTTTTGTATAAGAATTCAAGAATTTCTTACCATGTTAGTTTAGAGAACAAATTCCTAAAATTAAATTTATTTTTGGTTGACAGAACAATTTTTTTATGCTAGACTATTAAGTAAAAACTAGAATTTTATTTTGCAAACTTTGTACAGAATAGAGGTTTTTATTCCAATTTAAATGTAAATATATATGATGTGCCAATTGTAAATGTAGTTTGAAAGGAATTGTATAATTATAATAATTTTTGAAAGAATTAATAAAAAACGGAGTTAATAAAGTACAGTTTTCCTGTTGATATACTGTATGTAGTCTCGTGAAGACTGACATATCTTTCTTCTTTCAATGTCTGCGATGTCTGATTTCTTGTCGCAATGTATTTGGGATTCTAGGCGTGAATATTGACTCATCCTTCTACAATGTATCAGTGCAAAATATCACGGCTACTCTAGAATTAACAACTGTTGAACTGCACAGGCGGTGAATTCTCAAGTCCCTCTTTTGAGTCCGCTATCTCCCCAATGCACCTTCTTTTTCCTCTTCAAATGGATCGAATCATGGCCAAGAGCATATTTTCACCGAAGCGGACATTCTGTTTCCCCTGGAAACTCATTTAAGTGAGAAAGTCAGTTTATTCTGAGGAAATATATATTCAAATTCAACGTTTGAACTTCATTATCGGTTCAATTAGGTTAGAACTATCTTTTGGCAGAACGTTTGTTTTTTAAACGCCAGTCTGAAATTCAGCTATAGACATACTTTGAAATAAAAATACTGAATAAAAGGAAGGTTCATTTTTAATAAAGCTATTGTATATCAGAGTTCGTTTAAATTCATAATACATTTACAGTTTATCTCAATGCAATGTATTTTATTTTTACAATAAGAATGGATGAATAATTTAACATTTAAATGAATAGGTCTTAAATTCTTTTCCATTCTATTGCAATATTTATGTGAGAATTTACTTCTTAATATAATAATGGTAATTTAACTCAAATGAAAATTCCAATACATATAATAATTTGTTTAAAATCTAAAATGTATAAACAAAAATTAGAAATTATCCATTTTTTTAAATGAACTATAAAGATCAAATATAATCAAAATCATCAAAATTAATTTAACATTAAACTATCTTAATTACTATCCCATTGAAAATATTGACACTGTATTTATAAGCTTATTTCATCTACTGCAACCGCCTATATTCTATTTGCAGCAAACTTCCTTATTATTTACCATTTACTGGACAACGGTATCTGATCCAACATTATAAAAAAAAATTATATTTTTTTTCAAGTAAGTAATCTGTACAAAATGAATTATAGAAAATTTAATTATTTTACTCTAAATAATAATAATAATAAATAATACAAATCAAAGTATCAGTTTTAATATAATCATTCCATTTTGCTCAAGATAAATAACTGAACTATGAAGAAATGTAAAAAAAAATAGTATTGCACTTTCTAGTTTTTATTTTGAATTATGCATTGTTGAAGAATAACTTTTATATCAAGAAAAATTAAAAACGATAGAAGAAAAACATAAAGCAAATATATATATATAAAAAATAGATGTAGATTATAACGAAAAATATATTTCTAACGAAACTATATTTCAACGAAAAATATATCTAAATATAACAATATATTTTTAATAATTGTATAAATAAAATGAATGTCAGTTAGAAGAATTAACAAAAAAAAAACCTAAAAAAAAGCACGTTATTTTTAATGAACAAATGCAGTTACAATCTAAATTGTATATCTATAATATGTAATATTGTAATTACCAAAATAGTACTTTGATTTGAATAGTACTGAAACAGAAATAAGAACCCAAAACATAACAGAAAAGTGAAAGTGAATCATTAATTCTGTTCTAGAAATTTAATAAAATATCATTTTCTTTTTATATTCTCCAATATTATTTACTGTACTTAAAATTTTGATTAAATATAGTGATGTTTATAGTGTTTATTAAAGTAATGAAAATAATGTTGATTACATTAAATCAAATAAAAATAGCAGCATTTCGTTATTTCGTTCTGAAATACAACAGAAGGATTTCACAAATAGACTGACTTAGAAGTTGAAAAATTTAAAGCAAATGTAACTCTATTTTTAAATCATTGGCTTTGTTTTTAATTATGAAATAAGTGATTCATTACTTGTGGGGAAAAACAAAACATCTGTTGTTGTCACTTTCTAGTATTAGTGATATTTACTCAGTGATGACACTGTCCTTATATAGAATTAATCAATAGATAATAAGCAGACCATCCACTTTAAGCAATTTTAGTAGTAATTCTTATTACAATAAGAATATCAACAAAAATACTTAAAATATTAAAATTCTTGTATCACTAATTATATATCTTATATTCGTGACATTTTAAAAATCACTAAAATTCCTCTCATCAAATTATCAAGCAGGTTTATTTCTATACTTTGATTCAGTTTAAAGCACTTAATTGCATTCTATGATAGGATTTCACTGTCTCCTTCATATTTGAGAAAGTTCTGATAATGTAATCGATAGGAGGCAAATATTCATGTAAATGATGAGGCCAATTGAGTAAATTAGTGAAATTACATTCAATTCATCATAAATTGGATGTGACATTACAAGCAGTTGATCGTGTACAGAAATTTTAAAGATTTTCACTTAGAGATAGTTGAAATATTTCCAACCGGAAAGATTTTAGAGCTTAACTGAAATTTCAAGAAAAGCGGAAACAGGACAATTGCCTCCCCCACAAATATGAAGAAGTTTCTTCGAATAGGTAGAGCCAAAATTTAAAACTACTTGGTCCTCTCCTTTCAAATGAATCACCACAACAAATAATTAAAATTGTACCATTGCTTAAGAACAATACATATACCACTACTACTTGAATGACATCTATTCTAGACAACCAGTAAGGTAAGCAAAGAAGAATAGTCAGAGATCAAATACTCCGTTGATTCCACCTGATTATTTAACAAAGTTACAGGACGAAAATTAAAAATGTAATCATGTGATAACGTGTAATTTATTTACTACTACTTTCTTCTAAAGAATATCGTATCAACGTATATATAGTAAAAAATACAAATATTTTAGTTTTATAGCATAATATTCCTTTCCGTTATCAGACCATGGCTACATTACTGCAGAAAACATTATGTTTTTATTACTAAGTGTTATTAGTAGCCTATAATGTTACCTAAGATTCATACTGGTATTCGAGAGGAATCGACGGTAGTGAAACGTTGCTATCCTCTCTCTCCAATTGCACAAGGAGACCAAGAGAGATGAGAGAGTCGTTCGCTAAGCGCCATCTGGTAACTTCCTACATATTTCTATTCTACTATTCTTTTGTTCTATTTTACTTGTTCGTTATTCTATTTCTTTTCTTAACACAATATGCAACGGAAAAAAAAGCTAAACATGTTCAACCTCAATTGCTTTATAATTTGATGTTTACACTGGATTTTAATTTTTAATTCTTTCAACAATTTTACCTTTTTTTTTTTTTTAATAGAGTCAATATTCAACTAAGAAAGTAATTCTATAACTAGTTGTTGAATTAAGATTGTATTTTTAAATGCTTGAAAAATTATAACAGCATTATTGGTTACAATGAATAAACAAAAATTATTAACCAGAGGTAATGAAAAAGCATTCAGAAATAACTTGTAATCTTTTTCTACATAATAATTGATTTCAATATCTAATCAAGAAAGTGACATCTTCATAAGAAAGTTTTTGAAATAACGAATTTTTTACGTCTTCAAGGCGATTCCGTCGAAAATAGGTTGAGTGGATAACAAGAGCAGATGTTGACTTACCTGACATGTAAAAGGTTCATACCGGTATCTCAGAGAGGAATCCACGGTAGTTGTGCCTGCTGTTCCCGCATGATTCCCGCTCTCTCCATCTCAGCAACTGCGCAAGGAAGCCGCGCTGATCGTTAAGCGCCACCTGGTAGCTTTCTGCTTCATTTCCTCCCGAAACAAATGCCTCCTGCTACGATTAATGCAGTAGCAAAGGATAGCTATAAACCAGTAGACGAATCCCAAAATCGTCCAATAAATAAAGATCCCCTACTTAATATTGAAATAGTTAAGAATTAAAAATCAATTCACTGAAACCGTTACACTAAAACGTTGCTGATAGACTGAAAAAACAAAAAATATGACAAAAATGAAAAGAGGAAATAAATTAGGAATTTTGAAGTGTCTCAAGGAAAAAAAAAATCAAAATTAAATGATGAAGTGACTTAGGAAAAATGAAACATTGAAAATAGAAAGGAGGAATAAATAGTTAAAAGTCATTACGATTTAAATTTTCGTTTTATTTATTTTATCTATCTAAACTTCTCGTAGTTAAACTAGAACTTAACGTGTGTAATAACTGGAAAAAAATAAATTTGCAGATATCCATTAGATAAAAAATTTAAGAATTACTGTTTCTTTCTTATCTTCACAACAGAACTATCTTTTATATTCATCACCTCTTTATCATTAGCTTTAAGACCGTGTGACCTTGAACTGCACGCATAGCGTTAAAAGATTCCAAATATTAAAAAAAAACAAAAACTTTCAAAAGATTGAAACTGAAACAATGTTAAAATTTAAATGACAAAGAAAGCAACTAATGACACCAGTAATTGACATTTAAGCTTTTATTTGTAATTTGAATCTTTGTAATTTGATATCAGTGTAAGAACTTAATAAATCTTAATATTAAAAGAGTAATCTATGCAGAAAATTTACAATTACAGAATGAAAAATTAATCAGTATCATAACAGTCAAAACTATAGTACATTGAATGTTGCTTATTGTATGTTTAAATCTGTATTCTAATCATTCATAAGTAAGAAACATCCATTGTGAAACTTTTTGAAATTGCAAGGTGACTAAATTTATCTTTGCAGTCAAGCAATATATCATCGTGTGTTTGGCCCATTTATGTAATGTCTCATTACTTACACTCGGGTTTTATCATTCTGACATAAATTGCAAAGAAAGAGTGAATGATTATATTTTACCATCTGGCATTAAAGACCTGTGTTCTTTTAGAAATTTTTCTCAGGATTAGATTAATTGAATTAAAATTTGATGCTGTAAGGATGTGTATCATTTATTATAATAATTAAATTTCAAAATTAGTTCATAACCTTGTTTAGAATGTAATTTAATCTGTAAAGTAAAAAATGATCTAAAATAGAATATTTGCAAAATTTAAAATCGCCCTGTATTAACTGTAACTTTTCTGTTATTACCTTAAGTAATAAAGACGTTTATTACAATATCTTTATTTATATAAAAAAGGTGCTTTTTCGAAAAAATCCATTCGAGGAAAAATATATCCAAAAAAAATAAACAAATGAATGATCAAAAAATAGAAAAATTCGTTCTTCCTCTATAATGTAGATATTAGATTTAAGCTAAATAACAGTAAATTATCTCATTACTGCGCCGCATGTCTCTATTCCTGCTCGTCTACTCTAATGATTTGTTTTTTCCCACTATACCTTCAGAGAAATTCGAAGACGAGTTATGATGGCTTAACAGCTATGCTCATAGATCATACAGAGAAGCAGCTGTAAAGGTCGCAGTTAAAGTTTAATCACGAAATATCTTAACAGATATTGGGAAATTAACATTTATGCCAGCCAACATTGCGACAGCTTAAAATTCGGATTCGAGGTCACCCGAAGTTTACAGCAAAAGTCTGCAGTAAAAGGTCACAAGAATGACTTTTTCAACAGTCACAAATGACAAAATAGAAATTTACATAGAGTTGTTTAAAACTCCACAGCTATTACAGAAATTGAAAACAAAACATAAGAACACAAAGCATAATCCAGTGTAGTTGTTGACTCTCCCGTTAGACTGGCGCCACCATCGGCGTTCCGGAATAGCAGTTCTGTTTCGAAATGGCTCCATTTCGAATAACGGGTTAGAATTTAACAGATATTAATAAGATTTTCAAATTGGGATATTGCACAAGAACACAAAATTTATTTTAATCTGATATAGAGAAGCCGGAATTTGATCTCAAATGACAGGCGAATATCGGTAACATAAAAATCCTTTCAATTTGATAAATAATTAATTTGAGCAAACGCATTTATTTAACGAAGCATATTACAGTATTTATCAGATTGTGCCTCAGATTCGTTGCATTTTGCATTCTCATTTGGATTCCCGGAAAAATTTTCTGATTTTTAGCAAATGTAATGATAAAGTTTTGCTTATTATTATTTCCTTCTTTTATATCCTTATTTTTCTATACTCCTTTGTTACCCCTTCTATTTCTCATTCATTTAATTGAATACCTGCCAATAGCAAAGTATTGCTACTCAACATATTTGAATTATGCGTAATTTTCATGTCGTGTAATGTGCAATTTTTACCTTTTTTTATCTTTAATAAATTCTTCAACATTTTTTTTTTATTCTTTTATAGAATAACTTAATACACTTACAATAAAATCGGTACTCGTCTTGTTCTTTTTTTAATAGAATACTTAAATATAATAAATGATTACTTTTTTCGACAAACTTACAGATGAAGAGGATTAAATGACTGAAAAAACATCACGTGTCCGCCCACGAACAAATCACGTGCTTGTTCATTGCCACAATATAAGTACCGGTACTTGTTTGAGCAGTTTGTCCTCAAACTCTTGAACATTTCAGTTATATTTTAGGATTTTCCCGCAAATATCTCTGATAGATTTGAATTTCTTATACAAAAATTTACATTTTTAACTGTCCGAAATATGCATTACAACATTCCAGAAAAAATTCTTCAGAACGAAGAATGCTGCTGTTGAGTGAAAATGATCTTGAGTGAAAAGTGAATTTTTCAGCATTTTAATTTTATTCAATTCGTACAATGTAGGCCTAATATATTTAGATTAAAGATGTTATTTTATTAATTAGTAGCCTTAATCAATAAACAAATCTTCTGCATTCGAGATGGTCACATTTAAACTAAACTACAAATAACTAATATTTAAATGAAATAAATAATAATTATAAGTCGGTATCATTATTCATTACAATTTTGTTCTTTGTAATTGAAATTATTCATTTTCTTAGTTATCTAATATTTTAGTATAATACTTTAATTTAAATTTTATTTTCTTCTTAACTTAATTAGTTGTTTATTTATTGTTGTACCATTAACGACTCTTGTTTTAATTATTGCTAATAAAGAAACTGAAATCACCTATTGTATATATAAATCCAGACCAATTGTTAGTCCATTTCTTTCCAATCTAATAACTTGGTACATTAGTTACTGACAAAGTTATTTGGTGTAAAATCAGATTGCTACTGTCGAGCAATTGTCCTATATTGATGCCCAAGCCTTCTCGTTGCTCATAATGTCGTTGCCTCTCACAGACCATTTGGAAGGGATTGACCGCCCAGGGTAATGCCATTTTACAGGCTGTCGTCACAGGCGATCGCTTGCAACCTGCTCCACACATTTGAAACTGAGACTGAATTTTCAGACGCTGAAATTCGCTGCTACGGAACTTCCTAAAATAAAAAAATAAATCAAATTCATAAATCTTTTAATCATTCATCTTGTAGCAGTTTTTTGAAACCTCGTGTTTCTATAATAGCAGCGTTGTTCCTTTGTATTCATCTCACCTAAAATCCTACTTTTAAATGTTATTTAAAAATCCTAATTGGATATTTACTTGTTGATTTATTAAATATTCTTTCTTAATTGAGAAAGAATAGATCAAGTTTCCTAATAGATCAAGAAAAAGATTTTAATCGAATTTAAAAATTTGAATCAAAAGATAATACAAAATAAACCAAAATGTAATTGATTTAGACATTAATAATTAATTCAATAAAGTAATACAAAAACTTTACAACTAAAAAAATTCCCAGGTCTTCATTTATTATTATTATTAGCTGAAGTTTATTATAAAATAGCCCACTTTCATTTTCTCACCAAACATTTCTCCTCCCTCAATATAGCCTGAAGTCTACCTTTAGCCCCAGAAATCTTCTCATTCAATGAAGTAATTGAAATCTCCCCTCTTTGTTTTGTATTGATCCCATTTCCTACTCTTATTCATTCAAATTTACTTACATTTCCAAATGGACGTAAACTTTATCAGTATGATAAAGAACAGTCAATGTTCGAAACAATTACTTAAATGTATTAATTTCAAATGTATTAATTTTTAAGGTTACTAAAATGTGCTGTCTTATTTTATACTAAACAAAAATTCCTAGTCAATGTAAAACTATCGAAACACCAGTAAAGGAAACGGATAAAACTTGGGATTTTAGTTCATTTTAATGTTATTGGCTGAATATCAGATTTAATAATTCTAAATGAAGTCTGAATCCGTGTGAATTAGTATTTGAATCAATGAAGATATACAACTGAATATCAAATTAATTTAGTATTGGTCAAGAAAACTCAATTGCTTATGTTTATGAAACCACCGTCTACTGAAATTAGCTAAAGATATTAATACAGAAGAAGAAATGATATCCTAAAGAGTACATTAGCTTGAAGTTCTGCCACTTATTTTTTATAGTCTACATCTTGGAAAAGAAAATTGTAACACAGTATTGTACAAAATTGTAGCAATTCCATTAGTATTTTATCCGAGCTACATGAACGAAACAATCTCAATCAAAGAAAAAGTTTAGTAGACAGGTCATCATGAAATAAGTCAGATTGAAATTTCTTAAAAATTCCGAAATTTATATTTTAGTAAGCTGCAGAGTGGGAGAAAACAAGCACTCTCTCTGTCTTGCTTGTTACTATCAATTATCAAGTATTTTTTCATCCCTTTGTAATTCATGAAAATTAAAATTTAAATTCTAAAAGATAAAAGATATTACAAAATCATTTACTCACTCACACATCCTCATCCGTACTTTGTCGGGTTGAGGTTTCCATGGCCACAACATTTCATGAAAGATGTCGACAAATAGTGCAGCCGGGCTTCCATTCCTCTGCTGCATCCTTTGGTCCATCCGAGGGCGCACCGGATAGGAGTCTGATTTCCTTCCTTAAATATCGTGGAAAAGATACTGTGATTTTCCATTGATATTGTAAACAGCAATACAAAAATTGGATAACGCAAACTGAGCACAAAATAGCAACAATTTAGCTTCTTGACGTAAATCATTTTCATCTTTTTTTGTGCTTCCTTTAGTAATTAGATATACTGCAAACGGTAGAAGGAAAGAATGGAAAAGAAGTAGAATTTTCATTCTCATTAAACTATTTAATAAACTACAGTTTTAATTAATTAAATTTTATATACAAATTTTTATATAAATCTTTATATATAAATCGTTTGTCACTTAATAACGTTGCAATTTTCAAAGTGTCAACTTTGCTTTTTAAATAATATATTAAAACAAATGCACTACTAATAAGTTTGTAATACAGTAGATGGAAAAGAATAGAATGCAATGATTGTGTAAACGATTGAGATGTTTAATCTAACCATGTTATTCTCGATTGAACTAATCTGTAAATTACCATAGTAAAACAGGCTAAACCAGGCTGTTTGAAATAAGTTAAACAAAAACAATAGATTTACAATGTACTCAATAGTCAAAAATGTAAATGTGAGGTATAAAAATTACGAGTTGTATCAAAAAGTAATGCCTATTGATTTAAAATGTCTTTAATAACAGAAAGAACGAAATGATGAACATAAACACATTTTACATAGGATGTTCTCAAAACAATTTAAAGTCACTGTTACGGCCAATCCATTTGTGCCATTGTTGAATCCAAGTCTTAAAATTAGTTTGAAAGACTCCATAGAACACTGATATTTACTCAAATATTTTAACCTTCTTCAGGTCTTATGCGGATCTTCATTGAACAGAAAAGGTGGAAGCCTGAAGGCTCAAATCTGGGTTGTATGAGAAAAATAGGAAAACCAAGGAGTGGCATTTGAAGTAAAAAATAATTACAAATGAAAGGATAAAAGTCTTGAATTTTTAAGTATGTAAAACAGCATTGTCGTATTATTATTATTATGTAAAAGTTTCAAATCTTGGGTTTCCCCAGCAAAGACAACATGGCGGGTCAAGGACCAAAGCACATTATTATTATTATTATTATGATCCATTAAATAAATTCCTTTGTTGGCAAATGTAATGACATTCATGTTTCTTTCTTTTATAAACACAAATCATGAACAATAATGATCTGTACACAAATATCTTATTATTCTGTCGGATTAATTGACGTCTAATACTTTATTATTCACCCTGTACACATGAACACTTTAGCAAGACAATATTATAATAGTAGTATTAACTTTTAATTTAACATCATTTCACTAAAGTCTCTTAAACGGCAATTTTTTTTTTTTCTAAATCAAAGTTCAATCCTGAACATGGCTTAACGTAAATCTTATTTACAAAGATAAAGTTAGCTCACTTAAGTTCTAATGGTGACATTACTTGCGATCCTCCTCCTCTAGGTACAGGCCAATATTTATGTCGTGTTCTCCGACATAAAATTCAAACAGATCCCAAATTTTTTTTCCGAGGCACAAAAAACTGTCATTCATTCCAATTGCACGTTTCTCCACACCTTCATTAAATTACTCCTACAATCTAGTTTGAGCCTCATCCCGAAGGGCGGCTAACGTATCTATTACTCCCTCCAACCCTATGCTAACACACGATGCGATCGTCACAATACTGCCGCAAGATTTTCAGGAAATCCATCTGTACTCCAAATTTCGACATTACGTCGCCTCTTGCAGAAACTCAACAAACAGGATCATTAGGACACCGTATTCCAGAAAGCACGGTTCGCAATCGTAGACATACAATACCAACGGCTGAAACTTCCACTCGTGAAAATCCTATGTCAACACCATAACCTTTACCAACTCCAGACGAAGTAGAACTTCTCTCATCAGCAATAGCAAATAGGTCAGTTTACAAACAATACATAACAGATCCAGTCTCGTTAAATTCCAACCATTCTATCGTCAAACACCCGCCACAAATTAATTGTCAAAATATCAATCCTTTCACAACTGATCTCATACGGCCAGCAATTGATCGATTACAATTAATTCTAAAACACAGCTAATATTTTTTTTTAATTATAATATGTGTAAAATATTCATTGCCAAATTCAATAAGTTCATTGTTGAATCGTGAGGAAAATCGCGTTCTTAATTGTCATTTGGACACAGGTGTCATTTCCTTCAGAAAAGCTTGGTAAAAAGTGACGTCAGGTGAACACTAGGCATCCAATCATTATTTTAAGTCAATCACGATGAGAGAAAAGGTCATTTGTCTGGCTTAAATTAGCTTCGTCTTCATTTTCCTTCTCAATTTTCACTCAACGAAATTTCACTGAAATCAATGAACGTGAATACTGTTACTTACATAAGGGCATTATACTTTGCAAGACCATTTTTACAGAAGGTTAACAACAAATCATTTCTAATTGATTTTATTGTGTGTGTTTTTTTTTTGAACAGAATGGTTCTAAAAACGGTTCTTTTGAGTATCAGAGCGGTTATGAATAATAAGATTTTCGATTTATATTTGTTGATTATTTTGAAGTCATTCATTTAAAATCTTAGTAAATGCATTTGAAACTGACTTATTCTTTAATCTATCCTGAGTAGTGATATCTACTGCGAAATCTTTGCTGAACTGCTTTGTGCGATATCTTTTAAGTGGAATTTCACTTCCTACTGCAATTTCCTAAAGCGCATAGAACTCGCAAACATAAGATAGTCTTGTTTTAATTGAATTCCACTGCAATGTTCGCGTATGTTTCAATTTTTCTAACGACATCATCATCACTCGAATTTCCCGCTTGTCAACCAAAAAAGTCACACCCATCGTACTCTCTGATTGCGTGGCAAATAAATGTCACCAGCATCTCCGTCAATCGTAAGTCAGCCACGCTTGAGAACTCCAGACCACCCAAGATTCTTTTATTAAACTCCTCTTTCGTCTTATAACACAATAGGCAAGGCTCAACCATTTAGCTCAAAGGGAGGAAGAGATCCAGAGATGCTTGATTTTTTTTAATTTTACACCTAGCATTTCTAACATATCTAATTAATAATGTGAAAATGGTAAAATGTACATTATTGGATATTTTTGAAAAAATGTTTTCAGTTTTTTGATTCTACAGTATTTGTCCCTATTGTAAGACGTAGTTCACAAGTTCTATTTCTATCGTAAACTACATGTAATTTTGTAATGGACTTTCAGTGATACAGTTTTTGGTCCAATTATCATCATTTCGTCAAGAATAATATAGTTAAATGAAAACTAAACAATCGTAAGAGTTAATCCCAACTTTAACCGACTGTTCTGCAAATAATGAAGTACAATATTTGTCAAACTTCATGCAACTTTCATTAACTGTTCTTCCAAGATTCGTTTAAAAATACAGTTTGCTTATAAAAACAGAGAAATAACATAAATAAAATGCAATGACTAAAATAATATCTAAAGTAATATTTTTTTTTCCAAGTTTAAGATAATAATACTAAAGATAAATGTACCTAAATATAAGAATATTAAGTTCGTTTAATTAAATTAGGCGTTTATGGTACGTCCTTTTGAATGTCTAATCAAATTATCAAAAAGTCCTTTTGCAATGAAAATGTAATCATTTTTTATCTTTACATATTTATTATGGGTGCGAAGTTTTGTAGCGATAGAACAATTTTTCCGGTAAGTCGTTTGTTTCCGCAACGGTATGGTGCTTTCGAAAGAAACAATATGGACATTTTTAAAATCATTAGTAAGCATTATCAATTAAAAATCAGTTTTAGATATCAAAGAAATTCTTTTCTTTTGATCTGGGCTGAAACCTAAAATCTTATAACTGTTTAACAATACTCAAAGGTCTGGTTTTGAAATTCTTGGTGTATGTTTTCTTGAGATCTGAGAAAGGATTTCCCTAAGAAACCGTACATCACGACTGATAAATATTTTTATCATATAAAACTCCAAACACACAAATTGAATAAAATAAGAATAAATACAATTACGACGTTTCGACTTGCCTGCAAGGCGTCGATCAAGTGATCGAACAAGAGGTTACAGTGGATTTTATTACTGCCCACAATCAATCATAGTTTTAGAAAAAGGAGGTGAAATTAACCCTGCTGCCATCGCATGTTTCTTCCTGCAACTATGACCTGCTCTTATCTCCTGGTGATGATATTCAAAATAAACCTCAAAAACATAAACAACAGTGCTCGTACTCGTGTATCATAACACTATAAATTACTCTCATCCTATTCTTTTTTAGAAAACCCATATAAATAAGTGTTTTTCACTGAAATAGAGTCATTGAACATAATGAGTCTTTCAGTATATACAATGACTCTTTACATTTACGTTTCAGTGAATGGTTCACGTGATCAATGATCCGGGATGCTGTAAGTCCACTATATGACCCGAACGCCGGGCATGGGTCGCTGTATTATAATTCATGTCCCCAATATTAATAACATTGGCATGCGACTTAATTGGTTGACTTGTCTCTCCGATATATCTACATGGAAAATTAATACCATGCAAAGCGTAGATTACTCCTCTAGGGATATCTATTGAGACCCTTTATTATTCGCATTTATTGCTGCCCCTAACGTATCATTGATGACGGAAGTTAACACAATACCATAAGGTTTCAGCATCCTACTTAATTTATAAAAAGGAGGTCTTATATAAGAAGGAGGTCTTAATTGTTTAATTTTGAAATTATATATACTGTTCAATGTTTTTGTAACATGTTCAGCAACAAATTTTTCGGGATAACCATTTGTTAATTTTTTTTTTTTTTTTTTTTTGCAAAATCTGCAAATCATTCTCAAATAATTGACCCGATCTGAATAAAGTAAAAGCTTTCCTGACCGCCATCTTAATAACGTTGATTTTGAATGATAGCGGGCATGCTTAATTAAAATTAAGAGTTGATCCCCCAAATGCATTTTTTCTGTACACCTCAATATGAAACTTATTATCGGCTCTAGTAATTTTAGGCCGCGCGGTTGGCGTTGTCACTAAGACATTGGCCACGCACCTCTGAGTTCCGGGTTTCGGTTCTCACGTGGGTTTCGTGATGGTAGACGATCCGCGCTGGGCAGGTTTTCTCGGGGTTCTCCATTTCCCCTGCAATTCTAACACAATATTTTCTCAGTCTTTCTCTCTGTCTGTCCTCATTTCCGTGGGATAGCACAATAGACCTATAGGTCGCGGTGCTTGGCTTCCCTGCCACCCACATTCACCATAATCAATCAATCTAGTAATTTTAACATCCAGAAATGGTAGACTGCTATTTGTCTCACCCTCAAATTTGAAGTTAATGCTATTATGTATTCCGACAATGATATTCAAAATACCTAAAGAAATGGTACCTTCGGCATAGAAAATGAGATCAAGCGTCAAGAGCTTGACATTTGATATTTGAGCTTGATATTTGTAGCTGGCCTTGATCATATATATGAAATGCCGAGTCCTCTATATAAATCATGCATAACTCCGGCATCGTCGCATACACAGATAGACCCATGAACAAGCCTATAAATAAAATGTACCATTGAATTCAAAAATATGTAATTCATATAAGGATTTAATCAAATCTATAGTTTTTTTCAATTATATCAGAATTGATAAAATTCCCATAGCGTTTAGTGTGAATATATTCCAAAGCTCTGTTAATAAGATCCATTGTAGGCCTAATACATGTAAATAATGAATCTAGATCTAATGAAACAAATTTATAACCATCAATATATTCTAACTTCTTAATTTTTGTTATGAATTGCTGACCATTTTCAACAGCATAATGGGAATGGATATTAAACTTAGCCATAATGTTAAAAATGAGTTTAGAAACCAATTGAGGCGTTGAATGCGACAGGGAGCTAATGCCACATAAACATGAAACTGAAATATTTTGACTTTTGTGTTTGTATTTATTGACAAAAATCCAACACATTAACATGGAATTTACTTTCTGTTTATTGAAACCGCATAGTTTAAAGTATTTAGGAAAATTATTGTAAGTATGTACTTTCAAGTCTAACTCTGAATACATTAAAATCTTTGTACGAGACCTAAAATAAGCCTGAGTCTACAAATATTGAGTTTGTTTTTTGGAAAGTTCGAAGCAAAAAAAAGTAACGAACAGATTTGTTGCCGAAAGAATGTTCTTTATCAACTTTGTTGTACTTTTCAATTTCGACTCAGAGATAATGTAAAAAGGAAAACGATAAAATATGGTGTGTGTTTTCGACAGTTCGAGTCCTTGCTGTCATAGCAACAAAGCGAGACGAATTTATAAAAGGTTTGCTATTTAATATTTTTGAAATGATTTCAGTTCAATTCAAAAATGCATTCCAAACCCCCACAATATTCTGACAGTTGTTTATATTAATTCCAAAAAACTACTATTCTTCAGGGGTGGGCTAAATAGTGGGAAATTCTTTAACTTTTATTAAAAAAAAATAAAAACCATACAAAAAAAAAAGAAAAAAATGTAAAATTTTTCAATAATAAAAAATTGTGATTTATTTTTATTTTATTTTATTTTTCATTTTAATAAACATAAATGAAATTATATCCAAAATTATATTTATCTATATTTACTATATTTATAGTTATCCGAATTTATATTTTTAGGATTAAAAAAAATCGGAAATTGTACAACTAGGATAAAGTTGACAAGTAAACTTTTTTTAGCCATCGACAAGATTAGCTAATTACGGTAATTTAATCAGCCACGCCCCTGAAACCATTTCCTGCGAAATAATTTATACATATAAATTACCAAGAAACTAGCAGCCAAAGTTACAGAATAAAAAATATTCTTAATATACGACGAAATCAATTAAACAGCGGAAAAGAAATTTATGTTAATTTTATTTAAAAGATAAGAGAAGTAATCGAGTAAATTTAAAGAAAATAAAAATTGATCAATTGTTTAACTTTTCATTTGCTCAAAATAGAAGTAGAGAATTGTAAATTGATAATAGTAAAACTTTTACAAAATATTTGCATTAAATCTGAAAGTAAATTGTTTACAGCAAAACCTCTTCACAAGTAATATTATTAGTGTTATTATTAATAACAATTATTATTTTTTAAAAGCTTTCTATTTTTTTGACGTTTATCTTTCTGTAATTGTTAAACATCAAACTAACAAAAGAGAATTTAAAAATCTTCTTTTTTTAAGATTTCTTTGGTAAGTGGATGCTCTGTGTAAAGACCTATTAATAACAGAAAAAGCCTCTAAATTTCAATGTTAGTGGCAAAAATCTATGTCTGAGAAGAAGGCACTACTTTGGTAATTATGATTTGCTATTGTAAATGCCTTGATGAACGATAAAAGCTCGTAAATGCAAATGTTAAATTTTATTATCTCTTGTTGTTATGCTTTTAATGGTAGGAAATCATCAACCTCACTTTAGCAACAGAATGTATTCCTATTAAAATGTTGCCTGAGAGACAAGTGAAAAGCGGTTTCTATAAAAAGCAATCTGACGAAATTACGTCTCAGATTTCTCAGTGGAAAATTACCTACTTGGTTTCTGAAAATACCATTTCAGATTGCGAAAAGTAAAAATTAAATTTGATGTTTTTTTTAATAGCCTAACTGGTGTTTATTATACCTAGCGGTTCTGTGAATACATCAACAATTATTAAAAAAAAAAGTCATTTGCTATATTCTGCCCATGCAAAGTTTTCAGTAGAAGTATTTGACAGGGATTTAAGTAAACATTAAATTATTTCCAATATTTGATTATATCTTGGTTAAGATATGTTGTTCTAATGGAAGTTCTCTAGCTTAAAAAGATAATGTTCTCTATAATCCTTTCAAGATTTTGATTAGTCATCAGTTTTAATACTCAATAATAATAACTCGTAATCACAACTAAATAAAAATTTCCTTTATTTAATTGAATTTTAAAATTTATTTTTGTAATGCTATGAGCAATTACGAATGTTATTTAAACTTTTTGGCGTTTACAAAGTATTTCTTCAAAACAAAAATCTTTCAAAAATTTCAAATCGATTAGAGAAGTGTATTACGAATTGGATATGAAACAAAAAAAAAAAAGTGCTTCTAGTAATAAAAGGGCAGGATACAGGTTTGCCACTAAATAAGCATCAGAGCTAATTTGAAATTTTCTGCTTTAAAAATGTTATCGATTCAGAGTTGTTTACAAATGAACATTCAATGATATAATTTAAATAGATTTTTAGAAAATCTTATATGATTTTTTCACAAGTAAAGCATGT
>JAFIDM010009631.1:145726555-145760207 GCA_023159025.1 Thereuonema tuberculata | reverse complement strand
GGGAACAAACGGAAGAAAAAATAAAAGAAATATGTAGAAAGCCACTAGGAGTGGAGGTCCAATCCATCGAAAGAGCACATCGATTAGGAAAAAGAAATACAAAGGACACTTTTAAGGTACGTCCGATTATTGTAAAGTTCTATGACTGGAAGGAAAAAGAAAAAATTATAAGAAATAGATCTAACCTTAAAGGTACGAAGATTTATTTGGATGAAGACTTCTCAGCAGAGACTAGAGCAATAAGGAAAAAGTTAATAGAAATCATGTTACAAGAAAGGAGAAAAGGAAACTCAGCGAAAATTATTTTTAATAAGCTAAAGGTAAATGATAAAATATGGTCGTATGAAGAATGGATGAGAAAAGCTAAATCAGACGAAAGGGGGAGAGTAAATGAAATAGTTGTGAAGAATAGTGAAGAAAAAGTCTCAAAAAACGTGAAATCATAATTAACCAAGGGGAAGAAAGCTTAGAAGGTTATCAACAGAGGTTTCATAAATTTGAAAAATTGTTAACAAGTTATAATAGTGAAGGGGAAGAAACTAATTTACAATCACTGAATGGAAAAAAGAAAAAGAATTTCAATAAGGAAAAAGTTAAAAATAATGCTCCAACGATAGTAGCCTGGAATGTGAATGGTTTAATGAATAAGGATAATAGTGATCTAAGGAAAGTGCTAAATGACTTCGATGTAATAATTTTAATTGAAACATGGTTGTTAAAAGCTGAAAACATTGAAAATATTGGTTTAAGTAATAGGTATGAATGGAGTCATAAATTAGCAGATAAACAAATGAAATTTGGAAGACCAAGTGGGGGCATTAGTTTAGGAATAAATAAGAGCAAGAGTATTAAATTTGTGTCGAAAAAGATTTATGAGGATTGTATTATTGTAAATATTGTGAGTCGAAAAGATCCCTATAAGTTTATTGTAATTTATAATAGGGATATAAATAGATTATTAAATAAATTAAACGAAAACATTATAGAGGATTTAAAAAATGATGTAAATATAATTGTTATAGGGGACATGAATGTGCGCATAGGTAATTTAAATTGTAAATGTTTTAATCCTAACTTTGAGGAAGAATTATTATTTGAAGATAGAAACTCATTAGATAAGGTGTGTAATAAAGATGGAAAATTACTTATGGAATGGGCAATAAGAAAATAATTTAGAAATTTTAAATGGAAACTATGAAAATAATAATGTAGGAAACTGGACTTATATTGGTAATACGGGATGCTCAGTGATCGACCTATGCTTTGTTAATGAAAAATTCTTAAAAAATGATATTTATTTTGAAGTAGGGGAGTGTTGGATATCAGACCATCTGCCAATCTCAATAACAAATAGGGTATGTAGAAAAAAGGTAGTTGGTAATGTAACAAAGAAATATATATGGGAAGAGAGTTTAATAGGGGAGAATATAAATAAATATAAACAGATAATCTCAGAAAAATTAAACGATTTAAATTCTATTCACGAAATAAATGCATTTGATGAAAGCTTTACAAAATTATTAAAAGAGGGGATACATAGTATAAGAGAAAAGAACGAAAATATAGAAGAAAAGGGATGGCGTGATAAAGAGCTTAAAG
Source organism: Thereuonema tuberculata (assembly GCA_023159025.1). Lineage (NCBI taxonomy): Eukaryota > Metazoa > Arthropoda > Chilopoda > Scutigeromorpha > Scutigeridae > Thereuonema > Thereuonema tuberculata. Next base: position 145,758,608 of record JAFIDM010009631.1, on the reverse strand, counting down.
ATTTAAAAAAAAAGGTAAAAGAACAGTTAAAAAATTTTAAGAGTGAAAACACAATAGAGGAAAGAAAAAAATATATTGCATTGAAAAAACAATTTAAAAAAATGTGCAAAGAGAAAAAAAGAATTATGGGAGGAAAACATAAAAGAAAATTTTGATAGGATTAATACGGGTAAGGAATTTTGGGACATGATTAAGAAATACAGAGGTAAAGTAAGAAATTGTGACTATAAAAAAGAAATAGATGATGAGGTATTGGAGGATCATTTTATCACATTATTGGAGGGGGTTAGAGTTTCGAAGAAGAAAGGTAATAAAATTGAAAAAGGGAAGGAAAAAGAAATTGAAAATAGGTTAGTGAAGATAGAAGAGGAAATAGAACTATTTAATGAAGAAGTCAATCTCACAGAATTAATGTCAGTTTTGAAACACTTAAAAAAGAATAAAGCTGCGGGCCCCGATGGGATAAAAAATGATTATATTAAGAATATGCCTACAGAAGGGATTAAAGTATTTTTACGTTGGATGAATTGGATTTGGAAGGCCGAAAAAATCCCGGATAATTGGAGAACTGGAAAAATTATCCCTATTTATAAATCGGGAAATAAATGCGACCCAACTAACTATAGAGGAATTACATTATTAAATACATATTTTAAGATATTTGGAGAAATTTTAAGAGGTAGAATAGAAAAATCGTTAGATGAAAAAACTTTGATTGTAGAAAATCAAGCAGGTTTTAGGAAAGGTTATTCGACAATAGACAATATGTTCGTTTTAAATACCTGTATAAACTCAAGGTTAATGGAAAAAAGAAAGAAATTGTATGCATTATTTGTAGACTTTAAAACGGCATTTGACTCCATAGATAGGACGATATTATTAAAATGTTTAGGAGAAATAGGAATAAAGGGTATAGTTTTGAGAATAATTAGGAATATTTATGAAGAAACTATAGTTACAATTGGAAGAGGAACCGAAAAAATTAAATTTAATAAAGGTGTAAGACAGGGGTGTGGCCTAAGTCCCGTTTTATTTATAATTTTGATTAATAATTTAGAACTAAAATTAAGAGAAGAAGGATGGGGTGGAACTAAGATAGGAAAAGAAAAAATTTATAGTTATTGTATGCGGACGATTTGGTGTTAATGGCGGAATCAAAAGCAGAATTAGATAAGATGATTAAGATACTTAAGGAATTCACAAAAGTTAATAAACTAACAATAAACTTAAAGAAAACAAAAATTATTATTTTTAGGAGAGGAGGAAAAAGAGCGAAAAATGAAAAGTGGCTCTGGGATAATGAAGAAATTTTAGTTACAAATAGGTATCAATATTTAGGAAGATTTTTTACATCACAAAACAGTATAAATGAAAACGTGAAATATAGAAAAGAGAAAGGTGTTGCAGCGGCTTGGGAAGTAATTAAATTAATAAAAAGATCAAAATTAGAGGATTGGAGTAAAATTAGATTTTTATTTAAAACAATGATAAAAAGTATAGTAAGTTATGGAATGGAAATGGATGGATGGTTAATTAGAGAAGAATTTGAATCCATACAAAATTTGTTTATGAAAGTTATTTGGTCGATGGATAGAGATGTCCCGGGATATATTATTAATGCGGAATTAGGTTTGATTCCTCTTCGTTTGGATTTGTTGAGGATGGCATTCAAATATTTGGAAAGAATAATAAATTTAAATATAGCAAGACTGCCGAGAGTGTGTTGGAAGGATATGGTTGAGAAGGCAAAAATTGGAAAATTAAATAATTGGACAAAAAAGATTAATGAAATATTTATTGAGGCTGGTTGGGTTGTGGAATGGGATAGAGCATTAGAGGTCGATTACTGGGCATCCAATAAAGAAAAAGTTTTAATGAGAATCGGGGAAATAACATTGCAAAAAATGTATAATAAAATTCAAAATATAATGAATATTACAAATTTTTAAATTGGCAAATAAATGGTTCCTACTACATCTGCACAAAAGTTAAAAATATGTATATAAAAGAAGTATATATTAAATTAAGAATAGGTTGCATATGGAGAAATAGTAAATATTGGAAAAACATAGAAGATAAATGTTGTAGGTTGGGTTGTAAAGTAATAGAAGGGTGGGAACATGTAATTTTTGACTGTGAGAAATTGACGAAGGAGAGAGAAATGTTGGAAATTGAGAATGTAAAAGATAGAAAAGGTTGGTGGTATAATATAGTGTCTGCTCAGTATGTAAATAAAAAATTATGTAAATTTATAATAACATTTATTGAAAAAGGAAAAAATATGGAATTAATATAGAAATAATTGTAATTGACTTAATTGGAAGCATATGGGTTTTAGTTTTTGTCTTTTCATTGATATTTTTGAAAAATTGTTATTATTTATGTCGGATACTCCTTTATTTAGCAAATGAAATCATATATGTGAGTGGTTCATATATATAGTTTCTTGATATACATGAATGATATATTTGTATTTTTGTGTATTTTTTTTTCTCTAATATTGTTGTTATTATTATTATATTTCAATTAGTTATTAAGAGAGGGAGGATTTATGTAAAAACAAATTTAATTTAAACCTAACTTGTAATATAATTAATTTACTAATAATTATTTAAATGGCTGTGATATCAAATATACTTAAGCTTTGGAATCCTGACTTGTAAAGGGTATAACCCCGAAGAAGTTAAATAAATTTTACTTACTTACTTACTTACTAATCAATTTAAATAAATTTATATTGTTAATTGTTATTACTTATGTGTTGTTTTATATTTAAAATATTCAAATTTTATTATCATGCTTAGTAGTTAAGAAATGGATTGAGATAAATTAAATATGATGCCTTTGTAGACTTTCACTTAGAAAGTTATCTATCTTTGCAAATTTGGAAACTATGGGTTAAGATTATTGGTATATTTAAAACATATAATTGTAATATATTGTATTAAATCTATAATAATATATATTTAATACAATATTTAATACAATATATATACACAGGAATACACAGGAATAGAACGCGAGGAAATAGATATTCAGCCTATTTTTGTTTGATGATCAGGCTCAGATAAAATCATTAGCATATTCCCCAGTCTTTCCTTTACCGTTATGTTGATTACACTCCATTATCTCTCTACTGCTTAGGTCGCAATGTGGAGAACGTGAGTTTCCAGAAGCGAATCCATCACACAACCATCCTTACAATGTTGTAACCAGGTGACGTCACTTAAACTCAATAAGCAGGTGTGGAATACGATTGAGAGAAGTCTCGCTATCAATTATCACAATATCCAACCAATGAAACATCATCTCTCAAGATGGCATCCGAGAACTCAACGATTCTCTGTCAAGACCATTCAGCAGTGTGTCTCATCTGGAGATATATTAATTAAGTTGGAGAATCAAGTTGAAAGGTCTTTTTCAGAATTCTATACGTTTATTTACGAAACCATCCTTTACACATTGCCCAAATTCAGTCTAAATCTAACGAGTTCTTTAGATTGTTCCGATTGCAATTTCCATCAGTATAATATAATTTTTGATTTCTATGTGCTTAAATTTGATATTGGAGGTGATCATCGTTGTAAGAAGCAAGACTGAAAAGACAAAGAAATTCAGGAAGAAATTTCAACAATAATCGCTTTGCAAGTGACCACTCCAAATGCATTAATAAATTACGATCCTTGATTCAAAGCTTGCCGCCGAAAAATATATTAGATGATATTTATGCATTTTAAATGTTAAAATTAAGTAGTTATTCATCATTTTACATTAAGCATTGAAATACACCGATCCAAAAGTCAGTTTATTATTTTTATGATGATCAGGAAGGAAATATGAAACATTGTTACGGATGTTTTTGATTAATAGTTTTCAAAAAGTCCAAAAATATAAATATAAGAATGGATAACGAATTTTTTTGGATAATTTAATTTGGATAAATATAAGAATGTAACGAACAAACTGACATTACTGTTTTCTTTCTTATCCTTTCAATAAAACACGTTTACTATGCTGATGTCCCGTATAATGTTGATTTGAGACTGTAGAGGATGAGATTTCTTAATCCTTTCCTCTACTACTGCAGTAATAGGCGATTTAGGTTTAATCCTAGTTATGCTAACACTCTTAATGACAATTAAAATTAAGCCAACTCTAAAAAAATTGAAATGCCACTTTAATAATTATATTTTGTAATGTAGTAGAGAATTTCAATTCAACATTTAAAGATTTAAACATTCAAGATTTAAAAACATAAGAAAGAAAAATATGATCCACTTAGGCTTATCATTTCAAAACAAGAAACTTTTAAAATTGGTCGAAGGATAACTTATGATCGATGTATTGAAGTGCATATAATCAGCATTGAAATTTAAATAATACATAAAATAATGTAAAAAGAATATATGACCGGATTAAATTAGAATAAAACTAAAGTTGGTAACAACCACGCTATAGCACTGGTCTCCTGCAGAATCAAAGCTCCTAGCTCTGAATCGATTAGGAAAACACAGAATCTTCCGCTCACATCCATCAACAGAAGCACAAGAATAATAGATATCCATAGCGTGTACATCCAAGAAATGCGTCATCCCAGAAAGTGTTTTACGAAGATGAAGAAAACAGTCAATTAAACAACTCCATCACCCAGGAAGACGATCAATAATAAGCATTGAATCTTAACAAAAGAAAATTTCGATCCTTGCAAGACATTAAAACCAACAAAAACTTAGCAATTGATCAATAAAGGAAGGAAGAGGACGCCATTGTTTAAACTCTCACATTTCTTTATTATTACAAAAGCACACTATCAAGTGCTTTGTGATTAATGATGGCAAACAATGAAAATTCGGATTTGCATCCTGGAATGAATGAGACAATTCACGCCCACAGCTATGTAAACTTATTTAAAGCAATACAGAAGCATTAACTTTATTTTTCACTAGGAAAAGTCACTAAACTAATTAATGCTACTCATCTTACAGTGCCATTAATTCAGATAATCAACTTATATAATTGGCTAAGTTCGTCTGTCTGTCTGTCTGTCCGTAACTCGATATAATTAAGCTATTAAGATAGATCCAAGATTCTCAATGGTGCCATTGAATCAAGGGTACTCAAATTGGATGAAATATTAGTTCATTTTGTCATTCCATGTTGTTTCCATGAAATTTTATCCTTGGAAACTGACCTAGACAACTGAAAACATACGTCCAAAACCAAATAATTTTCTTACCACTGCACCGATTTTAATGAAATTTGGCATACTTACTCAGTTTTTTACGCTGATTTTGAAAATCAAAACCATTTTTGCCGTAGAAGTTTCGTTCACAAATTAGCGCAGTATTTAGATTATACAAAGGTGATCAACTTATAAGTACTTATTCCATATTTCTTCCTAATTTCTTCTCTTCTGGAATTATTATTATAAACCCACAACATACTCACATAAATAAATGCAATAAAACATACATTTATTAAAAGAAATTTTCAAAGAGATAAAACGTCTCTTCTTCTTCAGCTTAAAATGAAATTGTAACGAAATAAAAAAGAATTTATTAAAAGAAATTTTCAAAGAGAAAACGTCTCTTCTTCTTCAGCTTACAATGAAAATGTAACGAAATAAAAAAGAATTTAAATAACAATTAAGGAAGACTACGTGAATACAATATTACATTGATTGTTAAAAACAATTGCTATTACAACAATTATAATAATAATTTGAGAGTAGTACAAGTCATCAACCATTAAATACATCTAATTTTACTTTGTTTTTACAACTTGCACAATTTTTATTGACTATCTCCTTAGCCATTCCTGTTATCCTTTCATTCACTTGAATCCCATCATTTCTATTTCAATTACACCTTTTTGTGTTTCTAATATACATGCTTACTATTATCTTTCTTGTCTTATGGTCTTTTTCCACGCAAAAGATTTTAATCTCATTATTCATACAATGGGTTTGCTGAATACAATGTTCTGCCACCTCAGATTTGGCTATTGATTTATTATTTATGTAGCCATCGTGTTCCATTACCCGTTCCTTTAATGTCCTTTTACTTTCTCCAAGATAGAATTTCCTGCAGTTCAGACATTCCATCTTGTATACAATTCCCATTTCATGTTTTTTGTCATACATATTTAATTTATTACATATAATATTTTCAATTTTATTTTGATAAACAAATCCAATTTCAATATTAAAATTTTTACAAATTTTCTTAATTTGTAAACTATTTTTATTGATATATGGAATAAAAAATCGTTGTGTACATTTAATTCCTTAATTTTAAATTTATTGTACTTTTGTATAGCTTTATTTATGAAATTATCATTATAACCATTATTTCTTAAAACAACTTTCATGTTTTCAATTTCCCTCAAAAAATCATCTTCTGTGCTTGTAGATCTGTCAATTCTTTGTAGGTAGTTATCAATAATGTTTCTTTTCACTCCTATACCATGCTCAGAATCAAAATTAAGTAAATGATTACTTTTATATTCTTTTTGATAATGTTTTAACACCAATTTATTTCCTTTATTTATTAGGCATAAATCCAAGAAATTTAATTTGTTGTTCAATTCTTTCTCCATTTTAAAATTAATCTTTTTGTTTCTTTTGTTTATATCCTTAAAAAAATTATCAAACTGTCTAATAGTACCGTACCAAACCACCAATATATCATCTGCATATCTATAGTATTCTAAATTATATTTACATTCTTTCAAAAATTTGCTTTCAAAGTTATTCATATATATATTACATAATAACCCTGACAAGGGAGAACCCGTTGGGAATCCTTTCACTTGTTGGAAAATAATTGTTATTTAAATTCTTTTTTATTTCGTTACAATTTCATTTTAATCTGAAGAAGAAGAAGAGACGTTTTATCTCTTTGAAAATTTCTTTTAATAAATGTATGTTTTATTGCATTTATTTATGTGAGTATGTTGTGGCTTTATACAAAGGTGAGTTTTAAATGCCTTTCGGCGTTATGAGTCAAAAATAATAATTATTCTTTAGATAAATTAAACTTTAGATATGCTTGGTATTTCGTTTTTCTTTTTGGGTGGAAAATGATCCTTTAGATTAAACTCTCAGAACCTATATTACAGGTGTACAGTGAAGAAGTACACCTAAATAGGTCTGATAAACATTAAAAAAAAAATCGAATGAAATATATATATATATATAAATTGGCTAAGTTGTCTGTCTGTCTGTAACTCGATATAATTAAGCTATTATGATAGATCCAACGGTTCTCAATGGTACCATTGAATCAAGGGTACTCAATTTGGATGAAAATATTAGTTCGTTGTGTCATTCCATGTTGTTTCCATGAAATTTTATTCTTGGGAACTGACCTCAACAACTGAAATTCTAACAAAACATACCTTCAAAACCAAATAATTTTGTTACCACTGCATCCATTTTGCCAAATGAAATTTGGCATACTTACTCAGTTGTTTACGTTGATTTCGAAACTCAAAACCATTTTTGCCGTAGAAGCTTCGTTCACAAGTTAGAACAGTATTTCGATTACATTTACTTTATATTTGATAGTTGATAATAAAATGATTTTTCAGATTTTTTTATGCCTGTCGTCCGAGTAGTAGCTTTGTAGTAGCTTTGCTGCTAGTTAAATAAAATATTTAAAGTTCTAGCACTTTAGAAATAAAATATCAAAAAATAAAAAAATTAAAGAATCTGTAGAGTAATTTGAATTGCATTTTATTTTTATAGTGATAGTTATTATATTATACAGTGAAACTTGGTTAATTCGAAGCTGAAGGGACCAGAGAAAAAATTCAAATTATCCAAAAATTCGAATTACATATATTCTCTCAAACAGAAGAGATCAATAAAAAAGATTAACTCCACGATCAAAGATTTAACACATAAACTTTATCAAAAAATACTGCTACTTTTTTTTCATTAAATCAAACATTTTTTACTAGCTTAATTATTCATCACTTTCAAAAAAAAAAAAGGCAGATATTTTTAATTGCTTCATTAAATGCAATCTTTGTGTCCTAGAATATGATTCCAACCTCTGGGTTGCCAGGTCCTCTCGTTCTTTTTATATTTTTTCCATTAACATTTTTGCTGCTCAAGATTTGTTCTTCAAATATATCGATAACGTGTTGGATGGAATTCCAAATTCCTTGGCGATTTCCGATTTCTTTTTAAGGCCTTTTTCCACTTCCTTAATCACTGCTACCTTTTCAGCTAATGTTAATGACTTATAAGGAGCTTTAGCTTTTGACAATGGCATAATAAGAGCATAGAAACAATACTTAAAGCACAAGCACAAAAACTAAAAATGTATACAACCGGATTAAATCATTCACAGGAAGCGCACGTGACTCTAAGACCGAAGGGGTGTGCGAGGGGGGAGGGTAACAACACAGGGTGGACAGAAAAATCTTCGGAAATCCCCACATAGGACATTCCAACCCTCACTTTTGTTTTCCTTAGAAAAACCGTTAAAATAAATAATGTATCTTAGCTGAGAAAAGTCTCAGGAACAATTTTTACCGTAATATTTTAAGGACAATCGTACAAAAAATTCGAATTATCCGACATAAATTCGAATTATCCACGATTTTTTAACATTATTTTAATACAGAATTCTAGGGATCGAGCAAAAAATTCGAATTATCCAGAATTTCGAATTAAACAAGTTCGAATTATCCAAGTTTCACTGTATTACATTTGCCAAAAAACTAAAAAAATACTTCAATCACTTCATCTGTACATCAGCAGAGAAGCACCCACAAATTCGTTGGATTTCTTTTGCCAACAGTGTACTCTGCTAAACTAGTAACAGTAAACTATTCATCGAACATTCTTTTGCGAACTGTACAACACTGAGGAAAATTAATAATAAGCAGAATACGGAAACAATTTGTAAAGTTTGATTCATTTAAGAAATAGGAATCTATCAAATGAAAGCAGAAGAAGCACATTCAAGAAGGTTTCACCTTCCAGGAGGAACTTTTTGTTTAACTCTCGCAGCTTCTTGTTTTAATTTTCCTCTACAGCTTTCTTTAACTGAAGATGTTATTTCATGTAATTACTAAGAATTATATTATTTACTGACATTTCTATTTTCTTTGCGTAGGTCATCTGGTATTGGCATTGGGTTATGGGCTGGAGGAGCGGGGTTCTATTCCCAGCGGCAATTGACAATTTTTCTCCGAGTGTTTCTCCTCCTAGGGTTCACCCAGCCCTCTATAAAATGGGTATCCAGTTTCTTTCCCGGGATTAAGGCGGAAGGGCGTTGGACTGACCATCCAACCCTAATATCATCCAGATGTTTGTTCTTTACCTTCAACGCCCTCGTCGGCTTGTAAAATAGGGTCTTTTAACTTAATTTCTTTTTTTAATTTCTTTGTACATCAATTGTAATCTCATTGCAGAATTTGAATTTCAAAACTTTTTATTAATAATTCATTTTAACTATATTAAAAAAATACAATTAATCAAAGATATCTAAAATTCGGATTAAATTCTACAATTCTAATAAAGTATTAAACATCGTCTTTACTTCTGAATTTGATGAAGACTTGAGTCTTCAATCCATTTATTCAAATATAATTTTAAGTAATTCAAACCCCATTTTCTAGCTAAGATAAATAATTATATAGATTTTAATTATACCCTTTTTTTAAAAAAAAAACAAACTTTTTTTTATTGTACTCTATATATACATAGTCATATAGAACAGCCATTAAACTATATAAATATTAAGATCTTTTTTAATTGCTTCAGAATTAATAGAAACTAAGTAATTTATATTATAACACTAAGATTAACGAAGCCCATGCGTCTTAGTTTATATTATAGGAACCATGTTTTCTTCTCGTGGGGATTTGAGTTAAAATTCCTGAACAGAAAACGAAACAAAAATAAAGGATTAGCAAGAAGAATTCAAATATTCTTTTCTTCTGTGTACCCTTAGGAGGACCTCCCTTCTATGCAAAATTTTTCAGGTTAAAAGAAACGGAGCGTACATAATAAGAGGAGAAGCTATTACTCATTAGCTTCGATTCAATGCCCGAAACCATGAAATTAGGCAACATAAATATTCAGCAGTCTTCATTTGTACCCGAGTTTCTGGGCTCCATTAGGTCCCTTTTTTTATATCTTTTGATCGAAAACAATACTCTGATTCATTACTCCATCCTTAAAGAATGAATGTATTTGTCTAGAATTTTAATTCACATTAACACGTGCAAATGATCAACTTCTTAATAAAAGCATTTATATTTTAATTCTTTAATAAACGTCACTGTATAGAAGTACAGCTATTTGTATAAGAAAAACAATAGCAATCACAGAAAAATTAAATAATTAACCGAAAAGAAAATCAAAATACTAGACTACACATAATAGATACCACTTTGGGAGGCTGTTTATTATTGATAAAAATATCAATATTTTATTATTATTGATAAAAAAAACAAGAACAACAGAAATGATGAAAGAGAGAAGAAGAGACAGTGATATTCACCAAGACTGTTGCTGACGTCACTATCGTCAATTTAATGGAAGCAAATACTTTCACAACCTGTACGATTTTATCCTTATTTTTCAAAATGGTCGTCACTGTAGAACGAGACCATCCGAAGTCATGTGTGATTACATTGATGGGCTTACCAGCTTCATGTTGCTTTATAACTTGCAACTTCGCTTCAAGATCAATCGCTCGCCTTTTTTTCTGTGATTCATCACTAGGTTTTATGATCGGGCGTGTAGCAGCCATGTTGCACAAACTATCGCGAAATATTTAACGATAAATATACAAGTAACCTAACATATGTTTTACATGCAGACTTATAGTTCATTGTCGTAAATAAAGCCAATGCACAAAGATACTTTCGTATACAATTTAATACAAAATACATTTACAAGCGACATGTTTCATAGCTCAATCGAGGCTATATTATCAAGCGTTACAAAACAGTTAAAAAAGGAAATATATATATATATATATATAGGCACAACTTCTTATTCAGCATATTCGTCATGTGACTCAGGAGTCCATGGGAAGCCCTTGATATACAGATTTGGTGAGTGGAACGTGGTGGCGTCGACTGCCATCCTGTGGTAAATGCCTGAACCGCCTGCATAAACTTCCACACATAAATGAAGTTTACACTGAAATGCATTAAGTTCATGCGTCAAAATTTATGAGAGAGTTCGTAAAACCTCAGTTTTTACATAATTCCAAAGCTTCGGCTGTTACCCCATTGAACTCTGGGATAGCCGCTTCCTCACTACTCAACAGTAGGGGAACACGTTATTGTTGCCCAGGAAGGAAGATTAGTATTGGCTGTTAGACATGTTGGCTGTTGAAACTGGTAAATCAATTTTTAATTTTATTTTTTTTTTAACAAAATTTGGCTTAATCATTCAAACTATATGTGGGCTGTTAAGGAAGCCATGGCTTTTAAAAAAAGAGCTTAGAACATCTTTATCAATCTTGTTTTTTTCAAAAATGGGGAATTTGTTTTACTTCCGTGAATAGTTCACGGGTCTTCCTAGTTATATTAAAGACGCGGTTGAATACAACCATCGCTACCTTAAAAGTAGTTCTTATGTAATTTTCACTGTCAGATAAGGACACTTTCAAAATATTTTAGCAGATAATTCTGCAGAATTTCTATTAGTTTTATTAACCAAACAATATACTGTTTGTATAGTACTGAACTGTACTGAATATTTATGGGAAAAATTAAGCGAAATTTATCGTTAATGTTTGACGAAGAATATTAACTGTCAAAAAAAAAAAAAAAAAAGATCAAAGCAGTCTCTGTAAAAAAAAAAATTACTGGCTACAATTTTGCTGTCTTTAGACTGGCTACAGATTTATTAAAATGGAAATAACTTGTTTTTTTACAAAAAAATTAAAAATGTAATGCCCAGTATCAATAGATTGTCATAATTGCAGCTTGTGTAGGCAAAAGCGGACTGGGATGCAAAGACAATCATTTATTTTAGGAAATCAGCCAAGCAGTCAGTCAGAATCAGAAACATTCGTCTATCCACATGGGAACTGGCAGATCCGATAACAGTTCGAATTTAACGTCAGCTTTTCTGTATCAAGATTAGGATCCTAAATATAACAATAGAAATGGGATTCGCGCCATTGCATTGGTTGTTTTCCCATAAATCGACAAGTGAGGTTGGTGCAGGATTCATTCTTGAATAGAAGCAGAAGCAGTTTCTCTTTTTGATTTTAGTTGTACAATTGTTTCACAGCTCGATTCATCTATCTTTCTGAGTACGTTTTTTCATCTTCATTCGAAAATGTAAATAATACCTGGTTACGAATTAAAGATTAAGGGAATGGCAAAATGCGTTTTCGGTTACCAACAGAAAGATAGGTGTGTACTGTTTTGTTAAAACATCTTTCTATCTCTCATACTGTTAATTTTCCATCACAAAGCTTGAGATAAAATCTTACAAATTGTAGCTGTCTTTTTGATGTTGGAATTAATTTGTAACCATTTTGCCAACTGATCTAACAGTAATAGTATAGTAATAGTAACAGCAAAAGATGTATCGCAATACTTTGAATAATTTCTCCTTAATTAAAAGTTTGTGCGACGCAATTGAAATCGAAACTTTATCACTATTTTCATCCACAAAACATTCATATTATACGAGGTTTTTATTTTTTTTTTTATAATTAAACATTTGGTCTATTTTAGTAATATTTTATTTTATTTAAAAGAAAATGATTTCTTCAGGATGGAAAAAATTTTATTAGCTGGAACAAAATCCAAACTGAATTTATATTCATAATTTATAAAAAAAGTGCATAAAACCTTAGAATTATTAGACAGGAGATTATGTAATTAATTTTTATTAAAAGTTCAATTAGTTGTTTACTTAACAACGGCTGTCCCGATATGTCTTGTGGAAGTACATACGACGAAACTCAACATCATTCACTGAAACCGGAATGTTTCATAATTATTGCTGAGGAAAAAATAAATAAGCATTTCATTTGTTTTAGCTATTTTTTTTTCTATTTTCCTAAAAGCAATTTGGCTTTCTTTTTCTTTGGTTTTAAAGTTGTGAAGAAATGCCAACGAAAGACCTATTTTCGTATTATATACATTATAATATAATCTGTCTTCAAATGTTTCATTCACTGAAAATTGAGTAAATCAGCAACGTAGCCTAAATCTAACACATTTTCATCAAATTAAGCACTCGCAAATAAAACTTTAATAAGCATGAGCCACGATTAGGATGCTTTGTCGAAAGAAATTCATTGTTTGCCGTCAGTAATAGTGAATTGCTTCTATTACTTTTCAATAGGAAGTTTTACCAACTTCATGCGCAAATTTTTCCAATTGGAGAAAATTTCAAATAGAAAATGATATTAGCAAGAACTCTTGCTCATAAATATGAATCTTAATTTTCGAATACTTCCATTCACTAGTTCAATAATTATTACGAAGCATCACAGATATACTGATTTTGCAAACTTAATTTTCTTAAGCAAAGCAGGTTAAAAATTCAAGTACCATAAGATTAACAGATGTTAGAAACTCTTCTTACTGTTATAACTCTTAATTACTTATTACCTTTGTGAAGCACAAAAAAAGGTTTTACTGAATTTGATCTAATTCGATTGCTTACTTCGATTACGATTAAGAAAATTTGAAAAAAATATTTTGATTCATAAAATTTAGATTGAAACAATGTCAAACGTCTATCTCGAATGTTGAAAATTAATATTTCAACATTTTGAGAGACTGCAGATAATTTCCAACCTTGAGAATTGATCGATGTTTCTTTAAAAAATCTCTTCATTTTATTCTTGCAGTTTTTCGTCAACACTTCAACAGAAATGTTGATCTAAAATCCAGTGTCTGTTTGTACAAATCTCTTTCTCTAGGGTATTTCCGTCATCTTAATTTGGACGAAAATCTTAATTTATGATTTGGAAATAAAAGAAATAAGTGCTTTCTTATAGTTTTAATTATAAATTTCTTTTATAAAGCTGTAGTTTTCAATTTTTTGATAGATGCTTTCTGTTTATAGTCAAAAATCGAACTGATATTAACTAGCATCCAATTAATTTAACATATAGGCCACTTATTTGCGAAAACTGCAAAAGATGTTGAACTGCCTAGAAAAGAACTGAAACAGAAATGAAATTAAAACAGAAATATAGATGTAGGATAGTATCACAAAATTTACAAAAATGATAAAACAAAAAAAAAAAGAACAACGCCACAAACACTAACATAAAAGCAGAAGATTTTATGTTGTTACATTTGACAGAAAACTGGCAAAATAAAAGATTTTAAGTACGATAATTGATGATAGTCCATCACTTGTTACTGAAAATAGGACAGAAATCATGGCGTATCAATTTTATTTTGTTTTGAGGAGCAACATTCATACCGGCAACCAAATCAGACATTATTTACTTGAGACTTTTCTGTGTCTCTAGAAGACCGAAAATAAATTATTACGATTACATAACGAAGCAATCCTTCACATCAACTCAATTATTCAAAAATCCCATTAGAAATTTAATGGAAAAATAATGTAGTTTATCAATAAATAAATATTAATTAGAAGAAGGAAATTTTAAATAATGAAATCCTTTTAACAGGTTATTTAAATTCAGTAGTTTTTTTTGTTGAAGTGATGGGATTTTTTTTCTCATCCGTTCTGAGTGCTTTTCATCGCTGTCTTCTCCATCTTGATTGAACTTCTTCATTTATTTTCACTTTGCTAATCTAATTCTCAGGAAAGATTACACCATGACGCATCAGCTATTTAATGTTAGCTTGATACATGTTGAAATAAAAAGATGATTCAACAATATTACCAGGAACTTCATTAATAATTCAATATTATCAGCAAGATAAAATCATTTATCCACGGATGATGAATTTTAATCTTTAATCTGCCTGGTAACGACTCTCCTTATTATGTTTTATCATTCACTTGTTAGTAATCCGTTAAATTAGGTTCGGAAAGAGACTGTGATCATCAAGTGGACAACAGCAAAAGCTAATAAAATGACACTGTTACTATTTTGTTTTGTTTTTGTTTTTTGTTTTCCGATTTTATTTATCTTGCTACTTCAGAAAACCGTAAACCACATATTCAAACATTTCATAAAAGCCAAATGAAATATAACAAACTGATTTCGGGGAAATGGAAACCAGGAAACCCTAAAAGTGTAAACAGATTTTGATCGAAGTTACTAAGATAGTTAAGCATGATTAGGAAAAAAAAAAAATTATTGTAACTCATTTCGCTCTATGTAAACCATTGGTGACGTGTTTATATACGACTAGCAGCAAAGCCTGTCGGACGACAGGCATAAAAAAATCAGAAAAATCGTTTTATTATCAACTATCAAATATAAAGTAAATGTAATCTAAATACTGTGCTAACTTGTGAACGAAGCTTCTACGGCAAAAATGGTTTTGAGTTTCGAAATCAGCGTAAACAACTGAGTAAGTATGCCAAATTTCATTAAAAGGGATGCAGTGATAACAAAATTATTTGGTTTTGAACGTATGTTTTGTTAGAGGGCAGTTCCCAAGAATAAAATTTCATGGAAACAACATGGAATGACACAATGAACTAATATTTCATCCATTTTGAGTACCCGTGATTCAATGGTATCATTGAGAACCTTGGATCTATCTTAATAGCTTAATTATTCGAGTTACAGACAGCTTATTGTGCTTTAATTCTCTGACAATTTGTAGATTTTTTAATTATCTTTCTTCAAGTCATTTAATAATAATGCATTGTTCCATTACAATATTAAATAATGTAGGTGTCGTATTGTTTCCTATTAATGATTGCAGCAACCAAACTCACCTTTGTATAATCTAAATACTGCGCTAACTTGTGATCGAAGCTTTTACTGCAAAAATAGTTTTGAGCTTCAAAATCAGCGTAAAAAACTGAGTAAGTACGCCAAATTTCATTAAAATCGGTGCAATGGTATCTTAATTTTATCGAGTTACAGACAGACCTTTGTATAATCTAAATACTGCGCTAACTTGTGAACGAAGCTTCTACGGCGAAAATGGTTTTGAGTTTCAAAATCAGCGTAAAAAACTGAGTAAGTATGCCAAATTTCATTAAAATCGGTGCAGTGGTAACAAAATTATATCGAGTTACGGACAGACAGACAAGACAGACAGATGAACTTAGCCAATTATATAATTGATGATGAAATTGCAATAATTATTTGGAATAGTTAGTTAATGAGCACCTGACTTGAATGAACTGTAAAAAATCTTTATAAAATTTGATGGAAATGATATGGGAGAATTTATCTCGAAACTTAGGGAAATATCAGCTCAGAGAAAATGGAGTTTGTCAAAGGAAAACTAAAATAAAAAATAATTAAGAAAAAATTTAAGATGTTTTTAAGAGGAAAATATTTGCTTTGGATGATGGCCAAGATTGGAATTCAATGCATTACGAAGAAGGAAATTATTGGAAATTATTTTGAACTTAATGATAAAAATTTAATGAAAAAATATTTTTTAAATAATAAAAGTAAACGAAGATTGACAAAGAAATAAACTAGAAAAAGGAAAATTACAATAAGTTACATATAAATAACTCAAGAGCTTAGACAATAGTTAAAAAAAAAATTACGAAAATCGAAAATCAAATTATTAAGTCATGTATAAAAGTGCATTACAGAAATTAGAATCAAGATGTAGATGATGTTTTTAATAAAGGAGTTGTAGAACGATGACGATTTACGTTGTCGCAGCTCCAGGAATCAGTTTTCATAATAATTTAAAGTGATGAATTTAAATAAAAAGTTATATCTTTAACAAAAAAAGTTTAAACGAGAATTATTTATCTAATTTTGTTATTAGTTAGAATGCAGAATTTTTCAATGATTGAATAACTAATCAACTTTAATTATTTTTAGATTTCTAAGAAAAAATTAATACAGTTCTTAAATATAAAATTTTGTCAAAATCAAACCAATGGGCATCAAATTATTTGATGAGGACAGATAGAAGATCGTAAAGAAAATACTTAGTGTACAGAAACTCATCTGAAAAGCTTTCTTTGTCTGGAACAAGCCTAAGCCTAATTTAACTATTGACTTTTAAATTTCATTTTTATATTTTTTCATTCTTTATTATAATGGTTTTTTTCTTTTTCTTTCAATATTTTTATTATGTATTAAATTATTACTGTTTCTTTATAGGTCGATGTATTTTTAATTTTCTTAAATGAAAATCTCCATAGGAATACATTAGTGAAAGTTATTAAGTTTGGCGAAACAGACTGGACATAAATGTCAATAAATTTAAATAGTAGTTATAAGAAAACAAAACAAAACCCTAGTTGTTACGTGGATTCCAGAGTTATGTAAACTAGCTTTATGCTCCTCAATCGCTTACTGACTGAGCATTATTAGCTTTGGAAATCGCTTTTAAATCTATCAAATCTTTTGACGAGCAGTAAAATTGTACGTTATAAAGATTATACACATTGCATCATACGTTTTGAAAAGCAACTAGAATTTTAACTGAATAGTGTAAGCGATGTCAATATTAAAGGGAGAGATCTGTTTGTTTGTCCATATATAGGAATCGACAAATTTAAAACCAAGAAATTTAAGACCCATCGTCTTAGGTACAAACCGACAAGAAAATCTCAAGTCGAAATGTTGTTGAACTTACTTTAAAATTAAAATTCTCAAGCAGATCAGAACCAGAAATATTATTTATTTAAATTCGATAAAATATACATAATAGTCAAATTTAACGTGCAGTGAGACATAACAAGAAAAAGAAGCATAAAACCGCACACAATTAAAGGTTCACTGAGCTATGTTTGGGTTTTTCGTACCGGGAACCCAAGACGGAACCGTTTCGAGATTTCTATTTCTCATCGGTTGGGTTCGCCCAGTACTCAATAGCTCAGTGGAACCAAAAGAAACAAACAAAGGACAAGTAGACAAAACAATGACCCTTAAGCTAAAAAAACATTAAAATATAAATTAAGAATAAAGTAATCCCCGCTAGTTCTAGGCTTAGCATGTAAAGGATGCTCAGAAACGGTTCCGTCTTGGGTTCCCGGTACGAAAAATCCAAAAATAGCTCAGTGAACTTTTAATTGTGTGCGGTTTTATGCTTCTTTTTCTCGATAAAATATATTATCGAATTTATTATAAAATATATAAATATATTTTATTATAGTATTTCTTTTTCGTTAATATTTTGTTAATTATAAACTGTAACATTCCCATTATTACCTTAAACAATTAAAATTGATAGGAATAACTAATCTAATTCGTTATTTTCAATCTCCATAATTTTCGTTTTGTAGCAATCAGTAAATGAGATTAGGAGAAAACAATGCTTTTCTATTTTTCTACATTACATTATATGTAATTATTGACGTCAGCTTAACCTATTGGTGTTTTCAAATTTCATTATGGATGGAATCCGCTTTCTAATCACGGTAATGACAGCCTTTGTGGAATAGGGTTTGTAGGAATGTCCAATGAATATGAGCTGACTTTGCAGTCGACAACCCAACTTTAACTCGATTCCTCTCATTTCATTTGATTCTTTCCATTCATTATTGCAGCTCTTGTCCTCATTCATCTCCTATTTCTTCATCAAACAGGATCCAGCAATGTATCAGGAATTAGCAAGAACTCAGAAAAAATGTCATTTCGTCTCTAAAAGGCTCACAAACATAATTATAATATTTAAATCTAATTGATTCTGATTTTCTTAATTATATTGTTTCGTGGATTCAAAAAGCGTATTTATATAGAGGTTTCCATATATTCATTTTATATATTGTTATCGTATCCATAACTATAATGTCTGAAATTATAATTACAATATGTAGAAGAAACATAATATAAGGTACCTGAGCCGTATAACGCCATGTATACCTTTAACGCCACCTAAGAGATGGCGGTACTGCACTAAAATAGTTTGCATTGACATGCCATCTAGTGTTGAAGTGAGTTACTAACAGACCGCCAACGTTTTCGAGTGAAAGTACATTTCCACCATTTCGTGTAGAGGACTAGTTCTGAAAGGCTGCTACTATATCAATATAAGATAAAATATAGATTTTTTAATGTTCAGCAAAGATTAACTATATAAAACTATATATTTTCTTGATTCTTGAAGATTCTTCTATGTAGATAAGTTAACTGTTATTTTTAAAATTCGGAAATTGTAGACAAACAAGTGTTTCATGTGATCCATTTGCTCAGTACCGCTTTAACGCCATGGTGGCGTTAATGGTCTACATATACGATTTTAGGTTATGTAAGCTTACGACATTTATACGTTACTAATATGAGTTAACTGAAAAATATTGTTTTTGTGGTATTTTGTCTTATTGTCTCATTTCATTTAAAAGGAGGGGATATCCAAATTAATTTTTACATTTCCTCTTTTATTTTAGCTACAGATTAGAAAGACTGCGTTAATTTCAAGTGTTTTTTTATTATTTTTTACAGTAAGTCATATTTAGTTGCTTTTTACTGTAATCTTGTACAAATAATGTTTACAATGATGGAATAATTCTTAATTTTAAATAAGTTAAGTTACTAGAAAGTAGGTGGCCTTAATTGGACCAGGTGTTCCTAATAACGCCAGTTTGCAAAGTTTTCTTATTTGAGTTCTCATACTTCTCCAGCAAAAATTATCGTATGTTTCATTATGGTATGCTTCAAACAGAAGATTGAACTTTCTTGGTCATAATTTTCATGTTTCGATGCACCTTATTTCCAGACTTACCATAATTTAAATGTTAAGGTGGCGTTATTTGGGCAGCGTACTTTATAATTTACAACAATATGTTATTTATTGATTATATTTTTTAATATTTTATTTTAATCTTTTAAAGTAATTTGTTGATGATATACAAAGACATTAAGTATTGAATTAAAGACTTAAGGAAACCAGAAAATCTTAAGGCCTCATCATGGTTACTGAAAAGGGAAAAATCAGAAAAAGGCGCTTTACTATTGAATCCTTGATTCAAAGATTCGAAATAAAAAAACATGAAGCAAAATTAATTTTGAAGTCATTTTACAGTCTACATGACAGAGAAAGAGTGATGCAGGATTTGAAGTATACGACAGGATTTCGAGATTCAGCAACTTAAATAAGGCCACTCTACTCAGACACAACTTTTAAACCAAATTTAAACGTCAGATCTTTTAATTCTTTGTCCAGTCTGTATATTATAACATTCTAACTTAGTTCGAAAATACTGTATATCTAAAGTGACATTTACAATTGCTGCAGAATTGGAATTATCATTTTTAAATTTGAAATTTATCTGCCACTGCTCATTTGAAATAAGACATTCCAGAAACAAAATTTGTACATTGACAAACGCTGAGAATAATAGACATGTTACTACAATCTTTCGAGATCTAACATGATATTTCTAATAACTTATGCTTTTATGTTTAGTTTGATGGAACTCTAATTCACTGACAGTGAAAAAAATGGCCAAGATATCTCACAATTAAATATCTCAAAATAATTTTTATATTAAAATTCATCCTGTGTAATGAAATGTTATTATTATGTTTTCTGCAAAATATTTGCGATCTGAAATCTTCCAGCAGTGATGAAAAAGAAGAAACTGATACATTTTGACGTTTCTAGCAACAACAAAAGTCACTTTGAAGCAAGTAGATCTAAAGAACGAAATTAATAATTTGCAAAGAACAACCGAAAGCCTGCATAGGGACATGGCCTAATAGTGAAAGTGAGCTAATAGTGGGGAGACAAAATAAATAGCGGGGAGAATTGGACCCACCCAATCGATAGTATTCTAAGAGAGGATCATTTTATCCTCCAGCACCCTTATTAGGAAACATGGGTTTCACCCTTAAATTCGACTTCAAAGTTAAAACTTCACTTGACAAATATAACAACTTAGGAAAACGCTACGAACTTCAAACTTGACATGCATATACACCTCAATATATAGGATTATGCCATGTATAAACCTAAGAGGTACCTACCCCAAAATCTTGACTTATGGACCCATAATCAGTTGCCCATGCCCAGGTCCCGAGGTTCTTGGGTAGTTGGGGGGTCATGTGGCATACTGTTAGAACCAGTATATCCATGAATATATAGATGAATGCAACAAAAACCAGAGCTCTACCTACTACGATGGTCGAGCAATTTCCAATCAAAGTTGTAACTTGACATGGGCGTTATCTACGAAACGGTAAGAACTGGACAGGTGGGCCCAGAGATATTATACCTTATTAAGACCCCCTTAATCTATTTCTGATCTCAAATGGGTCACTTTCACTATTAGGCCATGTCCCTATGCAGGCTTTCGGTTTCTCTTTGGTGTGAACTAATATGATTCCATGCCATTACATTCCATATAGGGGATCTTTGTTGAATTAAGAATTACGTCGCTAATAATTTTTTTATGGTCAGAATGAGTTGAAGGCCATTTCCTAATTTAAACATTAAAAAGCAATTTTCGAATTCAACAAAACCTGAGGATGGAATTTGTAAATACTCAGACATTTCAGTTGAACCTGGAAAATACTGAAGAAAATTAAAGGATCACCAACTGATTTAATTTACTTAATTCAAAGTATTGTTTATGTAATCAACTTAAACCGTAGTAATTATTAAATCATCATTTTTTTCTAATTCATTTTCTTCTAAAGTTAGTATTGACTTTCTAAAACATTATCTGTCAGTTGTTTTTATTGGAACCGAAACATTAGTGTTGTTGTGACTATATTATGAAATTCTAATTTTTAAGCGGTTGCTTATTAACTATACGACAGTAATTTCTTTTTAGTGAAAAAAATAACGTCATTAGAACAATGCCGTTCCGGCATATCCTTGTGGTCTGCCAAGAGGCTGATGTGTTGGAACCTGATGGCACCGTCATGAATGTTTGCTTCCTTTTTTCTGTGTTATCTTTGTTGCCTTACCGCCCTTTTATAATTTTTACTAGAGTTTTACTAATTTTTTAGTTGCGTTTATTCAATTTTTTGCTTTTAATGTTCCAATTCTTGCTCTTTATTTTCTTGTTTTGGAGGACTGTTATATGTATATTGTCATGAAGAAGGATTTTCTTTCCTCTATCTATATTTATTTTTTTTAGCTTTTTATTCGTTTATCTTTCTTTTTACCTTTCTTAGCCCAGTTTAGCCAATGATACTTTTCGGCCATTAAAAAATCAATCAGTTAACCAATTCATTAGAACAATTACTCCAATCATTTACAGATTTCCCTTTTTTTTATAAGTCGAGCAAAATAGCAATACTTCAGTTGATAGTAGACAAAATTGTGGATTTGACAAAAAATTCAAACTTATTGTTAGTTATGTCGTATTCCTATCTTTATTTTATTTTTTTTTATCTCCAGCGGAAAATAAAACTTTTTTATTTTGGAGTGAACGATTCTGTTGGATCTTTTTTGGTATGTGTTTTTTGAGAACTGATTTCTTTGAGATATTTTCATCATTAAAAAATTACTTGAGTAGATATGTGAATCTGTTCAATAAGAAAGGAGCTGATGAAATCTTTAACAATGATTAACCTCTAGCCTGCCATGAATTTACTAGAGAGGGGACGAGTGATTGCCAACTTGTTTCCAAAGTTCTACTTAAAATTAATTATTAAAGAAGATTAATTTAAAAACAAAATATAACGTCCATGAATAAATCGTCAGACCAAAAAATTCCATGAGTGGACAGAAAATATGCTTTCGCACAGTGAGCTATCATCAACGGGAATCCTTATTAGGAATCATCAACAGGATTTACCCTTGATGACAGGCTCAGACTGTGCGAAAGGTTATGGATATCACTTTCGCTCCCGGCTGTGGCATCAACCCTAAAACAACAAAATAATTGAATTGAATTTCACAGTTTTATTTCTTATTTTGTTCTTGTGATGTTATATACCACAGCCTGAAGCGAAAGTGGTATCCATAGCCTAGCGCAGGCTGAACCTAACATCAAGAATAATGATTTCTAATATGGATGAAACAACTGTTTAGGATTTCAGTTGATGATGGCTCAGTGTGGGAAAGAATGTCAACTAATATAATTTTAGGTTTAACGAATTAATTTAAAATTAAATAATAAATATAATTTAATATGAAAAAAGTTAAATTGATTTATAAATGTTTTCAGAAATTAATACTCCATAGATTAATGTTTGTTTTCAGCTACTCAAAGCAAAGCTATTGTTTGGTTAAAATGGATACGAATTGATAATATATGTTGCTCTAAAAATGGCAATTGACTGAAGATAACAAAGCTGTTACTTTATTCTAGATATATTAATATTAATATTAATATTAATGATTTTTTTATTTACACAAGACCAGTCCTACTAGGTAACATAAAAGCACCTGAGTTGTAGGTACTGGTAATGATTCTTTACATTTTTAACATCTACAACAGTTTCACAACAAATCAATATTAAATCACAAAAAAAAGAAAAAATACAGAAAGAATTAATATTACTAATTATACAAATATGACTTATAGAATTATGCTTATTGTGATGAGATATTTCATCGCAATAAATTAAGTTACATAGTCATCAAAAGAAAAAACAAAGCAGTTGTTTATAGACTTAGGCTTTAAATATGAATTCATAATATTATTTTTTTTTTCAATTAGGTTTTCATATGTTAAGAATACCTGTGCTATAGGTGCTGATAGTTTGATATGAATACCTAAAAATTAACATAGTTAAGTAAGATTAAGATTGAGACTTATTTTTTCATCAATTACATCGGATATTAGCTGATCTTTCATTTGTTTAATATTTTTGAAATTTTCTAAATTATATACATTGTATTTCCCAATTTAGTTGACTAAATAATTTGTAATTAATTTGGTTTTCCAACCTTTGACCAAAATTATTTTTTAATTTAGTATTGTTAAAAATTCTTTAACAATTGTATCTAGTTGTTTTACCGTCATTGAAATTGTTTTTATATAAAATATAGTATTCTATATTTTACTGTAATAGCAAGTTTCTATCAAAATAATCATTAATATACTATTTAATGTGTAGTTTCATTTTTTGAAAACAGACAGTTTCAAATCTCCCACAGCTACACATACAGAATTTTAATCTGTGGATTGAACTGTTGGAAGCTTTCGGTTGGCCAATCAGAGAAATTGAAACTTTCAATAAGAAGCAATAAATCTGATTTCAATATTTTTTCTATATTTTTAGTTTGAAAATCATCTTAAATTGGAGTAAAAGTGCATAGAATTATGTTAAAAATAATTCAAGTCAATTATACAGTATACCTAAATATTAATAATTGTAGGCCTCACATTAATTTTCAATTTTATTCTGATGTAGTAACTTCAAGACCAATGTCACTTTGAAACATCTATATTATCTACGGTATTTTCTTTATAATAAATGGACTTTACTCGACAACTCTACATTCTTGTCCAAGGTTGCTGTGCAGAATATTTGTAACTGGTTTTATTTATTTACTTTTTTGTAACTGGAAGAAGAGAATTTATTTTTTTGCTTTGTTTCGAATGGCAAGAGTTTCGTGACAGAAATAGATGTTTTCATTACACTTATATGTACTCAGGGTTTTCTAAAAATTGTTGTCGTTCTAAAGCATTTGATTGAAAACATTGCTTCAGTAATATTACACATGCAAGGATGTGAAACATTCCCAAATGAATATAATACAACGCAATATTATTTAGAGCAAAACTGTCCAAAAGCATTCATCGATATAGTTAATTGTTATTCTATGTAAAATAAAATTTACTGATGATATAAATCACTTCGAACGTTGTCTGTGTTTTTTCTCCCATACAAATGAAGCGATAATGCATATTAGTTAAAAATTTGCAAATTCACGTTTTCCATTAGATTATTTTTGTCCCATTTTGCGGATTCGTCCAAGTGTGAATTGTCATTAATGATTTAAACAAAGAAGAGCCCTTTTCGAAAATGAAGTCATTAATGAAGAACTCCAAACCTTTTCCAATTTGGAAGCTGTAAAAGTCATCATTAATGTCACAGAAATGTCAGAGTTCATTTTCACAAAAAGAATACTTTCGCTACGAATAAAATATTTTGTCTGAAGGAATTTATTGTTTTAGGAAAATAGAATAAGTAATTCATTAATTTTATTCTAAATCTACTATTTGTACAGGGTTTCTGCTTTTTGTGAAATTTTGAGAGACTGCATACGGTAAACTAATACCGAAAATTATTAACAGAATATTTGAATAATATTTAATAAAATGTTTGGTGCTAAGAAAGTATTTTATTTTTATAACTTTTATTTCTTTTAGATCTACATGCCGTTTTTATTGATTTTTTTTTTTAACTTTTGTTTCTGAAATAATAATACTTCGGAGGAACTCTCTTTGCGTCTTGGTTGGTATTTTGTCATTTCCAGGTTATTTGGTTGCTAAAACGTTATAAGGAAAGTTAGAGTCTGAAGTTCTGGATGTTTAATGGTTATTTTGGAGAAACGTTAATGCTGAAGCAAATTTGAACTCATGTTAAGTCATGTGAATCGTTATGAAATAAATTAAATATTGCATTTACATTCAGATGAATTCGCTACTTAAATGGTTATTTTTTAAAAATCTATTTTTCTAAAGGAATTACAGCTATTTTGATAAAAAAAAACCCACGGCACTTTAATATCTATAACTTAATATTTAATGTATGAAAACTGAGAAATCATCCGGAAGTTTTTAATTCAATTGTAATGTAAATAGTTTCATCTAAAATCGGTTGTTTACAGTTCCGCAAGCCATCGAAACACATGACATGAGTTTTTAAGCAGTGGTAGCTCATTAATTCGTCAAGAATAAATAGAATAAATGTCTAGTATTCATAAATAAACGTTTAAGGTACCAAAGTGCAATACAAAATTTAATGAACTGCTAATGAAATGAAAGTAAGCAATCACACCTGGGTAAGGCATACATTTTATCAACAATAAGTAATTGCAGCGAATCATGACATTAATTTTTATACTGCGATGAGTGGAAACACAAGCATCGTCAATAGATTATTAGAGTTTTGGCAGATGACTTGGAGACCGCTGTCGATATATATGTTTGATGGTTCTGAAAGATTTATTATGAAGTGCAACTAAAATAAAACTTCGTTATGTTTGCGAAGAACCCATTGTTTCTTTCTTTTTATTGTTTCTTTCTTGATTTTCCGGAATATCTTATACTTCATTTTCATTTGGTTGATATATTAGTGTTTCGTGTCCTAAACATATATCTTTTCGTGATTTGTATCTCCTAGAAGTATATTTCTGAAAATTGTAATCTACTGATATCTTTGTAATTTGTTTGGCCCCAACCAAAAAAGAAATTCGGAAGATATTTAGTATTAAAACGTAGAGACAGCGAGTAAGGAATTTAGATTTTTGTATAGTTCGTTGCGTTTTTCCATATTGATGAGTTTTTATATTTTTACACACTCACATTTTTAAAATAATTATTTTTTTATCTTTGCCCTAGGCCTACAAACAATTTTTAATGAAATAATTGCATTATTTACTTCTCTTCAAATAATATTTTCTACTTTAAACAATTTACATTATCACTATGGCTTCTTCGTAAGGAATCCAATGTTTGCACATGCCTTACATTCTTCGCAGGATCCAGTCTCTCCAATGAATTGAGTGAAAGGGGACTTCCGGCACTAGAACTGTTTGGGAATGACAGATAGAAAGAGAGAGAGAAGGATCAAATAGAAATCAGCCGTCGTCCGGTCTATTCTTCAGCAACATAAAAAAAGCTCAATACAGTTGTAAAATCAATTCTTTTTTTGATTATTCTTACAGCTAAAAAGAAATCATATCGAATCGAAGAAGGAAAAAAAAAGAAAAGAACCCAGTTCTTTTGATAATACATCTGTCAATTTTTGTTGTTTGTCATAACTTTGTAGTTTCTTTTTTTAATTTTCTTTCAGAATGTTTTTCAAATCTTTTAGTACTTGTTACAATTCTGCCAAGGTATAAAAAGACTTACAGGTAAATAAGATGGATAAAGATAAATTATAAAATGTTGAATAAAGATAAGATTAAGATGAAAAGACGAGCTTGAACAAGTATATACATAATAAAATATCTCCAATAACAAAATATTTTCGGTTGAAACCTTGTATGCTCTTACACGAAAACTTCGAAGTATATGAATAACCTCAGAACGAAGCGATCAATGAAGGAAAAGAAGGTCAGAAAAATCGAAGAATCCCCCTGGGCTTATCCGAGATGAAGATGTTGTGGACATCAATCTCAGAAACTCTTTTAAAAGATGTACACTATATCAGACATTTCAAAATATCAAATGTCATTTCGTAATCTTAAGGCAGAAAAGCGTTAACGCACTTGTCATATATCATTTGAAATGATATACTATAAGTGCGTTAACTCTTTTGTTCTTCCATTAGTACATTATTTAAAAGTAATTGATAAAAATGAGAACTCTTTTATTTTACTATTTTATTCAACTGTAATTATATATGGAATTTCATGAAATATTAATCGATGTTTCAAAAGAAAAATTTTAATTACCTCGGCAAATACTAGGAATCCGAAATCACTCAATTAAAGACGTGGAATAACATTAATTACTAATAAATTCAGTTGGAATCCCAATGAATTTTAATAGTCCTTGAAGAGAGGTAGGCCAAATTCTCTTTACAATATCAGAAATTGTCTGTTTGGAATTAAAACTTCAGAATTTTTTTAAATGTTTTCTTTTATTTTCATTCTGCATATAAGTCTTGGATTGATTATAGTAGTTTAATGAACCGTCATGTTGAATCTTCAATAAAAGCTACTTTGTTTAGAAAAAATAAATATAGAAAGTCCAAACAAAGCATATGTTGATTATGAAATCCGTTTTACTTAAGCTATTTTGAAAAATCCTCTAAAAAGAAAGGGGTTTTACGCATTAGAATTCATGTAATTTCAAATTTACCGAATGCATCTATAAGTTACGTAAGGCAGATTAAATTGACATCGTGACCCACCCAACTCAGTTCCTTTCATCATATTCTCAATCAATATTGATCTTTGTATTTTTCCTTTGTTGAGAAATTGTCTTCGTTGTCTTCTGGATCACTTTCACCATTTCCTCATTCAGTTGAGGCAGTACCACAATGGCCTTTGTTTCATCGTTCTTCTCCTGACTTTTTCTTTCGTCTGTACTTTAGGTCCTTTGTTTTTCGATAACAACTTGCGTTTACTTATTAGTTTAAATTCTCCATCGTATTACTGATAAATATGTAGTTTTTTTATGACATATTTATGCACTATTTAGTTTTTTTATGCACTAATCTTAGCCGCACCCAATATCTCTTAATGGCCAAATACTTTTTTTTAATCTTACAGAACACATTTAAAACCACTTTTAATCCTTTATTAATTTTAAATCAATGATTTCTAATTTTTATGATGTTTAATTTTTTTGTTAGAATTTTTGATATGTTTTTTTGATACCAACAAATTCAGATATGTTAAAAGAGATTAGTTTTTGGGAAACCCAACTCCCGTTGACTTTAGATCTTATAAAATTATTGTAGGCTGAAGGTAACTGTACAGCGTAACCGGGGAAGTTCCCATACCCCCTATTATATAATAATAAATGTAAATATTTAGTATTGAATGTTATTTCAATTGTTGACACTAGAATGCAGGTGTTTGTGTTGGAACTGTTGTCTTTTGGGCGAAAGAGAACCCTCATTACACACTGGAGATGGGAGAGGAATCCACCTCATTTAATGATATGGGCTGCAATGATATCACGTCATTTGTTTGGACCATATTTTTTTGATGGTTATGTTAAAGGTGAAACTTATTTACGCATGTTAAAAGCATAGTTAATCCCATAGCTTGAAGACGTGGGTATAATGGAATGCGTATGGCTACAGCAGGACTGGGCACCTGCTCACTTCGCTCTTACTGTGCGCGGGTTTCTTCATGAACATTTTCCAGGACGCTGGATTGGTCGTGGTACTCCAGCATCGCCAGCTTCATTGAAATGGCCTCCCCGAAGTCCTGACCTCACGACGCCTGATAACTCATTGTAGGAAATCATCAAGGCCTACGGGTCTGAACGTTGTTATGCTACAAATGAAGAATGCGCAATACAATTGAGGATGCATTTCGAACCATCACACCGGACATGCTCCAAAAAATATCAAGTAGGACGTGGCGGCGTGTGAACTTGTGTACAGCTTGTGTACTCTGTGTACAGCATGATGGCGAACACACAGACACTTTGGAAACTTAATGTTCTTAAAATTATAATTTTAAATAATTTAATTAATAAATTTAAGTAATTTAATTAAATTACTTGATGTTCTTAATTATTTTCTGAAAATATGACTACCAATTAAGGAGTATGGGAACTTCTTGGCCACACTGTATAAGAAGATTATAACATAACATTAATACTGCAATACTGCCACTCGCTGTAATAAAATCAAGGAACAACTTAGCTTGTGAACCTCTTATGAAAATTTATATTTCTTTTCCAAACGTAGCATCATTGCAAAAATTTGATTTATTACTGAAAGCCAGATTAAATGCAAAATATATTAATTTGATGATTGCAAACAAACTATTACAAGCAATGGAGAATTAGGAGAAAGAGAGTTTGTAGGACCTTATTCTTCCAATTATCCTCCTAATATTGATCCTTTAGTGAACTATGGAAAATCGCAGAACATAAAGCATCTGTAGCTAAGAAATGTTCTTTCACTCATTAGTGAAATAATGAAGACAGCAAGACTTGGCAGACAGCGTCAATAATGTGTTCCTTAATATATAAAAATCGGAGGCATATTTATATATCAAAAAGTACACCAATAATGGCTTCTATTGTTTTGCTGATATGATAAAAAAATTTGAAAAGAATCAGAAGAATTAATTTTATTTGAAATCTCTTCAAGGTTATCTTTTACCCTTGATTATCTTATATCCCTTCATCCGATAACTGATGATAGCAAGGTGCCTTACCTCCTACGGTATCTTCATTATCTTCATTAAATAAGGATAGGGGCGTAATACTTTTTATGTCTTGCAGCCCTTACAAGTGACGGGTACTGATTATGCGTACGTTGGAAACAAAATACTGAAGGATTTTTTATCCCAACGCAAAATATCTCTTTATTTGACAGCCAATACTCATACATACAAAGTCATTTATAAACATTCACACCATATTTCTTTCGAATTTCTTCTCTTCTGGAATTCTTAATATTAAGCCACAACATACTCAATATAAATTAATGTAATAAAACATATACTGTATATACATTTATTAAAACGAAATTTTCAAAGAGAAATCTTCTCTTCTTCTTCAGCTTACAATGAAAATGCAACGAAATTTAAATAACAATTAAGGAAGACTACGTGAAACACAGTATTACATGGATTGTTAAAAACAATTAATATTACAACAATTATAATAATTGGAAAGTAATACGACGAATCAACCATTAAATGCATTGAATTTTACTTTGTTTTTACAACGTGCACAATTTTTATTGATTATCTCCTTAGCCATTCCTACTATCCTTTCATTCACCTGGACTCCATCATTTCTATTTAAATTACTACTTTTTGTTTTTCTAATGAACATGCTTTCTATTATTTTTCTGGTTTTATTGTCTTTTTCCACGCATAAAATTTTAATCTCATTATTCATACAATGTGTTTGCTGAATACAATGCTCTGCCACCTCAGATTTGGTTATTGATTTATTATTTATACAGCTGTCGTGTTCAAGTACCCTTTCCTTTAATGTCCTTTTACTTTCTCCAAGATAGAACCTCCTGCAGTTCATACATTCTATCTTATATATAGTCCCCATTTCATGTTTTTTATCATACATATTTAATTTGTTACAAATAATGTTTTTTATTTAATTTTGATAAACAATTCCAATTTCAATATTAAAATTCTTACAAATTTTCTTAATTTGTAAACTATTTTTATTGATATATGGTTGAAAAAATCTCCTTTCGTTGTGTACATTTAATTCCTTTATTTTAAATTTATTGTACTTTTGTATAGCTTTATCTATGAAATTATCATTATAACCATTATTTCTTAAAACAACTTTCATGTTTTCAATTTCCCTCAAAAAATCGTCTTCTGTGCTTGTAGATCTGTCAATTTTTTGTAGGTAGCTATCAATAATGTTTCTTTTCACTCCTATATCATGCCCTGAATCAAAATTAAGTAAATGATCACTTTTATATTCTTTTTGATAATGCTTTAATACCAATTTATTTTCTTTATTTATTAAACATAAATCCAAGAAATTTAATTTGTTATTCAATTCTTTCTCCATTTTAAAATTAATGTTTCTGTTTCTTTTGTTTATTTCCTTAAAACAATTACCAAATTGCCTAACAGTACCGTACCAAACCACCAAGATATCATCTGCATATCTATAGTATTCTAAATTATATTTACATTCTCTCAAAAATTTACATTCAAAGTTATTCAAATACATATTACATAATAACCCTGATAAGGGAGAACCCATTGGGAATCCTTTCTGTTGTTGGAAAATTTTATTTCTATGTTGGAAATCTGGGGGCACGGCAGTGCCCCCGCCAAGACGAGACGAAGGCAGGAAAGGCACTACGTACCTTTTCTGGAAGCGTTTCGTCGTATTTTCGAACCCTCATAGCTTCGGCCACGATAATACTAGAGAGCTCAAATTTTCAGGATAAGATGCAGTTAGCAGACTAATGAAATACACTAAGTTTCATTTATTTAGCTTTTATACTTTGGATTTTATTAATACCTAAAATATGTCGATTCCGTCACTGACTGACTGGCTGACTGACTGACTGACTCATGATCATCAAAACTTCTAGGGTACTTCCTGAAGTCCTAGAAAGCTGAAATTTGGTATGCAGGCTAGGATTAGCACACAAACAACAACAAAATTAAGAAATCCGTAACTTTCACCCTGCAATCCCTCATAAAGGGGGGG